>JAESUZ010004230.1:0-698953 GCA_017311185.1 Proteles cristata cristata | reverse complement strand
GATCTTGAGTTCTAGTAATTCCAACCTCTTCCCTTGGTGCCTGCATTCCTGGGAGTGTAACACTCTCCCTGTGTGATAGCTTAGTGTTGTCTTTCTGTTCTCTGTCGTGTTAACAATCTTAGCCTTAGCTAACACTTATTTTTATTGAATTCTATTTCAAACAAACAAAGCTCTGGTCTCCTGCCTGGACCCTGAGATGGGTTTGGAGATTGGCTCACAGGCTCCTCACACTTGAGCCCAGTGTTGAGTCTCGCCAATAGAGAACGCACTGCTGGTTCCCATGGCATCCTGTAGCATCGTGATTAATCAGCATCTACCAAGCCAAGGACTTAGGGGGCCAAGTGACTTCTGCTCTTGACTCTTATGGCAGTAATGATGGCCTTTAGGATGACGGTGTGAGGTGGGTTTTCACCAGTACACGGGGGTTCTCACAGAAATAGAGTGACAAGCTCAGGTCTTTAAAGTCTCAGCTCACATCCATGGACAGAGAACCAGAGAGCTTTCGGGGCAGCCTTCAAAGACTTCCTTACTGAAGCCACAGACGGGGATGATGATGGTGGGGGTACCATCAGTACCACTTGTTTCCCTGGTTTCAGAGAAAGAGAATGTGAACAAACAGTTTGGTTCAGAAGTCTTCCCAAGTCGATGGGCCACAGCCAGGCAGGAATGCCCCAGGTGCACCATGGCCGCTGGCCATGGGAGACTTCCCCACGGGGAGGAGCGCAGAGCCCATAGCCGACGGCTGTCTTTTGACTACGTCTGTGTGGGGGTCCAGACCCTGGCTCAGGGAAGAAGTGAGGTGCTTGGTCACCTGGGAGGTGGATGGAAGACAAGAAGAATTCTTCTCCACCTCACTCTCTGTACCAGAGTTTGGCTGTTAAACTTGAGAGGGCCTCTGGCAGTTCTCTGCAGTTGTTTTCTTGAGGGACTTGTGGGATTCAGGACACCAGGTCAGCTGCTGTGTGCCTTGCTAATCGAACAAGACCCAGAGTCGGAGAGGGTGACCTTTTCTCCTTTTCTGCTTGGAACTTACTGTGGCTGTAGAGCAGCAGGGATGGAGGCGACTCAGTGCTGTGTGGAGCCTCGAGGGAGTTGATGGTCAGGGGTCCTGAGGAGCCACCCCGCAGGGAAAACGACAGCCTTCCTGAGAAGGGTTCGGGGCTGCTGTGGCAGGGGTAGGGGCCATGCTGGGGCCCCTCCACCCCAGGCACGCCAGCCAGGGTGCCAGGACAGATCGATCCATCAAAAGGATCCCCCTCAATAGGAGAGCATTTGAAATGGGGGTTGGTTGCTGGGCCGGCGTAATGCAGATATAAATGGAATTCCACTTGTGCTCATGCTGCTGAGGCTGGGGCTTGTGCAGGTTACGTTAAACCTGCTGGAACAACATTTTTCCTCCCTGTTTAAACAGCATCACTATTCTGCACCATTAACCTCTGCAAGGCTCGCCCCTGTCTGAAAACTTAGACATTTGAAACTCAGTCTGAGAGAATGACAAAGAAAGTTCTGGAGATTAAGGTCCTGGTTTCCTTATGTGTTTTGTTTTTGTTTTTTGGGGTTTTTGTTTTGTTTTGTTTCTTGTTTTGAATTTCAGTGACACTTTTTCAGGATTTCTAGGAGAATAAAGCTGACTGGCGAGGGGCTTCTGAGAGTATCAACTCCCGAAAGGCATCTTGGGGTTGGTTGTTAGCAGACTTGGCCAAGCACACATTGAAATAACTCATTACTCGTTCTACCTGTTGTTTTAAAAAGGCAGCATTGAAACTCTTTGAATATTTTGCTGTGGGGGTTTTGGCAGAACATATTTCAAACGGAGAGGGGTGATAAACAGTGGGAAAAAGCAAATGAATTTCCTGTGAAGGACAGCTAGTTAGGACACGTGTATGTTGCTTGTGGATGTGAATTAGAATATTTGGAGACCCTGTGGTCTTATTTCTGAAGCCCTTTACTTACTATTCATGGTTTCATTATAGCCCCTTTTATTCACACACACATCTAAGGGTGGGGGAGTGGTGGGGGCAGGTGCTGGGCTTGGCCTTAAAAAACCCAAACAAACATAAAACTTGTCATATATTTCAGAGTTACAGATGCATGCATTTTTCCTCCCATCAAATCTTGCTTTCCCATTTTAGCCACATAAATGGTTGTCATAGTGACATTTGCTTCCAGCCTCCGTAACTTTGGCACAGAGCAGAGGGCTCCGGTAGTACCGGGTGACAGTAAATTCAGCTCTAAGTGTCCCCTTAGCTCTCTGAAACTAATCATAAACGAGGTCTGCCACGAACGGCTCCGCATCTCAGAGAGACAAGTGAGAATTAC
Organism: Proteles cristata cristata; assembly: GCA_017311185.1. Taxonomy (NCBI): domain Eukaryota; kingdom Metazoa; phylum Chordata; class Mammalia; order Carnivora; family Hyaenidae; genus Proteles; species Proteles cristata. Next base: position 696,634 of record JAESUZ010004230.1, on the reverse strand, counting down.
ATTGAAATTAGGCTACAACAGCCTCTCTGTCTGAGTTTTTCAGAAAGTAGTGGTGTTCATTTTTAAGGAAAAGTTTGCTCTTTCAGCATTTTAAAGGGCATTTAGCCAGTAAAAGTCATGGTGTCTGTGGCCCAGCAGTAAAGTAGGATGTTTAATTCCTTTGAACGATCTCTATATATCTTGGGTATGGAGTTGTCTCTTAACAGTCATGAATTGGTCTAAAGAGGAACTTTTATCCTATTTTATTTTTTAAAGTTTATTTATGGGTTTTGGGTTGTTTTTCTTTCTTTCTTTTTTTTTTTTTTTTTGGTAATCTGTACACCCATGTGGGGCTCAAACTCATGACCCTGAGGTCAAGAATTGCATGCTCCTCTGACCGAGCCAGCCAGGTGCCCCCAAAGAATAACTTGTTCTTCAAGCTGACTTCAAATTCCCCTCTTTGGTAATATTTTGTTACTGTTGCTTTGTGAAGTTTTTGTGTATATTAAGATCTAGCATCATCTCTAAGGATATTTCCTTAAGGATTTTTTTTTAATATTTTATATTTTTAGTTTATTTATTTATTTTGAGAGAGAGAGAGTGAGAGCAAGCAGGAGAAGAACAGAGAGAGAGAAAGAGAGAGAGAGAGAGAGAGTCCCAAGCAAGCTCTGCACTGTCAGCACAGAGCCCGATGTGGGGCCTGAACTGTGAGATCATGACCTGAGACCAAACCAAGAGTTGGATACTTAAGTGACTGAGCCACTCAGGTGTCCCTTTAAGGATTGTTTTAAAATCAAAAGATAGAACTATAATCCAGAGGCAAAGGCTCTGGGAGAATCTCAGCATTTGAAGGTTCTAAGTTAGTTATTGCCAAGACAAAGGCCACAGAGGTGGAGACAATTAATGACAGGGCATGGACAAGCCAATTCCCTGTCCGAGCTCAGGATGAGGGTCTGTGAAGGATCACGGATTTGGCACCAGCCCTTCCTAGGGGTCCTATGGCCCTCTAGCTGTGGCCAGTCTAATATCCATTAGAGGACTTTAGTCGGCTGGAAAAAACATTGAAAAAAAAAAAAAACCCAGAAAACAACAAACGGGCAGAGATGACCCAGCATAATAATTCATTTGGCATGCTTTTGGATGCAAGAAAGAAAATGGCGCCCAAGAGTGGCTTATTCTGTTTGGACTTCTTTTTCTTCTCATAGTAAGACACTGAGAGGTAGGGAATTCCAGAGTTGGCTCTCTGCCACCTCTGGGTGATTGCCTCTGCATCTGTCTTACGCCTCCCCTCCTGGTTTAAACATGGCTGCTGCCACCCCAAGTTCACCCCCTAAGTCAGCACCACCCAGAGCTGGAAGGAGGGAGAAGATGAACATGCCTTACTTGCTGTTCCATCTCCCCCATTCTCTCTTCCTCTTGCTTTTTGAAATCTGGATCCTGCCCGCCCCCTGCAATATCCACTTATATTTCCTTGCTAGAACGGTATCACACAGTCACCCCCAGCTGCAGGGAGGGCTGGGGGAAGTGAGCGTCTGGCATTTTCACTCTTGGGTGGGGTGGAGTCTGCTGATAGAGTAAAAGAAGGAAATGAGCCACCAAATATGTGGGCCACCAAAAGTGTCAGCCATAAAGTTTTGGAAATGGAAAGACTGAATGACATCGCGTTATCCCTCCAGTCTTATTTATGAGGAAACTGGCACCAGAGGAGGTTGGTGTCAAACCAGAGATCTGAGTCTAGATCTTCTGACTCACTTAGAATTTGAGGTTGACGGTGACTAACATCTGACTCGCGTGTTCCAGCTGGCACACCGAGGGCTTTGTTTTGCATGGATTAGTTTGCTTAATTTTTGCCTTTCGCACTGGGGATGGGGGGTAGGCTGCAGGCTTCTCAGAGCAGAGGGCACATATGCTGTAGCTTCCCACTTCTGCTGAACAGTAGCAAATCATTTCTTCCTAATTAAAGATCAAACATTATTTCAGATGGTCCCCTTCCTAAGATGTCATGGGAGAGGTTTCTCTTATCTGTCAGTGGTACTGATCACGTCATTTTTGGCACCTAATTCCTGGAATGAATAATTAAATTATAATAATCTTGCACCAGAGGGAGGACGACCAATTTGTAAAGTCCATTAAGAACCGAGCAAAGGATTGTCCTCTAATGAGATGGAGCGCGTCAGGGAGACCGTACATCAGCTGCTCTGTCACAGATACACAAAGGGACCTAGAGGGAGGGGCTCCTGTAATGCCGGCAGACAGGGCGGGCTGTCTTGGTTGCACATTTACATATTGTCATTGATCAGCTGCCGGAGAAGAGGATGACAAGCAGAACACCAGGGTTCTCCATTGTGAGGCTCGGGGCGTGTTTATGCCACCATTGATTCATTCCCCATGGGGGAAGGAGCATTACTCACCATTTCCTCATGTGCCAGAAAGAGAAATGGAATCAACGAGCATATCATCTCCTTGTTCGAAAATGACAGCTCCCTTATTATAAATCCCCAATAAAGTGATGGAAGAGCTGTTCAAACTTCTTAGATATAAATATTTTCTGGGATTAATGGGAAGTTATTCCTAGAAATGACTTACAGTTCAGGAACCGATCTTAGAACTGAGCTATTGGTTTTCATTTTTGTTTTTCGTCAGATGTCACAACCCCCTCAAAGCAGCTGAGTGTAGATGGCCAAGGTTTTCCAACCAGCCCAGCCCCGGATTCTACCACTTCCCACATTTCCTGTTGCCAGACTTTTATAGATTTAGATACACTAAATGATCCCTGCCTTTTGGAGGAATCTTCTTCCTTTTGAACATCTTTTATAAGAGATTTCAAAATTTGAAAATCTACCTGTGACCTCTGGGGGGACATAGCTGCTCCCTTGTAGGACAGAAGCCAAAATACTGCTTGTTATTATGTCTGACAGGATTAAAAAACTTTATTCAGTAGCTATCTTCGCATTTTTGTTTTCAGTGTCCTTGTAATCCAGGATATTGAGCCACTTGACTGTCACTTTGGGAAGGGATTATGCCAACAATGGCTTATTTTCTAAAACATCAGGATTCTTCTCCATTGTGGCATCTAATGGTCATTGAGGGACTGTCACTTGGTATTTGTATTAATGTTGATACTCTTATTGAGTGAGTGCTTTTATAAGTGGGACTGGTTCTTTTGTCCAGCTCTAGGAGCATGTGGGCACTTAATAAGTACCAATCAATACCTTTTCCTGATAGTGGAATGTAGACCTGTCCACTTCCCAGATGGCTCCATGGGGATAGATGCATTTATAGCTTGTGCTTTATTCTAAGGAATATATGAAGGGCTGCCTACTATATTGCCTTTGTTTGAATACGTGCTGGCGTGACATTTACCCAGGCAATGCCACTTCTGTCTGCTCGTTGCTGGAGACCTAGAACTACACTTTTCCTTCCACTTGATTTGCTTGGGGGTAAATGAGAATTTACTCCAAGAGCAGGCTGGGTGAGGAGTGGGGATGTTGTTTCTAAGCCCGCCAGCCTTCTAAATTGCCTTGAGCCCATACCTCCGCCTCCTCCTTCAATTTTTAAGAAGTTAGAGGCTGAGGCTTGAGGTTGGTTTTGTTTTGTTTTTGTTTTATGTTTTCTTCCATTCCACACTTCCCCTAGATTTGCCGAAGCAGGCGAATTCTGATTGCTGCTATCTTCTTGCTGTTTGCCCACAAATTGATTCATTTCACCTCTTCTTTTACCCTCCAAAGTCCCACTACCATATGGATGTTGGATATAAGAACATTTTCCAGAATTTGAGGATGATGGATGAGGAGAATAGCATAGGGAACCATTAAATTTAAGAATTAGACAGCACTTTTTTTTCTTTTTTAAGCAGTGCCTTGGTTTCCCTCACCACGAGGATTCCTTATTGGTCTTGCTGCCTCAAATTCTGGACCCCTGCAATGCACTTGTGCCCTCATCCTTGCTTATTAGGTCAACAGATATGACTGAGCATGTGCTCTGCACTGGGCACAAGGCTACATATTTGTGGATACAGAGCAGTAAATACAAACAGACACCAGCCCTGATGTTGTGATGAGGCTTTTCATCTACCATGAAGGGGTAGAGAAAGGAGGAGAGATTAAACATGCAACACACACACACACACACACACACACACACACACACACACACTAGCACAACTTTGATAAGTCTGAGAGGGAGGACAATGGAATTCTGTGAACAAGATTAGTATCTTTCCTGCTTCTTTTGTATTTTTGCAAGCCTCCCTCTTTTTCAGGTCACCTGTGAAATTCCCACTCCCTCCCTCCTTCCCTCACTTCCTTTCTTTCGACCTTCTATTGACTCTTTTTTGTTTGGATGCTCTCATTTTGGGTCTGTCCCAGGTTTAAGATCCTCACCTCTCTTCCCCGAAGAGGTCATTAGTGTGCTCCCTTAAAGAAAGTACTGTCTCCTTCCACCCCATAAGAAATAGGCCATTGCTCTCCTATGGGAAGACATCCAGCTTTTGGTTGTATTTTAAATTGCATTTGCTTCTTTCCTAAAATATTGTCTCAATGTTGTGTTTTAAAGGATGAGCTTCCAAAGTGAGGGAGGAAAGTTGTATTTAGATGATCTCTGGGAGAATAATAATTGACACACATCTCATGGTAATAGAGATATTTTCTTCTTTTTTGAGATATAATTGATATATAATACCATGTTAGTTACAGGTATGCAACATCATGATTCAATATTTGGATTTATTGCAAAATGATTACCTCAATAAATTTAAGTTAATGTCCATTGCTACACAGTTAAGATTTGCCTCCATGCATACACATACACAATGCCTATAATTTCTTTTATTTCTTATGAGTATCCCTCCCTTCCTTCTCTCTCCTTACTTTCCGCATTCACTAGGTGGTGACACCTGACAGCCACCAGTTAAGCATGTATGTGACAACCAACATTTTTACAGTACTTGTCATATTCCAAGCTCTGTTCTAAGAACCCATTACAAATCAGTATGCTCTTTTTTTCTTTTATTGAAACATGCTTGACAAACAATGTTACATTAGCTGCAGGTGGACAACATACTGATTCAACCCCTGTATGTTATGTTGGACTCATGGTAAGTGTAGCTGCCCTCTGTTACCGTGCAACACTAACACCACTGACTGTGCTCCCTATGCTGTACCTTTCATCCTCATGACTTACTCATTCCATAACTGGAAGCCTGTATCCCTCATTCTTCTTCACCCATTCTGACCATCTCCCCACTTACCTCACCTCTGGCAACCACCAGTTTGTTTTTGATATTTATGAGTCTGTTTCTACTTTGTTTCTTTGTTTTGATTCCACATAGGAGTGAGGTCACCTAGTATTTGTCTTTCTCTGTCTGACTTATTCACTTAGCATAATCCCCTCTGGGTCCGTCCATGTTTTGCAAATGGCAAAATCTCATTCTTTGAGGCTAAGTAATATTCCATCATGTGTATTTACCATGTCTTCATTACCCATTCATCTATTGATGGACCGTTAGGTTGCTTTCCATATCTTGGCTCTTGTATACTCTTAATTTGGTCCAGGAGAAGATCTCTTTTTGATATGGGTATGACTTGGTAATTTTCTCCTCTGAACCTGGAGAGAGCAGCCCTAGGCTCAGAAGCTCCAACATGTAGTTAGAGTTACCCAACTTCGTTGTGTTTCACTCTACTACCTTGTTTTTTAAGGTTATTTTTTGCCTGTAGCAACTGATGCAGTTTCTATTGAAAACAATATTTTTAACATATATAATATAGAACTATATAAAGGTTGGTGAGCTGGATATAGTAAAATCATGAGTTTAGCTGGATCCGCTAATGTTTGGACATCCTACTACCAAATGTGTCAGCGGACAGTGGATCGGGCAAGCTGATGTTGCATAGTGCAGATGTGAAGAGGACGCTGGGTGAGGTAGAAGACCTGATATGAATCCGGGTTTTGCCACATCCCATCCACGTGGCTTTGGGCAAATCTGTCTTCTCTTTCAGCCTTGCTTTTCTCTCCTTCCAAGTACTGTTGAATACCAGGCTGCTGTAAAGATTAAACGAGAAAAAGCTTGAGAAAATGTTTGGCACAGATGGCATCTGGCAAGTAGTGATGTGGAAACATTTTTTGTTTAGAAGGTGGGAGCTGCAACATTTTATTGAATTAGCAAGTGACTTTTAAAATAAAAAAAAACATCATTATGATAAGCTGCCATGTGCCAGGCACTGAGTTGTCAGTGACGACCAGGACAGCTTGGGCCACAAGCTCATGGAGCTTCCATTCGGAGAGACAGACAGAATCTTCCAGACAAGATTTTTGGAATTAGGTCTCTGATCACTGTGAGGAAGAGAGTGCTCTGGGAGCAGGTCCCACATTTACTGGGGGTAAAAAAAGGTTTCGTGGAATGACGGTGATAAGAAATGGCTTAAACTGAGACCCCCACCCCCCAACATGTGTGGGTGCCAGCTAGGCAAAGGGGAGAGGGAGAGAAGAACATTCTTAATGGTAGACACTTCTACCTGAGAACTTGACGCTGACCGTTGTACACAGAGCAGATAAACTCATCCAATGAGCAAGCTCAGTTTATGGCACCCATAAAAGGGTTTCATCCATCCCAGTTCTCAAGGCAGTCCCTTTATAGTGGTGATCTTTCTTCCTGTTTTATATTACAACTGAAGCTGTTCCTTTTCCAAATTGCCTGGCAGCTGGAGGAATTTTATGCATACTTGGGTCTCTAGAAACGAGCCATTGTTCCAAGTCCTTGATTTCTCCATCTCCACTGGTCTATTACACACCATCCCCTCATCTCCCTCACTTCATTGTCCTCAAAATGAGAATCCCATTCTGTGATTGCTGTTTCTGTATTTCTCCTGTGAGTCGTCTAGGATCAGGACAAGAAGATCAGATTAAATCCTATATCCAACAGCGTCTCCCTCTATGTTTTTGGCTCACTTGGAAAGGAAGGTCTATGTCATCATTGACCATGTTTTGCCGTGTAAAGAGAACATGTCAGAAGCCAGATGTGAATTAGGATGGGGGTGAGCATGGTGTTAAAATGTCCCCATTCATTGGCTTTTTAAGAAATCACTTTTGTTGTAAAGGTAAGGTGACAAGTAAGGGATGTTTTCACTAGCTTCCTGCTTCTCGATTGTTTATTATTCCAAGCCAGCGACTCTTTGGTTATACAGAATTTCATGTCTACTTTCACTGCTCCAGAAGTAGTTCCAGTTTTGTCTAGTTGAATTTCATCCCTTGCTGGCATATGAAGCATGAGCTACTCCATGAGTTTCTCGAAAAATTCTTATCCCCACTCACCCTTGGATTAGCTTATGAAGCACCTGCTTTGTAAAATGTTCTTCTGCCTGGAACACTGACCCTGACCCCTTCCACCCCCACCCCACCTGGACTGCTTCTTCTACTCCTTCTGCTCTCAGCTGACACAGAACCTCTGGGAAGCTGTCTTTGAATGTACAGGATGAGCTTAGAGCACCTTTCCTCCACACGTGTTTATAGAAGTCTTCCTAATTCTAGCAGGTACTTACTGCAGCTGATTCTATTTGGTTGATTACTTGTTAGTTTGCCCCTCACTCTACTGAGGTTGGGGGTCAGCCACCATGTTCACATTTGTAGCCCCTGTATCTCACAAGATCCTCACACTTAGTGACTGTGCAATAAATATTTACATGAATGAGGGGCACCTGGGTGGTTCAGTCGGTTGAGCATCTGACTTTGCCATGGGTCATGATCTCATAGTTCGTGGGTCGGAGACCTGTGTCGGGCTCTGTGCTGATAGCTTGGAGCCTGGGGTCTGCTTTGGATTCTGTGTCTCTCTCTCTCTGCCCTTCCCCAGCTGGTGCATTCAGTCACTCTCTCTCTCTCTCTCTCTCTCTCTCTCCCTCCCTCTCTCAAAAAATAAGGAAACATAAAAAAGAATTGCTTAAAAAAATAAAAAATAATGTAAAACATTAATGTTTACATGAATGAATGAAGTAATGAGTGAATAATTTGAGTGCATTATTTGGGATTGGTTTTGAATTCAAGATCATTGAAAGTCCGTGTATTTCCCAGTCTCTTGATATGCTTCGTTTATTTTCACTAAAGATCTATCCTCCTTAAAGATATCCTAAAGACAGAATAGTCTGTGGGTCACAGATCATCTCCTGGGCAATCCTTATTTGTTTGTTTGTTTGTTTGTTTATTGAGAGAGAGAGAGTGTGCAAGTGGGAGAGGAGAAGAGAGGGAGACAGAGAATCTGAAGCAGGCTCCTGGCTCCGAGCTGTCGGCATAGAGCCTGACATGGGGCTTGAACTCAGAGACTACGAGATCGTAACCTGAGCCGAAGTCAGATGCTTAACCAAATGAGCCACCCAGGTGCCACTGTTTATTTACTTACTTACTTACTTACTTAAATGTTTGTTTATTTTTGACAGGGATAGAGAGCATGCGAGCCCAGCAGGGGCACAGAGAGAGGGAGATGGAGGATCTGAGGCAGGCTCTGTGCTGACAGCAAAGAGTAACTCAGGTGCTCCCAGGGCAATCCTTTTAGATTGGTATCTTCATTCCCATTTTATACGACTGCCTTACCTCAAACTAGTACTTTGGGGGCTGTTTTATAATAGGAAGACTTCCAGCAATTAATTCAGTGCCTGAGGCTAGAATATTGAGGGTATAATTCAATTCTTCCAATCCTGACTTGCCTCTGGCCAAGTGACTTATCTCTTGAATTCTCATCTGTAAAATGGGGATATTCATATTCATTCAATTTCATCCATTCAGTGTGATTAAATGCTATATATTAGAATGTAACATCAATAAAGTAGACAAAGATGACTGTAAAATGATCCTTAGGGCAGTGGCCTTTGTTGGCAGCCTGTGTTAAGCAGTAAATAAAAAGTTCAAATTAATTTTAGGGCCGCCTCAGTGGCTCAGTCTGTTGAGCGTCCTACCCTTGATTTTTGCTCAGGTCATGATCTCATTGTTTGTGAGATGGAGCCCTGTGTTGGGCTCTACACTGAGTGTGGGGCCTGTTTGGGATTCTCTCTCTTTCTCTCTCTCTTGTCTCTGCCCCCTCCCCCACTTGCCTGGGCTCTCTCTCTAAAAAAATTAATATTTAAAGAATTAACTTTAAGGTCTATAATGCAAAGCTGGGCACTGTTTGAATACTCAGTAAATGGCAGCTGGTCTGGTAATGCTCTCTCCTATCTGTTTTATGACTACACCTCTATGCTTGCCTATTCCCGAGGCATCAGGGAAAATGAAAGCCTATTCCAAACTTCTGGGAGTGACAGCAGCTACAATAATGTTAGCCACAGCTTTGCCATCTTGAGAACCCCTTGTCACCCTCCTCTTTGTCACCATGCCTTTTGCTTTCACTCAGGGAAACTCCACTGAAGAAACTTCACCCTGTAACAGGGAGGATGGTGACAGGTGGCAAATGACCATGAAGAAAAACTCTTGGGTAGAGGTTGAAGATGAACACGTGCTTTACGAATTTCCCTGGAGGCTCTCATCAGAGAGTTTCAGCCAACTGACATTATTCAAGACCTAGCGTGAAAAATTGGTACCGAGGCCACTTTCAGCTTTGAAGTTAATGTGAGTTTTTTAAAAATTTTCTTCTGTGCATTTAAGATATTGGACTATGTTGGGGATGTTGTTGAACTAAGGGGCTGGCCTCTTTCACCCCTGGAGCAGTATTCCCTGCCAGGCAGATTGTTGTGGATAATTTTTTTGTTTTGTTTTGTTTTGTTTTTTATTTATTTCTGAGAGATAGAGACGGTGTGAGCATGGGAGGGTCAGAGAGGGACACACAGAATCTGAAACAGGCTCCAGGCTCTAAGCTGTCAGCACAGAGCCCGATGCGGGACTCAAACCCACGAACTGTGAGATCGTGACCTGAGCCGAAGTCGGAGGCTCAACCGACTGAGCCACCCAGGCGCCCCAGATTGATGTGGATAATTACATACTGTTAACATCTTTTTGGAAATCACCTTGAGACTTAATAATCTGGTTTTATGCTTAATTTTCATGGAACTGAAATTAGCGTTTGGTTCTTATATTCAGTAATCTTTTCTGCCTGGAAATAGGAGTGTACCTGGAATGTCTTTTCTACCTCTGGAGATGAATGTATACATAGGATTTCTGGGATTTTACCAGAATTGGATTCACAGTCAATCTGGAGTTTATGTAGCTGAATTAGAACAATCACAATCATGGGTGTGTAAGGAAGAAGAATGTTGTTTTAGTGTGCATGTTTGTACACGTACCTACATATGAACACATGTGTGTTCTGACATATATAATTTGCGTTCAGTGCTTTAAAACAGTTATCACTTGCCAAGGTGTATAAATGACAGAGAAGGACACTTTCACTTATAAATTATGCTTGGGACTGATAGTAATGTGAATGTGATCAGCCATTTTTACCTGTCCCATTCTGCTCCGATGGATGGATCCGTCTATCATGACATCACCTATGAGATATTCATAGCCTTACAAATCATTCTGTCACTACATGCTGTGTATTATTTGCAGCAGCTTGATTTGAAAATTGAATTATTGTCAGGACTTCGAGGTATGGCTGAGTAAGGAGCAGCAAATCCTTTCCCCAAAATCCATCTGTAAAGCTGGACAAAATTGACAAAAGCAACCATTTCAGCATTCTGAATATTAGCCAACGGCATAGAACAATCTGAGAAGCATCCACGCTTGAAAAGCTGCCAGAATTTGGGCACCATGGGGAATCTGTTGGGTGTTCTGGTCTGGAGCTGCTTTCCTTCCCAGCTTGATGGAGTAGGATGGTGTTGCCATAGTAGAAGGGGGCTTGGATGAATTTGGTGTAGGGATATTATTAGTGAAAGTGATGATTTTTTTGACCAGGAAGCAAAGAGGGCTCTCATCCATGTTTTGGGTAAATGTGTTCCTCGCTGGGGCTCTGCAGATGCACAGCTGACAGCAGAGAGAATGTAAGCTATTGATACATCCCTGACCAACCCTAAAACTTTTCACGTAGTCCAGAATATGTGAAAGTGCCTAGCCGGAAGCAAAAGCTGGGCCAGACTTGAGAATAGCCTGATCTTTTTATTTTAATTTAATGTTTATTTATTTCTGAGAGAGAGAGAGATAGAGAGAGAGATACAGGGTGTAAGTGGGGTAGGGTCAGAGATAGAGGGAGACACAAAATCTGAAGCAGGCTCCAGGCTCTGAGCTGTCAGCACAGAACCCGACATAGGGCTCGAACTCAAGGACTGTGAGATCATGACCTGAGCTAAAGTCAGATGCTTAACCAACTGAGCCACCCAGGACCCCTAAGACTAGCCTGATCTTCTAATGTCCATGCCTACCCTCTACAATCAGCAAAGGATAATAGGCTTGCTGGTTCAGGTATTTGAGTACAATCATTAGCTGATTACTGAGCTGTGCTGGTATAGGGGCAACCCGCATGAAGCCATACTTAAAAAAAAATAAAATCAAGAGTTTAAAAAGTCCTGACCAGAGACATCAGCTACACACTCTGCAGGAGATTGGCTTCAAAGTTTAGGCAACAAAATTTTCCGAATAAATAGAACCAACAAAATAGAAACAACAGCCATCAGAGGTGAAAATCAGAATCCAGAGTGGCTACAACATAATATCTATAATTTTCAGTGTTCAGCCAAAAATATGAGATATACAGAGAAACAAAAATCTGACCTATAATTGGAAGAAACCACAAGTAATAGGACTGTGTCTGAATTCCCTCAAAGATTTCAAAATGGGTATTATAAGTACATTCAAGGAACTATAGGAAACCGTGCTTAAAGAATTAAAGGATGGTCTTTACGTTTCTTCAGAGAAACAGAACCAATAGGAATATATATTATACACATATTATTTATGTATTGTTAATAATATATTTATTAATTATTGTAATTAATAGGAATATATTATACATATCTTCATTATATATGATCAATAATATATATGTATTAATTATTATAATTAATAGGAATAAATATTATACATATATTAGGAATATATATTATACATATATTAATTATATATTAATAGGAATATATTATACCAATAGGAATATATATTATACATACATTAATTATATATTATTATATAATAATAAATTGTATATTATATACTAATATTACATATAATATTAGTATATATTATATATACATAATATATTCCATATAGGGAGTCCTGCATGGCTCAGTTGATTGAGTGTCTGACTTTGGCTCAGGTCATGATCTCACGGTTTGTGAGTTTGAGTCCCATGTCGGGTTTTGTGCTGACAGCTCAGAGCCTGGAGCCTGCTTCAGATTCTGTGTCTCCCTCTCTCTCTCTGCTCCTCCTCCAATAGTATGCTGTCTCTTTCTCTCTCAAAAATAAAATAAAATAAAAATATATATTCCATATGTATATACTAATTGGCTCAGATGATTACAGAGTCCAAGAATCCCATGATTTGCCATCTGCAAGCTGGAAAACCAGGAAGCTGGTTGTATCACTCAGTCCAAGTCTCAAGGCCTGAGAATTGGGAGCTGGAGGCGGTGATCCCCGTGTAAATGCTCAAGAACCATGAGTACTTACAACTGACGGTAGGAGAAGATGAAGGTTTGGCTCAAACAGAGCAAATTTACCATTCCTTTGCCTTTTGATTCTATTTGGACAGTGCAGGGATTAAGTGATACTTCCCCACACTGAGGTGGGCCATCTGTTTACTTGTTTTACCAATCCAAATGCTAATCTTGTCCAGAAATACTCTCACACATATACCCAGAAATAATGTATTACTAGTTATCTGGGCATCCCTTAGCCCACTAAAGTGGACACATAAAACTAAACATCATAGGAAGAATGACCATAATGAATTAACATCTAGAGTCTTAATAAGGGATAGAAATTATGAAGAAAAACCACATGGAAATTCTCAAGTTGAATACAATAACTGGAAAGAATAGTTTACTAAAGGGATTAAAGATAGCTGAAAAAACCATCAGTGAACATAAAGATAGATCAATAGAAATGATCTATTTAGAAGGAATAAAAAGGAATAAAAGTAAGAGCAGAGTCTCAGAGAACATGGGACATCAAATACATTAACACAAATATAACGGGAGTTTCAAAAGAAGATAAAGAAGGGATTAGAAAACCTCTTTGAAGAAGCAGTGGCTGGAAACTTGTCACATTTGATGAAAAACACATACCTACCAAGGTGAACTTACTCCAAGTCAGATAAAGCCAAAGAGATTATCATTTGGACACATTATGGCCCAAATCTTGGAAGTGAAAGGCAGAGAAATTCTTGAGAGTGGTAAGAGAAAAATGGCTTTTTACAGAAGGGGAAGTATCAGTATAATTAATGGTTGACTGACTTCTTACCTGAAGCAGTGGAGGCCAGGATGCAGTGGATGACATAGAGTGCTAAAAGAAGAAACCAAAACCATAAATTAAGATTATTATATTCAGAAGAGCTGTCTTTTCAGATGAAGGCAAATAAAGACATTCCAAGAAAAGTAAAGCTTGAGAAAAATGGTTGCTGGCAGACCTAAAAGAAATATTCAAGAAATCCTTTAGACAAAAAGGACAGGACACTAGATTAACTTCAATTCACAGAAGAAATAATAGCAACAGAAGTGATAAACTCTGTAAGAAACTCTATAAATATATTTTTCTGATACCCTCTCTAATCTTATTGAAAGACAAATAAAGTGGTAATTATAACCTTGTTATATATATATATATATATATATATATATATATATATATATATATACACACATACACACACACACACACACACACACACACACGTTATATATAGCATATATATACACATTCATGGAAACAAGAAAGTAGGGAAAGGAGCCATGCTGAAGCAGACTCTCTATATTTCATCAGAATTACGCTGTGTTAACCTGAAATTGGTTGCAGGAAATTAAGACATATGTTTGAATTCCCAGAGCAGTTACTAAGAAAGTAATAAAAAATTAAAATAATTCATAGAGCAATTAAAATGGTACATTAAAGAGTAGTTATTTAATGCAAGAGAAGCCAGTCAAGAAGAAACAGAGGAACAAAAGAAAAGAAATAGAAAAAAAGAAAATGGAAAATGCAAATCCAACCATATCAGTCTTTCATTAACTATAAATGATCTAAATATCTTTATCAGAAGGCAGAGATTATCAAACTAGATTTTTTAAAAAGCAAGACAATCTCTTATCTACAATACAAAAAGCAGGATTCACAAAAGAAAAAATTCTATAAATTTGTTTAATCAACTTGAAAAACTTTTGTGCTTCAGAAGACATCATTAAGAAAATGAAAAGACACAGACTAGCAGAAAACATTTATAAATCATGGATCTGGTGAAGGGTCCTTCAAAATACACTAGAAAAACTCCTCTCATTGAACAATAAGAGCCCACTTTTTATAAAGAGGCAAAAGATTTAGATAGATATTTTACCAGAAAACAGGTAGATGGCTAACAAATGTACGAAAAAGATGTTCAACATCGTTAATGCTTACAGAAAATCAAATGAAAACTGGTATGAAGTACTTCTACACATTCACAAGAATGGCTATAATCGAAAAGACACACAGTATCAAATGTTGGCAGTATGGGAGCGCCTGGGTGGCTCAGTCAGTTAAGCGTCCAACTTCAGCTCAGGTCATGATCTCACGGTTTGTGGGTTCAAGCCCCGTGTCAGGCTCTGTGCTCACAGCTCAAAGCCTGGAGCCTGCTTCGGATTCTGTGTCTTCCCCTCTCTCAGTCCCTCCCACACTCATACTCTGTTTGTCTCTGTCTCAATAAATAAACATTTAAAGAAAAAAAAAGAAAACCAGGCTAAACTTAAAAAAAAATAATGTTGGCACTATGTGGAGAAATAGCTAATATGTCATCCAGATAGGAGTATAAAATGATACAGCCTATTGAGAAAACAGTTTAGCAGTGTCTCAGAAAGTTAAAAAAATAAAAAAACCAAAACCTGCCATGTGACCTAGCAGCTCTACTTCTAGAGATTTACACCAAGGAAATGAAAACATGACTTTGCACAAAGACATGAACAAGCAACAGCAGGTTTTATAACATCCCTAAACTGGAAGCAATCTCAAGTCTCATCACCTGTGATTGGATTAAAAAAAAAAAAGTGGTATATCTATGCAGTGGAATCCCATTCAGAAATAAAAAGTCACTCATACATGTAGAATGTGGATGATTCTCAAAAATATTAGAGGTGAAAGAAGCCAGGTGCAAAATCGGACATGTTGTATGAGTCCATTTATAGGAAATGCCCAGAAAAGGCAAATATTATAGAGATGGAAAGCAGAACAGTGGTGTCCCAGGCTGGGGAAGTAAGTGAGGATTAAATAAAAGTGGACATGGTGAAATTTGAGGGGTGGGGGGGATGGCTAAGTTTGATGATACACAAATTATACCTCAAAGCTGCTTCAAAAACCATTAATTCATAAAATATTGAAAACTATTAGAAAGTGTTTTAAACAATTCAGATAAGTTATTCCAGGACTTGGACTTCTGAATAAATACTCTTATACTCTGTGGTCAGATAGGAGAAGAACTGTTTGAAGTGCGTATTTGTAAGAATACATACTTGTACTTTGTACTTATGGTTTACACATACCCAGAACTATACTGTGAACTCCCTGCTCCTGTTTTCCCAGTGAATGAACAGGGACTTTTAAGGATAAACACTGTTGCGTGCCACCTTGCTCAGGATTTTTATACCGCTACTTTATGGACACATTTTCAGAATATATTCATATATAACTTTAGTACATTTTAGCATACAGATACATTCTTCTCTCTAGTTGGCATGCTGCTTCATAGGCTGTCACCCAACAATATTTGACAGGCAGCAGTGTATGATTCTTGCTGAGTGTCACTGTGTGTATCGTACTGTAAGATCTTTTGGCCGGTGAGTGTCCCCCCATGTTATTTTGAGTTGAGTGTGTTCTGCAGCATGTGGAGAACACTTATCTGCAGTGTCTCCTCCTACCATTGTTATGTACAGTACAAGAAGAGGCAGAGCTCATAATGGTCCCCTAGGCACACAAGTGATAGTAAGAGCCTGCTCCGGAGAGTCAGTGAAAGAACCCCTAAGTTAGATATAGGTGTAAGACATGTAGGTAGTCAGTGTGGCTGATGCACTTGAAGGAAAATGCTTGAGGGAATGCAGTTAACATCAGCAGGCCGGGGGCCATTGGGAGAAGTCCTGTGACTGTGTGATGGACAAACCTTGCTAGCTGTGATGAGTGGCCAACATTTGCCCAACAGATGGCAAAAGATAAAAAGCCCAAGGTTGTCACATCTTCAAGGACTAAAGACAATGGAAATCATTGCACTATTCAGGAACTTCTCAGGGCAAGGATTGTCCAGAACACATCACTACAGCACAGATTTAGGTAGGTCTCTATATTCTTAGAAAGGCTTCCAACGCCCACTTCTGCTTCATGGCTAAGGGGTGGGATAATATGCATACATTTTAAAAAGGTCAGCATCTAGTCTTTCCATCCATCCTAGAGTAGATACTACTCTAGCTTTATTGTATCAAGGCTCATACCCCATTCCAAGGACACACCCCACTGCAGTTGGAGTGATATTGTTGAATGAATGTTTGGAAAGTGTCACTTCCCTACTTTAAACCTATTAAAGGCTAGCCATTACCCTCAGGATTAATATGGATTACAATGCCCTACATGCCCATTCTGTCTCTCCTTCACCATCCCTGCCCCCTCCCCCACCATTCTAGCCTTTATACACATGGTTCTTCCTCTTTGGACCATTTTGTCACCCCACAGCCATCCCACTGCTCAGATACCCCCGCCCCCACCCTGTCATTTTCTTTTCCTTTTTTTTTTAAGTTTATGTAGTAATTTTGAGGAGGGAGAGAGAAAATCCCAAGCAGTCTCTGTGATGATGAGGCGGGGCTCGATCTCACAAACCTTGAGGTGATGACCTGAGCTGAAATTAAGAGTCTGATGCTCAATTGACTGAGCCTCCCAGGCACCCCTCTTCCTCATTTTCAAGTCTCTGTTTACCTGTCTGGAGAACTCTGCTCTCCGTCAAGTGCTTCAGGGTGGTTTATCTGCTTCTCCCAAGTGCTAAATCCTGTTTTCTTGCATTTACCACACTTAAGGCAGACACTACTCCTTACCTCCTCCCAAACCATTCCATCTTTCTTCCTTATTAGCAGGACTCAGATTTTTCTCAGAATAACCTTGTATCCAGTTAAAAATATTTACCTTCCTAGACTTTCTGGCAGTGTATGTGGTCATGTGACCTCATTAAAACCAATAAAGTGTAAGGGGCTGTCCACTGGGTGGAATTTCCAGATAATCATTTCCATCCAAAAGAGGCTGACTTAACTGGTCTGTACATTGTTTTTCCCTTGTCCTTCACTCTGCCTCTTGTGTTTGGCATTCAGATTTGAGCCTTGGGGTGCAGCAGAGGTCTTGTGAGAGCACAAATGAGGCAAAGCATTAAGGATGGCAGAGCATGACAGTGGAAGTTGACTGCGGCCTTCGTCACACAGGGAACAACCTCACATGTCTGGGGCTGCTGACTCCTGTATTTATTTCTGCATGGAAACATACCTAGTTAAATCAAGTCCCTCTTTGATTCAATTATAACATGCAGCTGAACTCATTCCTAACTGTTTTTTGTTTTTCGTTTTTGGCTATTTGTTTAACTGGCTTTATTTCTTTTTTTAAATTTTTAATGTTTTTTATTTCTGAGAGAGAGAGAGACAGCATGACCAGGGGAGGGTCAGAGAGAGAGGGAAACACAGAATCTGAAACAGGCTCCAGGTTCTGAGCTGGCTGTCACCACGGAGCCTGATGCAGGGCTCAAACCCACGAACCATGAGATCATGACCTGAGCCCAAGTCGGACGCCCAACCGACTGAGCCACCCAGGTGCACCTAACTGGCTTTATTTCTAATGACTTACTTGCAGAGATTTCTGTCCTCATCACTTCTGTATTCCCTGCAGTTGTAGTGATACTGGGCACAGAGTGGGTGTTTACAAGTGTGTTGAATAAATAAGTGAGTCATTGAATGAATAAGGGAAAATGTGTGGATTTTCCCATGATTTGTATTTAGTCTTCTAGGGTGTATTTGGAGCTGGGTCTCAATATTCCATAAGAATTGTTGGCCTACTCTGTAGAACGGGATTTCTCAGCCTTGGCAGAACCGCCATTTCGGTCAGATAATTTTCCACGTGGGGAATGTTTAGCAACACTCTTGGTCTCTATCCACTAGATCCGAATAACACCCGAAACTTCCAGTTGTGGTGAACACGACTGTATACAGATTTTGCTAAATGTCATCTGCAGGACAAAATAGCCTGGCTGATAGTATTGTTAAGAGGCTCACAAAACAAGCCATTTGAAATATTTTGGAGAGCCATGAGATTCACAAAACAAGTCATTTGACACATTTTGGAGAGCAGTTGTAAATATGGAAATTGAGGACAGTATTCTCACGCCTTCTAATGTAATGGTCAATCCACTTAACAAAGGAGAATCAAATTGCAGTTCTCAAACTTGAAGTGCAGCAGTAATTAGATGAAAAGTAAGCAGAGAAACTCTCATAAACAGGTTACTTAAAAATAGTCTCAGGTGAATATATACCAGCAGGAAAATTTAAATGATAAAAAAGGAATAAGATGGATGTAAGCATGACTGAACTGAATTTAATGGCTGATGTTCTCACTTACTTAATCACATAATGCCACTACTTGGGACTCTATTACTGAAGCAAATCATTTGTTGCATCCAAAGGGAGCCATAATAATGCAAAATGTGCCATGAAATACCCAATTAAATTATTTTAACACATTGGTGATTGTGGGCTGGCACACGTGTCCTAGTCTTCTCTCTGCCTGACAGTCTGGAGGGTATGATACATACTTAATATCCGGTTTTATTTCTCCACTCTGACCTGTGTGTCTGTGTGTGTGTACGTGTGGATTCACCACTCTGCTCAAGCTATGAAAATGTTTGAGCACAGCACAGTCAGGAATATAAAGAATAAAAATAATCTGTAAATAAGACACCCACCTCCTAGACCATTCCTAGGGGGAGCTGGGAATGTGTCATACCATGAACTTGGAAATGAGGTTTCCTAAACTTTATACCATGACATGAGCTTATTGCTGTGAATCTGCCAGGGGAGTGCACCTTGCTAACTGATAAAATAGAGTTGTCTGTTGGAAACACATGTTTCACTTGTTTGCTTTGCTTTTGGGGAGGGGAGGAGAGAGAATGTGGGAAATTACCCTTTTCCATTTAAAGTGTTTTATTAAATGTAACTTTTAACTATTCTTGTTATTTTTGACTATAAGGACGTAGGTGAACCTTTTATAGTTCAGCTATATATAGTATATTGTGAGTATTAATGTTATATACATTCATTGTAGGACAATATGAAAAAGAAAATAAGAATTTCCTGTAATATTACCACCAAAAGACAACCACTCAATATTTTCCTTTTCCTACATTTCAGGTCTAAACAACCCCTTTTTTTTTTTTTTTTAAGATGTATTCTCATTAACAGAGAAAACTGCAAATAGCCTGTAATGCTTCGGCAGAGATAGGAATTGTTCATTTTTGTATATAAAAGTTTTGAGTTTCTTTCTTCTAGAGCCTTGCACCCACACCTATATGTAGAAGGAATATCGTCCACTGAATTCCTTGTTGTTTCTTTACCTATCAGTGGATCCCCGATGCACAGAAAACTTTATTGTTTTTGTACAAAAAGGCATGTTTTGGGGGATGGGATGTGTAGGGAGCTATAGAAAACTACAGAAAAGAGAATTACACCATCCTGAACCCACTGTCCTCATGTAACTTAAGTCAACATGGAAGGGTACTTAGACATTTAGACACACAATCGTCCATCTTTTCAGCTTTACATGAATGGGATCCTCCTAACTCTTCTAGAGAGCCAGCTGTCATCTACACTGTGCTTTTGTGTAAATTACAAAAGTCACCTCCCTGCCTGGTGGGTGCAGTTCCCATTTATCCCCTCAGGTTTGTGGAGGGCTCCAATGTAGGCAGCACCCCTTGATTTTTTTACTCAGCAGCATGTGAAAGACACATACCATCATATGCAGATGTACCACCCCCACCACATCAGCACCCCCCTATGAGAGAGAACACTAAATATAGTGCTTAACCCATTCCAGGCACTGTTCTGACAGTTTTTTAAGTATCATCCTATTTAACTCTTAAACAACTGCAGCAGGTACTATTATTTTCTCCATTTAATTTATTTTTTTTAACATTTATTCAGACACAGAGAGAGCATGAGTGGGGGAGGAGGGAGGGACAGAGAGAGAGAGAGAGGGAGAGAGAGAGAGAATGAGAGAGAGAGAGAGAGACAGAGAGAGAGAGAGACAGAGAGAGAGAATATGAATGAATCCCAATCAAGCTCCAGGCTCTGAGCTGTAAGCACAGAGCCCAACGCAGGGCTCAAACTCAAGCACCGTGAGATCATGACCTGAGCTGAAGTTGGACACTTAACAGACTGAGCCACCCAGATGTCCCTCCATTTTATAGATGAGAAAACTGAGCCCTGGAGACATTAGGTTGCTTGTCGAAAGTCTTCCAGCTAGCGAATGGCAGGGGTGGGATTCAAATCCTGGCAGTCTGGTCCCAGATGTTGTATTCCTACTTAATCTGCCATTCTCACTAACCTCTTATCGGCAATTTCTTCTCTTCATTCTTATTAAAGTGATGTTGTAGTGAATATTTTTATCTGGTTGTTTCCTTAGGATAATTCGCTGTTTAGTTTTTATTTAACACACTATTAAAGAATGCTAAGTGTCTGACACTAGTATAAATGTTTTATAAAAATTAACTCATTAATCTTCCTACCAAGATATTACAGACAAGACAGAGAGGGATTAACTGTAATAAACGCCAGAGCTGAGCTTCAAACCCAGACAATCTGGGTCCATAGCCTCTTTTCTTTACCATCAAGTTATATAGCCTCTTCCTCTCTTGAGAAAGCAAGAAAGCATCATGGACCGTATTTGGATATAAAGCTACTGATTGCACTGAAGAAAGAGTGTCCCAGTGGGTGGTTATCTAATATATTAGGGAGTTGTCCCAGTGGGTGGTTATCTAATATATTAGGGAGTTTTGTTCTAACCATCTTGTTCTATGTGTATCAACATATAGTTTAGATTATACTGTATATCCAAATTTATCCAATTACTGATTTCTTTATTAAAAATAACTTAGAAGTGTCTGGGTGTCTCAGTCAATTAAGCGTCTGACTCCTGATTTCGGCTCCAGTTGTGATCTCATGGTTCGTGGTTTGTAACCCTGCATTGGACTCTGTGCTGTCAATGTGGAGCCTGCTTGGGATTCTCTTTCTCTCTTTGCCCCTTCAGCTCTCTCTCTGTCTCCCTCTCCCTTTCCTTCTCAAAGTAAATACATTTTTAAAAGGGTAAAATTACTAAAAAAGAATAATAATTTAGAGGGGCATCTCAGTGGCTCAGTCAGCTAACCACCCAGCTCTGGGTTTCAGCTCAGGTCATGATCTCATTGTCATAAGATCAGGCTCTGCCCTGGGCATGGGGCCTGCTTGAGATCTCTCCCTTCTCCCTCTGTCCATCCCTTTGCTAATGCATGCATGTGCTCTCCCTCTCTCTCTGAAAAAATTTTTTAGAAAACAAAAAAGAAAAAGAAAAAATTACATTTGTCAGTGACAAATCATCCATAATCAGTGACGTGTGCTTTAGGCTTCACAGTGTTTTCTTTCATGGGAATGTGTGTGTGTGTGTGTGTGTGTGTGTGTGTGTAATATATATATTATGTATAATATATATAATACACATGTTATAAATTGCTCTTTTCTGGAGTGAAAATTATTTTTGACATTAGTCTTTACATCTGTAGTTTGAATCTATTACTGAAACAAGTTCCATCCCGATTTTTGTTTTGGGCTGGAAAAAATAATACAGTGATGAACATCTTCTTCCATTATTCTTGGTGTGATTTTCTATTTCTTTCGATTCCAGGAAAAAGAAAAATTACATCAAAGGCTATGAAAATCCTAGCGTTTTACAGAAACACTTTTATTCAGCAGGTAATGGGTATTTTTCTAAGCTCAGAAAACTGTTCATAAAAACCGTTTTACTTTCTGAATAATAGGCCGTTATACATAGCCATACACATATATGTATATAGATATATACACGTACATACTTTAATCATTTTGCTCTTGTTTTAGGACTTCTATTTTGAGTTGTAGTCTTCATTTAAAGTTAGTGTCCCCTTTTGATAAACATTAACACCTCACACCTCATTTAATGTAACCTTTACATAGTATTTGAATCATTGACAATTTTAGGAATAAAACTCTTCCTTTAGAGTTTCTCACGGTGACAAATTCTCTTAGTTTTCTTTCACTTAAAAATGTTGTTAGGGGCCCTTAGGTGTCTTAGTTGGTTAAGTGACAAACTTTGGCTCCGGTCATAATTTCACCATCTGTGGGTTTGAGCCACTTGTCAGGCCTGGGCTGGCAGCTGGGAGTCTACAGCCTGCTTCAGATTCTGTGTCTTCCTCTCTCTCTGCCCCTCCCCCAATCACACTCTGTCTCTCTCAAAAATAAATAAACATTAAAAAAATAAAAATATTTTTATGTTGACTTAATTCTGAAGGACATTTTAGCATGTTACCTTTTATTTTTTAAAGTAATCTTTACACCCAGCATAGGGCTGGATCATGACCCTGAGATCAAGAGTCTCCCGCTTTTCTGGCTGAGCCAGTCAGGTGCCCCTAAAGGATATTTCAGTTAAATACAGAATTCTCTTGACAAGATTTTCTTCAGGATTTTACAGATGCTCACTGTCTTCTGGTCTCCATAGTTCTTGATGACAAATCTGTCATGATTTAAGCGTTTGTGTCCTTGTATGTAATATATTGTTTTGCTCTGGCTGCTTTTATGATTTTCTGTTCATTTTTGGCTCTTGGTGCTTTGTGAAGTGCTAGGCATTGTTTTCTTTGTACTTACCTACTTGAGGTTTGCTTAGTTTTGTAAATCTATAAATGCATGATTTTAACCAAATTAGGGAAATTCAGGATGTTATATATTCAAGTATTTTTTTTTTCCCATTTCTGTTTCTCTTCCTTCCAGGACTGCAGTTATCCAAAAACTAGTCCATATGGTATCAAACCAAAGTTCTTTGAGGCTCTGTATATTTTTCATAATCCTTTTTCTCTATTTGCTTTATTTTGATCATTTCTTTTGATCTGGTTGCAATTTCATTAACTCTTTCCTCTGTCATCTCCATTCTTCCAGTAGGCCTATCCATTGAGTTTTAAATTTTACCTATCTTAATATTCAGCTTGAGAGTTTTCATTAGAGTCTTTTCTTATAGTTTCCACTTCTCTTTTTATTCATTATGAGAAAAATATGTTCTTCCACTTACTGAACATGGAATACCTGTTTCATATTCTAGTGTCTGGGTTATCTCAGGATTGGCCTCTGGTTATTGTCTCTCCACTGGCTACTGGACTGCAATGTCTCTGGTTCTTTATATACTGAGCAGTTGTGGATTATGTCCTGGGTATCGTGATAGGACCTTGTGGAAACTCTGGATTCCATTATATTCTTCTGAAGAGTCTTGGCATTTTTGTTTGAGCAGGCAATTAACTGGGTTGAACTTGAATGGTAACCTCTGACTTTTGAGCAGCAGGTCATATCTCAGTACAGCTGAACTGCTTTGAAATCAGCTCTGTGTACATGTGGTTCAGGTCAGCCAGACATGTAGACAGAGGCTATTTGTAGAAACTGGGCTTCTCCCTCTTGGTCTTTCTCCTCTCTAGCCATCTCTTCTTACTTTTTAGTGGTTGTGCTAGTTCCAAACCCTGTCTTTCTATTTTTCAGGTCAGAAAGGTTGGTATATTTCTTCTGGAGTTATAGCTGCCTTATGTGTAACTTCAGCCTGTCTTCAGGTTGAAAGCTATAGGGACAAGTAACCAATTTTGTCTTCCAAATTTTGATTACCCTAAAGAATGTCTGCTTTTGTTCATGCTTCAGTATCTTTGTGTGCGTGCGTGCATGTGTGTGTGTGTGTGTGTGTGTAGTCCAGAGTTTATAGCTATTATGTGCTGGACCTCTGAGTTCCATAAACACCTCCTTGTAACAGAAGCTGGACTTCTCTGCATTATAAAAATGTTACCTATTTTACATTTCAACAGTTAAACCTCAGAGGCACTTACGCCCACCTCCAACTACCATAGCACTTTTTTGGAATAGTGTTTATTACATAGGTTATTGAACATCGATTGGCAAAGTTACTTCATGTTTCCTTCCCATGAAAGTGTGTGAGCCCCGCTGTGATCCCAGCACATAAGCCTGGTACATAGTACCATCTCCTAAAATATTTGAATAAATAAACAAATACAGCCAGGAAATGAAGAGGGTCTAAACCACAGCAAAGGCACCAACAGTTGAGAGGTGTATTAAAGAGAAACGGTACAGAGACTTTTGAGAGATTTGCCTATTGGCTGGATGGGTGGGGGTGTGCAGAAGATGGGGAGGGTAGGAAAGTCTTCAGGATTCTGGCTGGAGCTAGTTGGCAGATGGTTAGAGAGGGCAGGAGAAGACAGCGTCGCTTTGATTAAGACTTGATTTCTGAGTGATGGGAAAAAAGACTCATTAGTCTTTCCAGGTCGCTGGTGACTCCTAATTTTTGATTAGCGCTACCCTGCCCTCAGCCCATTCTTGACTGGAACTGAAATTAAAGGGACAGTAACCATCTTTCTAAGTCTGCAGTCCTGAGCAGGTGCAGCTGGCCCTCCTGTGAGAGAAACCACTAAGTCTGGAATCCAGGGCATCTATTAAGGAAGGGTGTTTCTTTATGATAAGAAGCTGAGTGTTGAAATTTAATCCTCCAAACCCCTGCCTCCCCAGGCCTCCATTAAATTGTTCCTATTAGTGTGATTGCTCCAAGATACCACAAGAGCAGGGGCAATATTAGAAAGCCTGAGAACGAGGGGAGAGATATTGGAAGCTGGGCTTCAGTCATGATTTAGGAGCCTCACTAAATTCGTAAGTGCAAATGTCTGACAGCCTCGGAACCTGAAATCTTTCATCTTCCTGGTGGAATATGAGTTAGCTGGTGCAGTAAAATGAAAAGCGGTGGTGAGCGCTGCAGTAAAGTTCATGTTCCCTTAGTAGCAGGGCTGGGATGAGAGCATAATTACTCGTAGAAATGCTGCCTTGGGCCTCCTCTCCCGTAAGTGGCCATGCTAAAGACAGCATCTATTACCTGATTCCAGGGCAGCCTGCCCCTTCCAAACTTCTCTTATTAGCACCTTTCGTTTCATCTAGAGTCCCAGGCTTTCAGCTGATCCTGCAGTGGAGAGCTGTTGCTACTCTTAGCCCCTGTCAAGGCATTTCGCCCCACTAAGGCCTCTCTTCATGGCGTCCTCCTGCAATTAAGCAAAACAGTGCTCCAAGGGGGGCAGCTTGCAGGGCTCTGTGACTTGCAGCAGGGCTTCTGTTGCTATTTCTGTTTGGAGGCAGATCTCACCAGGATGCCTGGTTCTCAGCCCCTCCCCCCCCCCCATAGGCCATGCACCAGGGGACTGATTGCCTCATCATCAGGGGGAGTTGGATTCTCTTCCTGTCATGCAGTGAGAGCCTGACGAGGAAGGAAGCCCAGCACTTGGACGGCGACTCAGGAATGCAGCCTTGAGTGCACGCGTAGTATTTGCACAACAGAATACCACTGCCAACCATCACACATGCATCTTTTCATAGAGAATGATGTCCAGGTCCCAGCTTAGAGCCTTGAAATTAGGCTCCCATGGGGTGGCCCCGGGCATTGCAGTTTATAAACTTCCTGGGTGATTCTAATGTCCCGCCTGGGCTGAAAACTGCTCCCCAGTGGGAAGCAGGGAAGAAGCTGGCCTCAGTCTGGGCTTAGCAGAGGATTGCCCTCCACATCTTTTGTCCCCACTTCTAGCCCCGGTGACTACAGGCCTTTTCCTTCCCCACAGATAGATGTCTGTCCTTAGATGGCACTGGCAGTGGCCCATCAGTTTGGCTGAATGCTGGAATGAATCTCAGCTGAAGCCATGGGCTCAAGCATTGGATAGATGTCCGGGCAGGTAGGTGGGAGGGATGTGAGGTGGAAAGCTTAAAGTAGACAGAAAATTAATTTTCGGCTATGGGACCTTCTGTATGTTAGTCAGCCTGCCTGACTCTATTTTTCTGCCTGTAAAGTGGGAATAGAATATACCTTGTGGAGTTGCAAAACAGTACAAATTAGGCAACATATATGAAACCATTTTGTAAGAGTGAGGCGTCTTTGCTAGGGGCTTGATTTCCTCCTGGGGAGTGTGAATGGCTCACTGGGAATTCACTACCACTCTGGGAAAAGCCATTCCGGGCACACACTCTAGGGGTGAAAACTTGATGTTTTACTTTTGTAAATGGGGAGCAGCATTATTATTGCTGAATTCTATAATTCTCTGCGATAGTGTGTCCGAGTTGCTCGTTTTCCCCAGTACCAGGAACGCTGGCTTTGGAATGCTCTCACACTTTTAAAATGTTACCTTTTAGGCCAGAGGTTCTCAAACACCAAAGGCATCAGAATCACCCAGAAAGGCTGATTAAGAGAAATTGCCGGTCCCCACCCCTTGAGTTTCTGATTCATCAGGTCTGGGGTGGGGTGCGGCAATGTGCATTTCTAATGAGTTCCCAGGTGATACTGATACTTTGGGTTCAGAGAGTGCACTGGGAGAACCACTCTGTAGACTTTTTCTACGGAATGTCACAGTGCTTCCTGGAGTGTAATGGTTCTCATTTTTTGAATGTCATAGTCATTATTTACAAAGAAACAGTTAACACATCCAAATTGAAGTGATGTGATTGGGTCAAAGGAATGCTAATGTCAGAAAATTTTGAGTCAATTTTTTTCTTTGTTTCTTTTGTCTTTTGGCTTACTATTTTGTTTTTTATTTAATAATTTATTTATTTAGTTTTAAAATTTACATCCAAGTTAGTTAGCATACAGTGCAACAATGATTTCAAGATTAGATTCCTTAATGCCGCTTACCCATTTAGCCCATTCCCCCTCCCACAACGCCTCCACTAACGTTCTGTTTGTTCTCCATGTTTAAGAGTCTCTTATGTTTTGTCCTCCTCCCTGTTTTTACATTATTTTTGCTTCCCTTCCCTTAGGTTCATCTGTTTTTTATCTTAAAGTCTTCATATGAGTGAAGTCATATGATATTTGTCTTTCTCTGACTAATTTTGCTTAGCATAATACCCTCTAGTTCCATCCACATAGTTGCAAATGGCAAGATTTCATTCTTTTTCATTGCTGAGCAATACTCCATTGTGTGTATATACCACCTCTTCTTTATCCATTTATCCATCGATGGACATTTGGGCTCTTTCCATACTTTGGCTATTGTCCACAGTGCTGCTATAAACATTAGGGTGCATATGCCCCTTCGAAACAGCATACCTGCATCCCTTGGATAAATACCTAGTAGTGCAATTGCTAGGTCATAGAGCAGTTCTATTTTTAATTTTTTGAGGAACCTCCATACTGTTTTCCAGAGTGGCTGTACCAGTTTGCATTCCCACCAGCAGGGCAAAAGGGCTCCTTTTTCTCCATGTCCTGGTCAGCATCTGTTGTTGCCTGAGTTGTTAATGTTAGCCGTTCTGACAGGTGTGAGGGGGTATCTCCTTGAGGTTTTGATTTGTATTTCCCTGATGATGAGTGATGTTGAGCGTTTTTTCATGCGTCTGTTGGTCATCTGGGTGTCTTATTTGGGGAAGTGTCTATTTATATCTTTTGCCCATTTCATCACTGGATTATTTGTTTTTTGGGTATTGAGTTTAATAAGTTCTTAATAGATTTTGGATACTAACCCTTTATCTGATATGTTGTTTGCAAATACCTTCTTCCATTCTATTGGTTGCCTTTTAATTTGGTGATTGTTTTCTTCACTGTGCAGAAGCTTTTCATTTTGATGAGGTCCTAATAGTTCATTTTTGGTTTCGTTTCCCTTACCTCTGGAGACATGTTAAGAAGTTGCTGTGGCTGAAGTCGGAGTTTTTTGCCTGCTTTCTCCTCTAGGATTTTGATGGCTTCCTGTCTTACATTTAGGTCTTTCATCCATTTTGAGTTTAGTTTTGTGAATGGTTTAAGAAAGAGGTCCAGGTTCATTTCTCTGTATGTCGCTGTCCAGTTTTCCCAGTACCACTTTCTGAAGAGACTGTCTTTATTCCATTGGGTATTCTTTCTTGTTTTATCAAAGATTAGTTGGCCATACATTTGTGGCTCCATTTCTGGGTTCTCTATCCTGTTCCATTGATCTCAGTGTCTGTTCTTGTGCCAATACCATACTGTCTTGATGATTGCAGTTTGTAATATAGCTTGAAATCTAGGATTGTGCTACCTCCAGCTTTGGTTTTCTTTTTCAAGATTGCTTTGGCTATTCAGGGTCTTTTCTAGTTCCATACAAATGTTAGGATTGTTTGCTCTAGCTCTGTGAAGAATGCTGGTGTTATTTTGATAGGCATTGCATTGAATATGTAGATTGCTTTGGGTAATATTGACATTTTAACAATATTTGTTCTTCCTATCCATGATCATGGAATATTTTTCCATTTTTCTGTGTCTTCTTCAATTTCCTTCATAAGCTTTCCACAGTTTTCAGTGTATAGATTTTTCACCTCTTTGGTTAAATTTATTCCTAGGTATTTTATGGTTTTAGGTGCAATTGTATATGGGATTGATCCCTTGATTTCTCTTTATGTTGCTTCATTGTTGGTATATAGGAATGCAACTGACTTTTGTGCATTGATTTTATATTCTGCCACTTTGCTGAATTCACGGATCAGTTTTAGCAGTTTTTTGGTGGAATCTTTTGGGTTTTCCATATTGAGTATCTTGCAAGCATCTGAGAAGAGTGAGTTTGACCTCCTCAAGGCTGATTTGGATGCTTTTTATTCCTTTGTGTTGTCTGATTGCTGAGGCTAAGGCTTCCAATATTATGGTGAATAATAGTGGCGAGAGTGGGCATCCTTGTCTTATTCCTGACCTTAGGGAGAAAGCTCTCAGTTTTCTCCCATTGAGGATGATACTGGCAGTGGGTCTTTCATATATGGCTTTTATATGATCTTCAGGTATGATTCTTCTTATCCCTACTTTCTTGAGGGTTAATGGTTCCTATTCTTAGGTATTCCTTAGAAGTACCCAAGGACCTTTAAAAAATACTGATCCCTGGGCTCACCATACAGTACCCAAATTGGTCTCTATAGGTGGGATCAGGGTACAACTATTTTATTTTATTTTTTGAAAATTTTATATGTTTTTATTTATTTTTGAGAGAAAGAGAGTGAGCAGGGGAGGTTCAGACACACACACACACACACACACACACACACACACACACACAGAATCTGAAGCTGGCTCCAGGCTCTGAGCTGTCAGCACAGAACCCGATGTGGGGCTTGAACTGATGAGCGATGAGATCATAACCTGAGCCAAAATCAAGAGTCAGACACCGAACCAACCAGGTGCCCCTTAGTTATTTTTTAAAAAATATTTATTTCTTTTTGTGAAAGAGAAGAGAGAGAGAGAGTGCGCGCACCAGAGAGAGCACGCGCACGATAGAGAGAGACCCTGCGCGAGAAAGCACGATCACACACAAGTTGGGGAGGGACTGAGCCACATCGGCAACCCTGGGCATCATTATTTAAAAAATCTTTTGTGGAGGCTTCTAATGTGCAGCAAGATGCTTTCTAATTCTTCACAAGGCCACCATATTTTCCATTGGTGTTGGCGTTACTAAAGAGACCCTTTCCTACCACCCATCCTCTTCCATTTACAAAAAGGTACATATTTGTCATCTACTGTTTTCATAATTCTGATCTGATTTTAATATCTTGTTTATTTATTTGATGACTTGTATATCATCTGCCAGTCAGTTAGAAACCCTCCTGAGGGCAGGGACTTTGTCTGCTCTAGTCACTGCTGTTCCACGTGCCTGTCAGGTAGTAAATACACAAATAGATACATCGAATGAATGAATAAATAAATGAACCCTCCAAATTATGGGCTATAGGCACCTACTCTGTTCTGTGACTATTACTACAACATACCAGCAACTCCAGACACAGCCCATAATAGACTCTTCTAGATCATTGGGCTACATTTGGCCTCACTGGAAGCCATGTGCCAATCAATATCTTCTCTTGAGCTGGTTGACTTCTCGTTCATCATCCATCCCAGTTTAGATCAGACAATAGTGGGAGGGGCCAGAGAGGACCAACCCCCAGACTGCATTTCACAGGGAAATGTGACAGGGATAATTAAGTGACCCTGGAGTCCTTTACATCATTCTCTTACAGAGGGGTGGGGCTGTGGAAGTGTCTGTAATCGATAATTGCCCATTTTACATGGAAGGTTTATAGGCTAATCTCAAGAGTAATTGTTTCTGAAAGAGTAGTAAAATTAGGCAAGGAGGCCATCCGAAATGATGGCTTGTGAGGGGCAGCTGCACAGACAGGCTATTAGCATTCTGGAGGTCAGACCTGTCTCGAAGTGAAGGGCATCATGTCCAGAACGAGGCACCCTAGCTTGAAGTGTAATCTTCCAGAGAGTTTAAATGGCAACTGGAAGGTTCAGCTTCTTGAGGAAGAAAAGGCAGGGATGGACTCTGGAGCAGGGAGGTGGGTTTAGAAGAGTCAGATGGAAACTGCGGTGATCAGAAGCAAGCAGGCCCCTCTTTCCAAAGTTGTTTTCCTCCTTAAGCACGAAAAAGTTTTCCATAATCAGTACAACTCCCTACTCTCTTTGCAGTTGCAATATTTTCTCCTATTTATACAAAATGGTGCATTGTGCACATTTCTACATGAAAGTAAAGGTGAAAAACAGTTGTGCACCTCAGGTAATTATCCTTGAGTTTCAAAATCGTTGGCAGGATTGTCCCAAATGTAGCCACCCTTACTTACAAAGTCAGTGAGATGGTGTTGGGCCTATATATATCATTATCATTTAAAACATTTTAATAGTATATTAGAGTATCTGTAACGAGGACATCAGAGTTGTGTTTTCCATTGTATGGTGGTATAAAGTCTCTCATGCAGATACGTTTAGGTTAAAAAGTTAAATTGATTTCGAAGGAAACTCTTAGGGAACTATCAGTAGAAAATCAGAAGCTGAGAGAATTGAGAAGTCCTGAGAGCCAGGACCAGGGCACCCAGGCCTAAGCAAATGTTTAAGTAAATGTTTTATTTGTTTAACGCTTGGAAATGTGAGAAAGATTGTTTTTGCTCAGTATCTTCAGCAAAAATATCTGAAGAGAGGAGTGAGATTAACCAGCGCTTCGACCACCTGTTTATTGTCAGGTGAACTGGAGGTTCCCACGTGGGCCCATAGGGCAGAAGAGGAAAGTAAAGAGATGCTACTTAACCATCTGGATTAGCCAAGTCATTGTTGGCTTTCTGGTGGATGCAAGAGCAGTGCTGCCATCAGATGATG
Organism: Proteles cristata cristata; assembly: GCA_017311185.1. Taxonomy (NCBI): domain Eukaryota; kingdom Metazoa; phylum Chordata; class Mammalia; order Carnivora; family Hyaenidae; genus Proteles; species Proteles cristata. The sequence continues at coordinate 665,128 of JAESUZ010004230.1, read as the reverse complement.
TCCACGTCCTCAGAAACCCTCCCCTGGCTGTGGACACACAGAACTCCTACGTCTTCTAGAGCAGTCCTTGACACTAGCAGGGGACAAAGTTGGGCAAGGCTTAGCAAATGTGGATCTGTTCCTACCTTGGTAACTAGAAAGAGAACAGTTTGTACTTGCTGGCCACCCTGAAATCCCAACAGTTGCCTGTCTTGTGGGAATGCCCTGATTCAAAGAATGTAGCGTGGGAGTATTTTTAGATGGTTAACATGTGGGTCTTCCACCAACAACTGCTAGTCCTTCTGAACACATCAGTACACGCTGACCAACTGCTCTGAGCCCATCTCGCTTGATGATTTTACTATAATGGAAGAGACTTGGGTGAGAATTCCTAATTAAGTGGGCGCTTTTTATTTTTTATTTATTTATTTATTTATTTATTTATTTATTTAGATATTTTTATTTATTTCTAGGAGAGAGAGACAGCGTGAGCAGGGGAGGGTCAGAGAGAGAGGGAGTCACAGACTGAAACAGGCTCCAGGCTCCGAGCTGGCAGTCAACACAGAGCCCGACGCGGGGCTCGAACCCACGAACCGCGAGATCATGACCTGAGCGAAAGTCGGACGCTCAACCGACTAAGCCACCTAGGCGCCCCAAGTGGGCGCTTTTTAATTGTACATCTATACTGACCAATATGGCAGCTACTAGCCGCTGAAACCATTTAAATCTAATTTAATTAAAAAGAAATGGAACTTAAAAGTCACTTTAAATGTAAAATCTGAAGTTCAGCTTAAATTTCTCCTTTGTACTGGCTACATTCTATATGCTTAATAGGATCATGTGGCTATTGATACCGGATATTGTATTTGATAGCACAGATACAGAAAACCCAGGGCAGGAAGTTCTTTGGACAGTATTGTATGAATGAATCCCTTCTGAATCTTTGGACCAAATCAGCCTGTTTTCAGGCAGGATCATCCTGTCCTAGGGGATTCAGGAGTGTGTGTTTGTAGAAGGGTATTCAGCAGTTTTTCAATTCCTAGCTGTTTATTAGTATACTTGCATCACCCCAGGACGTGCCTCTTGTCAGCATATCTACTCCATCTGAGGTTGATTGGCTTCTCCACATGAATGTGTTGTCTATTCTGGGTTTCCTAATTCAAAGGAATTCTTGCCATTCCTGTCGAGAGGCAATAGACAATGAATCAGAAAGGAAAAGTCACAAATAAATCCATTCTTAAGACTTTCACCCACTGATGGTCTTCGCCTTAAGGCAGTGAAATAGTCCTTGGACAACACATGCTCTTTCTAGTAGAGAGTATGTTTAAAAGAATTTTTTAAAAAAGGTAATTTAGAGGTGGAAGAAAATTTGTTTTCAAATTTTTCTAGAAAGAATGAGGACACTGAGCTGCCAGAACTGGATCTTGCAAAACTCCAGGTGTTTTTTGTTGAAGGGGTCTTGTCCCTTGCATATCAGATTCATTGCTGCCCTTTGACTGATGGCAGAGAAGACATCGATTGAGCCTCTGCTAAGAAAACAAGTATCTTCACTCGATTCAAGAAAATACAATGTGTCACACACTTAGTGAAAATCAATAATGCAGGAAAATTTACTGGCTGCTATTCAAAGATCAGTTCCTCTAATTGTAGGAGCTGGCAAAGCCACTGGGTTTTGAGCTTGAGCATTTGGGCAGTAGGTACCCATCACTACCTCTCTGTTAGACCAGGAAAGAGCCCCACTGTGTTGTTTCCTGTGAATATCAAATGGGAAACAAGTGGAGAAAGCCAATTGCAAAACAGGTTGGAAGCTTTTGTGCTGAGAGCTCCTGAGACTTTGGGGTTTGTGATGTAAATGAAGAAGTGCCTGGAACAGGGTTTCTCGAGATAAGAATTCTTACCTGGTTTACTTCATCTATAGAAGTTGTCCGCCTCATTCTGGTTAGGATTTGAGTTTATGACTCTACTTTCAGGAAACCTAGGCATTGCTTATAAAGAGACCCGATTCTGGGGCTCCTGGATGACTTGGTTGGTTAAGCATCCCACACTTGGTTTGGCTCAGGTCATGATCTCATGGTTTGGGGGATCAAGCCCCACTGTGGGGTTCCACACTGACAACACGGAACCTGCTTGGGATTCTCTCTTTCTCTCTATCTCTCTCTCTCTGCTCCTCCCCTGCTTGTGCTTTCTTTCTCATAAAACCTAATAAACATTTAAAAGAAAAAGATCCAATTTGAATCGAGAAGAAAAGGGAGAGTGCAGAGGAGCCATGGAATGGAGGAGTTGACTGTTCTGGTCAGAATTGGGGGCAAAAGTCGATTACCATGCTCTCTTCCTTCCCGAGCCACTAACAGAGGGAATTTGGAAGCAGGCTGGGAGAATTGTAGAATGCAGGGCAGGAGATAGCTGGAGGATACTGGTACAGAAGGACGGATGAGAAGCTGTAACTGAGTATTGAACTCTGGCCGGCAATATGGTGAATTACAGCCCAGTCCTTGAATGATGGCTAGAAGCCATCAAGAGTCTCGATTTTACTAAGTTGTCATTCACATGTTATATTAGCTGAAACTGTAACTATTGCTTCCCTCTCAGAAGGAAATTGGCTCTCCATGCTGTGTGACCGCCTCCCTGGTATTGATTTTGTGTGGGTGGGCAGTGATTCATGGGACACCCCTCCTTTTTTATTTCTAGCTCCAGATTTTCCAGGGTCTCATGTGAATTGCACTAGTTTGGCAGCATTCCGGCGTGCCACCTCATTGTGTTTGCAAACGATTGCTTCAGATTTGGGGGAGAGTGGGAGGCTGCTAAGGGAATCACCAAATACACAGGGAAATAAGACATGGAGTAAGATGATCTTTGTAAATCTGTCAGGGATTGAAAGAAATGCTTCTGAAGGCGGTGCTCTTCCCCTTTAACTCAGTGGCATCCCTCTGGAAGAAGAGAGGGGAAAGTAAAAATTCAGACTGTTGCTATTTCTGTGTTGTATTAACATTTTTTAAGTCACTCTGTCTTGTTTTTTGCTGAAAAATTTGCCCAAAGCTCTGCTCCAGAGAAAGGAAAAATTAAGTGTTGATGAAGACATTGGACTGGGTGGTTTTCAGTGAGACAGAGATAAGTTTGTCCATCATTAGACGCTGAGGTGCTTACTTCTCTGACTCTGTTCTCAGTTGTGATTTGGGATGTGAAGCTGACTTCTGCTGACTGTCACTGTTCTTTCAAATGCTGTCCTGGAGCTTTGATTCCACTCCTTTTCACAACCACCCCTTGAACTTGGCTGATGGCCAAGGCCAATGCTTATAAATATATTGAAATCTGGAAGTGTTTTTCCATGAGTGATGCCTTGACCTTGATCTTTGACCTACAAATCCCTAGCCTTTCTTGTTAGTTTTTCACTGTAATTCCATTCTGTTTTACTCCATTCTGTCTCCTTGATTTTAGGCAACATATTTAGCAGGCAGTCCTCATTTGAAGTGAGATATGATAGTAACTATATAGAATAGTAACAATCATTGCTATTGTTACACTTTCAGTAATATGTTACATGTTAATTCTCTTAATATGTTACATATAAACTGTTGTAGTTTTTGATCACTGTTGCTTTGATATTTATTTTGTCACAGCTAACAGTTACTGAACTCTTACTATAAGCCAAATGCTATGCCAAGCCCTTTTCATGTGTTACCTCATTTATTTTTTTAAGTTGTTATTTATTTGTTTTGAGAGAGAGAGAGAGAGAGAGAGAGAGAGAGAGAGGGAGAGAGAATCCCAAGCAGGATCTGCAGTGTCAGCATTGAGCCTGAGGTGGGACTCGAACTCATGGACCATGAGATAATAACCTGAGCTGAAATCAAGAGTCTGATGCTTAACAGATGGAGCCACACAGGTGTCCCATGTATTAGCTCATTTAATCCTCACTAAACCCTATAGGTGAGCTTATCATTTTGCCCATTTTATAACTGGGAAGCTGGGCCTTAGAGAGTTTGAGGGAAGTACCCTAGGACGCACAGCAAGATGGCAGCACTAGGCAGCTTGTTCTGTGGGCTTTGTTTGTCACCCCGTAAGCACTGCTTCGTGGTCTGGTGTGGCATGACAGGTGCCTCCAGGCCCAGGTGTCTGGCCCTCCTTCAAGCCTTCTGTTCTCAGGATGATGGAGAAGCCACTTTCAGCCTCTAGGAAGATGTCATTTTCCAGTGAACTGATGATTGCCTCAAGCCCCATTAGTTGGCTGGCACTCTGGGTTTCAGGGTGGCTGTTTAATGGATCGTGGAGCAGTTCACTGCTGGGTCACCCCATCCTCGCTGACCCCTAATGGTGCATTGATAGATAGGGTCTGGGGCTCTGTCCAGCAGCGGGTGCCTTCTGTAGGTACAGCCCCGGTGCAGTGCAGCGAATCTGATCCGTAGATGAGCAGGATCTCTGCCTCCTCTAAGTAATGTGCGAGGAAGCGTGCAGGGAGCCATGGGATGATGAGTCATGGCTGGCGCTGGGAAGCGGGCAAAATCAACCCCATCTTGTCTTTGTTTTCCTTGACAAGAATAACAACAAATCCCAGTTGCTGAAGGTGGAACTTTCCACCGCCATCCCATGAAATCAAAAGGGTCTGAGTTTGTCTTATTCATTCTGCTCTGGGGTACCTGAACCAGCCCCCAGCACTCGTTCAGGCAGTCATGGGCTGGTGTATATTTTGAGAGCACAAGGAAGCAAGCAAACATCTGTAATTTGTTGTGTAACACCTGCCTGCGAATTTACAACAGTATTGTCCTTATACTGGGGGCCCTCATTGGGTCCAAAGCCCCACCTAGTGACCTTCACCCTGGAGAACAAGATCACTGAGAGACTGCATTTCTTGGGGACAGTGGGTTGTCTGGGTATTGTCCTGGAATAATTACTAGTTTCCCTTTCCCTCTCAGAAGTATCAGGCTGAAATATAACTTGTGTAGCTGTTTTATGACCCTGTAGAGAAAGAAGTTGCTACAGTCCACAGCCTAAGTATGAATCTTGGGTTTTCCAATTCATAGCTCTGTGATCTTAGACAGTTGAGCTTTCTGAGTTTCAACTTCCTCATCTTAAAATGGGAAGAAGAATGGCAGCTGTTGGTAAGGGTAGTTCTAGGGGTTAAACAAGATCATATATGCAAAGGCTTAGGATGAAGAGCTTACATGTTAAGCGCTCAGTGAAAATGGAGTCTCTATATAGTGAGTGGGTGCGTCTCACACATTCTGGAGTACAAGAATGAAAACTGGCTTCTTTTCCACACCCCAGCCATAGTTTGGCTTGGACCCTCCCTTTCCTGAGGCTGTCAACACTTAACAGTCTGTGAGCCTGTGCTTGGATTCTAGTTCTGCCAGTCAATACGTGTGCTACCTATGTAGGTTACTTTGCAATTTCCTATTCAGTATCCTCTTCTGTAAGTCAGACTGATGATTACAGCTTAAAGTTTGGGATTCTGAGTACTGGGTGTTATATGGAAACCAACTTGACAATAAACTATTTGTAAAAAAAAAAAAAAAAGTTTGAGATTCTGGACCCTGGAGTCAGGTGTCTGCTCTCACATCCTGGCTCGTCTACTCCAGTGCTCTGCGACCTTGTGAACTTCCTTCCCTCTTTATCACTATTTCCCATCTGTTAAATAGGGATAGAATTTACAATATAGTGCATTGTGAGGATTAGAGGTGTGAATACATGTAAGCCTCTGAACTGTGCTCCACACATAGTGACCATCAATGATACAGTGTTATTTTTCAGGGAAATAGGAAGAGGTTTAAATGACTATTTGTGATCCCATCTTCCAGAGATAGCCACTGTTAATATTTCGGTGTATTTTCTTTTATTCATATTTGCATATGTAATTTTTTAAATACTGTAATGATACATAGACACATTGCTTTCTTTTTTTCTTTTTCTTTACCTTGGTCAGTCATTTCTTCTGTTAGTGGTTTTTAGAAACTCACCTTTTACTAATAGTCTTATATTTCATCATAGGGTGAAATCTATTTTTTATTCTCCTAATATATATTTACATGATTTCTAACTTTTCTCTGGTAAGTAATTGTTGGGCAAATACTGCTGAATTAAAAATGCGTACAATTGGGGACCACATCTTTGGTTACTTCCTTTAGATAGAATCTTCTGTACAGAAAAACTGGGCCAGTGAATACGACTGTTTCTAAGGCTCTTGAAATACATTGTTGGGTTATGCTCTAAAAATGTACCAAATTTACCTTCTTAGCAGCAAGTATCATACTGCTCATTTCATCACACCTTCATCAGAATTCAGTGTCCTTATTTTTTCCTACTCACTAACTTTTGTAGGTAACCTACTCTGTTATTTTTAGACCAGTGCTATCCATTCAAGCTTTCTGCAATAATGGAAATACTCTCTTTCAGCACTAATGTGGTAGCCACTAATTACATGGGTTTATTATAAGAGCTCTTGATGTGTCTACCAAGAAAATGAAATTTTAACTCAATTTAATTTATTTAAAAATATTTTTGTTAGGGGCACCTGGGTGGCTTAGTCGGTTAAGCGTCCGACTTTCGCTTAGGTCATGATCTCGCGGTTCGTGGGTTCGAGCCCGCGTCGGGCTCTGTGCTGACTGCCAGCTCAGAGCCTGGAGCCTGTTTCAGTCTGTGACTCCCTCTCTCTCTGACCCTCCCTTGCTCACGCTGTCTCTCTCTCTCCTAGAAATAAATAAAATGTTAAAAAAATATTTTTGTTAAATAGTTTATTTAAAAAAATTTCCTTTTTAAAAAAAATTTAATTCGAGTGTAGTTAACATACACTGTTAACATTAGTTGTTAACATTAGTTGTTCCCTACCTTACTCAGTGCTCTTCAGGGTAAGTGTACGTTTAATCTCCTGTCCCTACTTCACCCATCCCCCCTCCTCACCTTCCGTCTGGTAACCACCATCTGTTTGTTCTCTATAGCTGAGAATCTGTATTTTGGTCTCTCTTTTTCTCCTTTATTTGTTTGTCTTGTTTCTTAAATTTGACATATGAGTGAGATCATATGGTATTTGTCTTTCTCTTACTGACTTATTTCGTTTACCATTAGACTCTTTGGGTCCATCCATGTTGTTGCAAGGTTCATTTGAATTTAAATAGCCACAGGGGCTGGTGGCCATCGCATTGGACAGAGCAGCCTTGCACTCTGTTTACCGTGAACAAGGCAGGACAGCATCATCTAGTGTTCTTTTCTGGTCCCCACCGGAGGCAGGACAAAGTGGTAGCATAACTGCCAGTGATGATTTGGGCAAAGAGTCCTGTTTATTCTCCTTTTCTCACTCAGTAGCATTCCCAGAAGGGCAGCAGACCCGAGAGCTGGTGCTGCCTCTTCCCTCGGGGAGATCTAAGTTGTGTGCCCAATCAGTGCCATTTTCTTTCGTCCGCTGTCCAGGGTGAGGTGGGAACCCCGGAAAAGCCATCTCTCTCAGTGGCTTCGCCCCCTGTCTCATGTGGGTTTGGAAGGTGGCGAGCTGGTTCTCCACTTCCCTCTGCTTCCTCAATCGTACATGCTGACCGTAGCTCAGAATCCAGGGTTTCAGTTCCTCACCCCTCGCGTTCTCGGCTTCTGTGATGTCTTTTGTCCCTGTTTGTCCTGGTCATGTGACAAGTAGCACGGTGTGGTCTGCTGCAGGCCTGAGCCCAGTACCTCCGTGATGGAGAGCCAGCTGGGCCTCTGTGAAGTGTGACTCCATCTGCTCAGCCCTGACCAGTGGGGCCGGAGCCAGGCGAAGTCCAGCCGCCCACGGATGCAACTGCCAAATGGCCCTTGTCTCCCGTGGCAATACCCTCCAGCCTCCTCCCAACCACATCAGAAGAGAGATTAATGTCACACCATATAATCTAGTTTCTTAATTCTTGGCAACCTAAGCTCTAGATAATCTCATTTGTAAATAAGTAGAATCGTTTCAAAACCCTAACAGAAGTAAGCAGTAAGGCATGGTAGAAAGGTTGTGAAGGCTGCTTTTAGGTGACACTGTTTCCCCTTCTGCTCGGGAGAGAGTTACATGGTCCCCTATAGTCTGACTTTGCCTTTTATTGTTTAAGCAACTTCCAAATCCACAATTTGAAGGCGTGCCCAGGAATTTACACACGTCCACTCTTACGTATGAATTCTTTTTAAGGCCAATTCTTTCCAAAACTACTGTGACAGTGATAAGGGACAGCCTTCTTAGATTGTGCCTATGTGTTTGCTGAGTGTCGGGCTCTGTGCTAAATGCTTCTTGTGCTAAATGTCCTCCTAGAGCCTATGGCATTTGTACTCTCATTTGCAGATGAAGACGTTGAAGGGTAAAGAAGGAAAGTTGCCTAATGTTATGCTTTCTAGTAGGTGATAAAGCTGGGATTGCGGTCCAAGCAAACGGACTCCAGGGGCTATATTCCTACCCTCTGCGCTGATCATATTTAGCACAGTGAACATATGTATGTGCCAGACACGGTGCTAGACTCTTTATGCAGATTCTTCATCTTTTTTTAAATTCTTAAAAACAGACTTAGAGGCTATGGGTACTATTCTTATTCCCAGTTTACAGTTGAGCAAAAGGAGGGTTAAGACTTACAGGACAGTGACCAAGGTCATGTAGCAAAGAATGTGGTAGAACCTGGATGGGCCATAGGTTGACCCATCCAGAGCTCAAGTTCTTAGCTGCCAGTGAGAAGCTTTGCCTTGTTTGGCTGTGGTCAAAGTGATACTACTGAGAGATTGTCAACCAATAAATAACATAGTTTGTGCTTTTAAATTAAACTGTGATTTGGGGCAGTGCCATAGGTCTGCGGTGATGCCTTGGGAGAGGTAGTGGTAGAGATCACCGCTGCTCAAAGTAGTAGCCATAGTGATGGAAAGAAAATTTCCTTCCTGCCTGCCTGCCTGCCTTCAAATTCCCAACCCCTTGTGGTCCTCCTGTGCACGGTCCCACTGTGCATGGAAAATGATACAGCTTGTGGCACACAGAATCGACTGGGGTGTAGGCAGGATCCCACATTCAGAGTCAAGATCACAAACCTGTGCTTAGGTATCAGCCATGTCCATCTGCTGTAAGACTTTCTACATGCTTTCTGTTGATATCTGTATGTATCTCATTGTGGACTGCTGACAAATAGTTCACAGACCAGTGCTGGCCATGGATCACACTTTGAGAGTCATAACCAAAAATGAGACTTTGTGCTCATAAGTCAAGGAATGCTCATTCTAGCTCCTGCTTCTGTCTTGCTGTGTAGTCCTAGGAAAGTGGCTTCATCTCTCTGAATTTAGCATCTTCATTGAGTGGGTAGATTTGGAGCAGACAAATGGCAGATCCTTGCCAGTTCCAAGCCACCATGATTCCATGTTGACTTTAAGGGTGTTCTGCCCCAGAGAGGCCAGTGGCCAGGAGGAAAGAACAACATGCATTTAGAATATGCTGCACGTGGTGTGTTTCTTGACAAAGCCTGGCACAGGAGACTCATGAGCTTAATAAAAGACTCTTGTGATTTATGGTCTGTGGCATCCCTGTGTTTGACAGATGAACTTCAAGGGTACTGGAGTAGGTCGAGGCTGCTAAACATCAAAGCAGGCCCAGCGTGCCAAAGCGAGTTGTGTGTGGTAAATCTTTTGAGCTTAATTACAATCATAGTTAAAATAACAGGAAATATAATGAGGTTTGTATAGTACAATTCCCTCGTTGGTTGTTAAATGTGGTTTCTTTCAATATCTGGAAGCTGGAGTCGAAGTCCTGGATTTCTATTATCAAAAGTGTTTGAGAAAGTGATTCAAGGACCTCCACTTACATCGTAGCTTCAGAGAGATCCTTTTACTCTGTGATTCTGAGTGCCTGCCACCTATTGTGTGGTCCATGGCCCAGCAGCCTCGGCGCCTCCCAGAGCCATTAGAATGCAGAGTCTCAGGTCCCACCTCAGACTGAATAAATCAGAATGGGCATTTTAACAAGATTCTCAAGTGAACCATATGCATCAGAGTGTGAGAAGTACAGCCTAACATCCCTGGAATTGCTCTTGAAAAGGGGAAAATGGAAGACTGAGTCATTCATTAAGTAAATGACTTGGTGGTTGAAGGGCAGGCTGTGTCCTGGTTCCTGGACTGGGGTTTGAAAGCGACAGATTTGCCCCGTTCTGATAGAAATAGGACCATGCAGTCATGTGGGTCATGCTGGACTCAGTGCTATGCCAGAGCACCTGAATGGTGCCACAGGCACAATGGAGGGGTACCTTGCCTGCCCCATGGAGGTCTGCGAAGTCTTTCTGGACATATGGCTTTTAAGCCAAGACACAATTGTGTGATCAGAAAGAATGGGAAAGTACAGTTGTTTCTAGTGGAGGCTGTGGGCAAAGGGGCTTTCTGTTCTGGAAAGATCTGAAGGCAGATTTCTAGTTAGCTCCCAATTCCCTTAGAATGGTGGCTGGCAACCTGTGGCCCACGGTGCTTAACCTAGTCTTCTCTTTGTTTTTGTAAATAAAGTGTTATTGGAACAGAGCCATGGTCATTTGTTTGCATATTGTCTTAGGCCACCTTCATGATAAACAGTAGAGTTGGTGGTTACAACAGAGAATTTTATGGTCTGCAGTGTGAAAAAAAATATTTACTGTCTGCATACAAAGTTTGCAGACACCTTTCCTACAGCAAAGTGGTTCTCAAAGTGTGGGTTCCAGCTTGGCTGCATCCACATCATCTGGGGATGTTTTAGACATGAAGCACCTCAGGCCTCACTCCAGACCCACTGAATGAAACTTTCGAGGGTGAGGCCTAGCGATGTGTGGTGAGCAAGCTGGGGATGCTCGTAACGTTTGAGAAACACTGCCCTGGATCCAACTCCTCTGTGTTTTGGAGACTTCTCATGGTTCCATCTTCTCCCTGGACTTGGGGAGCCTTGTGTGGCTGGCTTGTTCTGTCTTTAAGGCCCTGGCTCAGATAGCCTTTCTTTCAGAAAGGCATGCCTTGAGCACCCTGTGTACAGGTGACTCCTTGGCTGGTCTCTCTCATCTCTTCTTCTATTTTTCATGGCACATATGCTCTTTCCCCCACTTACTACCCCTCCCCGCCTTTTTTTTTTTTTACTGCCTGCAGAGTCATTTATTTTCTCTTTGCTTCAATTCCTTATCTATAAAGTGAAGATGATAATAGTATCGGTGTTACCAGGTTATTGTGGAGAATAAATGAGCCACCATATTTTAAGTGCTTAGTTCCTGGCACATGTAGGTGTTAGCCTAAGATGTGATACGATGCTCTAGAAGTTTCCTGGGCTTTGTAGGCAGGAGTTACTTGCCAGAGGGAGCAAACTGGCTTTGGTTTGGGACCAGTATCTCTTGAGCTCTAAACAGAAGTTATTTTCACTGATCTCCTTGGCCCTTTCACTGGTCTCACTTGGCCTTCACTGGCCCTTTCCACTAACTAGACCATTTGGACGTTGGAGCTCACAGCCTTGAAGATAATCCGCTCTAATCTGCTTTTTACAGGACAGAGGAGCCCCCGTCTGTTCTGTTGATGTAGAATGCTTACTGAATACTTCATGTGTCTGAATATCCTTGGTCCTCACAGCCCTGCTCCATATCTCCAAGTTCAGGTGAAATACACATGGCTCAGTTTCACTCATTTGGCTTACCACCATACATCTGGAAAACAGAGTGGTGACCCATCCCCTAAGGTCTGTGTTGTTGGCAGATTATGCAACTAAGGCATCACAAGTAAGCATGATTTCTATCTGTGGTGGCTCCTTCTCAGGTCATATTCTTCTGGAAGGGTAGGATCTCACCTCCCAACATTGGCATAAAGCTCATAAACATTATTACAAACGTCTACTGGTACATTTGTTACAAACGTTGATGGCCTTCTCTTTGCCATGGACACACATATCTGTAAAATCTTACTAGAGTCCATGCCAAACAGACAGTTTAGGCTCATATCCCTTGTATTCCTTACTTCTTTCATTACATTTGAAATTGTTGACCCTGAACTTGGTACTGCTAGAATAGCCTTTAGCAGCCAATTAGCTTAAGATCTGGGTAGAGGGGATGAGGGAGCAGAATAAAAAAGCACACTATGTGGGAAAGTGAATTGTTAGGGTTTCTAACAAAGGTAAGGCCAGTAAAATATCCACTTACCCAGGAATCCCCTAAGATGCCTGTGGAAAAATATTAATATGTGATGAAGAATTGCTAGCAAAAACAAATAATTTTTTAGACTGTATATTTTAAGGGTGAGGTCTTTTTGAAAGAAGAAAGGTATGAGATTGATGGTTACATAAAGCCAGGTCCTCCTTGTTCAAAGATTTAAACAGTAATAAGGGATGCTGGCTTTCCCAGGCAGTTCAGCTCAGGACTTTATAATTACTTTCATCTCAATAACATCCTAGGCTAGGGTATTTTTATTGCTTGTGAAGAAGAACTGCCCTCAAGATATCTAAGAAAAACCAGTCAAAGGCACGTTTATAAAGGTATTGACCTTAAGATAATAATAAAGTGTGTGGTTGAAGGAGTGTGAAGGCATATTGGGTTTGTGCAGGATTCTCAGGGAAGGGGGTTGTCACTGGGGAACAGAAGAATGGAAGAAGAATTGGAAAACTGGAACCTAGCAAATGATTGAAATATATTTGGATTCGTTTATTTTTTGTCCTGACTTGGAGAGGCCAGAAATATTTATAGAACATGGATGGCCATGGTGCCCGGGACTCCTATGGCTTTCCTTGAGGCAGCTTCAGTGTTCTGGAAAGTGCAGGGGGGAAAAAGGAAAGGGATTTTAAATAAAAATACTAGTTTAGGGCTGAAGTCTTAACTTTATGGAAAAGTTCCATAATCAGAACTTTTCAGTGGTGCTTCAGTCCTCAGACCTGAAGTACAGCCTTATGTTAGAGAATGACTCTGGGACAAGTAAACCTCTTTCCTCCTCTCTGAAATAAATACCATGAAAATCAAGCAGGCTCTGGTCCTCAAGTATAGACATGAGCCTCGGTTGTGGGATTCAAGGGAGGAAAGTAGCTTACAGCACTCAAGACATCTCTCAAATTCTTGCTTCTAGGTCACAATCCAAGATGGCGGGTGGGTTTCTTTTTTCTTTTTCTTCTTCATTTTCTCAGTTTTACTGAGATATAAGTGTGTAAGTTTGAGGTGTACAACATAATGGTTGTATGTATGTATGTATGTATGTATGTATGTATGTATCTATCTATCTATCTATCTATCTATCTATCTATCTAATGAAATGATCATCATACCAGGTTTAGTTAACATCAGTTAACTTGTGATAAGAACTTTTGAGATTTAGTGTCTTAGCAACTTTCAAACAAACAATACCCTGTTAACTATAGTCATCATGCTGTATGTTACATCCCAGAACTTATTTATCTTCCAAGTAGAAGTTTATACTTTTTGACCCCCTTCACCTATTTGCCCATTCCCTAACCTCTGCCTCTGGAAACCACCAATCCATTTTCTGTTCCTGTGCGTTTTTGTTGTTGTTGGTGTGTGTGTGTGTGTGTGTGTCTTTTTAGATTCCACTTAGAAGTGAGCTCATGAAGTATTTGTTTTTCTCTGTCCATCTTATTTCACTAGGTGTTTCTTTAGATAAAAACATTTTGGTTTATTGGTTGTAGAAGACTGAAGTCTGTGTTGATCAGGGTTCAGAGGTCATTCCTGGCCTCATCAGGAAAGAGTGCCACAACTGATTAAAAATGTCTGCTGTGCGAATGAAAGACAAGTGTGGTTTCATGTGTACTAAGCAGTGGACATCACCATGTTAATGCTGAGCTATGATGCTGTCCCAGAAGAGCATTGTATTATGCAAATCTATAACATAGGTGGGGTAATGGTCCCATTTTTTCCCTTAATTATTTTATTTTATTTTTATTTTATTTTTTACAAATAGTTTATTGTCAAATTAGTTTCCACATAACACCCAGTGCTCATCCCGACAAGTGTCCTCCACAATGCCCACCCCTCCTCCCCCCACATCCACCAGTCCTCAGTTTTTGTCAGCATTCAAGAGTCTCTCATGGTTTCCCTCTCCCCCTTTCCCCCACCATTTCGGCCCTTCTTCTCCCCCTTGGTCCTCTGTTAAGTTCCTCTTAATCCTCCTATACGTGCACACATATGATATTTGTCTTTCTCTGCCTGACTTATTTCGCTCAGCATAACACCCTCAAGGTCCATCCATGTTGCTACACATGGCCAGATTTCATTGTTTCTCATTGCCATGTAGTATTCCATGGTATAGATAAACCACATCTTCTTGATCCATTCATCTGTTGATGGACACTTAGGCTCTTTCCAGGTTTTAGCTATTGTGGAGAGTGCTGCTATGAACATTGGGGTACATGTGCTCCTATGCATCAACATTTCTGTATCCCTTGGGTAAATTCCTAGCAGTGCTATTGCTGGGTCATAGGGGAGTTCTATTGTTAGTTTCCTTAGGAACCTCCACACTGTTTTCCAGAGGGGCTGTACCAGTTTACATTCCCACCCACAGTGTAGGAGGGTGCCCGTTTCTCCACATCCTCGCCAGCATCTAGAGTTCTCTGATTGGCTCATTTTAGCCACTCTGACTGGCGTGAGGTGGTATCTCAGTGTGGTTTTGATTTGTATTTCCCTGATGAGGAGGATGCTGAGCATCGTTTCATGTGTCTGTTGGCCATCTGGATGTCCTCTTTGGAGAAGTGTCTGTTCATATCTTCTGCCCATTTCTTCACTGGGTTGTTTGTTTTTCGGGCGTGTAGTTTGGTGAGTTCCTTGTAGATTCTGGATATCAACCCTTTATCTGATATGTCATTTGCAACTATCTTTTCCCATTCCGTTGGTTGCCTATTAATTTTCTGGGTTGTTTCCTTGGCTGTGCAGAAGCTTTTAATCTTGATGAGATCCCAACAGTTTATTTTTGCTCTTGATTCCATTGCTTTTGGGGATGTGTCAAGTAAGAAGTTGCTGCGGTGGAGGTCAAGGAGGTTGTTTCCTGCTTTCTCCTCTAGGGTGTTGATAGTGTCTCACGTTCAGGTCCTTTATCCATTTTGAGTTTATTTTTGTGCATGGTGTGAGAAAATGATCTAGTTTCATTCTTCTGCATGTTGCTGTCCAGTTCTCTCAACACCATCTGTTAAAAAGGCTGTCTTTTTTCCATCGGATATTCTTTCCTGCTTTGTCAAAGATTAGTTGGCTGTCTATTTTTGGGTCCACTTCTGAGTTCTCAATTCTGTTCCCTTGGTCTATGTGTCTGTTTTTGTGCCAATACCATACTGTCTTGATGATGACAGCTTTGTAGTAGAGGCTAAAGTCTGGGATGGTGATCCCTCCCGTTTTGGTTTTATTTTTCAGGATTACTTTGGCTATTCGGGGTCTTTTGTGGTTCCATACAAATTTTTGGATAGTTTGTTCTAGTTTTGAGAAGTATGCTGGTGCGATTTTGATTGGAATTGCATTGAATGTGTAGAGTGCTTTAGGTAGTAATGACATCTTAACTATATTTATTCTTCCTATCCATGAGCATGGAATGCTTTTCCATTTCTTTGTGTCTTCTTCAATTTCTTTCATAAGTTTTCTATAGTTTTCATCATACAGATCTCTTGTATCCTTGGTTTGGTTTATTCCGAGGTATTTTATGGTTTTTTGTGCAATTGTGAATGGGATCAGTTTCTTGATTTCTCTTTCTGTCGCTTCATTGTTGGTGTATAAAAATGCAACCGATTTCTGTACGTTGATTTTGTACCCTGCAACTTGGCTGAATTCTTGGATCAGTTCTAGTAGGCTTCTGGTGGAGTCTGTCGGGTTTTCGATGTAGAGTATCATGTCATCTGCGAAGAGTGAAAGTTTGACTTCCTCTTTGCCAATTCTGATGCCTTTGATTTCCTTTTGGTGTCTGATGGCTGATGCTAGGACTTCCAGCACTATGTTAAACAGCAGTGGTGAGAGTGGGCATCCCTGCCGTGTTCCTGATCTCAGGGGAAAGCTCTGAGTTTTTCCCCGTTGAGGATGATGTTAGCTGAAGGCTTCTCATAGATGGCTTTGATGATGTTTAAGTAGGTTCCTTCTATCCCAACTTTCTCGAGAGTCTTTATTAAGAAGGGATGCTGTATTTGTCAAATGCTTTTTCTGCATCTATTGACAGGATCATATGGTTTTTATCTTTTCTTTTATTGATGTGATGGATCACATTGATTGATTTGCGAATATTGAGCCAGCCCTGTAACCCAGGAATGAATCCCACTTGATCTTGGTGGATGATTCTTTTGATATGCTGCTGGATTCGATTTGCAAGGATCTTGTTGAGAATTTTTGCATCCGTATTCATCAAGGATATTGGCCTGTAGTTCTCTTTTTTGCTGGATCTCTGTCTGGCTTGGGAATCAGAGTGATGCTGGCTTCATAAAATGAGTCGGGAGTTTTCCTTCGATTTCTATTTTTTGGAATAGCTTGAGAAGAATTGGGATTAATTCTGTTTTAAATGTCTGGTAGAATTCCCCAGGGAAGCCATCAGGTCCAGGGCTCTTATTTGTTGGAGATTTTTGATCACTGATTCGATTTCTTCACTCGTTATGGGTCTGTTCAGGTTTTCTATTTCTTCCCGTGTGAATTTTGGTAGTGAGTGTGTGTTTAGGAATTTGTCCATTTCTTCTAAGTTGTCCAATTTGTTGGCATATAATTTTCATAGTATTCCCTGATAATTGCTTGTATTTCTGAGGGGTTGGTTGTAATAAGTCCATTTTCATTCCTAATTTTGTCTATTTGGGTGCTCTCTCTTTTCTTTTGGATACGTCTGGCTAGAGGTTTGTCAATTTTGTTTACCTTTTCAAAAAACCAACTCTTGGTTTCATTGATCTGTTCAACTGTTTCTTTGGTCTCTATGTTGTTTATTTCTGCTCTAATTTTTACTATTTCTCTTCTTCTACTGGGTTTAGGGCGTTCTTGTTGCTCTGCCTCTAGTTCCTTTAGGTGAGCTGTTAGATTTTGGACTTGCGCTTTTTCTAATCTCTTGAAATAGGCCTGGAGAGCAATGTACTTTCCTCTTAGGACTGCCTTTGCCGCATCCCATAGATTTTGAATTGTTGTGTTTTCATTTTCATTTGTTTCCATATATTTTTTAATTTCATCTCTAATTGCCTGATTGGCCCATTCATTCTTTAGAAGGCTGTTCTTTAACCTCCATGTTTTTGGAAGTTTTCCAGACTTCTTCCTGTAATTGATTTCAAGTTTCAAAGCATTGTGATCTGACAGTGTGCATGGTATGATCTCTATTCTTTTATATTTATTGAGGGCTGCTTTATGTCCCAGTATGTGATCTATCTTGGAGAATGTGCCATGCGCACTTGAGAAGAAAGTAAATTCCCTGGCCTCAGGATGTAAAGTTCTAAATATATCCGTCAGGTCCATCTGGTCCAATGTATCTTTCAAGTCCATTATTTCTTTAGTGATTTTCTGTCTGGTTGACCTATCCGTTGCTGTAGGTGGAGTATTAAAGTCCCCTGCTATTAGCACATTCTTATGTAGAAGCTTGTTTCTGTTTGTGATTAGTCGTTTTAGATATTTAGGTGCTCCCATATTTGGTGCGTAGACATTTATGATTGTTAGTTCTTCCTGATGGATGGACCCTGTAATTATTATGTAGTGCCCTTCTTCATCTCTTGTGATTGTCCTTAATTTAAAGTCCAGTTTGTCTGATATAAGTATCGCTACTCCGGCTTTCTTTTGATTTCCTGTGGCATGATATATATTTCTCCACCCCCTTACCTTTAATCTGAAGGTATCTTCCCGTCGAAAATGAGTTTCTTGTAGACAGCATATAGATGGATTTTGTTTTTTAATCCATTCTGCTACCCTATGTCTTTTGATTGGAGCATTCAGCCCAATTACATTCAGTGTTATTATTGAAATATGTGGGTGTAGAGTCTTTGTATCTTTTGTAGGGTTCGTGTTTGTGGTGGTGTCTCTGGAATCTTTGTTCCTTGCAACCTTTCCTTCAGAGCATCCCCCTCAGGATTTCTTGTAGGGCTGGCTTCGTGGTGACAAATTCTTTCAATTTCTATTTGTTTGGAAAGGTTTTTATCTCTCCTTCTGTTTTGAATGACAGGCTTGCTGGATAGAGGATTCTTGGCTGCATGTTTTTACTGTTCATCACATTGAAGATCTCTTGCCATTCCTTTCTGGCCTGCCAGTTTCAGTAGATAGGTCTGTCACCACTCTGATAGGTTTCCCTTTGTATGTGAGGGCCCTTTTCTCCCTAGCTGCTTTCAAAATTCTCTCTTTGTCCTTGTATTTTGCCATTTTTACGATGATATGTCGTGCAGAAGATCGATTCAAGTTACGTCTGAGGGAGTCCTCTGAGCCTCTTGTATTTCCACATTGACTTCCTTCCCCAGGTCGGGAAAGTTCTCTGCTATAATTTGTTCCAGGACTCCTTCAGCACCTTTCCCTCTCTCTTCCTCTTCTGGGATTCCTATGATACGGATATTGTTGCGTTTGACTCTGTTGCTGAGCTCTCGAATTCTTCTTTCCTGTTCCTGGATCAGTTTGTCTCTTTTTTTGTCAGCTTCTTGTTTTTCTATAATGGTGTCTTCTAAATCACTTATTCTCCTTTCTGCCTCTTCAATCCGTGCATTGGAGGCCTCTAATTTATTATGTATCTCATTTATCGCATTTTTAATTCTTCATGTCTATTTTTATTTTCCATTCTGTCTGTAGCCATAGTTTCTTTGATGTCCCCTATGTTTTTTTCAAGCCCTGCTATTAGTTTTACCATTATTATTCTAAAATCTTGTTCAGGTATGCTGCTGATATCTGTTTTGAGCAGTTCATTAGCTGTCATTTCTTCTTGGAGTTTCTTTGGAGGAGAGCTCTTTCGTTTCGTCATTTTAGTTAGCTTTCCGGCTCTTGTTGGTTTTAAAGACCTGTTATGCTCTCTGTTTCTATGAGCACTGCTATATCCAAGAAGACTCTTTGACTTTCCAGGGCCTATCCTTTCAGAGATTGTTTTTTGAATGGTATCCCTCGGTCACTCTTGTTGGGACCTTAGTTATTTTATTTTCCTATTCGTAGTGATATTTGGGACTCTTCACCTTGTGTACTCTGGCTTGTTTCTTGAGGTAGCCCTGGAAAAGAAAACAGACAAACAAACACACAGGGAGCAGGAGTACACAAACGCACAGGCTGATTCAACTAACATGCAAAGCGAGAGGGAAAACGAAAAAGTCAATAGAAAAGACGGAGGAGGGAGAGTGAATAATAGGGAGAATAAAATACATAAAAGGGTCAAAAAGGGGAAAAGTAAAGGAAAAAGGAAGAAAACCGATGGACAAAGAACGGTTTAAAGCATATACCTGGATTTCCCAGCTACAGTTAAATAGCCGTGTGTATGCAGTGCTGGTTGAAGAGCATAGAGAAAAAGAGAGAAGGCAGGGCGAGACAAGGCAGATTTGGAAATAGAATGAACAGGCAGAAGGGATAAGAAGTTTTTTTCAAAGAGGTAAAGGGTAGAATATGGTTGGATAGGTGAGAGAAGGATGGTGGAATTATCCAGAGAAACTATATCGTCTAATTACTCCTGAGAGAAATAGCTGAAAAAGTCGGTAGGTGTAGAATTTACATTTACAGAATGGACTTGTTGTGATTGTTTAAGCAAGCTGGCGACCAGAGGTAATCAGGTCAGTGTTTTGGGGAAAAAAGCGAGAAAAGAGAAAGAAGAAGAAAAAAAGAGAAAAGAAGGGAAAAAAAAAAGAAAGAACGAAAAAAAAGGAAAAAAAAAGGGAAAAAAGAAAAAAAAAAAGGGAGGAGGGCACCTCTCAGGCAGGGATGGGCGTGGCGTGATCCGATGCCTCAGGCGGGGGTTCTGTCTTGGCGATTGTGGGGAGGAGAGTGACGGTGCTCCAGTCCCTTCTTGAACCCCGCGCTGCGGCTCGCTTTTTTTTTGTTGGCGTGTCAACTCCCCGTTCCGGGGACGCAGCCGAAGTTGGTTGCACTCTTCAACCCAGGCCAGTTCCAATCTCCAAATCCCAGCCCGCGCCCCGCTGAAGTTGCCTTAGACACAGCTTCCCAGACAACCCCCTCGGGCTATTCCAGGCTCCCTGCTGAGCTCTGGGGGCGGAGTCAGAATCGCTGCTTCCTTCTCTGGGTCGGGCTGGCGCGCATGCGCGGGGGCTTGCCTGCCGGGTCCGCGTAGCCTGAGCCCGCTGGAGTGAGGAAAACCGGGTCTCTCTATGGCTCGTCACCCGAAACACGAACTCACAGGCAAATTTCCCAGTTTTTAGCTCTTTGCCTTCCCTCTCGAGTTCCAGCCAGCCAGGAGCGCGGACGCCCGGTGTCTGCGCGGCTCTTTCAGGGTCCCAGCCGCCCTGGAGCTACAATGGCGGCAGGTGCGCCGCCGCCGCTTTAAAACCCAACCTCCAGGAGCGGCACAAAGAAGCAGTTTGTGTGCTCAGCCTCCCCCAGGACCAGTTGTCGCAAGGGGACCTGGTGTGCAGGTATTTGGCAAGTACGGTCTTTCTATGCACCGAGCGGAGGTTTTTCCCCCACGAGCAGAGGTTTTTCTGTCTCGGACTCTCTCTTTTCCCCTCTCACTCCCCGTAGAGGGTAGAGGGGGATCGCCTCGCACCCTGGAGGCTCCGATCCCGGCCCGATTTTACCTTCCCCAGTTTGCACTCACGTTAGAAGGCTTTCTCAGTGGATTCTGCGTCCTTTTTCTCACAGTCTCTCAGGTTTTGTAAGGTTTCCAATGGCTTCAGATCTTTTCTGTGTGATGTATGGGCGCGAGTGCAGGTACGGAGCTCCTTACTTCTCCGCCATCTTGTCCCCCCTCCTGCCTCCCTTAATTATTTTAGAGCAGTTTTAGCTTTATACCAAAATGGAGAAGAGAGTATGAAGGTTTTTCACATACCCCCTGCTCTCACAAATGAGGAGCCTTGTCCCCCACCAGCCTGGTGTATTTGTTACAATTAATGAATCTGTATTGACACTCCAATCACATCCAAAGTCCATATGAGGGTCCATTCATGGTGTTTTACATTCTGTACCCTCATTCTACATCTGTCCATCCATATATCCATGCTAATATCATACAGAAAAATCCTCTGCTTTTCCCGTGCATCTTTTCTGTTCCAACCCCTAACAGTCACCGCCATTTCTACTGTCTCCATGGCTTTACTTTTTCCAGAATGTGGTAGAGTTGGAATCACACAGTTTTTTGTAGCTTTCTTCAGATGGAATAACCACATTCTATCGAGAGACTTGGCGAGGTTTCAGAGCCAAATGGGTTTAATTACTTAGGTTCTGCAGGTGGGTACATGTCCCATTCTGAACGCTAAGTGACACTGCAAAGCAAGAGTTGGTGCACTTTTTCTAGAAAGGGACAGATAGTGAATATTTGAGGCTTTGTGGGTCAAGAGGCAAAATCAAAAACCATTTGAAATGTAAGTGTATAAAAATGTAAAAGTTGTTCTTCGTTCATGGGCGGTACAAAAACAGGTGGGGTGCCTAACTTGGCCCATAGGCTGCAGCTTGCAGACCTTTCATACAGTGGATTTAGAGAAAGACTTGACCATGTAGATAGGGTGTTTACTTCTCAGTTTCCCATAAACTGTGCCCCTCCTATAAAAGGGCTGCTTCCATATTTACGATGCCTACCCAAATTTAGGAAATTAAGTTTTGCAACTTTTGGGCTACAGGAATGAGCTCTAAAGCATGAAATTATATTTTCAATATTTATGTGTCATGTCTTCCAGAGTTGGTGTTGTTATCAGGTATGAGGGAGACTAAGAGGGGCCATTGAGGGTGGAGAAGCATTAGGAACTAAGAAACAAGGACCAGTGGGCTCTGGTAATCGGTGCTTTATGGTTGGAGTAATCCATTAGAACAAAGGTCAGCCCTGACTCGGCCATTTATAAGCCGTGTGACCATGGACCAGCCAGCTTTCTGAATCTCAGTGCTCTCATCCTTATAATGGGGATACTGGTATCTACCTACTGGCTGAATAGACTTGTTATAAGACTCACATCATATTCTTTTATTATGTGCATCTGTTGGGAAGAGTAGTGTTTGGTATTTTTGGATCATGGAAGATGGAGTGAAGATGAGTTTGAAGTGTGGTTTGATGGTGTGAGAACCACATCCTGAGAGTCTCAAGCTGGAGAGCACCCCTGGGTTCCTGAACGAGTTAGTTTTAGAAATGAGAGAAGGAAATGTCACTATCAGACAGATTATTCTTGAGGAGCTGTTACTGTGTAAAACCTGACAAACGGGAAATATCCATCGAGAGACTTAATTAGCACAAGTAAAGCTCTCTTTGGTCCAGGGTCTGGCCCTCAGCCATGTGGCCTCAGATGTGAGACTGTCCACACTTCCGTGACTGTGTCTGTCTTTCAGGGAAGGATTCACTCTGGACAGCTTTGCATGGCTGACACCCCAGAAGCAGACTAATAATGAATTCATTTCTAGTGAAGACTGCAGTTGCTAAAGGGATCACAATGCTCATGCTTGGATGATCAGCTGTGTCTCTCCCTCCTAGCAGATCTATGTGGGGAGACAAGTTTTACCAAGAAGGATGCTGGGGAGAGGGGGATGGGGGGGTCAGTGCTCAGCAGGTGAATGAAGTGAGTCCACAGGTCCAAAGTGGGTATAGCCTGTTTCTCTTATATCCTGAGTTTCCCTGGAATGCTTTGCCCAGGAGACTGGAGAATTAGTATTTTGCTTCAGGTGTTCTAAGTTATGTGTGTGCATGTGTGTGTATGTGTTTGTCTATATATAGCACAGCATTTGGAAAATGCAGAAAAGCACAAAAAAGAAAGCATAAATCATTTGTAATTTCATAACTCAGTTACACCCTCAGTTAATATTTAATTGGCAGTTCTTCTCTATGTATACACACATTTTTAAGAAAACATCACATACTATATTAATCATCGTCTTCAAGAGAAACAGAACCAATAGTATATATACGTATGTGTATATGTACGTATATATACACATATATGTCAAAATATATAGAGATATCTTGGTAGATAGATAGTCTGTCTATCTGAAAGAGAGAGAGAGATACAAGGAATTGGCTCATGCCATTATGAACCACAGCTAGGGGACATATAACCCAAGAAGAGTCCATGTTTCAGTTCTTGTCCGGAAACAGAAAAAGACCAAAAGCCTCTGATGCCTTGGATGGAGGCCCTTACTTTGGGGAATGTAATTTGCTTTACTCTGTCAACTGATTCAAGTGTAATCTCATCGAGAAAACACCCCATGACACGCTCAGAATCATCTTTAACCACATATCTGGGTTCCCCATAGCCCAGTCAGGTTCACATGCAAAATTAACCATCACAAATACTGCTTTAGAAATGACCTTTCGGATATAATATATTAGGAACATTTCCCCGTTTCATTATACACTTTCAAAACAACGTTTAAATTATACCATATTTTAATAATTTCTCCATTGTTGGACATTAACACTGTCATTCCTAGGTCCTTTTTTTTTTTTTAACGTTTTATTTATTTCTGAGAGAGAGAGACAGCATGAGAAGGGGAGGGTCAGAGAGAGAGGGAGACAAAGAATCTGAAGCAGGCTCCAGGCTCTGAGCTAGCTGTCAGCACAGAGCCTGACCCAGGGCTCGAACCCACCAACTGTGAGATCATGACCTGAGTGGAAGTCGGCCACCCAACTGACTGAGCCACCCAGGCACCCCTGTTATTCCTAGGTCTTGAATAAGAATAACAAGGTTCCTGAAAATCCTTTCTGTCATCCTAAGACAGCTCTCGTTTTGTTGTGTGAAACTCCTTTATGTAGATCTGATGTGTGACAGCTCCTTCTCTCTGGCCAACATTTCCTGCTCCTTCCCTAAAACTTAGCACAGTTCCCGGCATCCAGTAGGTGTACGCCCCTGTGTTTCTTGCCTAGAATTATCCCCCTGCCATTATTCTGTACTACACATTCTATTGTTTGTTTCATAGCATTTACCTCTATCTAAAATACTCTTGTTTATTTGTTACTTACTTACACGTCCTCTGAACCAGAATGGAAACTCTATTAGTGACTATTGTTGCTCATACGCCTAAAATATAGACAGGCACAGAGCAGGTGCTCAGTGACTATCAAAGAAAAGGAAAAAGACAGTGTGAACAACTGGTCTTTCAAAAAATCTGAATTTCAAAAAAAAAATCTGAATTTCCAGAATCTCATTTGTCCAGGAGAGAAAGCTATATGATACTCTTGTATAGTAAAAAAATAACAAGCAAACTTAAACCCTATTTTGATTAGCTTTTGCCACAATTAGACCATGCAAGCTTGATCAGTGTTCAGGGGTCTGGTTTTATGCATTGACAGGCATTCCTGATGGCATTCTGTCAGATAAGAATTTGGAAGCATGCCCTATACATGCTTCTTTCCTGTTCTTTTTTAGCTTGGCATTTCTGTCCTTGAAACCTTCTCAAACCCAGGAAAAGCCTGTCACTGAAAAGCATGGCAGGGAGTATTTGGAACACAGGTGAGTCAATTCCACGTAAGTCACGCATCTTGTTAGTCCCGTCTTCTGGAGCTTGTACTGAAGAAGGATGCTGGGGAGCATGGGCAGAAGAGAGAGGGAAGGATATGTATGCCTGGTTCAGAAAGATCTTATTGGCCTTTTCACCGTTGACCTCTTGATTCCAGTAAGCATGAGCCTTCTTTCTTGTCACAGGTCAGAAGGCAGCGTGTAGAATACCAGGGCTGGTCAGACAGAAGCCCACCACTTGGGCTTGGTATTTGCCAGCTGAGTGGCTTCTATGGGACAATGAACATTATCGATTAGGTGTTTTGGTCTCCTCTGATTTTGAGTTGAGTTCTGTTCTCATGGATTAGGGCATTAAACTGTACTGGGACCAGCAAACTTTTTCTGGTAAAGGCTCAGACGGAAGATAGGTTTGGCTTTGCAACTAACTACTCATATTCCTTATTGCAACACAAAAGCAGCTTACACAACACATATTTGAATGGCATAGCTGTGCCCTAATAAAACTGTATTTATAGAAACAGGTGGCAGGCTGGATTTGGCCCATGGTTTGCGCCCCTCTACACTATATAGCACTGTGATTACAGATGTGGATTCTGGAATCCAACACACCTGGCTTCACCTCTTTCTGGCCATGTGACCTTGGGGAGAACATCTCACTACCTTGAACTCTGTCTCCATATTCAATTTCAACCAATCAAGGAGTTCTGTTAAGAAAGCTACTCTGCACAGGGACTCCACGTTAGCATTATTTTTTCTCAAAGAAATTACGCCAAGAAATCTTTACTTTTTTCTCAGACCCTCTTCTGTGGGAAAGGAGGCAGAAAGTTAGAACCTCCTTTAACTCAGCAGCTTGGGATTTCGTGGCCACCCAAGGCACTGAGCGGCATAAGGCATCAGAAAGGAAACTGACCCATAAAGGACCTTTGCTTTTCAAGTCCTCGATAAACCAGACCATAACTGGCATCCTTTAAAACTGTTAACTTGTTTTTTTTTTTCTCAAGACAATAAAAACTGATTTCTAAAATCACATTTCCCTTTGGTTTCTGTACAGATGTCCTCAGAATAGACACAGTAGTTCCACCTTGCCTGCTGCCCCATCTCCGTGTGGGCCAGCCGGAGCCGTGTCCTGTAAAGCCTCTCACGGCGGTGTCTGCTCAGCAAAATCCAAGGGGGGTGCTTAATGAGGGGTGAAGACAATATGGACTCAGGGATGCGGCCAGTTGCTCCTTCACAGTTGGTAGGCAGTGTTGCAGGTGCATTCGCTTAATGAGGGTTAATTTGTCTCATATTTTAATCTGACAGAATCTGGCCATGTTACTGTGTATTCCTCGGAGGTGACTTGGTGGTTCTTGGTTGGCATAATGACAGAGAGTGGAGTATAATTTGGGGTCTGCTCGAATATGCTAAAGCAGCAAGCTGGAATGGGTACGAAATCCTGCATTTCTGGTGCCTGGAGTAACAATTACATGGAGGAAGAACATTTTTGCACAAACAGCCAAGATGAAGGAGGGTAAATGATGCTTTTGGAAGCTCCATCCGCAGTGGCTCACGACACAGCGAACTGAATCAGCACACGTACCAGAGCTGTTATTTTGCGCTGCATGTGTGATTTCGTCCATTGCACATTCTGCTACCTACAGGGTATTTAGTGGCTCTTACTCCAAGAGTGAACATAGATTTTTTTCATCCTTAATTGGAGGCAAAAATGTTTTAGAAAAAGAAAAATACTTTCACTAAAAAAAGTCATAAAAAATAGTAGGTACCGATTGAAAAAGCTAAAATAAGTGAGTAAAATTGATCCCCCCCCCCCGAATTTAATAGATTATGACATGTAAGAACTGTTAAATTGCTTGGATGTGTTTTTGAGTTTGAGTGAGAGACATCCAGAAGCCTCCATGTCTATATCCATGGTGTCTGGGAGAGGTCTTTAATTCGCACTCGACAGAAAGCAAACTCAGATTAGCCTAAGTCACAAGTGAAACAGCCAAATTAGGGGGAACTCAGAGAGCAGATCGGGATTCCTGACTTGGTCCCCAGGTTCACTGGGAGCCTTCTCTCCTCCTCTTCCTTTTCGTCTCTCCTTCTCCATCATCCAGTTCTGCTCTCCTTTCCAGTCCTCTGCAGACAGCTCTTCTGCCCTTGGCAGAGGAGATGCTAACCTACATCCTCACTGCCTAACGTACCTGGTTAGCAGCTCTCATGGAGAGAGCTTCTCTATCCAGGGATCTGTACACCAGTCCCAGTGAAGGAAAGTGACTAGATCTGCGTGGGCTAATCTATGGACAGGGGGACAGTAATGGGACAGACTGGGGTCACCTCTATCTCTTTGACCAGCTGGAGGGATAGTTGTTGTTCAGGCTTCTGAAGCACAGGACCACATGAACTCAAAGGAGAAGGAGTTGCTGATTGTAGAAAAAGGGGAGGAAGAAGACCAGTTACAAAACAGTGCAGGCGCTCCTGGGTGGCTCAGGCAGTTAAGCATCTGACTCTCAATTTTAGCTCAGGTCATGATGTGACAGTTTGTGGGTTCAAGCCCCATGCCGGGCTCTGTGCTGACAGTGCAGAGCCTGCTTGGGACTCTCTCTCATCTCTCTCTGTCTCTCCTCTGTGCATGTGCTTGGGTGCTCTTTCTCTCCCTCAAAATAAGTAAACTTTGAAAAACATTCCATAAAACATGCACAGTGCACTGGTGACACACACACAGGCACACCTTAATTTAAACAATAAAAAGAGGAATACAGAGTCTTTGCTGTTCCGTAGCTTTGTTTTTTGCTTGGTACATACCTTTGTGTGTGTCTCTGTGTGTCCTTACAGCTTTCTTCTTACTATTTTTAAATGTGTGTTTATTCTGAGAGAGAGAGAGAGCAAGCACAAGCTTGGGAGGAGCAGAGAGGGAGAGAGAGGGAAAGAGAGAATCCCAAGCAGGCTCTACACTCAACACAGAGCCCAACATAGGGCTCAATCTCACACCCATGGGATCATGACCTGAGCTGAATCCAAGAGTCAGAGGCTTAACCAATTGAACCACACAGGCACCCCTACAGCTTTCTTTTAAAATTTTGTGTAACACTGGGGCGCTTGGGTGACTCAATTGGTTGAGCCTCTGACTCTTGATTTCAGCTCAGGTCATGATCTCACGGTTCATGGGTTTGAGCCCAGCATCAGGCTCTGTGCTGATGGTGTGGAGCCTGCCTGGGGTATCCTCTCTCTTCCTCCCTCTCTCTCTGCCCCCTCCCCACGTGTGCTCTCTTTTAAAATAAATAAATAAACTTTAAAATTTTAAAAGCACGCATTCTGTTTTCCCAAAGCCAGAGGAACCACCATTTAATGAAAAAGAATCATATAGTTTTCATCTCTGAGCATCTGACAATTTATATTTTGATATTTCCTCATGTGTCTTTGACAGCTATCCTCAAAGTCCTAATTGCATTCAATAGATTTAAAAACAGGGATGCCATATTTTGTGTAGGATTGGCCTTTGTCCGATGTCTGAGGCTTCACAAAAGTCCCTTGTTGCCTAGAATTCTGCTTTCACGGCTCCTGTTCTTTTTGCTTGAAAAATGAAAATCATAGCCCTGGGGGGATGGTGATTTTAGCAGAGAATCATTTTTGTTCCTTAAGGTAAATTAATTTGTTGAAGCTTTTTCCTGCGCAGAGCTTTTGATTGGAGGTGGAGGGGATTCTGGACCCTGAGAGCAGAGCGCTCCTTTAGGGTGGGGGGCTCCTGTGCCGAATAGGGACAGACATGAGGGTGGGTGGAGATAATGCCAAATACATGGGATGTGTTGGAGCTCAGTGCTTCATTAAAGAGATGGAAAACTCTCCGGCCTCTTGGGGATTTGGTGCCACCTGTGCCAGTTTCTGTAAGAGCCCCGAGTGCCCCCTGCAATTTCTGCTCATGTCCTTCTGCCTCTCCGCCTCCCCATCTGTGCATGCTGCTTTGATTCCATACTTGTTAATATCTGAGCAAAGCCCAGCCCCTTCCTGGGTTCCACAAAGCGATTGGTGAGCATGACTTTTTATCAAAAATTTTAGGAGTTCGTGGAAAGGAATAATGTTGGGGTTCACGTGCCTCTTCTGACCCCTTTCTGGCACCGACGTGATTTTTTTCTTCATTCCTGATTGCCTTTGTTTCCGGAATAAGAAGAAATTCTTATCTGTATGCGTCCTATAGGTTAGTTCTGTTTGACATTTCTGGGTTCTCACCTTATAACCCCAAGCACTTTGCAAGAGGTCAAATAATTATGTATCTGCTAAAACAGTGTAGAGGAAAGAATACATGTGTTGGAATCAGACAGGCTTAGTTTCAGATTCTTGTCCTTCTGCGTATTAACTGTGTAACTTTGGGTCAGTTACAAAACCTTCCCAGACGTGGTTTCGTCAGCTGTAAGATAGCAATAGGAACGACCCACTCATTGCTGTGAGCGTGAAGTAGAGAGTCCGTGGAAGAAAGCACAGTGCCTGGAGCCTTGTGGGTCTGGGAGGTAGTGGGTGGCTACCTCTGTGAGAGATGGAGCTGAACAAGTGAGCAGAGGCTGCATTGTAGAACCTTCTCAATGTACACCCAGTTTTTGGCTTTGCGTTTAATCCACTTGGGAGCCATTAAAGGTCTAAGAATAGAACGAGGTCGTAGCAGGTTCATTCAGGGAGCATGGAGGACGAGGGGTGATCCAGGCAGGTGATGGTGAGCTCTGGTGCCAAGACAACAGCAGATCTGAGCCACGTCGTGAATCAACGTCAACAGAATTTGAGAAGTTACTAGATTCTACCTTGG
The DNA here is from genome assembly GCA_017311185.1 of Proteles cristata cristata. NCBI lineage: Eukaryota > Metazoa > Chordata > Mammalia > Carnivora > Hyaenidae > Proteles > Proteles cristata. The sequence goes on along the minus strand of JAESUZ010004230.1, from coordinate 635,930 downwards.
AGTGGGCTTCCATTCATGGCTTTCCCTCTGCATTTATTTTTGTGATTACTGGTATTCATTCATTATGCATATTGAATATTATTTAACCATTTATTATAATTATTTTTCTAATGGACATTGAGAGAACCTCTCTGCAAGGTATGTAGCCTTTTTAGGCTCTGGTTCCCAAGCACAAGGGCGCCTCTCACTGTGTTGCCCTAGAGAACTCTCACCCAGCACAGTGGGCCCCTTATTTACCATGAAATGAGCTGTTATTTTTGCACTTGCTCACCGTGGAAGCATGAGGTGACAGGTTTGGATTGTAGGGGTCTTTGATAGAGTCTTCGGAAGGGAGAGAATCTCTCCCCCAAGCAAAATGACAAACACTTGTCTACACAGGGTAGTTATCCCTTATTATGAGTAGCATTCAGAATATACACCCCAAAAAACCCGATCCCCAGCTACCCATATTTTAGACTTTTCTGACACCTACCGTGTGCGGTGGGGTCGTCAAGGAGGCACTGTGGGCTGTGTGCAGGAAAGAGGATCAGACAATGCCACATGAGACTGTGTATTCAGACAAAGCACAAAGCTGTTGGTAATAAGTTTCCCTTTTGGCAAAGGCACAGGGGCTTCAGAATTTCCCCGAATCTCAGGTGTGAAAGCTTAAGTTGCCTCGAGGCTGTTTCACCTACATTGCACGATTGACACGTCTTTGATAAATCTAAGTCTCTGAAGGCTTGGCAACCAGAAAGGGTGAGCTTTCACAGGGTTAAGCAGTCCTCAGATAACTTTTCTGGCACGAGAGGCACTAACCCCACTCTCCCCCACCTCCACTCGAGTAATGCCTCCTGCCTTGTTCCACTCTGGAGTTTATTTATGGGGGGGGGGGATCATGAAATTCTGAGTTTCTGTTTACGTTTGACATGCCCCATGTCTTTCAGGCTTATCGCTCCTTATTTAGGAAACATTGAGACGGACCTTTGAAATGGAAACCAGGTCTTATTAAAGACTTCATCATGGGTCTTTAAGTCCTATAATTGGTTGTGATCTCTCTTTCTTGGTCCCTTTTGGGCAAAGTAAGTTTGATGTCTACATTTCTGTGAGGTCACTGAGGTAGAAGAGGTGGGATCCAGTAGAAGTCTATGCAGACTGCCCAGAAATGTGTGTGCGTGGTGTGCGCATGTGTGGGGAGACCAGTCCCTTGTTCCATATCCTGCCTGTTCAATTAATCTTTCTAGATGCACATCCTCATTTATGAGTCTCAGATCATGTTGTCTTCCGGGGGGGTGGGGGGGGTTCGGTGTGCTGGGAAAGGGAGGCTTGCAAGCCAGGCTCGGTCTGCAGGAGGATGGGTACCTCTCACAGCCCCAGTGCCCTAGTGCTACCTGTGAGCTTGGGGGTGGGATCCCCTGTCTGCATTTCTATTTCAGTAGGATAGGATCCAGGAGCCTTCACATCTCACTCCCAGAGGAACGTGAGTCTCATCTCTTGATGAAACCAAGAACATTTTTTCTGAGTTAGATAACATTCGAGTTAGATAATGTTCAGGTCTGCCTAAGGGCTTGAGTGTGAGGAAATGAGAAAATGTGAAAAAAAAAAAAACAACAACCCACAAAAACCCCACTGTGGCTTATTGAACAGAGCTGCCTGTCTTGAGTTCATCCAACCAAGGCTAAAATAAAATGGGTAAAACAGTGAACTGAGGTCTTTTGCTAAGTTTGATTTCATATTTTGCCTGCTGTACCCAGAGCTTTCTGTTGTCCATTTGCAGAGTAATAAGCAAGTTACCCCCTGTTATCCTTGACTATACTTTACAGCCCTTGAAAAATCAAACTGCCTTTTATTCTGACTGTTTTTCATCAAATACAAATGCTTACATATACGCCAAGGCACAAGGTCAGAAATCAATTCCGTCTTCCTAAAATTACTTACATGTGGGAGATGGCTGCTCCAGGGAGCCAAGTTCAATATCTCATATTTTACTTGCAGAGATTAGTTGTTTCGCTTCCTAATATCTGGAACATGCTACAGGATATATTCTCTTATTTTCTTTTAAACAAAGAATTCAAAAGTGCCTGATGGAGGAGACCCAATAGCATGGGACCAGGGGAGGGAGACTGGTATCCAGACTTGGTTTGCACATAGCCCCGAGCTGCTGGACCCTGAGTGCTGCTGGGTCATTCCTCTGGACCTTTGAGCAGCTGACGATTGTGTTTTGTCGTGAGCACCTAGGAGTCCTCACCCTCTGCATGAGACTAGTACCAGGCTTTCGTGGTATCACTGACCTTCAAAGCAGGTAGGGTTTTCTGCTCACGGATAAACTAAAACATTTGTCGTAAAGATTCTTTTCCCCATTAATAGTTGCTTCCAATGCACACCCTTTGTGAGCTGTGCTGCCAGTGATGTAATCTTAATAATTAACATATCAAAACTATCTGGTTGTAAATTATTTTTAAAAGGAAATCAATGATTGCAAGCTCATGTCTATAATAATATCCCTCTCACCTGAATCCTGATAATCGTTTTGAGTGGAACAAGAGGAGTAGAGTTATTTTCATTAAAACGTAAATGTATCCCTCCATCTGTCCAGCTATCTGTCCATCCGTCCATCCATCTCCTTATCCACCCACCCATCATCTGTCTGTCCTCTTATTAGCTATCCATCTATCCACCCATCATCCATCATTCATCATCCATCATCCATCCATCCATCCATCCATCCTTCCATCCATCATCTGTCCATCCATCCATCCATTTACTGCTTACTGAGTGTCTGCTTTGTGCTTGGCACTGAGGTGGGAGTCCAGACAAGTGGTAAACAAGGCAGACAGGGTTCCTAACCTCATGAAGCTTATAATGTTCGGGGAGAAATAGAACATAAAAAGGTGAACAAATTGGGGCGCCTGGGTGGCTCAGTCAGTTACGTATCCAACTTTGGCTCAGGTCACGATCAGGGCACTTGTGAGTTTGAGCCCTGCATCAGACTCTGTACTGACAGCTCAGAGCCTGGAGCCTGCTTTGGATTTTGTGTCTCCTTCTCTCTATGCTCCTCTCCTACTTGTTTTCTCTCTCTCTTGCTATCTCTCAAAAAGAAATAAAACATTTAAAAATTAAAAAAAAAAAAACCAGACTGTGTCATGCAAAGATCTGGAGAAGAGTATTAATGGAAGAGTGAATGACCAGTGCAAAAGCCCTGATGTGGGAATGAACTTGGTAGATTTGAAGAACAGAAAGGAAGCTCGTAGGTGATGGCAAGAGAGTCCGTATAGAGCTCTATTTAAAGTGTATGGACTTGGAGCTACCTGAACTGGAATCCCGGTTGCCTTACTTATTAGCTGTGTGACCCTGGATAAGTTCCTTAACCTCTCTGTGCCTTTCCTCCTCTGTAGAGTGGGGGTAATGATAAACTGACCTCACTGTATTTGTTGATAATTAAATGAGTTTATATTTGTGAAGTATTTGCTAACTAAAAAATTTTTAAATTAGGTTGAGAAATTCCCTGAGATCTCTTTTACCTGTACCTAATAATGATAGTCATTCACTGACAAAAATCTTACAATATCATGGTTTTTCATGACGGTAGGGAGGAAGTGAATTGTTGACCTAGTTCAGTATCCTCATTGTAGAGAAGAGATTGAGAATTATGTGCAGATTTTATTTAAAGTATTTGTGACATATAATATATGTGACTACATTCTTGTTATAAAACATTCACAGAATGCTGCCGAGGCCACATTTTGCACTATACTTATCCTCAATTCTAGGCCCCTCCCTGGAGGTCACTCTCTGGCTCTGCTGACATTTATCTAAACTTTCATATGCTTAAGTGTCACATAGGAAAATACATAGCTTTGTTTTTAAAGATATGTGGAGAACATTTTTTTTTTTTTAAGTTGTGTTAAAATATATGCACAGTTTACTGTCTTAACCACCTTGAAGGGCAGAAATTTGTGGCAGCGAATCCCTGCTCCTGTTGTTAGGATATCTCATTCTTAAACTTCATTGTCGTTTTCACTTTCACTTTTAATTTTCTTTTTACTTAATAGCTTGTCTTAGAGATTTTTCTTCAGTATTTTTTTGTAGCTTTACTCATTCCTCTTAACGTCATCTTGACATTTCACGGTGTTGTAAATAGTTCTTTGAATCATTTCCATATTAGTGGACGTTAAATTACTTCCAACTTTCTGCTGTTGTACGGAAATGGACTCTTTAAAATATTTTCTTTCTTCACTGCTGAATAATAAAACATGAGCTGGAGCCATATTGGCTAAAAGCACAACTTTTCAGCATTTTCTTGCTGCTTGTAAACCAGAATGATCCCTTGCGCTTTGGCAGAAAGGCATCTTTAAATCAGAGAGCAAGTGGTGGGCAATTGCTCTGTGATAATCATCTCAGGTTCCAAACCGGTCCAAATGGAGATTTCGTTTAATGAATTACATGGGCGAGGTACCTTTTAAATAAAGCCCCGCTGGAGAGAATTGTAATCTGCTTTGTCTCCTGTTTGCTGTCCTTCCTTTGTAATTTGAGGGGTGCTCAGATGTGGCCTGGTAAATAACAGCGATATGATTTATAATCAGACACTTGTCCATCACATCCGCGGGGGGCCCCACCACATATGGGGCAGACCTGGCTGCTGCTGCAGAGGTCGGCAACCCTTTAGTGGCTGAGAGCCTGACAGGGAGTGAGGCTTCCCGGCTGGTGCTGGCAGCCGAGTTTGAGCTGTGAACCCTGAGCCCCCGCGGACCCTTAGAGGTTCCCCAGAACTGCTATCTGAGCAGACTGCAGAGTGAAGTGGGCAAGTGTGGTTGTCAGGGAAGGAGTGTGGGGACTGTGGAAAGGACATACATAGTACAGGTGAATTTAAATAGTAAGGCTTGGGGCGCCTGGGTGGCTCAGTCAGTTAAGCGACTGACTTCGGCTCAGGTCATGATTTCATAGTTCATGGGTTCGAGCCCTGCATTGGGCTCTGTGCTAGCAGCTCAGAGCCTGGAGCCTGCTTCGAATTCTGTGTCTCCCTCTCTCTTGGACCCTCCCCTTCTTGCTCAATCTCTCTCTCTCTCTCTCTCAGAAATACGTTAAAAAATAAACAGTAAGGCTGCTGCTGCGGCTGCTGCTGCTTCTTCTTCTTCTTCTCCTTCTCCTCCTTCATGCTGTACGTTATATCTCCAGGACTCTTATGTTATACATGGAGGTGTGTACCTTTTTACTCCCTTCAACCATTTCGCCCTGCCCGCCCCTCAGAAATACCAATCCATTCCCTGTATCTGAGGGGTTTTTTTAGATTTCATATATAACAGAGATCATACGGTATTTGTCTTTCTGTTTAACTTACTTCACTTAGCATAATGCCCTCAGTGTCCATCCATGTTTCAAATGACAGGATTTCCTTCTTTTTTTTTAATGTCTCAGTAGTATTCCATTGTAAATATCGGCCACGTTTTCTTTATCCATTGATCTCTTGGTAGACACTTATGCTATTTCCATGTCTTGGCTGTTGTAAGCAATGCTGTGATGACCATGAGGGTGCAGATGGCTCTTTGGGACAGTGCTTTGTTTGTTTCTTTTGGATAAATATCCAAAAGTTGCAGTGCTAGATGACACGGAGTTCTAGTTTTCATTTTTGTAAGAAACTGCATAGCATTTTCCATAGTAGCTACACCAAAATAAAAAGACAAGAAAAAAAAAAAAAGAAAAAAGAGGAAAGGGGGGTGCCCACATGGCTCAGTCAGTTGAACGTCCGACTTTGGCTCAAGTCATGATCTCACAGTTTGTGGGTTCGAGCCCCACATCAGGCTCTGTGCTGACAGCTCGCTCAGAGCCTGGAGCCTGTCTTCAGATACTATGTCTTCCTCTCTCTCTCTGAGGAGGAAGACATAGTATCTGCTCACTTCCCCTGCTCACCCTGTCTCTATCTCTTTCTCAAAAATAAATAAAACATTACAAATTTTATTAAAAAAGAGGAAAGAAAAGAAAAAAGCAAGAGTCTGAAAAGACTTTTTTGTTCACATTCTACAACAGATTCAGAGATGCCCCTGGTCCACAGCAGGTATTATTATTGTCCCTGTTGTTACCACTTCCTCGAGTGGCTTTGTGGAGATGAGAGTTTGTTGGCTAGGCCTCGAGCCTCTTCCCGAATCCAAGGTGACACTCTTCCCTGTGTCCCTGCTTAATTTTTTAAGTCATTTTTATCTCTGCCACTTTTTTCTAATGAGGCAGATTCATGGTTTCCATAAACTAAGCCCTCACTTCTCCCTCCTCAGATTGGCCAATCATTCTAATAGCAGATTGGCCAATCATCTTAATAGCAGTTCAGTTTGACATAGTAGAATTGAATCTAGAAACGTTTACTTTTTTGGAAAAGTCAGGAATTGTGCTATCTGGTGCTGAAGTTTGGTCAGAAGAGTAAAGAATGGGACTGTCAGGGAATGAGAAAGTGTCAGGAAAGACAGGGTTTGTATACAGTCAGGTGCACAAATTATCTCTTGAGTTCTATAAGCAAAACAAATAATGACCATTTTAAAGAAGCTTAAAATGATTCTATCCAAAGGAACCATCCAAATAGACCTTCTCAAGAAGATCAGGCAATGGGATCTGGCTGACGAGACTGATATTTTTTTTAAAAAAATTTTATGTTTCTTTATTTGAGAGAGAGTGAGAACACAAGTGGGGAAGGAGCAGAGAGAGAGAGAGGGAGGCACAGTATCTGAAATAGGCTCCAGGCTTTGAGCTATCAGCACAGAACCGTATGTGAAGCTCAAACTCACAAACCGTGAGATCATGAACTGAGCCGAAGACGGACACTTAGCTGACTGAGTCACCCAGGCGCCCTGAGGCTGTTTGATATTTTGAGTGGAATATGCACACTTCAGTGTATTGGGAATTCCATGTTTCCCCAAGGAAAGGAGGAACAGAAGAGTCAGGTGCACAAATGGCTCCTTTGTTACCTGCAGATCATTAATGCCTCCAGTGATCATTTGTGTTATTTGTTGGAGACATGTACCATGTATTTTGCAACCAATTCCACACTGTCTAAGAGAGGGTGTTACAGTTCAGGGACCCCCCCAGACTCGCTTTCATGCAGAGATGTCAAGTGTTAATTGCCAAGGCTGCCTGGTCAGTTTCTGCCACACGGGACATGCCAATATCCTGGCAGGGTCTCTGTCCGGATCTTGTGAAGAGACCAGTGTCATGATGCTGCCACTAATAAAGTACCTTCATAGCTTAGTTAAATACAGTTAATGGGTTTGTTCCTAATGAGACTTGATGTTTACCAAATGTTCACAAATGTGCCAGGCCTCCTGATGGGTTCTTTTCATGCATTAGGTCATTTAGTCTTTATAGCAACTCTCAGATATCGCTGGTATTATCAAATTTTAGAGGCTTAGAAGGGTTAAATTGCTCAATGTCCTATAACAGGTATAAGTCATTCTTTTTTAATGTTTATTTATTTTGAGAGAGAAGTAGAGAGCAAGTGGGGAAAGGGCAGAGAGAGAGACAGACAGAATCCCAAGCAAGCTTTGAGCTCTCAGCGCAGAGCCCAATGCAGCCTCGAACTCACAAACTCATGATCTGCACCCAAACCAAGAGTCAGCTGCTTAACCAGCAGAGCCACCAGGCCCCCCTCCAGAGCAGTCACTCATAATCAGGGGCAGAAGCTCTGGCCCACAGGCCACATTCAGCTCCTGTTCTGAATATGGCTTGCGATCTAAGAATAGTTTTTCTATTTTATTTTATTTTATTTTATTTTATTTTATTTTATTTTATTTTATTTTATTTTATTTTATTATTTTTTTTTAATATTTTTTATTTATTTCTAGGAGAGAGAGAGACAGCGTGAGCAGGGGAGGGTCAGAGAGAGAGGGAGTCACAGACTGAAACAGGCTCCAGGCTCTGAGCTGGCAGTCAGCACAGAGCCCGACGCGGGGCTCGAACCCACAAACCGTGAGATCATGACCTAAGTGAAAGTCGGACGCTTAACCGACTAAGCCACCCAGGCGCCCCTAGTTTTTCTATTTTAAAACTGGGTTTTAGAAAATCAAAAGAAGAACGATCTTTTGTACTAGGTGACAGTTACATGGATTTAAGATGTTGGTGTCTGTACGCAATGTTTTATGTTAACAAAGCCTCCTCATTCCTAAGTCGTTGCCTAAGACTGCCTTGGCCCTACAATGGCAGGTTGAATCACAGTAGAACTTGCAAAGCCTAAGATATTTACAGTTTGGCCATTTACTACAAAAGCGTGCCCACCTCTGCTCCTAATCATTGCACAGTCACCTGCCTGTTACTCACCACTAATAATAGCCGACACTTCCACTGTATCTGCTGTGCACCAGGCACTGTGCTCGGTGCTTATATTGACTCATTAATGGCCCTTTGCAGCCGATGTCATCATTACTCTTTTTATGTAAGAGGAAACTGAGGCATCAAGAGATACTGTTGCAGGCACTTGACATCTATGAACACAGTCCTGTCGACAGGCACTACCACTGCCTGCACTTGACACATGAGGAAAACAGAGGACACAGAGGACCAGTGACATTCCCTAGTTACACAGGAAACCAGAGGCAGACATGTTCCTCAATCCCAGTCTTGAGAGCATCCCAGGGCTATGACATTTTTACAGAGGGGCCGTTGCCACGTGTCCGACAGGTCAGGGTGTAGCTCTCAGTGGCTCTACCAGCCAGTTGCAGCCTGGCCATGTCCTTAGAAAGCCAGCCCCCCTTGCCCCTCAGCACCCCCCACTCCCATCCATCCCTGCAAACTGAGCCTCAGTAATGATCTCATTTACATCCGGGAGGGAGGAGAAGATTTAGTTCAAAACCAGGCGGACAGAGATATATTCCATTTCCGTTTCTTTTAAGCCGCATGCGAAAGCAGGTCTTGGTAATACCTTCTCTCCCTGGAACCAGAAGATTGAAATCCCGCCAGGCCGGCAGCAGGCCCTTCTCTTTTCATGTCAGATAAGTGGAGGCTCACGAGGCATCAATGGGAATAGTTCTGATGGTCTCGCAAGGTGAGCGCCTTTCCTTTCCCTTTGAAGGCATTGCTTTTTAGGCGTTACTGCGGAGTCCCTGTTGGAATAAATTTAGGCGGTATTTCTTGAAAGCTCTGGCGCTCACGCTATGGATGCATAAGTAGGACATCTGTTTTGGAGGCGTGAGAGGAGAAAGGTACTCTTTATATCCTCACAGTGGCTTCCCTGCGAGATTTCTCTCCATCTTGTGCGAAACTATTTTGCCTGCCTGCCCCCCGCCCACCCCACGCACACATACCTCGCATCAGTCACCAGAAAATGCTCGATAAGCACCTTGTGCCAAAAGCAACTTCAATTTTTGTGATTTGTATTTACTCCTATAAATATTCATCTCCATTTAAAAATTGGACAGACAGAATTCCACAGACATCTGAATCTGCTGTCAGGAAACTGTTATGTGTGTATAGACAAGCCTCAGGCTCCAGGGCAGAGAGACGCATGCATTTAAAATAGAAGACAAAATAGTTTAAGATGCATGCTAAGGCAGGGGGCAGAGGAACCAATCCTATCATTTCTGTTGACCTCCATTGCCTTGTGAGTGTGAGGGGAAAGACTCATTCGTAGGAGGGGTCTGGGGGCAGTGTGGGAATGCTTCATGATGGAGGGAGGGTTAGAAATCACCCTTGAAAGGAGAATAAGCTTTATAGATGAGCATTGGGGTTGGATGGGCAACAGGAAATGGGCAAGAAGTAAGAAGAAAATAAGCAGGCTTGATTTTCTTAGCGTGACCCAGTAAAGCATAAAGGTTGGTACACTCCAGCACGTGGGCCACACCTCACCGCGTGCCTCCTTTGCTAAATAAAGTTTTCTTGGGGCACAGTCACCCCCATTTGTTTGCATATTATGTCGCTGCCGTTGCCCTCCGGGGGCAGAGTGGAGTAGCGTAACAATAGTACAACAGAGACCAAATGGCCTTGCAAAGCCTGGAATATTGACTCTCTGATCCCTTTATAAAGAGGGGTTGCCCTCCACCCTGCATGGATAAAGATATACCAGGTAAAGGGAAGGAAGCTTTAGAAGAAGAGTAAGAACAAAAAGAAAGGTAAGTGAGGAGAGGCAGAAGCGAGAACATCCTAGGTTTCGTTTGTGCAGGTGGTAACCCCCTTTCTAGTTCAACATTTCTCCCTCTCAGCCACATATGGCATCACTGTTATTCACAGTCCATGACAGCTCCACTCCCTGTGGGACTATGGAATCACACTGTCATCCCTGTTGGCGGAAGGAGCCCTGTGATAACAGCTTGCCCTGAAGAGTTCCGTGTCATAGGAAATTTGAAAGTATAAATTCAAAACTCCAGAGGGCTGTAGGACACATGGCTGATAGCCACATGAGGCCTGAAGACCAGTGCACCAATATCCTGCTTGAGGAGTTCTTCACGGAATGTGACAACCAGACAGGTCACCAGGGTGAACTTGGCACTTACCTAGTTTTTAGAGGGTTGTCTGTGGTATGACAGGTTTGGTCAGGTAAATTAGGGAAACACTGGGCTGCAGACAGTTAAACGTATTTACTTGCTGCAGGACTTCTCAGAGCCTTTAATAAGTCTCATGAAGCTCTGGGAGCAGAAGAAAAGGTGTAGTATTTGTCAGATGTATTTCATGTGAGCTTTACCCTTCCCCTGCCTTTTTTACTGATAAAGCATGGCGCTTTTAGAGCCCATTTTGTGATATGGTGGCCTAGGCATTAAGGTCCATGTATTTATATACATTTAAAGCTAGACAGAGTCATGTAGCCACATGCATTCCTAATGTTATGCATCTTCTTCCCAGAAATTTTATAAAATCAAATTTAGGCCTGAACGTCTGTGCTACTGGCTTTAATGTTGCTGTTGGAAATTTGTTTTTGCTGTTTGGGTTTAGGGATTTTGTAATTGCACTTTCTAATCAAATTCCAGCCTCACATTCTATATTCCTATTGGTCTCTGAATTCTCTCCTTCCCAAGGGGGTAATGGCAGAAAGGGGGTGGAAATAATAAAACTTTGTAATTGGACACTTAAAGGTCAGTCACTGGAAAAAATGAACCAGCACATTGCATCCATGTTTGTGGATGATGAGTTTCTGGTTAAAAAAAAAAAAAAAGTCCTGTATTTCAAATACAGCTGAGAATCAGCCCTAATTGCCTGAACCGTGGGTTTCCAAATGAGTGTTTGGAAATTGGCAATCAGCACAAGTCCACATCTGCTGTGATAAACTCCTGACTCTGCTGTGTCCTCGATCACGTGAAGAAGCCTGCCTTCTTTCCCAAGTGATCCTGTTACTTCCTTGTGGATTTTGCTTCCTCTGTGACATGCTCTGCAAACAAGGGAGGGCTACTCCACGGACTTGGGGGAGGGGTGCTGGGGGTTACTCACAGCTCTAGGATAAGCCTGGTGCATTTTCTTGAAGTCTTAACTAACTTTTTACTGAAGTGTAACACACACGCACACACACACACACACGTGCGCACAGACACACACAGAAGGACATACATGTCCTGATGTGCAACTCAGGTTTTCAATGTAGGAACATATGCCAGTACCCAGCACCCCTGAAATATCCATTTTGATCACGTAGTTTATATTAAAGCAAATACAGATACATTACCAGATTGTACACCTTATGTTTAAAAATCAAATAGAAGACCTCAAGCAACTTGGAGAACTCTTCAGGAATTACTCCATTTTTCCTTCTTGGAAAAGCTATCGGCTTCTTGAAGTGAACTGATGTATTCTTCTTTGTCATTAGCTGCTGTCTGATGACATGGAGGAAAAATGACTAGGCAGAAAGAAGTAACCAGCTTCCCCCTGAGTCCTTATGCTGTGTTAGGCCTCGAACATGCAACCCCCTCCGTGTCCCCAAGAAGTCTGATGATAAGTACACAGTGCACTTCAGGCAACTGAAGCTTCCAGATACTCCCTGGGAGTTAGAGAGCTAACATCCCAGATCTGTTTGACCTGAACATTTATTCTCTTAATTGCTCTGTTCAATGGCCTCCGTGACATCTCTCTGTTTCCTTGTGTTTGGGGCAAATGATCTCACAAAAGAATGTTATTGTTATTTTTTAAAAATGAATCCAATATCCTGACTCCCTTTTGTCCTGCTCTAAAAGTAGAAAATTTATTTGTAGGTTGGAGATGCACATCAATGGTCTTGCTGCGTACAGCCCTCTGTCAGCTTTAGAGGCAAAGCAATCCAAGTAGAATTTGGAATGAATTACCTTCAAATGGCCACGGTTTGCAATGTACTACTGTAATCTGGGATATTGCAAGGCAGCTTAATGTGCTGGGTGATGACACGTATGACCATTATGTGGCTCTCCCTCATTGAATGCATTGGGCGCAACCCAAGTCATAAATCTGCCGGCAGACAAAACATAAAATTTACATGCAAGATCAAATCTCCCCTCTTCTGATTTTTACACAAGGGTCACCAGTGGGTAGTAAATTAAGATTCAGAATAAAAGTTACCTGCAGGTGCTAAATCACTAGACCATGTCAGGATCATAGAATTTTCTTTTGTTAATAACGCCGCAGTTTGTTACCAGAGCCTGTGCTTACATGAACCTTGGGTCACTGTTTGTATAAGGAAAGGTGCCCTTTGTCCCTCAGAGATTTTGGATTTCTTTTGTCGAATGTAGTCCCATTGTTTTCCCAAGCAGCAGGATATCTGGTACCAAGATCTGGGTTTGAAAGCTAAACATAGGCTAGCAGACATGCTTGGATGATCTGTCATACTCATAAATCTCATGTTGCCAAGAAATTACACATATATTTTAATTTCATTAGCTTTCAAGAAATATTTATTGAGCACCTGCTGCCGGATACTGTTGTAGGCACCGAGTGTGCAAATATGAATAAGACAATTCCATTGAGAAATGATCAATCAGGATCAGTGCAAGAAAAAGAAATCACCCTAGGTATTTTAAGCAGGTGGAGATTTAATGCCGGAAATAGGATACTTAGAAAATCCCAGGAAGCGTCAAAGGAGTGATTGTCTGAGTACCTCTGAGATGCAGTCCAGGCAGCTGAAAGGACGTAACCACGAATCCATTGTCACCAGCACCTCCATCTCAACCTCCTCTTGACACGGGGGGAATGGAGACTGCATGCCAAATGTTGTTGTACAAAAACCCCACCTTTCTGAGCTCTTGATGACAAAGGCAGAGAGATGACCTCTGCCTCGCTTCTGCTTCTAGAGGTTATGTGAGTGCAGTGAGCATGCAGACACAAATTTATATCCAGCTGCGAAGGAGGCTGGCCAAAGTCATCCCTTACTCGAGGGAGCAGAGATCGAGATAACCAGTCCATAATATTCCCCATGGGAAACAAGGTGTGGTGCAGGTGCAAAAATGCCTAACTTCAAAGCAATATGTGAAGTAGAGTCACTGTCTTCTGGGAATAGAGAGGACCTACACTTATCCTGGGGGTCTCTAAGAAGGATTCTTGGTGGGAGATGCATCCACATTGAATCTCAAAAGGTCAGGAGGAGACCTAATCCAGGTGGAGAAGTCATGAGAAAAGTGGAAGAGTGTATGAATGTGTGCATGTGTGCCTCCAAACCACACACATTTCAGAATTATTAAACAGTAGCCTGAAAGTGGATATTATCATGAGGGACTAGAGACAGACACAGACAACACCAGATTTAAAAAGAACTGTTTGGGGGCGCCTGGGTGGCTTAGTCGGTTAAGCGTCCGACTTTCGCTCAGGTCATGATCTCGCGGTTCGTGGGTTCAAGCCCCGTGTCGGGCTCTGTGCTGATGGCCAGCTCAGAGCCTGGAGCCTGTTTCAGTCTGTGACTCCCTCTCTCTCTGACCCTCCCCTGCTCACGCTGTCTCTCTCTCTCTTTCCCCTAGAAATAAATAAAACATTAAAAAAAAAAAGTAAAAAGAACTGTTTGCCATCCTGAAGAAGATGGCTACTCCATGAAATGATGGAGCATATCATGTACATTTATGGTTTTTGCCTATTTTCATTCACTCTCCACACTTTGAAGAGTATCCTTAATTCCTCTGGGGAACTTAATCTCCCCACACGCTGTCAGCATGGTTCAAGTGAGACCGACCCCACCTTCTGACTGCAGTTAGAAGACACATGACCCCGGCCTGCCCAGGAGGGTATAATGTACTCCTGGCCATGGGACAGGAGGTTTGAGTCAAGCCAGTCAAAGACCATAAGTATCAGACCTTAGGCTCTCCTTGCATTTCTTAGTAAATATGAGCGTTTGGGGTTTGTTTTACTTTGCTAGGGTTGCTAAGTGGAACACGTAAGCTTGGAGATGCTGAGAGTTCCCCAAGAGGCTGCTTGGGAATGATACTGATAGGAAAACAAAGCCCGGGGATGGGAAAGATTAAGGGCTAATAATGTCCCTTGGATGCATGAGCCGTTGGCCATGCTTATAGCTAGCCCAACAACCCTGGTCTCCTCAGTCACAGAGGATGGTAACTTCCCCTCTCTCATTCAAGTCAGTGTGAAGTAGATTCCTGCCATTTGTGATGGAAGAAGTCTTAAAGATTATGTGGGGCCATTGAAAGGGGGTCGGAATGAGTGGGCGTAAGACACAAAACAGGGAGAGGAGTGGGTAGGCTTCTACCCTCATCCCAAGGAAATATGGTGTGAGCTGGGCTTGGCAGTGAGGAAAGGCACAGATTTGGGAAGTGGTTGGGAGGTGAAGTCATTAGTCTTATGACTGCTGATTTTATCTGGGTTAATGGCCACGCATTGTAGCCTTGAAGCCCGAAGTCATGTTACTATGTAGAAACCTGTGGGAAGTACACAGAGGTAATGTCTTTATTTTTTTAATGTTTGTTTATTTTTGAGGGGGAGGGGCACAGAGAGAGAGAGAGAGAGAGAGAGAGAGAGAGAATCACAAGCAGGCTCTGCTGTCAGTGCAGAGCCTGAGGGAGGCTCGATCCCTTGAACTGTGAGATCATGACCTGAGCCAAAATCAATAGTCAGATGCTTAACAACTGAGCCACCCAGCATCCCCTCCCTCCAGGTCTTGTCTTTAAAACAAAGCTCCTGCCCTCTTCTTTGCTTCTCCTCCTCATCCTCCTCCCATCCCCACTGATGGGCTGAAGTATAGACATGGCGATTTTAGGTGACCTTAGACATGCCGATGAGACCAATGCTTTGGGAAGGTCAGGGCTGCAAGCACCTGGATTCTGATGGCTTTGTAGAACCAAACAACCTACATTCTTCAACCACGGACCACCCTGTCCTTTTGCCAAGAGAGGAAGGAAGGTTTTATCCTGTTGAAACCAACGTTTCTTGATCTGTCAAGGCAGCTGACTCATTGCCATGACAGACATGACAGTCTTTTAAATTTAGAGAGTGAGGATGAGGAAGGGTCCGGGGGAACGATGGCTGGGCAGATTTGTGTTTCAGAAAGATTGCTCTGCCGGAGAACAGATTGGGAGGGTGGTACCATCTGGTGTCGTGGAGGCCAGTGCACTGGTATGAAGGGGACTAGGATAGTGCTAGGTGGGATGGAAGGAGATAAATGGATGGACTAGAAATGTGTTTAGGAGGTAGAACCCACAGGATGACCCTGTTGGGGTTGAGGGGAAAGAAAGAAACAAATTGCCTTAGGCCACTGGGTGGAAGGTAGCACCATTGACTGAGTTTGGGACCACAGGAGTAGGACAGGTTTGAAGGGAGAGAGAATGAAGATATATTAGGACACACTGAGTTTGAGGTGTGATATCCATGAGGTGATGTCCAATAGGCTTTAGGATACAGGGGCATAAAGCTGAGCAGGGAAAGTAGGACTAGGGGTAAAAACTTGATAAGTGGCCATTGAATTGATGAATGTTGATGGAATTGCCCCAGAAGGGGACAGGGTCTAGAGCAGAATCTTGAGGCCATAGCATTTATGAAAAGGAAGAGAAGTGTACAAAATAGAGAAGGGGTGCTCAGAGAGATAGGGGGAAGATCAGCATAGGAAACGTTGACTGTGAGAAGAGGATGTGGGTGAGAAATAGTTTGCTGCTGGGAGGCCAAAATAGAATGGTTCTGGAAAGCATCCATTGGATTTGGTAACAGATGGGTTGATGACCTTCACAAAAGTGATTACAAGGGAGAGATCGGGCAGAAATCACTTGGGAATGGTTTAGGAAGTAAGGAGGAAGATAGGGAAGAGAGAGCATAGATTTCTCTTTCAAGAACTTGGTTATAAAGGGGAAAGAAGGGATCAAGTGTTGGCCGGAGGGTGACATTCCATTCAAGGTGAAAGCATATCTCTGTTTTTTCTCCTCTATTTCTGTCTCCCATAAACCTGTGAATCCATGGGTAGGTATGCATAAAGGATGTAACATTTTCCTGAATAAAGGATGTAACATTTTCTTGAAAACACCTGGGAATTGCTTCTTTTAATATTCTAGCTAGATACAACATTGTAAAGATCTCTGAACCAGCCAACTGGCCCATAGTGTACATAACTGACTCACTCTGCTTTCAGTCAACCAAGTGACATTTATTGAGCAACTGCTGTGTACTCAGCACCATGCTAAATGCTCCAAGGGAGACAGAAGGCATGGATGCTGTGATTTCTGTTCCGTAGGAGTTTACAATCATAACACTTTGTGAAGGCACGGCACAGCATTTAAAAATTACAAAGTGCTCTTGAATAATTTGCTGAATACGATGTGGTAGCCACACATTTAGAGGAATGGAATGCTGGGTATCTGGAGGATGCCAGAAGTGCTCTCCACCTTACAGAACATGGACTGCCAAATGGAGAGTAGGTGGGAAGCAGATCTCTTGATCCCCACCCTTACCCCGTGATTGTCAGGTGTTCCCTGAGGACATACAGTATACGCAAAGGATGATGGGGGTGCTGGCAGAGGTGTGCATCAAGAAACAGGGACTGATGTTCAGGATCCTAGAAGTGGACAGAGATGGGTTTGAGTCACGAAGAACCCAGGAGTCTGAATTTCACCTTTTGCATGTCAACACCCCTGAAATGAGCTTTTGTAGCTGGAGGGTTCCTTTGCGTTGCAAAAGATAGAATCTCCCTTGGGTCATGTTAGTGGGTGAGGGGGTGAGGGGGATGGCTGGGCCCAGGGTAAGTTAGTGTGAGAAGAGTGTAAGGAACATAGAACATTCAGCCAGGTCCCATGATGCCAGAGCCATCATGGAGAACACAGTGGACATTTTAGAGTCTGCTCAAGGCTCCCCAGCCAATAATAATGATAAATAATCATAACAAAACCACTAATAGTTGCTGAGAGCTTATTACATTCCAAGTACTGTGCTAAGAGCTATTCATCCATTACTTCTTTTTCTTTCTTTCTTCCTATTTCTCTCTGTCTTTCTTTCAATTTAGTTTATGAATAGAGTCACAATTCAGAAAAAGCATCAGTGAATACTCCTGTCTAATGGACAAAAATTCTATTCATTTTTTAAAAAAATAATTTTTAGACATTTTTAAATTTTTGATAGACAGCACAAGTGGGGGAGGATCACAATGAGAGAGAGACACAGAATCCAAAGCAGCGTCCAGGCTTTGAGCTATCAGCACAGAGCCCGATGTGGGGCTCAAACCCATGAGCCATGAGATCATGACCTGAGCCAAAATAGTACATTTAACTGACTGAGGCACCCAGGTGCCCCTTGTATTTTTTAGGAAAAAAAAAAGATGATTAATGATTTTTGTGTAATCTTGCAGATAATCTTTACCCTTATCTCTTTTTTTGTTTTTCATTTACTTATTTTTCAACATTTTATATTTACATAATCTCAGCACTCAAAGTGAGGCTTAGTCTTACAACAGTTGAGATCAAGAGCATGCGCTCTACTGACTGAGCCAACCAGATGCCCTTATTTCTTTTTTTTTAAACACAAGTGGAAGCATGTTCCATACTCAACATTTTCATTAAACAATATACTGTAACTTGTGGTTCTTTCCAGGCCAGAACATTAAAGAACCCATTTTTTGTTTGTTTATTTGGGGAAGAACAGCCTTGTATCCCATCCGTTGTTTAGATTGATATAATTTGTTTAGTCTTCTGTAAAAAGCCATTGAAATTTGTTTCCATTTGTTTGCAAATACAAGCAATGCCGCAATAAAAACCTTGCATAGGAGCCATGTTCCCTCACAGCTATATCTGTAGGACAAACTCCTAGAAGTATAAGTGCCATGTCAAGGGATTTGTGCCTTTGTGACTTCAGTAGCTAATGCTGGAGAGCCTGCATGTTGGTTACAGCTGTTTATACGGGCCCCTGTGTCTGTTCCATGGAGCATGATGAGCTATCTGACTTTTGTGTTGTTGCCAATAAAGTAGGTAAAAATGAGCATCTTAGTATAGTGGTTTTCTTCTGTTTTCAGGGTTGTCTCTTTAACTTCAGTTTCTAGAAGTACTTTTTGAGAAAGTTTATCATTTCATCCATGATTCTATCCACCTTGTGAGTTAGTCTTTCACTTTACCTAAGTAGTTTTGCCATACTAATTTAAAAAAATTTTATGTCAATGAATGTATCAGTCTTTTGTATTGTGCTGTTATCAAAAGGGCATCTCCCATTGTGATGCTATGAACACATACCCGTTCTTTTCCCCAGAAAGTGGTGTTCCCCTTCTTTAGCTCTGTTTTCTTTCTTTCTTTTTTTTTAATTTTTAATGTTTATTTTTTTTTTGGGGAGAGAGAGACAGAGACAGAACACAAGTGGGGAAGGGGCAGAGAGAGAGGGAGGCACAGAATCTGAGGCAGGCTCCAGGTTCCGGGCTGTCAGCATAGAGTCCGATGAGGGGCTCGAACCTATGAGTGGTGAGATCATGACTTGAGCCAAAGTTGGATGCTCACCTACTGAGCCACCCACAAGCTCCACTTTAGCTCTATTTTCATAATTCCACCTTTAATCCAGCATTGTTTCTTCTGGTGTATGATTTAGGTACATGTACTTCTATCTGTGTTTCCGATGGCTACCCTCTTGTCCCAACACCACTTATTAAAATCGCTTCATTTCTTACCGATGTGAAATACTTCATTTATTATACACCATTATTTCATGTAATCATCACGATACCCTTTGAAGTCAAAATTTGTCTCCCATTATACAGATGAGGAAACTGAGACTTGGAGAGGTTAAACATCTAGAAGCGGCATTGCCCAGATTTGACTCTAAGCCTGCTCTAATGGCTCTGTTGTTTCTCTCGACAACAATTCTAGAAGATGCCCTGTTGGGAGCTTGTGTCTTCTCCTCAATGCCAGTACCCCCATGTTATTGGGGTTCAGCTCTGGTCTGTCTCTGCTGCTACTCTCCCAGTCACTGTCTACTGACAACCCCTCTCTGCAGCTTTTGGGCTCAAATGCTTTAAAAGGGAGAATGATGAGGTCAGCCTGTCAGCACCTGGAGCGTTCTTGCTGGGTGAGACTCCTAGGCAGGGGCAGCTGGCTCTTGGTAGACCCATCGCCCGTGGGAATACTCGGCATTCCAGGTGACCTGTAGCCACAGGCAGAAGTGCCAGCCTGTGTGGTGTCAGCCGCCCACCGAGGAGGGGTGCCCTTCATTCTGAGGCTCCCTCGAGGGTGGGGCACTTTGCTCCACTGTCTAGGGGTATGGGCAGCACTCCTCATTCTTGGTGTGAGTGATGCCTTGTGTGCTCTTTATAGATCAGGACTTTTGGGCTGTAAATGACAGAAATCCAACTTGAGCTAACTTCAATAAAGGGAAAGCTTATCTTCTCTTCTGATAAAACCATGGGAAGAGCTGTGGTCTTACTGGCCTGGGGTTGCCAGGACTCAGGAACAGCAAAACCATTAAGCATTTGTCTTCCTTCTCTCTTCTTGTAGCTCCTTTTCCTTCTCTGATACAGTAATTCTGGAAGAGGCAGCCAAGGGCTTACAACGTTGTAGATCACAAATTTCTCAGGGTTTCTCGGGTCATAGATCTTGCCTGAAATGATCAGTCTGGCCATTGATCATTTGGAAAGGGAGGCATGGGACCTTGGACTGGCCCAGCCTGGCTAGGAGACCACCACCGGGCTAAGGGTGGGTGGTTAGTGACTTTAGAAATTCCACAAACATTATGTGGTTGGAGTGGAGAAAAAGCAGAGAGGGCTGACTTTCCCCGAAGGCCACTGGAGAGAGCAGAAGAACAGATTGGTTCCATTTTGTTCTGCCCTTTGGTTCAGTGCCCAAACAAAGTACTTTGCCTGGTGTCACCTAATTGTGGCACCAAGCACCCCCTCCATCTCCTCTTCTTATTTTTAGGAAGTGACTCATTGTGTCTGGATGTCCCTGTGAATTTTAAATCAGCCATCCTTTTCTTGAATTTGTGGTTACTGTTCAGTTTGTCTTATACACATTCATTTGCATATTTATTCTCTAATCCAACAAGCTTTGATTGAATTCTCTGTGCTGGTGGGTCTGCTCCATTACCAATATTGTGGGATTAGAGAGTCAAGATTTATAGATGCTCAGTGCTGAAAAAGAAACTCCCTGGAACTAGCTCAAACAGAATAGCAGGACTCAGTTAAGGTGCCCTGGGAACCAAAATTTCAGGAAGAGACCTGATGCTTAGAGGCGTAGAAAGCACTCATGGGTTCCCCTGCATCTCTTGTGTCTGTTTCTGCCCATGGACCTTCCTTGTAGGGTTCAGCTGTCAGACTCTCCCTCTGGCCACATGTACCCTCCTGTGCCCATCTTTCAAGCTTGTGAATTATAGTTCTCAACACCTAACGAGACCAATTATTATCAGTCGGCTAGAACTGCCAGAATGAAGTGCCACAGCGTGGAAGGCTTAAACAGCAGAAATGGATTCTCTCATGGTTCTGGAGGCTTAGAAGTCCAACGTCGAGGTGTCCACTGGGTGGGTTCCCTTGGAGGGCTGTGAGGGAGATGCCATTCCTCTCTCCTACCTTTGCTCTCATTTTTTGCATTCCTTGCATGTAGAAGCATCACCTGACATCTGTTTTCACTGTAACATGACATTTTTTGTGTGTGTGAGGTCTCTGTCCAAATGTCCCTTTTTTTTAAGGACACAGTCGTATTAGCGCTCACCCTTGTGACCTCATTTTAATTAATTACATCTCCAGTATCCCATTTCCAAATAAGATCATGCTCTGAGATGAACTTCAACATAGGAATATGGGGGGGATATGATTAAGCCATGACACCAATTGATTTCCTTCTCTTGTCTAAATTCTAAACCTCCGGAAGGGTGCTGACTGGCCCATCGTGAGTCAGATGCAGGTGTCTACTCCCAATTGAATCAACACGGAGGTTTAACAGTGGAGGTATGTGACACCTACCCCTGTGGATTGGGGAGCTTTCCCAGAAACCGCAGAAAGGGTCTATTAGCTTTGAACATTGACCTCTCCCATCCACTTCTAAACTGCTAATGGCCCTCAGTGGTCATTCATTATTGGCAGACATCTCGGCAATGAATAAGAAGAGCTGTTCAGATGTGTCTGTCTGGTAACTCAAATTAGGCTTAACCTGGCCAAACAGGGACCCGGATTATAAGTGTTCATTTAAAAAAAAAAAAAAAGAAAGAAAGAAAAGAAAAGTGGAAGGGCACCTGGGTGGCTCAGTCGGTTAAGCATCCTACTTTGGCTCAGGTCACGAACTCAGTTTTGTGAGTTCAAGCTCTGTGTCAGGCTGTGTGCTGACAGCTCAGACCCTGGAATTTGCTTTGTATTCTGTATCTCCATCTCTCTCTGCTCCTCTCCTCACACTCTGTCTCTCACAAAAATAATACAAAGAAGAAAGTAAGAAGCACCCCCAATCCCACCTACCTGAAATAAACACTGTTAAGAGTTTAATGTACCTTCTTCCAGACTGTTGTCATTTATCATTAATTGTATACACGTGCAAATGCATGCATGCATATGTTAATAGGATCATATTGTATGTGGTATTGTGGCCTTTTTACTAAAATGTTATTATTGATAGCATTCATTATAATCTGTGTGCATGGACATCAACTTTATAAAATAGCTACATAGCATTTCATAATGTATTTATCCATTCTGTTAATGGATATTTTAGATTATTTTCAGTTCTTTTTTAGAGAGAGAAAGTAGAGGAGAGTGGCAGAGGGGGAGGGAGAGAGATTTTTTTTTAATCTTTATTTTTGAGAGAGAGAGACAGAGATGGCAAGCGCAAGCAGGGGAGGGGCAGAAAGAGAGGGAGAGAGAGAATCCCACGCAGGCTCTGCGCTGTCAGTACAAAGCCTGACGCAGGACTAGAACTCAGAAACTGTGAGATCCTGGCCTGAGCTGAAAGCAAGAGTCGGAAGCTTGACTGACTGAGCCACCCAGGCACTTCTCAGTTTTTTGTTTTTGTTTTTGTTTGTTTTAACGTTGGTATGTGCGGGATTTTTCTTACCCCCGCGACTTGATGAATTCCTGGCTGGGTCAGGCTGCACCCTCGGCTGCAGAGGGAGAAATGGCAAGAGCAGACCAGCAGCAGGCAGGCCGTTCCACGCCTCTCTCTGACCTTTCTCAGAACACACATGGCTGCCTAGAGAAAATCTGCCTCTGAGTGGCATTCAGGAGAATGAGAGAGTGCCTTTTCCTGGTCGGGGCTCTCTCGGTGGGGGTCCCCATCAGGCTGCTGTGTTAGTGGCACCATCTCCTTCGCTCTCATGTATCAATTTACGGCCCCCAGCCTTGGTCTCCTGCAGCCACAGGCACACACGGATGATTCTGCTCCTACCCTTTCGAGCAAACGGGATGAGTTTTCCCCTTCTGTTTACAGTCTCCTTGTAGATTTCCTTTCTTCCTGTGTCTTTCTGTCTGTGTCAAAATCTCCTTTGTAAGAGGGTCTGCTCCCTGCTGAGCCCAAACTAGGTGCCGAGGAGAGCAAGTGCTGGGCTGGCTGTGGCCCCAAAGGCTGGAGGAGGCTGGGTTTTATTTTGACCAGAGTGGGCAGGGAGCTTTGGCCTTTAAAGCCACCCACAGACCAACAAAAACAGCAACAAAAGATAAATTACGTGGCCCTTTGCTCTCTAGGAAAATGTCTTAGTGTCCCTGATTTTTAAAGGTCTCTGCGTTAAACAGAGGAGTTGATGTATGGCATTTTATTTAAGCCGGTCTTATTCATTATGTCCACAGAGTCAGCTTTCCAATCACCTCCACGTTGACAGATGATAAAAATCAGGCAGTTGTGATCACTGGGTTGAAAGACAGTCCCCTGTAGGTCTTTATTTTCTGGGATATTTGTAGATCCCTAAATCTTGGCTTATTTGTCTTTAGGTTTTTGGGGCCTGTCGAGGACTCGGGGAAGGAAGGCTGTGTCTGTGTGTGTGTGTGTGTGTAGCATACCCACAGGTACAACTCATAGCCATCAGGCATCATCAAGGGCGTTTAACCTGGGTGCAATTGCACCACTTCTTAAAAGCCTCCTGCAAAAATACGTTCTTAAAAATGTCCCCACACTCCGTGTGTGTCCTGTCATCCA
The DNA here is from genome assembly GCA_017311185.1 of Proteles cristata cristata. Taxonomy (NCBI): domain Eukaryota; kingdom Metazoa; phylum Chordata; class Mammalia; order Carnivora; family Hyaenidae; genus Proteles; species Proteles cristata. The sequence goes on along the minus strand of JAESUZ010004230.1, from coordinate 612,534 downwards.
TCCCAACTGTATTGCAATTACTGACAGGCTTTGCTTCACGACAGCCATTCATCAGCCTGTGGGTCATGGTGATCATGCGGCAGCAGAATGATGGAGAAGGCCATGGAGAGTGGGATCCACCAGGCCCTGGGTCCCTGGTGTGAGATGGAGGAGAGATGCCACTAGTTTTGAGAAAACTTATGTTACAGGATAGGAAGTTGGAGACATAGCCCAGAAAGGTTTTTAAAAGTGCATCTCCCTGGTGTGTTTAGAGAGAGATTGGACTATGCCTATTATAATTTATGAGGTAAATTATACATAACCAGAGCTTACCATGCATCACATACCAGTGCTCAATGCTTTATACACATCGTTTCATGAAATACTCATAAAAACCTTTGGTGCCTTCATTCCTATTCCCATTCTACAGATAGGAAAGTTGAGTCTGGGAGAAGCTCCATCATTTGCCCCGGATCACACAGTTAATACACAGCAGAGCTGTGATTTCAATCCTGTCTTCCTCAGCACCCAGCTGGGCGCCTAGCCACCAGCCTTTATGGTCCCATACATTCATACGCAATTGTTGATTTTGGTGAGAGTGCCTTCCTGAGCAGTTAATGAAAGCAAGGTGAATATTACCTCATCAGCAGTGTACTTCATTTCAGTGCTGGAAAGGTGGGTCTTGCCTTCCTGGGCGAGAAGCTAACAATCATTATTTATAATACTTTGAGTTTATTGAGCATGACTTGGAGGCCGGCTTTTGCACTAATGACTTGACATGTATTGTCTCATTTAATCATCCTACCCAGTAGCCCTATGATGATGATGATCCCTGCATTTTCCAAAACTTTTGCCTCTTTGCACCTGTTTTGATCCCTCTCCCTGCAATTATAATTAGCTATTAGAAGCTTCATGAGGGTAGGCACTGTTTCTGCTGCCTCGCCGATATGTTGCTGGTGTCTAACCCAGAGCTTAGCAGATGGTGAGCGTCCAGAAAGGCACTGTTGAATCCAAGAATGAACCAGTATTCTCGAAAGGCTTTCAGGGAAGCCTGGAGATGTTAGGTAACTAGCGGGAGACCTCAGATCTTTGCTAGTGTCCAGGGGGCTTGAGAGCACTTCCATACTCTTGTGTGTCCTCCAGGTAGCAGTGAAGAACTCTACTTGGTGGGGCGCCTGGGTGGCTCAGTCGGTTAAGCGTCCGACTCTTGGTTTTGGCTTAGGTCATGATCTCGTGGTTGTGTCCTTTGTGCTGAGCATGGAGCCGGCTTAAGATTCTCTCTCCCTGCCCCTTCCCCACTTACCCTCTCCCCCTCTTTCTGTCTCTGTCTGTCTCTCTAAATATAAATAGGGGTGCCTGCGTGGCTTAGTCAGTTAAGCGTCCGACCTCACCTCAGGTCGTGATTTCATGGTGTGTCTGTTGGAACCTCACATCAGGCTCTGTGCTGACAGCTCAGAGCCTGGAGCCTGCTTCGGATTTTGTGTCTCCCTCTCTCTCTCACCCTCCTCTGCTCGTGCTCTGTCTCTCTCTGTCTCTCAAAAATAAATGAACATTTTAAAAAATCTTTAAAAATAAGTAAATAAATATTAAAAAAAGAACTTGACCCCAGGAGGATGAACGTGAATGGTTGCAATAAGGAGGAATCAGAATATTAGGAAGATTTTAGAGGGTAAGCATTTGACCCAGTTTAGGAGTTGCAAGTTGTTGCAAGAAGGGCCCAGGTTTCTCTGGAACTTCTGGCTCTGAAGTTAGGCTTTCCCTAAAACCATTTAAAATCCTGCCCTGTGGCTCTGCAGGCTAGAGCACTGTGCCCAAGGCACATCTCTCTCTAAAACTGGCAGGGGAAACCTCAAGGAAGGATGTTTTAACAAAAAGCTCCAGGGATAGCACAACATGGACTCCAGAGGCTGTTCCCTCTCCACTGTCGAGGCTTGGATCCAAGTTCCCATGCATCTGGACGGGGGTTGTAGAGACCAAGAAGATACCTCATCTGAGCTTCAGAAAAGAAGTCGCCAACTTGCAAACAGGTGCCAGGTTCCTTTTTCCTTTTACGTATTAGTCATTTCTTCTTTAACTGTGTGGAGCGCTCACTGAGTCCTTTCTCTGATCAAATGTCACACCCACGAAGGGTTTGCCAAGAAGGGCGCTGATGATTTGTGGCTGGAACATTCTGTGTTCTAGGGGGCCATTGTGAGCACTATAGACTCTTCATTGGCTTCCTTGGCCTCTGCCCACTAGGTGCCATTAGCACCCCTTCCCATTTATGGCACCTGAAAATAGCACCAGACATTGCTACCTGTCCCTTGAGAGGCAAAATCACCCTACTGGAGAACCACTGTGCTAAGTGATTTGCATACATTATAGCGTTTAATCCGCCACAGGCTTCCTGCCATCATTCCCCATTTTGCAGCAGGTGGAGCCTAAGCCATAAGGTTGTTACATGTTGCACCAATGTCTCCATGTTGGAGAAAATGCACCCAGAGCTGAGGTTTTTACCCACAGTGCTATGTCACGCTGAGAATCACAGTGGCATCTTACTAGAAAGCCATGTTGTGTACCTCAGCCCAGCAATTTCTGTCTTCTTTCTGTTCCTTTATTTGTTGAACACACATTTTTGGAGAATCTCCAATGTGCCAGGTCGTGTTCTCGATGCTGGATGTGAAACTGCCATGAATGAAATCCTAGAATATCACTGCCCCATGGGATTTAGAAAGTACAAATACTCAGCATCTCATTGCTGGAGTCCTCAGGACAAGTGAAGGAGCAGTGTGGCCACATTATCTCCCAGGTGACCACCTGTATTGAGTTTGCTTTTCTTTCTAGTATTATTGTTAGTTTTCCTAATAGTGATCTCTGTGTAGGAGCTTAATGCCAACCAAGATTTGAATTCTCAGTCCCTGAAATTTAGTTTTTAAAACTAAACTCTGTGCAGCTTGGGTGGAAATTGAAGTAAGACTTGAGAACAGAAAACATGTATTTTTAATGCAATATTGCAAAATAGCTGCTCAGCATTTTTTCAAGTCTAATCAGTTAAATTTTTTCTCTTTTTCTCTCCCTTTCTGGATAAGTGATGAGGTTCTTGCAAGTCATTTAATAATAAAGGCATGGACCTATTCCATTTAACTCTCTCTTAATGGGCTAGGGTTGATGTTGTGATTTTTTCTTTCAAAAAGCAGAATTTGTGTCATTTTAGGCACAGTGTGGGGTTTTTTTTTGCCACATGAGCACACACATAAGTTTCTAACACTTATGGAAGTCTTTTGATAAATGGCACCATAAACGTGGGCAATTTTCTACATCTTGTTCGTTGGCTTTTGAAATTTACAAGGTTTCTCTTTAACACAATTGTCTATGCCAGCTAACAGGCGGTTTTACAGTGTCTGCGTATTTATCATTAGGATTAAAAAAAAAAAAGCCCTTACCTTAGATTCTTTATTCTCACAAGAACATAAATAATTCCAAGTAACGAGCACTAGATCAGCCACAATTTGATTTGGTAGCTCTGGGGAAATAGCTCCTATTTTGCTAACTGTTAAGCCCCTTTCTACCACCACACATTTGAGTTTTAAAAGGCCTGGGCACATTCTAAAATGTGTGCCATCAATCTGACTCATGTATACAGAAATGTCAGAATGCAGTTTTGAAACAATCATTGCATGATTGAAGTTCCTCTGAACCCTTTTCTCACTTTTTATCTTAGGCTACTTTGGGGGAGGAACAGAGAACCTTGTTCAGGGAGGGCAGGTTTTCAGGCCCCATTTGTGACTATCACAGGTCACAGATGCATAGAATTGCTGAAAATTGGGTTATGTTTCTATTCTACTGGGACAAGCAGTCAAACAGTTTGTCATCCTTTTAAGACAATAAGACCAAATTGGTTTTTCTCTGAAATATCTAAATTCACCTGTTAGGACAATTTTCAGTAGTTATTTTTAAAATAGACTTTGGCTCTACTCTGTTTACATATAAGTAACTGCTATCAATATGTTATGAAACATAACAGATATATGTGTAGCTGGAGATATATTTTATATATATCATATAGAAATATGTGTTATACAGGGATATATTATATTTTAGATGTGTAAAAAATTATAGTTTTCTCCTTTGCTATTAGTTATTGCATATTGCTCACAGATCACTTTATCAACTGTATACTATTTCAACAGGCAAAAGGAAAATGATAGATACTTAAACAAGATTTACTTTTTCTCCATGTTAAAAAGTACTCTGAAGTGGAAGGTTCGGGGCTGATATGGTGGTACCAGAAAGTCCTCAGGGAACGTTGACTGGACCTAACTGTTTGTTCTCTTTCCTTGGAGTATGGCCATTGACTCATGGTCCAAAATGGTTGCTGGGGTACCAGGCATCACAGCCAGTTTCCTGGCAACAGAATGGAGGAAGGAGAGAAGTCTCTGCTCCCATTCTTTTAAGAGATTTTGTGGGAGTCTCACATAGTATTTCTATTTCCATCTTACCATCTGGAACCTAATTACATAGTCATGTCTACCTGCAAGGGGGGAGGGGTTGGTGGTGGTATAATCTCACAGTTGGTTTGCAGTGTACACAGCTGAAAATCAGGATTCTGTTGCTGAGAAAGTTGGACAGCAAGCCATATCTGCGTTGTAGGGGAGAGGAGAGACACTTAGGCTTGCTAAGTAAGCGCGACTCAGACCCTTTCTGTTTAAGACCGTTGTTTTCAAGGTTAACTGTCTTTGGGTAAATGCCAACTTCCTCCTCTGTTCTTCCTTCTCTTCTCCCTGGGTGCCAACTGGTTAAGAAGAAAGTTAGGTACCTCAGAGGGGGACAGCTGGGTGGAAGGAGACGCCTCTTATTTGTGCGGACCCTCAGGCCCAAATGGGTCCTGCTGTGGTGAGGCAGCCGAGGCCCAGGACATCAACATGGCAGTCACTGCCATGCCTGGTCTGGTTCTGTCTCTGGGCTTTGCACCGGCTCCCTGCTGCTCTCTACAGACTTGATTACGCCTTCCATTCATGATGTCTCTCCCTGGCCCCTCCTGGTCGGTCAGCCTTCTGGGAACTTCTTGGCCTGGCATGTTCCAGAGGAAGGGAACCGAGGCACGACCCCTGGCCCATATCTTTTATCTTACTTGTCTTCGTCCCACCCTAAATGCGTGTCTCAGAGTGTAGTGTCCCCTACTACACTAGGATGCAGGGTGCTGGCTCGAAAGTTTCTGCCCCCTCCTTCTTTCAAGGTCCAGTCCTGTGGTTGGAGGAAGGAGAAAATCAGGAGATCTGTGGCCTCAAGTCTTTGTTCTGCTTTTCTTTCTTCCTCTGTTCGTGTGTCTCCCTGCTCTGTGGACTTCACTGTTCTATGGTAAACTGCCTTTTCCTTCCCCAGCAGACTTTATGGCTAAGCCTTAGTGACCAAAGAACTGCAGAGGAAATAAAAAAAATTATCATAAGGAAAAATACTTCATAAAATCTCCTTTTGACATATGCTAAAACCGCCTGTTTTCTTAATAAGTCAGAAACAGCACTGTAATATCTTGTATTCGTATGTGTGTGCCTGTGTGTGTTCTGTTATAGAGGTCATAAAAATCAGCATTGATTCTGCCCTGGTCCAATTAACAAGAACATCAAAATAACAAAACTCCTGGTCACATATTTATAACACTATTAATATGTGGTAAGATTAGAATATATCCCGTTTTAATGAATACTGAGTTATTTGGATTAAAAAAAAGATACTGTTTTTTTACCACGATCAATGTTTTCTAGTTCATGGCATGTGTTTGTTGAGTAAATGCATGAGTAAATGAAGAAGCTATAGATATGTCTGAAATCAAGACTCCATAAGGGAAAAAAGAACAAAAGGAATCCAGAATCCTCTGGATCGGGCTTTTATTTTACCCTTAGATATCCTTTCCCCTTTGGCAGTTTGATTGTCTTAATTCAAACTTGGATGCCCCTCAGCACATTTTTTTTTTTTTTTATCTTGCTCGGAGGCGATACGAAATTTACGCCGTCTGTCATTGGCAGTAATTGCTCTGGGGAAGCGTCCTCAGCACACTCCTCCACCACACATCAGCTTCTCCCTGTCGAACTGCATGGCACCCACGTTAAGAACATGTTTTATTCTACTCCCATTCCTCAGTGACACTGAGAAAGAAGCATCGTTATGAAGCCGAGAGGGAGCGCCACGGTTTCTAAAGCAATAAACATTTTCCCTATCTTTCTCTTCTTTCATGTTGCTGGCTATTAATTGTAAACTTCCATGATATCGGGAACAGTAAAAAGGGCAATAAAATTGTTCCTGTGAATTGTGAGGCTTTGGGCCTGTGGCATTTATTTGTTTAGAAATTTATTTATTACTTAAAATGTTTTTTTTTTCTTTAGAGATCTAATAAGTCCGCCTGAGAGACCCAGGGTAGCCACTTTTTTTTTTATAAGGTGACCAAATATTAATCTAAAGATTAATAAAGTTCTGCCAGTTTCCTGGGGCTATACAAGGTACTATACAAGGTATGATTTTTGGTCATACTTATCTTTTTTTTTTTTTTTTCTTTGAGAGAGGAAAATATCTTTTGATTTCAGGAAGGCTTCACTGAACAGTAACTGGAAGTTTGAAGCTTTGTAATTTATCTGTCGAAGAGAAACAGCCATCTCTGTATTACTGATATAATACTTGGCTGGGTGTGTTATTTGTGGAGAACATTTGCTTTGGAAGGAGAAGGCGGGTTTTTCACTCCCCTTAGTGAGTTCTTGGAATGATTCCTCTGGGTCAACTTGGATCCTTAGAGGAATTTATACCTGTCCAGCCCCCTATGTCCTAAACCATATTCTAAAGCAAATCGTAAATGGACGTGAGTGTGAGTCTCAGAGTACACCTCACCCATACTTCCCACGGTCCCTTGTCCCCATCCCTGGTCTGCTGCAAACTAAGCTAACTAGGTCTTTGTTTACTTTTACTAATGGTTAAAGTAGTACAGAAATGCACACTCACACACACAAAATAATACAGAAATACAGAAAAGAATACAGTACACATATCCGGGTAAACCACTATTAGAAATAACTACTGCATGATGCATATAAAATTACATGGATTTAATTTTTTTTAAGTTTATGTATTTACTTTGAGAGAGACAGAATGAGCCAGGGAGAGACAAAAAGAGAGGGAGAGAGAGAATCCCAAGCAGGTTCCACACTCTCAGCGCAGAGCCAAATTTGGGGCTCAAAGTCATGAAATGTGAGATCATGACCTGAACTAAAACCAAGAGTTAGATGCTTAACTGATTGCGTCACCAAGGCACCCATATCATGTGGATTTTAAAAGATGTTGAAAATTTAGACTGTGTGGAAACTATAGGGTTTAGGAAACAGGGCAGAGCAGAGATGTGGTCATTATGGAGATTAGTAATCCCTGCTCATACCCACCACCTGTGTGAAGGGGCGATGTTGCCGATCTCTGGTAGGAAAAGAAAGTAAGAATAATGTAGGTTCTGCCCTTCCTACTTTTGTGGTGTTAAAATATCACTGTCACAATGAGAAGAGATGTTAGTTAATATCTCCCTAAGTCCTCTCTTAGAGTTGTAGGCTGTTGGTCCTTCAGAGTATTTGTTACCTTTCCAAAAAGGAGAGCCAGGTATCCGCTCCTGCTCTGGCCCCCAAGACATCAGGCTTGGCCATATGACTGCTTTGGCTATTTCATGGTCCACGTGTGTCATTTCCTATCAGAATTGTTAAGAGACATTGTATGTTCCTCCATTATCTCTCCCTTCTTCTGTAAGATATCACCTGTCCCCTCTGCCTGGGTCTCAGAGTGAAGATGACACAGAGCAGAGTGGCAGGAAACCCATATTGGTCATATTATATGGGGAGGAAATAACGGTTGTTGTAAGTGACTGTGATCTGGGGCTGCTTGTTACTGGAGTGTGACTTTACCTGAGTGCTTGGCAAATTATGTATGGTCAGCTCTCTAAGGCTTCATAGGTGAGTGTGAAATTCAAGCATCTAAGACTCCCTGCTATATGCAAAAATAAAATGGCAGGTATCAATTTTGAGTACGACCGTAGGTCTGTGCTGTCCAGTACGGGAGTCACTGGCCACACGTGGCTATTGAGCACTTGCAGTGTGGCCAGTCTGAATTAAGATGTGGTATAAGTGCGAAACGCACACCAGGCTTCGAAGACTTAATACAGAAGAGTGTGACATATCTCAGTAATGTTTATATTCGTTCCATGTTGAAATGATGATGTTACAGATTGATTGGGTTACCATAGATGGAGTGGGAGCATTAATTTTGCCTGGTGCTTTTTACTTTTTTAATGTGGCTACTAAAAGTTTTTAAATGATGTAGGTGGCTCACATTAGATTTTTATTAGGCAGCCTTGATCTAAAGCTCTGTTACCTCTGGCAGTGTTTACCGGTGACACCATGTATAAGTAACTTCCTGCCTTAAACTCATGCCTCATTTGTAAGGCAGGGAGAACAATATTGGTCTGCTAGGGATACTATGAGTTTTAAGTAAGATCATGAACATAAATGCCCTTCACAATGATTTTTTAGAAGCTTCCCTTTGCATTATAATTTGCTCTGTATTTTCTTTAAGAAAAATTTTTTTTAACGTTTATCTATTTTGGAGAGACAGAGAGAGACAGCGTGAGTGGAAAAGGGGCAGAGATGGAGACAGAATTGGAAGCAGGCTCCAGGCTCTGAGCTGTCAGCACAGAGCCCAACATGGGTATCGAAACCACGAACTGAGAGATCATGACCTCAGCTGAAGTCAGAGGCTCAACCAACTGAGCCCCCCAGGCCCCCCTGCTCAGTATTTTCTGCTGGGGGGCAGTTAATTTCATAACTTCCAAATGTCTCTGAAATTTGTAACCTTGGAGTCATGGGTGAGATGAACTGGTTGAACCGAAGTTTTGCCCTGAAAAACCTAAAAGAGGCCTTCTCCATTCTACTTCTGTACTTTGGTTCTCTGGAGGGTAGAGAATTGTCTTGGATTACTGTTCACCCTGATTTCATTATTCACCTCTTTAGAAAATGCAAATGGCCAATGCACTCTAATGTATTATGTTGGGATGTTCATCTTGAAATCGTTCATCTTTATTGATTCTTTTGACAAAACACATTTGGGGGTGCATAAAGCAAATTCCCTGTGGACTACAAATTAATTTCCTTCATGAATCTACTCAAAGATGCCAGATTAGTTTATTTTTCCTGTTGGCTGATCCGTGAGGCACATTGAGTCACTTGATAAATGTCTGTCTTATCCGTCTAAAACATTTTTATATAGACTTCCGTCTACTTTAGTTAGCTATTCAAATTAATGTATCTGTATTTATTTTACAAAAGTTTGGAATTCTCTTGAGAATTCTTTGCATAAGTGTCAGTCTGCAAAGGTTTAAAGCATCACTTAAAACATATATCTATTGATCCAACAGCCTTAGATTGTGGGGTTGCTCATGTTGTGACTAGCAAATTATGAAGCTGCAAGCTTCACAATGTGGCCCACATGTCAGACATCACCCTGTTTTGTGGTCCTCACAGTACTTTTTTTCTGACCCCCCTGCCTTTTTTTTTTTTCCAGTTTTTAATTTAAATTCCAGTGAGTTAACATATAGTGCAATATTGGTTTCAGGAGCAGAATTCACTGCTTCATCACTTACATACAACACACAGTGCTCATCATGACAGGTGCCCTCCTTAGCACCCATCACCCATCTAGCCCACCCCCCACCCACCTCCGTCCTTCAAACTTCAGTTTGTTCTCTATCATTAAGAGTCTCTTATGGTTTGTTTCTCTCTCTCTCTCTTTTCCCTTCCCATATGTTCATCTGTTTTGTTTCTTAAAGTCCACGTATGAGTAAAATCATTTGATATTTGTCTTTCTCTGACTGAGTTATTTCACTTGGCATAATACTCTAGCTCCATCCACATTGTTGCAAATGGCAAGATTCCATTCTTTTTGCTGGCCGAGTAATATTCCATTGCATAAATATACCGCATCTTCTTTATCCATTCATCAGTTGACAAACATTTGGGCTCTCTCCATAGTTTGGCTGTTTTTGATAATGCTTCTCTAAACATCGGGATGCATGTGCCCCTTCATATCTGTATTTTTATATCCTTGGGGTAAATACCTAGTACCTCACAATACTTTTTCTCCTTATTTCCCTCATTAAGGCCTAAGTTACAGGAGTGGAGGTTGGATATAGCCTTCATGGGAAACAGATTAAAGCTCAAGGCTTGAAGGGTTATGACTGTCATTCCTAAAACCTCCACCACCATCCACAGCCTATGTTGCTGGGCTCTGATATGTACAAGGCACTATATAAGCCTTGTGCATATGAGCATTTCTTGAGCTTCTAACTTCCCACAAGCACTGTTAGCCTGTCTCCTTATTTGGGACATCCTTTTCTCCAGAATGGCCCCTGGGATTTGGGGCCTCCTTAAGCACCTTTATTAGTTCAGGTTTAGCTACACATGAAGGATGACCCAAAATAATGATGACTTAGTAAGATTGTAATTTATTTCTCTCCTATGTAAACAAAGACCCAAAGTGAAGGCGCCAGGACTGGTGTAGTCTCCACCCCCAGGGGCTCAGCTTCCTTTTGTCCGGCTGCTCTGTGATTGTCCACCTTCTGGGCCAAAATAGCTGCTTGAACTTCAGCCGTCGTGGTCACATGCTGATCCACAGAAAAGAAAAAGGTAAGGCAGGGTCTGCCTATAGCCTTTACCCTTTAAAACAGCTTTTTATTTTTTATGTAAAGCTTATGTATTTATTTTCAGAGACCTAGCACATGTGCACGAGCAGGGGAAGGGCAGAGAGAGCGAATCCCCAGCAGGCTCTGCACTGTCAGTGTGGAGTCCCATGTGGCGCTGGATTCCATGAACCATGAGATCATGACCTGAGCCGAAATCAAGAGTCTGTGGCTTAACTGACTGAGCCACCCAGGCATCCCTAAATCAGCTTTTTGGAAGTTACTCATAACACTTCTGCATACATGAGTCTGGCCAACACTTAGTCACCTGGTTGTGTAAAGCTGCTAAAGAGCCTGGGAGATACTGTCTTGATGGGGGACAGCCCTGCCCCCTGCCACAAATTAGAGGTCCTGTTAGTAAAAAAGAAGGGGAGAGAAGATACTGAGGTGAAGAACAAGTAGTCTCTTCTGTATCATCTTTCATTGACTTGTTCTTAAATAGATGGAGACTATTGTAGACTTTATTTTATAATACTTGGGTAGTCTTTGCTCCCAGCCAAATGAGGGAGGTGGTAGTAGTTTTGTTTTTCAGATAAGTAACTGGAGTTCAGAAAGTTTGCCATTCTCTTAAGTCACAGTCATAACAGTAAGGCTAGTTTTCATTACTCCGGACAGTTTATGTGCATTACTGCCATTAATTTTAGTCCCTCCAAAACCCAGTTAGTGGTTTCTACTGCATCCACTTTTACATAAGGAAACGTTGGCTAACTTGTCCAAGGTCACAGTCTACTAGACACAAAAAATTGATAGGAGCATATCAGCAACCTGCTTCACACTTGTTGGATTACTTTCCATTTTGTATTGCTGTTGTAACAATTTACCACAAATTTCAGGGCTTGAAACTGCACACACTTGTGACCCTGCAGTTCTATAGGTCGGAAAGCCTATGGACCATTTCCGAAATGTAGGGAAAATCTCTCTCTTTTAAGACTAGATGAGTAAACTGATTAATCACCTTAATACCATGTGCAAAATCCCTTTTGCCATGTGACATAACATTCACAAGTTCAGGGGACTGGGCTATGGAATCTCGAGGAAGCCATTATTCGGGTGACCATGGAATGTTCCACGTAGTCAGACATACCTTTTACCTTGTAACCCAGGACACACATTAGTACAGAGAGTCGGAATGAGTTTCACCAAATAATATGTACCTATTCAGTTCTACTACTTCACTTTTAAGAAATGCTGGGCTTGACCTAACAAGTTGATCCAATGACCCACAGCTTCAAAACCACTGCCCAAGCTTCTTTCCTCTTCACCGCTGTCACCTCAGTCTAGTCATCTTCCTCTCTTATCTGGGTTTTAGGAGCAGGTGCCTCCCAGGTGGAATTTATGGTTCTCAAGTCTCCCCCTTTCAGAGAATCCACCAACTCAGCACCCTTTCTCCCTTACTACCTGTGTTCTCCCAGATATCTGTATTCCCCATGGTTACCAAGCTAAGAACCCGGACTGACATTTCAAAGAGTGTTGCTGAGTGAGGTGTTTGTTCCCTGCTTTTCATAACCAAGGCCTTAAGCAAGGTGATCACTTCTAAGATGGCACATGTTTTACTTGGATCTACTGGTGATGCCTAAGACTGGGGTGCCGTGGAAAGCACCACGACATGTCACTGGTAAGGACCAGTGCAGGGCACTGGTATCAGTGAGGGCTGACTGCTGTGAACGTAGGAGCAGAGAGAGATGCCACAAGGACCAGGCATTTGCCATCTCTGCAGCTGGTGGATGTCTGTCTCACTCCCCTTTGAGTTAGCAAAACCAAAGTCAATGTCCCTCGAAAAGCAAAACTGGCAGGAAAGGTGGGAAATTTTAAGCAGCACCACATCTGAATTTTAAGAAGAGGAAGATCTCCTGTGTTTGTGTGGAGAACAAGATAAATAGATCTAGAAATTTGTGGGAGGCTCAGAAAAAATGATTCTTGTAATTTGGGAGTGTGGAACAGGGAAGGATACAAATCACCTTCTTAGCTAAAAGAATTCTTAGCTCATTAAAGCCCATTGCTGCTTCTATAAGCATTTTCAGCTTCATAAATCTGTACTTTATCATTTTGAGAGGTCTTCATATTTTCCTTGGTGGTCTGTTTCCTCAGACCAGAGATCAGAAGCTCAACTACCCACATGAAAGACACTTGGAGGCAGCATCATGACCTGGTTCAGAGCCCCGCTCTGGAGTCTTGCTGCCTTAGTTTAAACCCCAGCTCTGCCACTGACAATGAGCTTGATTTTCAGCAAACTGCTTTACATCTCGGGGCCTCAGTTTATTTTTATGACGTTGACAACTGGAGGTGCCGGGAAGCTGGGTAGCATTTGCAGACTGATGGTCTGTGGATAATGCCTCCTGCTTTGCAGGGTCCTTTAGAGTAATCAGACACTGTGTGAAGACACGAGGCATGTCATCGGTGACTGATACATGGCAGTTGTTAGTATTGCTTAGAATCAATGGCTCTTATTGGTACCATTCCTTAGCTATGTTGTCATTATTTGTTTGTATGTTTCTTGCCCTCAGAAAGGGCAGATTTTAACCCCAGAGAGGCTGACTTCAACTTCTGGAGGCTGAATGTCTGTCACGTTCTCTGCATCCATCCCTGTTCCACAAAGTCTCCTCTCCATACGGGGGCCACATGGATCTTTAGGCCTGCATCTGATCGTGCTGCCCCTGGTCAAGCTCTCTGATGGTTCCATTTGCCCATGGGGTGCTACATGGTCTCTTCTCCCTCCCTGTACTGCTCTGACCGCATCTCCTGTCTCACCTCATTCCACGCCAGCACATGGGCTCCTTGTGATTCTTCCAGCGTGTCAAATGTGTGCCCGCCTTAGCTGTCACAGTAGCTATTTCCACTTTCTAGAACATGCTACACATAGAGATCTTCATGGCTGTGTTTTCACTTTATCCAGAACTTTTCTTAAATATTATTTTCTCAGAGAGATCTTTCAAAATCTCCTTTTCTAAAAATGAAACCCCTCGCCCCACAATAACTGTCCTGTTGCTCTGTGGTATTTTTTCCTAAGCATTTTGTCATATCCAGATATGTTGTATTTTTGCTTGATTATTCATTTTTTGGTCTATCTGGTCCCCTTTAAAATGAAAGCCCCATAACAAAAATGACTTGGTTGGGTTTGTTTATAGCTATATCTACTGTGCCCCAAACTCCGTCCAGCACTCAGTAGGCCCTTGGAAATTATTGATCTAGTGATTAAATCAAATCTGAGCAGATTGTAATTGAGGACCTACTATGTGCAGGCACTGCATCAGACTCGCCATATATGCAAATCAAACAAAATTGGATATGTCCCTATCATCTTGAATTTTGTGGTTGATAAAGAGAGACATACAGGCAAGTACATAATTTCCCAATTATGAACTTCGGGACATGATGATAAAAGAACTCATGACAGCTATGGGGAGATATTGGGGAGTCCTGTTTAATCTAGAGTCTTTAAGAGGAAGGGGTATTTAATCTATACCTAAAAGGATCAGTAGGACTTGAGCTAAGGATGGGATATTTGGGGTGAAGGAGAAGAGTGTTTCTAGCTGAACTGGAAATGCACTCCATCACTGGAGACTTTTGTGGCGACCTGGGTTTTGACACCTCAGAACTTTTACAAATGATAGTAGCCACACTGTGGTGGCTTTAGCATCTCTATGCATAAGGATTTAGAGGCAACAATTTGGTTGAAATAGGGATTGCTCTGGAGAATTTGCACAGGATGTTTGCACTTAGGTCTTATTTTATTTTCAGTGGGAACTTGAGGGTCTGAGAAGATGAATTAAGGGGCATAGTCACTCCTGGCACCTTGTTAGTGCCCCGACGATGGGAGCTTCTCATAGAGGCTGTCTGGTAGACCTGGCCATATATGATTTTCTAGACAAGATCAGATAAAGCATTGTGGCCTCCAATTTGACCTCTCTCTTGGCTCACTTAACATAAGAGAAGCTGGTACACTGTCACGAAGGCACCCCAGCAGCCTGTGGAGAGGCTGATAGAGGGAGGAACCAAGGTCTCCTACTGATATCCAGCACCATGGGAGTGGACCATTCTGGAAGGGAGCCTCCAGTCTCAGTCAGGCCTTCAGATGACTAGAGGCCCGGTCCACATCTTGATTGAAACTTCGTCAGAGGCCGTGAGCCAGAAGCACGCAGCTAAGATGGTCTCGAACTCCTGACCCACAGAAACTGTAAGGCAACAAGTGCTTGTTTTAAGCTGCTAAGTTTTAGGGTCATTTGATTCACAGGAAGAGATCAGTGACCCAGAATGGTATTCCTAGGATTGTTACTTCTCTCCTGTAGTAAGCCACACTTGCCTCAGCCCTTACCCCAACTTTCAAACATGGTCTTTTTTCCCTTCTTCTTCTTCTCTGTGTTATGGATCATTATTGACCCCACTGAGTAGATAAAGAAATTGAAGAAAGATTTCTCAACAGATCTATAACAAGTCCATTGCAAAACCAGAAATGGCCCCATCGGTGACTTGGTACTTTTGCACGTTTTTACCATTGCTTGGCCTCTTACTATGTGCAAGGCATCCCATTGTGAATAGGGTGAACACATTATCTTATTTAATTCTTTCCTCTTTCCCTTGAAGTTGTTACTATTATTTCTCCCTATTTTCAAATGAGAGGCCTGAGGATCGGCAAGGCTACGGAAGCTTACTGAGATCACACAGCTCATCAGTGGCAAGGCCATTCTCTTACCAACTCCATGTTTATCTAGGCTCTGAGGAGCTGTCCACATTTTAGGGACGGAGGCGAGAGGTCCATGTGATGACAGTGTAACCCAGGGTTTCTCAGAGTTTAATGTGCATGCACACCACCTGTAAATCACCCCAGGAATCTGCATATCTTTCTTTTTAAAAACTATTTATTTATTTTGGGGAGAGCCAAAGCAGAAAGAGGGTCGAAGAGAGGGGGACAGAGGATCCGAACTGGGCTCTGTGTTGACAGGCGGACAGCAGCAAGCCCGAACTGAGGTTTGAACTCACAAACCAGGAGATAAAGACCTGAGCCAAAGTCAGGCACTTAACTGACTGGGCCCCCTCAGGCGACCCAGAATCTGCATTTCTAACCAGCCTCCAGGCTGGTCCACTGCAACTAGCCCCAAACTACACTTTGGTGAGCACAGGTGTAGAAGACTTGAAACATAGGATAAAATGACCAAGGGGACCTGTGTGCCCCCAGCAACCTTGCATCTTGTCACAAGGCTTTGGAGATCAGATTTCTTGGAACAGTAAGAGCTGACAGAGCTGTAAAAGGAAAGGTGCTCCGGAGCTTTGCCTCGTTTTGGACACAGTTAGCCGGCTAATTTGGTTTAATCATTGCGTGGAAATACAAACAGAAAGGAGAGGGCACATAGCCCTCATCTGCTGCCTTATGTTTCGGGCTGCCAGACCCCTGGGCTCCGGGCTTTCACCGATACTGCACGAAGGATTTATATGTGGAATAAATATTCTTAAATCTTTATAAGGTGCCTAAAATATTTATGGTTGTTTTAGTTTGGTTTGCATGCCATATTGCGCTCTTACATTAAGCAGTTTTTACACCATCAAGCTTTTCCATTAATCATTTCGGCCTGTTCCCAGCAATCTTAACCGAGGGGAGATCTATTACATTCAGCGACCAGAGCCAAATGATCTAATTTCTCCTTTGGCTGTTTCATCGAATGGTTCATAAACCTATGGCTATTATTGTATTAGGAAGACACATTGTGGTCCTCGAGTGTCATGTTGACATGTTTACGTTTCTTTTTCTTAAGAGAAATCATGATTAAAATGGAATATTCTTTCACAGGAGAACGTTTTATAACAATTTCGGCCTGATGAAATTAAAATGGGGCAATATTCAGTCTCCCACAAATGCTGAATTGGTTGAATCAATGTCACTGAAAGATCAAAATAATCTCACTCCTCTCTTAGGACATGGAACTATTTCAGTGGAGCTTTAAAGGAGAGAGATTTGCTGAGTGAGAATATTGTCACAGGAAGACAAAATGGCGGTGGTGTTTTCTAGGAGGCATGGAGCTTGGAATGGGGGGTCCTCATGGTGTTACTCCTTTGCCGTTGGCTCAGTGTGTACACTGAGTGTGTACACATGCTTGAGAAATAATTTTCTGCGGGTCTCAGAGTCCAGCTTGACCCTTGAGAAGATGACAGATACCACTTTGCATACCGCTGGCTCTCAGACAACATGAGTTTGAAGAGCACAAATCTAACTGCATGTGGACATTTCTTGATAGATACCTTACAGTGTCCTTATAATATTCTCAATAACATTTTCTTTTCTCTAACTTACCTGATTGTAAGAATACAGTATGTAATACACATAACAAACAGAATATGTGTTAATCGACTGTTTGGGTTATTAGTAAGGCTTCTGGTCAACATTAAACTTTCAGAAATTAAATTTTGGGAGAATCAAACATTACATGTAGATTTTCTACTGTGTGGGGGTCAGCACTCCTAACCCCTGAGGTATTCAAGGATTAGTTATGATGTTAAAGATTAGAAAAAGAGAAAAATTGACTCAAATAAGTTTAGTTTCCATTATTTTTTTGGAGTGTGTGTGTGTGTGTGTGTGTGTGTGTGTGTGTGTGTGTGTGTGTGTGTTCGTTCCTCTTCTGGAGGAAAAATGATCATAATCACCCTTGCACCTAAACCATATTTAGACTTTTCTGTATAGTGACTAATATAAAGAACAAAAGGTCAGCCTCACTTCTTTTTTTTTTAATTTTTAAAAATTTTTTTATTTATGTTTGAGAGAGAAAGAAAGAGCATGAGTAGGGGAAGGGCAGAGAGAGAGAGAAAGACACAGAATCCAAAGCAGGCTCCAGGCTCTGAGTTGTCAGTATGGAGCTTGATGTGGGGCTCAAACTCACAAACTGTGAGATCATGACCTGAGCCAAAGTTGGATGCTTAACTGACTGAGCCACCCAGGCATCCCCTCACTTCTTTAATCATGGGACAGTTCGGCTGTTAGGAGAAAGTAAAACCCACAGTCTATTTAAGTTACAAAATTACCTTAGCATATTAAACTTACCTTTGATAACATCTATTTCCAAAGTTTTCATGCTCTGGAAGAAAATACATTACTCTTAGCTTCACCAATAAGAGAATTTGCAGATAAGATCTAATTAAGTTCAGAAGCCATTTTTGGAAACAGTCCCTTTGATTCATCGCGTCATTACTAGCAGAATATTGACTCATACACACACTGATGCCATATTCCTTTGAAAACCACACATCCGTCAGTATTTTTCACAAGCATCCCTCTTTGTGTTTGGCTGTCATTTTGCACTATTATAGACAGATATGAACTGCCCACGCCACTATCTGCCACGTAAACCTGATTAATTTGCTGTGGTATCCAAAAGTAGGCATAGCATTTGGGGAGGGCAATTTACATGTAATCAAAACAAGCCCCAGTCAAGTCCAGTGGGCTGAACTCCAAACCCTGGAGACTCCCCCACATCCATCCATTGTCACCGCTGCTTTAGTGAACGCAAGTTGTAAGATGCAATGTGTCTTGGTTTGCTGAGGACTATAACTTTTAAAATAATTCTTGCTGGTGGAGTCTGCTTGTGAGGAGAACTACAAAGGGCCACAATGCAGTGTTCTTGACCAGGATTTAAAACCCAACCTAACTTCTGTTTGTAGGTTGACAGCCCAAAATGGTCCATTAAAAATACATGAATGCAGATGGCTGTATGCAAGAAAGTCACAGCTGTTCAACCTGGTGAGATTCACACGCACATGTTCTCAGCCAAGGTACCTAAAGCTTTAAGCAAAGAGACACAATAGGGGGTGTCCTTGTTCTGATATAATTACTCCTTACCTCTGCCCTTCTTTGCTCCTCTCCTCACTCCTGCATTATGAGGCAGGAAACATGGCCAGGCTCCTGAAATCCCACAGGGCCCTGATTATTTCATGATAACAGTGCTCCCTGGAGTGGTCTTATTGGTATTATAAAAAGTGTTTATTGTGGAGAAAGGCTATATTTTTGGTACTGGCAGCAAAGGCTATTGAGACAAGCACAGCTGTGGTTGTGGTTTGAATTGATTAATCTCATGCTTTAGACATCTCATTAGCCAATCAAAGTAATCCGAAAATAAGAAGGGAATTGGGAGAGAGGAGCACATTCAGAATGAGGTCCTTCCCTGTTTGCTGCTGCAAACAGCAGTGAAGCTTCTGAGTTCTGTTTGCTCCCTTTGCAGGAGAAAATGATTCATTGCAAACCCTTCCCTCTCACAGTCAAGTTCAGGGATCTCATTGGCTCTCTCAGTATTTTCTAAGCCATGAAGTGCCTCAGTTTTATCCTCAGAGACAAGATTAGGAGCTGAACAGTGGAGGCAGCCAAAAATCAAATGCCGATCACCATAAATATGAGGATATTGACAACGCAATGACTGGAAGTGAAGGGTAGCGGTCACATGGCACACTTGTCCAGTCAGCGCCCCCAGAATCACTACCCAGGGTGTAGTCCCTGGTGTAGGCTGCAGTAAGGAGTCCAACTGCACATCGCTAACACATATGTCACAGCGAGTCTTGTTCATGGAGGGAGAGCAGGTCCTGCTGGACATGCCAAAACAGGCACCATGTGGGCACAGATCGGCAGTTAGGGATGAGCCTGGGGCCCTTACAATGAACAGAGGGGGTAGAAGTGGTTGGCTCTTTTAGGCACAGAAATTACTTAGAAAACCCAGTTAGATCCATCTGTCTTTATTTTTCTAATTTTTTTAGAAGTTTTTTTTTTTTAAATATTTTTGTTTATTTCTAGGAGAGAGAGAGAGACAGAGTGAGCAGGGGAGGGTCAGAGAGAGAGGGAGACACAGACTCTGAAACAGGCTCTAGGCTCTGAGCTGGCAGTCAGCACAGAGCCCAACGCGGGGCTCGAACCCACGAACTGCGAGATCACGACCTAAGCGAAAGTCGGATGCTTAACTGACTAAGCCACCCAGGCGCCCCAATCCATCTGTCTTTAAAATATAGCCTTTCTCCCTTGCCTCAGTGCCGAAAACCTCATCTCTCTAGTGGAGAGATGGTGAGCATTCTGTCAGGAACTGTTGATTGAGCATCTTTCATGTATGTTGTTCTGGGTGTAGAAGGGTGGGGTTCAAATGTGAGTGAGGTCTGAACTTCGCCCATGAGCCAAAGTGCTTACAATCCAGAGCGTTGATAGATGGTTCCTAACCTCTTGAATGCTGTGGGCCCATTCAGGCATCTGGTGAAGCTTTCGGCTCCCTTCTCAGAATATGCTTTGAAATTATTTAATAGATACCATTGTATCACAAGATAAGCCAGTAGTACTGACAATGATCAAAATATTTTTAAAAAACCAAATCTGTGATATAGTAGTGCAGTGTGTTTCCTTATTACTACATTAAATAACCACAATTAAAAGTGGGCCTACCAAATTAGGAAGTTGTATAAAAATACTTTGATGTATTTGTAATAAGTATGACATGATGTGAAGATATTTGCCATTTTTATGAATGGCAAAGTCATAGGTACCTGTTTCCTTTATTTGTAATTGAAGGGCACGTCCAGTTTCACGTAAATGTCTTTGAAAGTAGGGGTGTACATTTTTTTCCCATCTAAGTTCAGGCTGGCATTGGCTATTTGAAACTTTCCTTAAGAAATTTGTGGGACCAAATCTCTGCCTTATAATTCTCTCCTTGACTTCTCTCTCTCTTTAACACAGGTTAAAGCTGAGGTCAAGGGGAAGAGATAGAATGTTACCTGCCGCAGTCTCCAGTCACTGGGGCCTGGGTGATGGAGGCAGGGATGAGGGAAGATTACCTGTCAGAAGTCGGGAAGCTCTTTATGGAGAGGTGACATTTGGGCTCAGGTTTAGAACTCCCCAAAAAGTGGGCAGGGGATTGAGAAAGAGGCATGGTGGGTCTGGGATCCTCCAATAAAATCTGTTATGTGTCAGTCTTAAAGCTTTCTTTCTTGTGTGAGCTGGTACATGGCACTCCTGGTGGTGGGAGGGGAGGGGCGGAGGCAGGACAGCAGGTACCCTTCCCTAATCCCCTGCCCAGAGCAGAAGATGTGCACCCACAGACCTTCCTAAGCAGAGTTTCAGCGGCGCCTGTGTGGCTCAGTGGGTTGAGCGTCCTACTCTTGATCTCAGCTCAGGTCATGATCCCAGGGTTGTGGATTCAGGTCCCACAATGGTCTCCTATCTGGGCATGGAGCATGCTTGGGATTCTCCCTCTCTCTTCTTCAGCCCCTCTCCCCCACTCACATGTGTTTTCTAAACAAAATAAAATAAATAAAATGAAGTAAAATAAAATAAAACAAAATAGAAGAGTTTCAAATAGGCAGTGCCAATTCATGGGTATTCTGGAACCAAATGCATTTGTCATTTCAGCCCTAAGTGTGAAAGTGCCCCTGACTGTACTGTGGAGAAGGATGACAGTGTATAAGATTCTAAACTAAAGACTTAGTTCGAGCTATTCTGAGTTCGTGAACAATGAATATTGCTTGGTCTTCTTGTGGTTTCCTCCATCCATGGTACTTGGGTACAACCTAATGAATTTAGCTTGATCTTAGCAGACGTGCTGGGTGTGATTGTGTAGGTTGTGACCTGACCAAGTGTGTGAGGGCAGGTGGGACTAAAATTCCCATCTGGTGCAGAACTGAGTTTACCTTCTGGGGCCTTTTTACACCTTTAAATTTTCTCCAAAGTACCTTATATGCCAGTAGGAATTTTAGGTCTTGATCCAATAATTTTTTCCGAAGTGTATAGTTTTCTAGTTCCATGTTTCTTTTCTGCCTGGGCCAAGTAATGACCCACTCTTTGGTCATTAAGGGAATTAGAAGCTCTCAGGCTATAGGAGGAGGCCACTTAAACCTTCCTTATAAAACTTTACTTTGTCCTGTTTACAAGGTTCAATATACCTTACTCATGTTCTCCCAGAGTTGACTCATTTCTATTCCGTGTATTTTTCTCATATTCCCTTACTAGCTATGCTGTTACTCATTTAATATTTTTATTATTAAAAACTTTTTTGGGGGGAGCACCTCGGTAGCTCAGTCTGTTGAGTGTCTGACTTCGACTCAGGTCATAATCTCATGGTTCATGTATTCGAGCCCTGCGTCAGGCTCTGGACTGACAGCTCAGAGCCTGGAGCCTGCTTCAGATTCTGTGTCTCCCTCCTCTCTGCCCCTCCCCCACTCTTGCTCTGTCTCTCTCTCTCTCTCTCTCTCTCTCTAAAATAAATACTAAAAAAATTAAATAAAAAATTTTTAAGTTTATTTAACTTCAGAGAGAGAGAGAGAGAGAGAGAGAGAGAGAACAAGCAGGGGAAGCTAGAAGGAGAGACAGAATCCCAAGCAGGCTCCACACTGTCAGTACAGAGCCTGATGTGGGGTCTCAAGCTCACAAACTGTGAGATCATGACCTGAGCTGAGATCAAGAGCCAGACACTTAACCCACTCTGCCACCCAGGGGCCCCTTTATTTAATACTTTTAAAATAAAGATCCCTCTTAAAACCTCAGCATACACAATAAGAAGTCTCCAATTTGAAATTATTAATGAAAAATGGGAATTAATTGCCATAAAGAGAGGTAATTGTGAGAGCAGGTACCATGCTATGAAAATCAAATTTTGACATTCAATTCTTCCTAAATAGTGTTGTCTGAAGACTCTGAACTCAAGGCTTGCCATCTGTTAGAGCAAAGAATTAGAAGCATTACAGAAGTTTTAAGGATGCATTTGTACCAACCTGAGGGTTTTTCTTTAGAGGAACAGAAAGAAGATTGAGGAGGGAATAGCCTTCTGTCTGTGTTTGTTGGTTTTATTTGAGTGTAGTTGACATACAAAGCTACATTTGTGTTGGGTATAAAACATAGCGATTCCCCATCCCTGTGTTAGGCTGTGCTGGCCACAGATGTAGCTCCCCTCTGTCACCATACAGTGCTTTTATAATATCATGGGCTTTTCCCCTATGCTTTTCATATATATAAAATATATCTTTTTATTATTGTGACTTACTCATTCAGTAATTCGAAGGGTGTGTCTCCTTCTCCACATCTCACATTTTGTCCATTCCCTCCCTGCCCATTCTTCCCTCTGGCACCCATTACTTTATTCTCTGTAGGTCTGCTTCAGTTTTTTGTTTGTTCATTCACTTGTTTTGTTTTTTAGATTCCACATAGGAGGGAAATCTTACAGTATTTGTCCTTCTCAGCCTGACTTATTTCACTTAGCATAACACCCTCTCAGTTCATCCATGTTGTTACAAATGGCAGTAGTTTATCCTTTTGCACTATTCAATTGTCTATGCAAATATGCACATATATATCACATACCACATCTTCTTTATCCATTCATCTATGGATGGACAGTTGGGTTACTTCCGTATCTTGGCTCTTGTAAATAGTGCTGCAATAAACAGGGGCACATATATCTTTTTGAATTAGTGTTTTCATTTGCTTTGAGTAAATACCCAGTAGTAGAATTAGTGGATTCTGTGGTACTTCTATTTTTAATATTTTGAGGAAACTCTGCTTTTTTCCATTGTGGCTGTACTCATTTACATTTCCACTAGCAATGCAGAAGGGTTCCTTTTTTTCCACATCCTCACCAACATTTACTTTTTATTTTATTTTTTTAGCTATTCTGTTAGGTGAAGGTGGTAGTTTATTGTGGTTTTGATTTGCATTTCCCTGATGATTAGTAATGTTGAACATCTTTCTGTGTCTGTCGGCCATTAGTATACCTTCTTTGGAAAAATGCTGTTCAATTTCTCTGTCCATTTTTAATTTGATTATTTTATCGTGTTCAACTGAGTTATGTAACTTCTTTATATGTTTTGAATACTAACCCTTTATCTGATATACCATTTTCAAATATCTTCTCCCTACTCAGTAGGTTGCTTTTTGTTTTATTGATGGTTTCCTTCTCTGTGAAAAACATTTTATTTTGGTGTAGTCCCAAGAGTTTATTTTTTGCTTTATTTCTCTTGCCTCAGGAGACATGTCTAGAAAAATGTTGCTATGGCTGGTGTCAAAAATTACTGCCTGTGTTGTCTTCTAGGATTTTTCTGGTTTCAGGTCTCTTACTTAGGTTGTTAACCTATTTTGAGTTTGTTTTTGTGTATGATGTTAAAAGTGGTCCAGTTTTATTGTTATGTAGGTATCTGTCCATTTTTCTCAGCGTCATTTATTGAAAAGAATGCCTTTCTCCATTCTGTGTTCTTGCCTCCTTTGTCATAGATTAACTGACCATATAACTGTGGGTTTATTTCGGGGCTCTCTTTTCTGTTTTTTCATCTATATGTTTACTTTTGTGCCTGTATCATACTATTTTGATGATTACAGCTTTGTATTATATCTTGAAATTTGGAACTGTGATACCTCCAGCTTTGTTCTTTCTAAAGGTAACTTTGGCTCTTTGGGGTCTTTTGTGGTTTCATGCAAATTTCAGTCTTTGTTGTAGTTCTTTGAAAAATGCTGTTGGTATTTTGATAGGGATTGCATTAAATTTGTAGATTGCCTTGTGTTATATAGACATTTTAACAATTTTAATTCCTCTAATCCATAAGATGGAATATGTTTCCATTTGTTTCTGTCGCCTTCAATTTCTTTCATCAGTGTTTTATAGTTTTCAGATTACAGATCTTTCACCTCCTTGGTTAAGGTATTTTATTCTCTTTGCTGCAATTTTAAGTGGGATTGTTTTCTTAATTTCTCTTTCTGCTACATTGTTATTAGTGTATAGAAATGCTATCAATTTCAGGGTATTAATTTTGTATCCTGCAACTTTAATGAATTAATTTATAACTTCTCATCACTTTTTTTTTTGTGGAATCTGTAAGGTTTTCTGTATATAGAATCCTGGCGTCTGCAAGTAGTAACAGTTTAACTTTTTCCTTACCAGGATGGGTACCGCTCATTTCTTTTTCTTGTCTGACGGCTGTGACTAAGACTTCTAGTACTGGGTTGCATAAAAGTGGTGAGAGCGGACAGCCTCGTCTTGCTCCTGATCTTAGAGGAAAAGCTCTCAGTTTGTCACCATTGAGTATGATGTTGGCTGTGGGGTTTTCATATATGGCCTTTATTATGTAAAGGGATTGACTCTTCCTTCAATGTTTGGTAGAATTTACCTGTGAATCTGTCTGGGCCTAACCTTTTATTTTTGGTAATTTTTTCATGACACATTTAATTTTGTTACTAGTAATCGGTGTTTTCGGATTTTCTGTTTTTTCCTGACTAGTTTTAGAAGATTGTATGATTCTAGGAATTTATGCATTTCTTCTAGGTCGTCTCATTTGTTGGCATATAATTTTACATCATATTCTGTTACATTCTTTTTTATTTCTGTAGTGTCGGTTGTTACTTCTCTTTTGCTTCTAATTTTATCTGGGTCCTTTCTCTCTCTTTCTCTTTCCTTCTTATTTTTATTTTTTGAATCTCTCTAAGAGTTTATCAATTTTGTTTATCTTTTCAAAGAACCAGCTCTTGGTTTCATTGATTATATATATATATATGTATATAAAATATATATAAATTTATATATAATATAAAAATTTAGTCTGTGTCATTTATTTCTGTTCTTATGTTTATTATTTCCTTCCTTCTACTCACGTTGGTCTCTATTCTTCTTTTTCTAGTGCCTTTAGTTGTAAGGTTAAGTTGTTTATTTGAGCTTTTTCTTGTTTCTTGAGTAGGCTTCTATTGCTATATATTTCCCTCCTAGAATTGCCTTTGCTATATCCCAAAGATTTCGGCCCATTGTGCTTTTATTTTCATTTGTCTCCATTATTCTTTGATTTCTTCATTGACTCATTGGTTTTTCAGTAGCATATTGTTTAGCCTTTATGTCTTGTATTTTTTCCAGTTTTTTCTTGTGATTTCTTTCTGGTTTCATATTGTTGTGGTTGGAAAAGATTGATAGTGTGATTTCAGTCTTCTTAAATTTCTTGAGACTTTTGTGGCATAACATGTGATCTCCTCTGGAGAATTTTCCATGTGCACTTGAAAAGAACATGTGTTCTGTTGTTTTGGGATGAAATGCCCTGTATATATCTGGTCTAATGCATCATTTAAAGGTACTGTTTATTTACTAATTTTCTGCCTGAATGATCTGTCCATTGATGTAACTGGGCATGTTAAAGTTCCCTTCTATTACTATATTACCAATAATTTCTCCAAAAAAGTCTCTTAGTATTTGGTTTATATATTTAGGTGCTTCATTGTTGGATGCATAGGTATTTATACTTGTTATATCCTCTTGTTGGATTGATCTCTTTATCATTATGTAATGCCTTTCTTTGTCTTTTGTTAGTCTTTGTTTTGAGTCCATTTTGTCTAATGTAAGTATTGCTAACCTGGCTTTTTTTTCACTCCCATTTGCATGGTGGATGTTTTTCCAGTTCTTTATTTTCAGCCTGTATGTGTCTTTAGGTAAGTCTCTTGCAGGTAGCATATAGATGGATCTTGTTTTTTACCTGCCACTCTATGTCCTTTGATTTGAGCAGTTAGGTCATTTACATTTAAAGTAACTATTAATAGGTATGTACTTATTGCCATTTTGTTAATTTTTTTCTTTTTTTTTGGAATTTTCTGTTCCTTTTTTCCCTTTTTTGTGATCAGTGAGTTTCTGTAAAGTTATGTTTGGTTTTCTTTTTGTTTCTTGTATATCTATTACAGGTTTGGAGTTTGTGATTTTAATGAGGTTCATATATAATATCCTAAATATATCACAATCTTCATTAAGTTGTTAGTCACTTAAGCTCAAACACATTCTAAAATATTTTTCTTTTTACTCCCCTCCCACATTTGATGTATATGCTGTCATACTTTACATCTTTTTTCTTTATAATTTTCTTACACCTAACTATGGCCATTTCTTTTCCATTTAAAGAAGTTCCTTTAACACTTCTTATAAGGCTGATTTAGTGGTGACAAATTACTTTATCTTTCATTTGGCAAATTCTTTATCTCTCCTTCAAATCTGAATGGTAACCTTGTTAGGCAGAGTATTCTTGGTTGTGGGTGTTTTCCTTTCAGCACTTTGTATATATCATGCTATTCTCTTCTGACTTGCAAAGTTATTGCTGAAAAATCAGCTGATAGCTTTGTAGGGTTTCACTTGTACATAACTTTTGCTTGTCTCTTGCTGTTTTTAAAATTCTCCATCTTAATCTTCGACATTATAATTATTATGTGTCATGCTGTGGACTTCCTTGGGTTCATTTTGTCTGGAACATTCTGTGCTTCTTGAACCTGGGTGTCTATTTATATCCCTTGATTAGGGAAGTTTTTAGCTATTATTTCTTCAAATGGGTTTTCTCATTTCCCTTTACTTTTTTCTTTTGGGACCTCTGTAATATGAATGTTTGTTCGCTTGATGTTTTTCAAGATGCTGTTAACTTATCTCATTTTTAAAATTACTTCCTCTTTTTATTGTTGAATTTGGGTACAATTACGGTGTTTTCCAGTTTGTTGATAAGTTCTTCTGCATCTTCTAACCTGATGATTCCCTCTAGTGTATTATTCATTTCAACCATTGTATTCTTCAGCTCCCATTGATTCTTTTAAATATTTTCTGTCTCTTTGTTGAAGGTCTCATTGAATTCTTGAATTCTTCTCTGTAGCCCAGTGAGCATCTTTATGATCCTTATTTTTAACTCCTTGGGCATATTGCTTATCTCCATTTCATTTTGTTTTTTTCCTGAGGTTTTATCTTGTTCTTTCTTTTGGAGCATAACTCTCAGTCTCCCCACTTTGTTTGACTTTTTATTTGTTTCTGTTGCTATGTGGAACAGCCACTTCTCCTAAACTTGAGGGCATAGTCTTGTGTATGGTCATCCCTTATGTATACCGTGTGCTTAGTGACTGTCATTGGCTGGATGGAGCTATGGCTGCTGTAGACTGGAGGTCTTGGGACACCAGGGCAGGACAACTAAAGCTGAAGTGGGCACAGGTTGCTGCAGTCCCTGGGCTTTCCATGCAGTCGGTCCCCTGGTGGGACAGCTGAAGCTGAAGTGTGTACAGGCATGGGTGTCTTAAGGTTCTACATCCACAGGGCACCTGGTAGGAGAGTTGAAGGTAAAGTGGATGTAAGCCTAGGTATCTTGGGGCTCTCCGTGCAGAGTGTGCCCCAGCAGGGGGGCTGCGGCTCAGGCAGGGTGCAGTTTGGGAGGTGCCAGTGTTTTCTGTCCAGTGGCGCCCTGGTAGGACAGCAAAACTTGGAGTGTGGACAGGATGCCCTAGGGTTTCAGAGGGTGGTCCAATGAAGCTGTAGTGGGTATCAGTTTGGGCGTTCAGCTGGGACTGCTCTAGGGTATAGGCTGGGAACTCCTGGGCTGCTCCACATAGGGGTCCCCCCTGGCAGGACACCTGAGCTCAGGTGGGCATGGGCTGGTATGATCCCTGGGCCCTCTGTGCAAAGTGTGCCCCCACAGGACAGCTGAGGCTGGAGTGGGTGCAAGCTGAGAGATCCTGGGGTGCTCATTACAAGGAGTGCCCTGGCCAGGTGACTGGGGCCAAGGTTAGTGCAAGCAAGGGGGGCTCCAGAGCTCTCTGTGCAGGTTGGCTGGAACCACAGCATGAGCTAGGGGTTCCTCCAGGGCTTCATGCGGGCAGCACCTTGGTGGGGAGGCTGGGTCCAAGACAGATGTCAGCCAGGAGCTCCAGGTGGCTCTGTTCCAGGGGTGCCCTTGCAAGCCAGCTGAAGCTGAAGTGGTATCAGTTCGGGGTGCTGTGCACCTGCATCACCTTGGCCCAAAGGCTTGGAACTGTAGTGAGCACTAACTGGGGGAGTCCCAGGGTACACTACTCTGTGGCTAACTTGGTGGGATGGCTAGGGCTGGTCCGGGCTAGGGGTCCAGGGCTCACCGAGGTGGTAGGTCACTTATGGAGCCTCAACCCTGTACTGGTCTGTACTTTCAAGGGGGAGAGGGAGCGTCGGCCCCCACATCGGCCAGCTCCTTCCACCCAGAGAGAATTCCAGCGGCATTTGGCAGAGTTCTAGGAGTGAGTCTTATATGCTCATTGATTCTGAAACTGCAGTTTTTGTTCTGTGCCCAAGTGCATGCACAGCAGCAAGCTGGCTGTTGTGTCTGGACACCATTGTGTTCTGTACTTGGAAGGTGGAGAAGGAGCATAAACTGCGCTGCTCGCCAGTCCTTCTGACCCCAAGGGAGTTCCAGCAGCTCCTCTGACATTTGGCAGAGTTCTAATGTTGTCTCTTTTATGTGCTGGTTGCCTTTGTAAACTACTGTTGTTTTTCTGTACCCACGGACAGAGGAATGTGCCCCTGGTCCCTCAGTATTATTCTTCTCTACTGCAGTTTGCAGTATGGGGTGTGAAGGTTCCCTTTGTCTCCCCTTCTCTCTTATTGTTCTCTCCTGTCATTCTTTCTCTCTTTTGTTAGGCAGAAGCTGCTCAGTTAGCCCTCGGTTTTTCCTTCAGGACAGCTTGTTCTTTAAATAGGTTTAATCTGATGCGATCTGTGGAGAAGGTAAGTTCATGGTCTTCCTTTGTTGCCATCTTGGACCAGAACCTCCTCTGTTGTTTATTTATTTTAATATTATTTGATGCCCTGTCCATAGGGACCACTTTTCACACAGCGGCAAATGGTACCTTAATGCAGTCTACCTTGTCCAATAAAAGAAATCAGACAGAGGAGATATCTACTTCCATGGAATCAAAGAAAGAATAGTCTCATTTTACAACATGTAGAAAAATGGTTAATGCCAGCCAGCTCATTTCCAACTAAATGTGGATTAGCACTTCCTAGATTTTGTCACCTCAGTCCAGTTGTTATTTCCAGAGCTTAATTTGAGTGGATCTTGAAGAGGCACCTGGTATGATTGGGCATGTGGTGTTCATTCTCAAGACAGACCTTCACCCTGATCTAATCTCCATGTGTGTTCTTGGGAGCAAGCGAGCTCATAGTCTACTCCACAGGTACCTCTTAGGATCACAATACACTCTAGCTCCATCCATGTCATAGCAAATGACAAGATTTCATTCTTTTTGATGAAATCAAGAGATTTATCTGTTCATCAGCTGATGATGGTACAAGAAATGCTCTTCTAGTAAACCAGAAATGAGATGATAGATTATATTATCACCAGTTGTTCTGGGTCAGGCAGTGTGATACACTTGTATCTCCTTTCTTTCATTTTCTAGATGAGAACACTGAGGGTTGTTAGTGCAAACTTAGTAATTTGCTCAAAGCCCTATCGGTCCATTTTTCATCACTAAGGAGTGGTGACTTGTAGAAGGCCATTCCACTTTCTCTTCCCTCTGTCTTCCTCATTTCTAGAATTAGGAACCTTGACCAGTAGTTTTGAGTTTGAAACTCAACCACAGACTGCATGTTTTAAAACAGAAGAAATATATTCTTTCACAGTTCTGGAGCCTAGAATTCCAAAATCAAGGTGTCCTTAGGGCCACGTGCCCTCCAAAATCTCTGGGGGACAATTCCGCCTTGTTTCTTTCCATTTCTGACGGCTCCAGACAGTCTTCGGCATGTGATTGCACCCTTGCAATGTGTGCCTCCAGCTTCATGTGGCCTTTTTGTCTTCTATGTCTTCTCTTCTCTGTCCCTTATAAGGATGCTTACTGGATTTAGGGCCCATCTGGATTAATCTCTGATGATCTCATCTTGAGACCCTTAACTCTTTCTTCAAAGATTCTTTCCAAAGGTCACATTCACAGGTTTGGGGGGTAGGACATGGACAGAATTTTCGGGGCTACCATTCAACCCTTATTGGAGAAGGAGGAATCTCAAGGACACTGTGATACTTACAGCCAGTCCTAAAATTGCACCTGTCCTCCCTGTGTTGGAACAGTGGCATTGGAAAAGGTGAGGGAGAGATAAGGGGAAGACACCGTCACGGAGGAAAGGAGCTGTTTCATTCATGGCTTTCAGAGTCACCTAGTTTCCCTGACTGCACCATAGGGCCAGTCCCTAGTGCCAGTCCCAAGGCCGAGTCACCCGACTGCACCCTGCCTTCGGCCCCACAGCACATGGCTTTCTCAGCCAAGTTACCCTTGAACTGCCTTGATACGCAGCGTTCGCTAAATCTTCAGAATTCTCCCCTGTTTCCCAATGGGCTGCCCCCTCTAAAACAAACGAAGTTATCATTCAGAAAGGGCCTGCTGATGTCCTCAGATTTGCATACCCAGATGAGGCTGCAAAGCCATTTATCTCTCGAGAGCAGCCTGCTGTGGTCCCTTTTATTTTTTTATGGGATTGTCCTTAAATGGGTGATTAGTTTGGGGTGATTTATAAATGCTTCAAGCTTGGCAATTTCCTCCTTAATGAGTGGACAGATTTGTGTCTGGCTTTGAGCAGCCTTGGTTTTTGTTGTTTGAGCATGTTCGCCCATCCCTCCCCCTCCCCCGCAGCCCTCTCCCTGAGTTGGCTTCAGCCACAGTCAGCTTGATTTTCACCATGGTTTCCCAACATTTAAAATCTGCCCGTCTTTGGCCATTTGTTTTTTTGGAAAGGCAGAAACTGAGACACACATGGCTTCTTCTCATTCTCCTCTCATTCAGGCACAAGAGGGAATTGCACTGACCTTGGCTCTGTTATTTATCCTTGCTGGGCCTTGGTTTACTCATTTGAAAGTAGAAAAATGATAGAATCTTGTTCTATCTTAGGGATTGTTTGAGAATGGCATTAGCTAACGTTGGGAAACTGCTTAGCACCATTCTCTGTTCCCAGTTAGCCCTTGATGAATGTTACCTGCTGTTTTTCCTGTTTTGATGATGTAGCAAGAGGCAAGCATGAAAAGTGAGAACACTTTGAGCTTGATGCTCTTAAACCCCATTTTATCTACTTACCATTATTCATTCTTGGCCTCTTCACAGTGAGGCTTATCTGCCGTGAGTCCAGCTCTCCACCTCACTGTGATGATACACCCTCACTTGCTAGGTTACTCCATGATATTTTGCTTTGTTCTATTTTTAATTTTTAGTCTTACTGAAGTAATAAATAGACAGCACAAGTCACCATCCTGTTCCTGGGGTCCCCTTTCTGAAGGCAAAGTGCTTTTATCTTTTTTAAGCTGTTTTCCACAATGGCGACCTCTACATTTTTAAGAAATGTAGTTACATTGCTGTTTCCTCAGTTAGATATTTTAGACCATTTACAGGCTTCCTAAAATGAAAGATGATAGATTCAGTTTTTATATCCTCTCCCACACAGACACAAACCCTCACATAAGCTTCCCTTTTCCTCATTCTGCCATTATTGCTATATCATAATTTTGGGTCACATTCCTATTCTGTCTTCTTATGATTTTTATTGTGTAGATACTCTTGATTGCTGAGCCATG
This sequence comes from Proteles cristata cristata, assembly GCA_017311185.1. Classification (NCBI taxonomy): domain Eukaryota; kingdom Metazoa; phylum Chordata; class Mammalia; order Carnivora; family Hyaenidae; genus Proteles; species Proteles cristata. The sequence goes on along the minus strand of JAESUZ010004230.1, from coordinate 580,532 downwards.
CAGCGAGGGATAGTTACCTCTTCCTTCCCCGTACAACCCGGAGGACTGCTTTGATTATTTGTTTTAATTTGCTTAGAGTTCTGGGTACTTGTCACTAATTTTTTTCTCAAATACTCTGGTAAAACTTTAAGACCATTTTCAATATAGACCAACACATCAGATAAATCATCAGTTTTATTTCCCGAGAGTCACTGCTCTGTACCAACTGGACTTGGCTGTCCTGTAAGCCAGCTGCATGATTCTCTTCCAGGGATTTCCTTTCCTCTTGTGATTGTGTTCTCTTTCCTGGACCTGTTGGAAATCATTCTTGGCTTCCTCACTCATTTCAGTGTCCCAAATCTCTTAGTACCCTGCTGAGAAAGGATGTATGAAACACAAACAGTATGAATGCTAGACATGGTGAAAATGTAAAGATATTTTATTGTTATATTTGATTAACACTTCATTTGGGTGTGTAATTCTGTGTTGGAAGTAATTATTTCTCAAAATTTGAGGCCTTCCTCTATTGCCTTTTAGCTTTCAAGTTTGCTGTTGAGAAGTCTAATGCTGATTTCTTTTTAATTTTTAATTTTTAATTTTTTTGACAGAGAGAGCGAGCAAGCCAAGGAGGAGCAGAGCAAGAGAGGGAGAGAGAGAATCCCAGGCAGGCTCCGCACTGAGAACGCAGAGCCCAGCACAGGGCTAGATCTCATGAACTGTGAGATCATGACCTGAATGGAAACCAAGTCAGATGGTTAAGCAACTGAGCCACCCAGGTGCCCCCTAGTGCTGGTTTTTGATCTTTTGTGGGTGATATGCCTATGCATATATGTGTACATGCACATATTTGCCTCAGAAAGCCCTTAGGAACGTAGGTGTACGTGTACATACTTGTATGTGTTTTAGGAAGTCCTCTACCTTCTTAGTCCGTAGTGCTCTAAACTGTCCTAATGACTAAAGTGGACTTTTAGTCAGTTGCTTGGTCTGAACATCCATGGGCTTCATTCTAAAATTTTGTTTCTGATGCTCTGGCCCATTTTCTAGTTTTATACATTGACGGATTCCCTTCCCTTCTTCTAGTTTTCCTGTTTTCTCCTTCTGAGTCTCCCATTTTGGACTCTTTAGATTGAGCCTCTAATTTTAGATTGAGCTTCTACTTCTGTATATTTTGTCTCTTGTTATACTTTCTGAGATTCTTTTCAACTGTTTCTTCCATTTCTTGAACTGATTTTTTTTCTATCATAAGTTTTTAAGTATTCTTTGTTATTCTCAAAATGTTTCCTTTAATAAAATGCTTGTCTTGTTTCCTGGATATGATATCTTTTTTTTTTAAATCTCTGTAAGTATTGTGATTATGGTATTTGAAAATTTAATTCTGTTTCCTGCACTATATTTTTTCTTCTCTTTCACCCCAATCTATTTGTTTCAGACCAAAGCTTTCATTTGCGAAGGTTTATCCACGAATTTGGTTGTCTTTGATTGCTCATTCATATTTTAAGTAGGGAAAAAGCTGATTGAAAGTTGAGAGGGTGTGCTTGTATATGTGTTCAAAGTAAGTGTGTTGAGATAAGTGTGCAGCATTTCGTATTTTTCTCCGTGTGGGTGATGCGTGTGTGTGTTTGGTTTATGTGGGGGGGATGTGTGTGTGGGTGTTTGAGATATATGTGGGGGAGGAGTACACATTTGCGTATTTTTGGAGTGTGTGACTCTCTTGTGGGGTATTGCATGTGTGTTCAGAGTGTGTGTTTGGTGGGAAGAGGCTGGTGGCTTAACTGTAAGGTAAACAGGTGCATTCCAACCATCTTGTCTTGATAATCCTTAAATGTCTGCATCTGGAGATATTTTTTTTCCTCTTGTATCAGCTTCTCAACTGAGGAATCCTTCAGTCTCCTGCCTTGCGAAGTATAAACTTAGCTTCCAAGATGATTCTAGGAGGCACAGGAAATGGCAGAGACAGAGGGGGGTGGGGGGAGGGGGAGACGGGGAGGGCTCATTATTGGTGTGCACGCTTTTACTGTGCCTGCATTTTCTTCAGTGCCTCACCTGACTCTTGGCTGTGCCTTAAGTTTTCATGATTGGAAAACATGTCTGGTGTGATATCTCCAGATTTTAAAAAAATCCCATTAACTGTTGAGGTCAGGATGGGTCCTAGCCTGGCAGTGAGGTGTTGGGTACAGTCCCCTGGAAGTCTAACCGCCTCTTTCACAGACTTTGAGCTAAGGCTCCTCGTTTTGGCCTCACCCTTTGTGCCTTCCTTTTGAGGCTACCAGTACTTCAGTCCCCGAGGCCTCTGTGGGACTCGGCGTCACAAACTGGCACCCTGGTTGCCTCCATCCCCACCTGTGGATCCCTTTCCATGTTGAGAAAAATGGTGTTGTTGCCTTGGAACTGTTGGCATCTTCTCTTCTCTTCTCTTTGTTCTTGTGAGTTTATAGCTTTCTGTACCTTTACAGCATCTTATTGAGGTTTTGGAAAGAACAGAAATAACTGCATGGGTTCAAGCACTGCTTTCCAAATGTCTCACTTACTCTTTGCTAAGTTACCATGAGTCCTTACATCTCCAAGAAATGTGACAGAAAGTGGGGGTGACATACATTTCTAGATGTATATATATAGATTTGTATTTTTGCTAGTCTCTGTGCATTATGGTGGGCTGTCCAAATTTGTTTCTTTTGACATACATTTACTGAGCATCTCCCACATGGCCAGGCATTGTTTTAAAAAGGGGGGCGTGGGTGGAGGGAGACGCAGAGGCTTGCAGACGTCTCTGCTTTGAAGAAAATTACACTCTAGACAGTGGTGGGAGATGGAATACAATCACGGTCAGGTGGTTTTAAGTACTACGTGGAGAATAAAAGAGATGAGTGCTGGAAAGTTACGAGGGGACTCGTTTAGGGGAAATCAGGGCAGACCTCTGTGGAAAGAAGACATTTAAACTGATCTCTGATTGGGGGGCCTGGGTGGCTCAGTTGGTTAAGCATCTGACTTCAGCTCAGGTCATGATCTCATGGCTCATGGGTTTGAGCCCCTTGTCGGGCTCTGTGCTGACAGCTCAGAGCCTGGAGCCTGCTTTGAATTCTGTGTCTCCCTCTCTCTCTCTGCCCTTTCCCCACCTCTCTCTCTCTCTCTGCCCTTTCCCCACCTCTCTCTCTCTCAAAAAATAAACATTAAAAAAAAAAAAAAACTGCTCTCTGATTGACCAGAAGGAGCCAGCAGTACCAAGGCCAGGGCCAAGGGCACCATGGACACTGAAAGTAGCTGGAGCAAAGGTTCTTCAGTGGAAACTAATGGTGTCAAGAAGCAGAATGAAGGATGTCTGGTTGGGGCTCAGGAAGTTTTCATTGGCAGACGCAGAGTAGGGGATGTAGCATGATTTGATTGCAGCTTTTGTAAGTTCACTCTGGCTGCTCATTTTGGAGCAGTAGGGAAAGTAGGGGCTAAGTGTAATCCACAGGGCCCGTTGGAACCTGTGTCAGTAACTCGGGAGAGGTGCTGATGGGGTGGCCAGATGGCGGGGTTGAAGCTAAGTTGTTTTGGCAGCCCAGGATGCAGGACCTACTGTTGGACTCGATATGGAGAGAGAATGATCAAGAATAATGGCAGGATTTTTGGTTTCTTTGGAAGAATCTGAAGAGTAAGTTTACAGAAATGAGCAATTTGGAGGATGGCTCTGGATTTTAAAAAATCTTTTTATTATACTATAAGCTATATACAGAAAAGCCCAACCGTTCTCAGTAGTGGATTTTTACCAAGTGAACACATTCACATAAACCCCATGCAGATCAGGACAGCATTACCAGTCTCCAGGGTGTGTTAGTTTTGAGATTTGGTTGTCTTCCACAGCCAAGTGGGGATATTAGCTGTCTGGAGGTAAAAGTTGGGAACCATTGGCCTATAAATGATGTTTAAAATTGTGGGACTAGATGAAACTAACAGGGAAATGGTCATAAGGGGACCCAGGTTTCTGGCTGTTGCACCATGGGTAGTGGGGAAAGTTAGACTGGGAGTCCAGGGGCAGAGTCACGTTAGGTGCCTGAGCAGCAGCTGTTAGGCAGGTGAGACCAGACACCAGTGTGGGCTGGAGGTCAAGAGGGGATTTTGAAAAGACCATGAGCAGATACATTGAAAGGTGCTGAGACAGTTGGAGTACTGAGGTCAGAGACGTTCTCTGGGCTGGTTACTAGGAGCGTCCCTGGTAATGCTGAGGCATGCCTTCACCTGCGGGATGGCTGTCCAACTGAGTCACTGAAGAAGGAAACTGCTTGTGAGGAAGTTGAGACAGCAGCATGACACAGAAAAAGACTATCCAATGAGAAGGGGAGCACTGGAATGTTCTGGTATCTATAAGGGGTCCTGGGATTAAGTGAGGATTTTTTTTTTACAGGATGAGAGATGTTCTACAAGTATGTTTACTCTTGGGAATGATCCAGTAACAGGCTGGGAGTGAGATGGGAAGGAATGGCTCTGAGCTCTGAAGAAAGGCAAGCATCCAGCGAACGCATTTATTTTAAGGAATAACATTTTCCTGTTAGAACAGAAATTGTTAGCTGAGAAAGGGATCTACGTGCAGGTCAGCTGATGGGCATGGCGGTAGAGTTCTCATCCTACTCTCTCCATTTTCTTCCTACACTTGACCTTAGCACAAAGACTGAGAAACGATGTTTCTCTTTTCTTCCTGAAGTATCAGCAAGGGCGTGGCTCAGAGGAGAGAAGGAGAGGTGCAGAGAGGGGTGCAGAGAGGAGAGAAGTAGGGTGTGGGGAAGGGGGAGAAGGTAGGAGAGAGCCATAGAGACCCTGGGAAAGAAAACATACTAAAGAGGTGCAGTCAGCTTGGAAGTTCTCAGTGCCCTCCTAAGATATGCAAGCAAAAATCTCCAGTGAGACCAGGCAGCATAGTGACAGCTGTTTCCCATGGCCACGTTCAAAGTGCTTGGGTGCCCCAGTGGAGCAGGCAGGTGGAACACCATCAGCGATGTCACTTAGTGCTGGCCACAGCCCAGCCAGGGATGAGGTAAGCTGCCCGGGACACAGGGCTCACCTGTCATGGAGTGGGACTGCCTTCTGACTCTTCAAGCAGTGTCATCTGTCCTGTAGAACTGCTGTCACAGGGTGAAGACAGATGCAACTTAAGAGTGGGAACAGGGACTGCCTCGAGTGTGATGCTTTATGGTTTAAGAAAAGAGGCCCTCTTGATTTCCAACAGGAAGTAAAACCACGGGATGCCTGGATGGCTCAGTTGATTGAGTGTCTGACTCTCGATTTTGGCTCAGGTCATGATCCTAGGATTGTGGGATTGAGCTCCATGTCAGGCAACGTGCTTAAGATTTTCTCTATCTCTCCCACTTCCCCTGCCCCCCCTCCCCTTAAAAAGAAAAAGGAAGTAAAACCAAGAGGAACAGGTGTGGGAAGCCATACTGATTTCCAGCTCCTTCAAGGGCCCTTCGTCAAAGATTGTCATCTTTAGTTGGCTTCCATTTGCAAAGGATCAGTTTGCCAAGTGCATCCTAATGTGATTTGTAGATTATTCAACATGTTGTGTCATCTCTGTTATCTTTTTGATTGATGGGAACACTAATGAGTTCATTCTATCAGGGTAGCAGGGAACTCTGGTCCCCAAGGCACATCCACTCAATCTGTTTCTGGTTTCCGCCAAAGCCATGAGGGCTGTTCCGTGGAAGTGCAAGGGCACCTTGAACCCTGTGTTCCACCTTGAGTGTGCCCATCTCTGCATTCTGCCCCAGAGCCTTGTTGTGAGGGCCCATTCAGCTGCCACACATGGTGTCAGAAGTATTTGCATGTATGCACACACGTGTGTGTGTGTGTGTGTGTGTGTGTTAATATCCCTGGGACCAACCTTCCAGGAGGACTGCCTTCTGCTCAGGAGGTTCCAGGAGCCTGGGGCCCCTGATGCTCACAGTAGTACCGATGACAGTTCCCTCTGACACTGGCTTTCTCCCCACCCCCACCCCCCCACCGCCTTGCTCTCCCTGACTTCTCACCTGTTTTCTGAGATTTCGTTCCAAATAAATCCCTGTCCCAAAGTCCTTGTCCCAGGTTCTTCTTTCAAGGAAACTTCCAATACAGACTTGAGCAATGATTCTTTTAGAGTGACTCCCACAAAACGGAAACCATTTCAAGATGGTGTAGGTGAATTTGACAAGGGACAGGTGACTAGAAAGAAAACTATAAGCTGCTGTAGAGGAAGGGGTTAAGAGCTTGGGCCTTGGAGTCTGATAGGCCTGGGACCCAGAGGACTTTGCCCCATGTAGATTAGACACTAGACAAATGACATAAGCTCTCTGAGCCTCCCCCTTCACATCTTTAAAATGGGCATGATGGGTAAGGGTTTCCCAACAGAGATGCACATAAGAAGCCTGGGGTTCTTGTTGGAGACGCAGATGCCGGCTCCCTCTCGTGGAGGTGGAGTGGCTCCGTCTGTCTCTTCCCCTTGTAGCCTCGGCAGTTCTGCTGCAGGCTCTGTGCCCACTGCGCCCTGAGCAGCGCTGTCCTGGCATCATATTAGATGGGGTAGAGCCCTGTGCATGGGGAGAAGGGGAAGAATGTCCTGCACCACCTATGCAGGCCCTGCTAAATGCTAGTGGGGACATTGATAGCAATGGTTTATCATCACTGTTCTTAAGGCACCACCTTCAATTACGGCACCGAGTCTATGCATGCACTCTTCCTTCTCTGGAACGGAAACAGGAATTTGAAGAGTAGATGGTGTCTGTGGCCACCACCCCAGGAGAGAGCAGATACCTGGGTAATCCTGAGCAGTCAGTTCCCAGGCGAGCAGGAGTATCAGCGTTGACACAAGGGGGAAAGCCACCCCCGTGCTTGCCATGAGTTCTTCCGTGTCTCTGGAAGGCAGTGCCCTGTGTGATCCTCACCAGCCCGAGTGGGGCACCAGCCCTCTCCCTGAGATGTGCTGGGAGTTGCTCTTAGCACAATATTTATCTCATCATATAAACCAATCTAGCTGGTTAGAAAAACACGTTTTATTGCATTCTTAGGCAGTGCACTTAGCTGGCTGGGCTCCTATAAAGCCATCTGTGTCTGATGATAGAAATAACTTATCAGTATAAAGGCTGGGTAAATTGGATTAAGAAATCACCGTGTGCTGAGAAAGTGGACAGAATACATCTAGAAATGGAAACAAGGATACATAAAAAAAAAAAAAAATCGGGGAGTGAGAATGGAGTGGTGGCCAAGCCTAGCTGTAAGTCCCAATTCTTCTACTTGACTTAGCTGTGTGACTGAGGGCAGGTTACTTGACTTCTTTGTGCCTCATCTTACACATAAAATGGAGAATTCACTGAGAGAATACGTGTAACGAAGTCCTTGGAACCATGTCTGTAACTAGGAAGAATTCAGTAATAACAAGTTATGGGAGAACTCTGGACAGGTTGGGGTGTGCACTCCGCAGGTCTGGGACCAGGGTGAGTAGTGTCAGGTATTCGGGTGAATTTCAGGGGGTGCCAGAAATCTCAGTAATCCGGGTAAATAGTACTTTCATGTAACATTTTTAAAACCTCAAAATCCATGATGACAGGTACCAAATTAAAAAAAATTTTTTTAACGTTTATTCATTTTTGATAGAACAGAGCATGAGCGGGGGAGGGACACAGAGAGAGGGAGACACAGAATCCAAAGCAGGCTGGCTACAGGTTCTGAGCTGTCAGTACAGAGCCGGACGTGGGGCTTGAACTTACTTACTGTGAGATCATGATCTGAGCCAAAGTCGGACACTCAAATGACTGACCCACCCAGGTGCTCCCTCCCCCCAGATTTTTAAGTAAAGATAAGATGTGGGGCGCCTGGGTGGCTTAGTTGGTTAAGCGTCCGACTTTCGCTAGGTCATGATCTCACGGTTCGTGGGTTCGAGCCCCGCGGGCTCTGTGCTGACTGCCAGCTCAGAGCCTGAGCCTGTTTCAGTCTGTGACTCCCTCTCTCTCTGACCCTCCCCTGCTCACGCTGTCTCTTTCTCTCTTTCCTAGAAATAAATAAAAATAATAAATAATAAATAAATAAATAAATAAATAAATAAATAAATAAATAAATAAAAAAAAGATAAGATGCGACCCTACAGTTATACTACCCTGCCTCACTTGCCTTAAGCTAATCCTGGCCCTGGACTTGGAGTAAAACTTTATGTACAAAAGCAGGTGAGCAGCATAAGGGCTGTAGTTGGATGCTTTTAATTTTTAAAAAAATTTATTTATTTATTTTGAGAGAGAGACAGAGAGAGTGAACAGGGAAGGGAGGGAGAGAGAGAATCCCAAGTAGGCTTCGTGTTGTCAGTGTGGAGCCTGATGCAGAGCTTGAACTCACAAACTGTGAGATCATGACCTGAGCCAAAAACAAGAGATGGCCGCTTAACTTAAGCCACCCCTGGGCCCCTGATGCTTTTAAGTTTTAAAAAGGATTGCACTAAAATATTATATACCATTGTTACTGGTTTTTTGGCACCCCCTTATATTTTGTACCTCAGTTGTGTGTCTCATCTGTCTCACCCCAGTCCTCATCCTGGATATTATTCTCTCTGTGACTCTCAGAGAAATTCTAGATCATAGAGTCACTCTGTGAGCTCTCCCACGCTCTTAGAGGCAGACCACAGTTTCCCATTTACCCACAAGATACAAAATATTAATTGAGTACATGCGTGTGACACTTCATGGGGAGTGGCAGGCTGCAGGAGTGGCCCAAGGTCACCTTCAGGCAAAACTCCTAGTCCAGAAAGACAAAGATCTGCTTTCGCACATTCTCCTTCCACCCACAAAGTGTATTTCTGAAGTTAAGTGCAGGGGGGAGGGGCGAGCAGAGTCCAGGAGAAAGCTGGATGAAAATCTCCAGGACCAAGAGTTGGTGCCTTTTTCTTTGTTGTTTTAACCTTCTCGGTGCTCTTCCAAAGGAGGCATTTGTCAGCGCTGCTATCAACTTTAGTGGCCTGTGTTTATAGCTCTGGATTTAATAGGAAGGACATAAACATACACTTTTCATCCATTTTCACTGTTGTGCGCTCCGCTCAGACAACGGTTAGGATTATCATAACCCTTTGGAGGGAGCTATTATGGGGCCCGTGGTTTATCCCTGCCCTACCAGGGCCATAAAGTCTGCGCCTCAGCGTGCACAGACACACCATTAATGCATCCTGGTCATTATCTGAGGCCCCCACCCCACCCCCATTTGTTAGGATTAATCCCTTCTTTTCAAGGCTTAAAGTCAACCAGTTTTTACCTCTCCCCTGACAGTCGCTCACACACTGCAGGGGCTGTGTATAAGACGCGGGCTGTGGACCGACCTTTCCTGAGGGCAAATAAGTTAGCACTCGGAATTTTTGCTCATTTGGCCCTTCGACTAGAGCAGGGGCACGTCTGTGTCATTTGGACCCGGAATGCTGCCGACACAGCCACTCACTCCAGAGAGGCAGGGGGAAAATGAGCTGTCTCGCAGACTTACCCACCAGCAGGCAGTGTGACCTGAGCCAGGCCAGTTAGCCAGCCTGGGCCTCCCACCTCTGGGTGGAAAATACGGTCAAAGGTGGGTGGCTTCCAGCCTGGGAAGGCTGTTGGCCCAGGAGAGGGGCAGTGCTGGCTGGAGGCCGTGATACCAATGTTCCATCCCAATTCGAAAGCCAGGGGACTGTGACTACAGACTGCCTTGCTTTGCAGAGTATCTAGCAAAGGAAAGAGTCCTTCCACTGTTAGATTGACCTGAGCACAGTACATAGGAAATGACTCAAATGAAAAAGGAACACACACACACACACACACACACACACACCACACTCCCGACCCCGCTCGAGCACCCATCCTATTTTAACGAGGAAATTCTGACACAGCCAAAAAAAAAGTTCATTTTTTTTTTTTTTTATTATTTCCATGCTGTTCTTTGACTTGGTGGGGAGTTGTTTCTTTGCATGAAAATGAGTTTTGCGACATTCAGGAGGGCAAAAAAGTATTCAGTAGTTTTGTTTTGGTTTTAAATACTCAATTTATTAGAACTATACTACAATCTTTCCTCATGCTTTTTAATTCCAGTTTCTAAATCTCATGATCCTATTTATAAATCTCACATTTTAGCAGTCTCATTAAAGGAGGTTTTGTTGATTATTTGTGCTCATTTATTAAACTTAGTTAATTGAGCCTTTTTAAACATTTTAAACTTCATTTCTGAGCAGACTATATTTAGCTTCCTTGTTAAAAGCTTCATTTTATTGTAGAAGTTTTCAAAACTTTCCAAGTACTCACCCAATTCCTAGAACTCTAATAAATTAAACTTACCTAAATATGTTTTTAGGACCTCTTAAGTGTTGCAGTACTGTTTTAAAAATAGATCAGGGCAATTGCAAGCTTACATTAGTCAAGTGTCTGTCTCAGACGGGAATGTGTAAGGGTGATTGATTAACTCACTCAAACTTATTTCTCACAAAAAAATTAAGTATGCAAGAAAGTAAGCAAAGATTTTCTAACGTAAAAAAATTATATGGGTTTATTGCTCACAGACCTTTCTTTACTTAATTGTAAATTTTTATTTAAAAGATGCTTACCCAGGAAACAGCATTTCACAAACTAAGGCGTCTGCCTTTTTCCAGCAAGGTTTGAGCTCATTGCTCAGATTCCTGAAGTTCCCCAGCCATCAGAGATACCGCCGGCATGCAGACTAGAGTCGTGTCTCATCCCCGATGGGCACCAGGGTCTCCACAGCTCAGTCTGCTGACCCTACAGATCTACTCAGACTGTACTGAATTTTGCAGTTCTCTGACCTTTCTTACTTGAATTTGGTAGGACTCTGCCCTTGAAATTGTACATATTCTTATTGATACTAAAATGATATCGGAGTGGCTTCTATATATCACAGGGCTGTATTTGACTCATGAATACTGTTATGAGCTGAATTGCGCCCCTCCCCCCAAAAAAAGACATGTTGAAGTCTTAGCTCTCAATACCTCAAAACATGACCTTATTTGGAGATGGTCTTTAGAGAGGTGATTAAACTAAAATAGGATTATCAGTGGGCCCTAATCTAGTAGGCTGGCGTCCTTCTCAGTGGGGAAGCTTGGATATAGAGACAGACATATACAGAGGGAGGGTGACGTGAAGACAGTCCCGGGACATTGGAGTGGGGACAGAGGAATGGATGCATCTACAAGCCAAGGGGCATCCGAGCCTGTCAGTGCTTCCGTTCAGGTAGATGGACCTCCTAACACACTGTACGGCCAGGCAGGGTGGCAGTTGGCACAACCTTCTGAGAAGGGGTGTCTCTCAAAACGGAAAAGGATTTTGTGGGGCACGTGAGTGGCTCCATCACTGAGCATCTGACTCTCGATTTCTTCTCAGTTCATGATCCCAGTTCATGGGATCAAGCCCCACATCAGGCTCCATGCTGAGCAAGGAGTCCGCTTAAGATTCTCTCTTCCCCTCTCTCAGTCATGTTTTCTCTCTCTCTCTCTAATTTTTAAAAATAAAAAAGAAGGAAGATTTTGTAGTACCACCTGTGGAATTGTTAAATAATGAAAGAATGGCACAGAAATGCAAAGACGAGTCTGCTAAGGAGTTTACTGCGGTGCTGGTTATGATAGTCCCACGTGGGCTGTCCCTCCCCATAGCATGACTGAGCAGACGTGCACCCCTGTGATGGTGCACTCTGCACTTCTGAGCATTGATGCTCATTGACCTGGGAGAATGCAGTATCCTTTTTTACAGCAAAAATAGGGTTGTAGAAGTTATAATCCCGTTTCTTTAAATGAACAAGTGTGCTCTGGCTTTTCAGCAATCACAGAAATGTTTTTTCTGATATTTTCTTAGGCAAGAAACTATATGCTCACTCTCAGGCATGAGAAAAAGAACGAACTGGTTGATGGGTGGTATAGGTGTCTCTTGCTGAGACACAGGGCTGAGGCAAAATGACTTCAGAAGGTCATTCTTACTCATGCCATTGCTTTTCGGACTATCCTGGCATGCTAAAAGAAGTCCTAAAAACATTTATTGGTTTGTTTAAAGTGGTGCTCTCAATTTCATGAGTGCTCAGCAAGGAGTGCTGGCTCTGGAATGAGCCTTGAGAGTGCACCCCAGCTCCGTACAGGACTTGAATAGGCATTAAGCCGTGCTGAAGGTTGACATCCTCGTTACTGCAAAGGCACCTATTTCAGAGGGTTTGCTAAGAGCTGGCTGAGATTCAGAAGGGTAGCTACATGCATGGCACATCTTAGGTGCTCAGTCAATGTTGAGAAATTGTTACTATGATTCTCTTAGCAGGTACCTGCTCCCGGACACCTGAAAGGTTCCAATTTTAATTGACTTTGGTTGGGGACCACATTTAAGAATGGATGGTGGAGAGTTAAAAACACTGGGGTGTAAGTAAGAGGGCTCACTTTTTTGAACTCTTGGGTTTCCATGAATCCATTTAGCACTATTCAGGCCCATTGGGCTAAGTTTCTTTAAGTATACAGATAGAAGGTTAGTCTGAGCAAGCTTCCCTCTCTGTAAACCTACAACTGCTTCGCCTGAGGCACTTGTTGAGACTCCCAGGTAGAGACCCTTATCTGTGTGCCCTCGGCTGGAAGGGGACTTTAGTAAAGTGACAACAAAGAATTCTGTTTCTATTTGCTTCTGACCCTGTTGCAGCAGCTGATAGGCCTGCATAGTGCTGTTATCAACAATTTATGGTCACCTCCCTGCCATGCTCTTATCAGCAGAGCTAATCACATTTTAAGCTTTTTGAGTTTTTCTCCTTCAAATAATTGCTTGGCTCCACTGTCTAGCAAATCTTTAAATGATAGTTTGATTCTTTGGTATGGGAGCACTGGAAGATGGTCTGGTAAACTCCAGTGATTTCTGCCTCAAGGAGGGACCTGTTAGGAGAAAATGGCAGTGACACACTTTTTCTTTCTTTGCACAGTGTTTTGGGTCTTGGTTCTGGCCGGCTTAATGTCGGCTGACTTATTGCTTTCTCTTCTGTGGGTGTCTCTAAAATTATCCATAATTCAGAATTTATTACCAGCATTTCCCAATTATGTTTCTTAGTGAGTTTCTTGTTCTCAGAGATGTGATTGATTAGGTATTGTGAAAAGAAATACAAGAAGAAAAAAAAGATTGCAATGAAATAAAACTGGAGTCTTTGTAGGTTTTCTTTTTCTTTTTTTTTTTTGGAGACTCATAAAGTCCCTGGCCATATCAAAGTCATTAAAACGTCCTGTAGTCAAGAATCGTTTCCACCTCATTTAATCCACTTTTGTGAATAATGCTGTGTGTGTGTGTGTAATAATTAGTGTTATAACACTTAGCATCTTGGTGAATATTTAGAAAATAATCTAGACTGTGCTCTTGATCCTTTGAACAGAGTTGAGCCCTATTTATAGCTTCTATTTATAAGAACGTTTAAAAAATGTTAACCCTTGACCATCAGTTACCTCACTAAGGGGTGACTGCACGAGTTCTCCTTGTGGAGGTCCGCTGGCTCTCCCTCCTTCCTCACCGCACTGAGTGCACCATTTGGAGTTCTGTGACATGTCTTCTTTCCCAACTTCTTGGGCCTTTGTGTAGCTGAGTTATGCTTCTGGGATCAGAGGTGAGGAGAGCATCACCTCCTCTTGCTCCAGCCCCGTATGTGTCTGACAGCTCTGGGGCAGGTCAGAAGGCAAGTGGCCCTTCTGGCTCCCAAAATCCAGGTTCTCCCATGCCTTCTTGCTCTTTCCTCATTGGGAACCTGGGCTGCCTGCTACTTTCTGGAGACGCGACATTGCCAGTCTTCACCTCATCTTCTTCCCACATGCTGATTCGGGTGGTGCCTGTGCTTGCCTCTTTTGAGACTGGCTCCGATTTTCGTTTTGAAATAGGCACTAAGGAAACAAGGCAGTGGTGCACTTGGGTGGCTCAACTGGTTAAGTGTCTGATTCTTGATTTGGGCTCAGGTCATAGTCTTTTCATTCACTCTGCACTGATGGGGAGGAGCCTGCTCGTGATTTTCTCTGTCTCTGTCTCTCTCTGCCCTTCCCCTCCCCCAATTAAATACATAAAAACTACCAGGTAGTGATCCTCTTTGAGAGAAACCAAAAGAGCGATAGGAAACTTCCCAATAAAGAGAAATCCTGGTAAATGTTTTGCCTCGTTGTGTCCTGGAGTGGGTTAGTTCATTAGGGTCCATATGACACAGTCCTGGAAATGGAGTGGCTTAAATAATGGATATTTATTCTCTCACTATTTTAGGCTAGATAGTCAAAGATAAGGATGTGGGAAGATTTGGCTCCTTCTGAGAACTGTGGAGGGCAGTCTGTTCCCTGCCCCTTCCCTAGCTTCTGGTGGTTTGCTGGCCGTCTTTGGCAGTCTTTGACTTGCACAAGTGTCCGTTTGATCTCTGCCTTCATCTTCACACAGTGTTCTCCGCGTCTTTGTGTTGGACTCAGGATTTCCCCTTTTCATGAGGACATGGGTCAGATTCGGTGGCAGCCCACCTTGTGAACTCATTTTAACTTGATTACCCCTATGAAGGCTTTAAGTAAGGTCACATGCTGAGGTGCTAGGGTTAGGACTTCAATGTATGAATTTGAGGGGGACCCAGTTCAACTAATAACATCAAACATTAGGGAGCACCAGAATGGTGGTCCCACCACGGCCTCCTCCACTCCTGATGGAAAGCTGGAGGAAGGGGGCTATTGACATTACCTTGCTAAGACCCATGGGAAGCTGTGGTTTTCCCCAGCAGTAGGAATATCAGACATTTTGGATCTATCCTTTGTTTAATGCTTATACAGAACATCAAGCAAGTTTGTGTAAATTATCTCATTAAATCCTTATAAAACCACTGCACTTCCCTTAGATTCCTGCCATACTCGTCCCGGTGCCTGCCTCATTCTTTGGGATCTCCCGCTCAAGCCTGGCAGGTCTCCTGGCTGTTCCTGTATTAAAATAACAATACCTCAGGGGCACCTGGATGGCTCGGTCCCTTAGGCATCTGACTTTGGCTTAGGTCATGACCTCCTGGTTAGGTTCCTGGGCTTGAGCCCTGTGTCAGGCTCTGTGCTGACAGCTTGGAGCCTGGAGCCTGCTTTGCATTCTGTGTCTCCCTCTCTCTCTGCCCCTCTCCTGCTCTCGCACTTGCTTATGCACGCGCTCTCCCTCTCTCTCAAAAAAATAAACATTAAAAAAATGTTTAAGTGATAATACCTCATTACCCTCAGAATACCTTATCCCTTCCTTGCTTTATTTTTATCTGTAGCACTGAATACATTCTCTGATTTTCTTCCTACTTTTTATTGTCAGTGACTCTGTTTGGAAGGTAAGCTCCCAGAGGGCAAGGAGCTGCTTCTTGTTTTGTTTAGTGCGATAGCTCTAGCCCATCACATAACATTTAGCGTATAGTAAGTGTTCAGCATGTGTCTCTTTAATGAATGGATGAATGACAGGAGTAAGTATTAATATCATAAGTTACAGAAAAGAACATAAATTCAGAGCACTGAAAACCAAGAAAAAGAGAGCTAGGAGGCAGGGCCACAATTAAAATCCACACTCTTAGAGACATGCACATCACAACCACACTGAGGCACCACCTCATCCCATTGAGACAGCTGCTGTCAACCAAACAGAAAACAACAGGCGTTGGGGAAGGCATGGGGAAATTGGAACCCTCCAACTCTCTCGTGGGATTTTAAGATTGTACAACTGCCGTGGAAAACAGTGTGCTGGTTCCTCAAATAATTAAGACTGGAACTTCCATATGACCCAGTAATTCCACCTCCAGATACATATCCGACAGAAGAGAGCATGGTGTCCAAGAGGTACTTGCATGCATACCCATGCTCACGCCAGCACTGTGCACAAGAACCAAGGGGTGCAAGCAGTTTCACTGTCTGCTGACAGGCAAGTGGATTAAGAAAATGTGGTGTGTACTGAGATACCACCTCACACCGGTCAGAGTGGGTAAAATGAGCAAATCAGAGGACTCTAGATGCTGGTGAGGATGTGGAGAAACGGGCACCCTCCTACACTGTTGGTGGGAATGTAAACTGGTGCAGCCCTCTGGAAAACAGTATGGAGGTTCCTCAAAAAATGAACAATAGAACTCCCCTAGGATCCAGCAATAGCACTGCTAGGAATTTACCCAAGGGATACAGGAGTGCTGATGCATAAGGGCACATGGACCCCAATGGTCATAGCAGCACTCTCAACAATAGCCAAATCATGGAAAGAGCCTAAGTGTCCATCAATGGATGAATGGATCAAGAAGATGTGGTTTATCTATACCATGGAATACTACATGGCAATGAGAAACAATGAAATCTGGCCATGCGTAGCAACGTGGATGGACCTTGAGGGTGTTATGCTGAGCAAAATAAGTTAGGCAGAGAAGGACAGATACCATATGTTTACATGTATAGGAGAATTAGGAGGAACTTAATGGAGGACTGTGGAGGAGAAGAAGGGGGAAAATAGTGGGGGAGAGGGAGGGAGGCAAACCATGAGAGACTCTTGAATGCTGAGAACAAATTGAGGGCTGATGGGGGTCGGGGGGAGGGGCAGGGGGGTGATGCGCATGGAGGAGAGCACTCGTGAGGATGAACACTGGGTGTTATATGGAAACCAACTTGACAATAAACTATTTAAAAAAATGTGTGTACATAAAATGAAATATTGTTTACCCTTAAAATGGAAGGAAATCTGACCTGTCCTATAATGTGGATGAATGTGGAAGATATTACTTTGAGTGAAATAAGATAGTCACAAAAAGACAAATACTGGAGGATTCCATTTATTTGGAGTACCTGAAATAGAGACAGAAAGTAGGAGGGTGGTTTTGAGGCCCGGGTTAGAGGGGAAAGTGTGTGGTACAGCAAGTTTGTATTTAACGTATATAGAGTTTTAGTGTAACACATGAAGCAGGGTCTGGAGATCTGCTTCTCGGCAATGTGGACATGCCTGACACTGATCTGCACACTTCAAAATGGTTAAGCTGGTAAAAATAACAATGACAGTTATTGTTTATAGAACATTGTCTTTTTAAAAAAATATTCACTGGAATAAAATGAGGGAAGAGTTTCATGGCAGGAAATGGTAACTAGTAAATATGGAAAGAATGTAAAAAGACCAAACCCAAACCGTCCATCCTCTGTAGCCTCCTGGGGTGTTAACCTTTGGGGGTGCCTTCTGGGTGCTGACAGATGTCTCTATCAAATAGTAATGACCTCAGCTAGAGCTGCCTCTGTTCAGAACCAGAAGAGACTGGCTCTGGACCTCAGCGTGAAACCAAGTAGTGCCATCTAAGACTCATAGAATGTCTTCCTTTCACAAAGACGAATCCCTTAATCAAGGGGAATCCAATATTGGGAAGGGAGGCAGAGCCAGGCCACACCGTAGAGCATGGTAGGAGTGGGGTGTGGAGCGAGTTTCTCAGAGCACTTAGGGCAGGAAGTACAGAAGAGCTTGCACGGGGCACATGTTAAAAATAGGGACTGAAGAAATGTTTGTAAATACTGCATACCCAGGAAGTTGTTTTCCAGCCAGAGATGGAAAGATGGAGAACTTGGGCAGGGGAGAAATGGCTCCTCGGGGAATCTGGGCAACACGGGTGTGCTTGAGAATGCCGGGGATGCAGGCAATGGCGACACGCCTAGGGACACCTCAGGTCTCAGATGGGACCAGAGCTTCCTCCCCCCGACCCCCTCCCTGCCCCAGAGCTGTGCCCCTGCAGTAGTTAAAGCCACACGCTCCCTCGCAGCTGTCAGGATGCTTGTTGGCAGCTGGGAGGGAGGGAGAAAAAGGCATGTTTTTTGAAATCTTGGTCTCATGAAGAGTCCTCAAATTTGGACTGTGACAGTTGGGTTAATTTTATGTGTCACCACTGGATGGGCAATGAGGTGGTCAGGTAGTGGGGCATAACATTATTCTGGGCATTTCTGTGAGAACATTTTTGGATGAACTTAGCATTTGAATTGGAAGATGGAAGAAAGGAGATTGCTCTTAGCAATGGCAGTGGGCCTCATCCCCTCAGGCGAAGGCCTGCATGAAACAAAAGCTTGCCCTTCTTCAAGTAAGAGAGTTCTTCTTGCCTGGTGACCTTTATACTGGACATAACTCCCCACCCCCCCCACCCCCCCATGTTCAGACTTGAACTGAAGCACTAGCAATTTCTAGGTCTCATCTTGTCAGCCTTTGGACTGGAACTAAACCATCTTGGGTCTCCAGCTTGCCCACTCTCCCTGCATATCATGGGATTAATCGTGTGAGCTAATTCCTTATAATAAATACCTCCCCCTAATACATACATACGTGTGCATCCGATTGGTTCAGTTTCTCTGGAGAACTCTGACTAATGGTCTAAGCTAGGCGTTAGGAACCTGTGCACCATGAACCAAATCCAGCCTGCACCTGTTCTTGTACAGCCATAAACTAAGAATGGCTTTACCATAGATCTTTGTAATCAGTGTGATGACAAAAACACAAACTGTAAACACTAAGTAAGCAAAAGCCCCGCACCCTCACAGTCTTCTCATTAGTGCAGGCCTGTGTCACTAACACACATACAAACTTGGGAATTCATCAACAAAACATAGTGGAAATTTGTTTTCTTCTTTTTTTTTTTTAAATATTTTTTTATTTTTATTTCTAGGAGAGAGAGAGAGCGTGAGCAGGGGAGGGTCAGAGAGGGAGTCACAGACTGAAACAGGCTCCAGGCTCTGAGCCGGCAGTCAGCACAGAGCCCGACACGGGGCTCGAACCCACGAACCGCGAGATCATGACCCAAGCGAAAGTCGGACGCTTAACCGACTACGCCACCCAGGCGCCCCTGTTTTCTTCTTTTTTTTTAAATGCAATCTCTACACCGTATGTGGAGCTCAAACTCCCAACCCCTGACATCGAGAGTCACATGCTCTACTGACTAAGCCAGCCAGGAGCTCTCTGTTTCTCTCCTCTTATATAAATGTCAAGTTAAAATTCTTCATTTTGTCTCTTTACCCACATATCCTAAAATATTTGCTATTGGGTCTTTATTTTTTATTTTATTAAAAGAATTTTTTTTAAACATTTTTTATTTTATTTCTTTGAGAGAGTGTGAGCAGGGGAGGGACAGAGAGTGAGGGAGACACAGAACCCGAAGCAGGCTCCCAGGTTCTGAGCCGTCAGCACAGAGCCCAGCACAGGGTTCAAACTCACAAACCGTGAGATCATGACCTGAGCAGAAGTCTGACACTTCACCGACTTAGCCACCCAGGTGTCCCTATTGGGTCTTTCAAAGGTTTGCTGACCCCTTGCCTAAATGCTAACCTTTTGCTCTAAGTGAAAAGAATTGTGGGTACCTTAAAGCCATCCAACACAATTTTCGTTTTTTGCCTTTTCAACTTTGAAAAGTATCTCTGTTCATATTCTGTTAATTTTTAACATTAAAAAAATGAAAGAAATTTTCCCAGTGGGCATAATTAGAGCACACTTGGCATCTTTTCTTACTGATGAAGGTAAACGCAGGTGGCGAGGAGGGCTGCTGCTTCCCTGTCTTGCTGGCTGCCGGCTTTGTGTGCTGCTCAGGTTGGAACTAGGCTGGGTACTGATGGTGTAGTATCAGCATTGACTTGTCCCGATCCTTACCTTCTGGCTTCCGGCAGCTTGAGTCACTACAGTCGTGTTTATCACTGCGTTCTCTTATTTGCTGCCTTTCAAACTGTCTTTGTGAAGCCATCTTGAATTTGTCTCAGAGCGTGCTTTGTTTATGGTGGAAATGATGAGGCCTGGGCCAGCTTCACAGTGCACTGTGGGAAGGCAGAGGTGCTGCACACTACCCAGGTTCCCCAGCCTTGCTTACTGGGTGACACCTGGGAGCCTTTTTGTCCAAGGCCACTGAGAGGTCATTCTGACGGGAGAAAAAACAGACTCTCCCGATGATGGCCTTGTCTGCAGCATGGTCCCGCGTGGTGGTTTTTATGTGCACACCCGAACAGGAAAGGCAGTCATGCTCACAGGGAGGTCAGGTTTTTCATCTACCTGTCAAGCTAAGAAGAGACCTGCTTTTGGGTTCCTTGGAGACCAAAGGCTGTGGATCCCAGAGGCAGAGATGGGACTTCTGAACTGTAAAGCATGCCTTGTCAGGCAGTCTGGTTCTGAGGAAAGGCTTTTCGACTCCAGGACTTTTGCATTTGGCCCTTAGAGTTGGTGTGGAACATTCTTGCCCACACCCTTTGCATGGCTGAGTCTTTCTCAAACTTTTAGCTTGCATGTTAAATATTTAGAGACGTCTTCTTTGATAACCCAGCTTAAAGTATCCTATTCCTCCCCAAGTGTTCATCCATATATCATATTTTATAAAGTATGTGATATTTCCAGAAACTGTTCTGAGGATTAGGGGTAAAAAAACACAAATAGGCAGAATCTCTGCCTATTTGCAGCATTTGTCAAACTTGAGCATGCACCTGAGTCATCTGGTGGGCCTGGTAGAACAGATACCTTGACCCATGATTATCTGAGTCAGTTGGTATTGGTGAGGCCCAAGAATCTACATTTCTAGCAATATTCCTGGGGCTGCTGGTCCAGGGACCCCACTGATCTGGTGGATAAATTTCCTCTCAGACCTGTGCTTGCTTGTTTCGATGTCATGATTTGCAAGTCTTTTTCTCTCTTTGTTTACTGGTGTTTCTTTTTTCTCCCTGGGTACTCTGTGAGGGGGAATCATCTCTGCCTTGTCTTCAGTGTATTCTTCGTGTCTAGCAGGTGACCAGCACATAGTAGGTGCCCCAGAGATACATGAAAGGATGAAGGATAGTGGACAGCAAGAAAAAAAACCCTCATTGTCCTTCCTCCCTGTGAACACCCCTCTTAATTTAGCCACTTCCATCTTCCATGAGAAAGCTTAGAAGGAGGGACAAACACAATCAGAGTCTCTCATCCCCAGTGGGAACCTCATGTATTTAGTCAGGTGACTTTAGTGAAAGCAGTGCTTTATGACACAGTAAGATTACAGAGTAGTGAGTGAGTAAGAGATGAGAGTGAGGGACAGACAGGCAGGCAGAGAGACAGAGACTATGTGATGGTTGTTCGCAGGTATAGATTGGGTGGTAGGAGGAAGGATTTTGCATCAGAGCCCTCGTGGCATTTAAGCTTCCAGGCAATCTTTAAAAAGAGTTCCTAGAATTTGGGCAGTGAGATCATTCTTGCTGAGAGCCATCTTTGTGCCTAGGATTTTGAGATTAGAGAAAATCCTGTGCGGTAAAATCTCATACAGGTAACCAGAGCAACGTGGTCACTTTTACCTCATGCCTGGAGATAGACCCTTATCCCCGGCCTAGTAACAGCAGAGCCCAAAGTGTCTTTGTAACTTACAACGGGACATCTGAAGAAGTTTCCTAAAGAATGTTTTGGTGTTTGGGACCATTTGCAATTGATGATTTTGTGGGAGGTATAAAGCATCTTAGTCTGTTCTGACTACTGTTAAAAAAAAAAATACCATAGACTGGGTGGCTTAAAAACAGCAGAAAGTTATTTCTCACAGTTGTGGAGGCTAGAATTCTGAGATCAGGGTGCCGGCAAGGTTGAGTTCCAGCGAAGGCCTTCTCTGTGTCGTCGATGGCTGCCTCCTTACTGTACCCTTGCTGGGCAGAAGTGGGGAGGAAGCTCTCTCGGGCCTCTTGTAAGGCCACTGGTCCCATTCATGAGACTCTGTTCTCGTGAGCTGATCACCTTGCAGAGGTGCTGTCTCCTGATACCACCACCTTGGGGGTTAGGTTTCAACAATGGCATTTGAGGGGATACAAACATTCAATGTATAACACCAGAGGAGGCTTGAGTCAAACCCTGAGCAGTTCCCAAGCCCAGGAGACATTGGTATTCTTTATTTCCTTGGCACCAAAATAAATAAAAGCATCCTCTGCACAAATGTAGGGACACTGGCTTCATTTTGCCTTGGATCCATTCTCCCTAAGATCAAAATCAACCTGGGGTCTAATACATTTTTTGCGAAAAGTGTGATTTCGAATAAATAAAAAGTGGCATATATATATTCATTTTCTAACTGAGAGACTGTATGTAGTTCTCAACAGTGCTTGCAACAGTCTATGCTCTCAAGAAGCCAAAGGGAATTTGGTTTGAGAGTCAGAAGACATAAATTATTTTTTAATTGTGACTTTAATTGTGATTATGCACACCCGTCATAAAGTTTACTAGTGCAAGCCTTGTAAGTGCACCATTCTGTGCATTACATTTATAATATTGTACAACCATCACTACTGTAGGCAAAACCTTTTCATCACTGTTGAACAGAATATTTTGTAACCATTAAGCAATAATTCTACACCTCTCTCCCTCAGTCCCCTGTAAGCACATTTTGACTTTCTGTCTCTTTGAATTTATCTCTTCTGTGTATTTCATATAACTATAATGATACGTTATTTGTCTCTTTCTGTTTGGCTTATTTCACTTAGCATAACGTTTCCATTATTCATCTATGTTGCAGCATTTTTCAGAATGCTCTTCCTTTTTATAGCTGAATAATATTCCACTATATGCATAAATCACATTTTGTTTATTCATCTTTTAATAGACATGTGTTGTTTCTATCTTTTGGCTATTATGAAAAATACTGCTATGAACATTGGTTTACAAATACCTTCCAAGTCCCTGCTTTCAGGTTTGTTTGTTTTTTTTTTTTTAATTTTATATCCAGAAGTGAAATCCCTGGATCATGTGGTAGTTCAGCGTTTACTTTTGTGAGTGTTGTTTTCCGAACAGGTTCCCAGGATGGCTGCACCATGTTTACATTCCCGCCAGTAACATATGTGTTCTGATTTCTCCACTCTTCACCAACACTCATTTTTTTTTTTGTTGTTTCTGTTTTGTTTTGGTTGTGATAGTAGTCATTCTAGTGGATATGAAGTTATATCTCATTGTGGTTCTGATTTGCATTTCCCCAGTGATTAGTGATGTTTAATATCTTTTCTTGTACTTATTGATCATCTCTATATCTTTTGGGGAGAACGGTCTATTGAAGTTCTTTGCCCATTAAAAAAATTTTTTTAAATTTTTATTTAGTTTTGAGAAAGAGAGAGATGGAGCATGAATGGGGGAGGGACGGAGAGAAAGGGAGACACAGAAACCAAAGCAGGCTCCAGGCTCTGAGTTGTGAGCACAGAGCCCGACGCAGGACTCCAACTCGGGAAAGGTAAGATAGTGACCTGAGATGAAGTCGGATGCTTAAAAGACTGAGCGACCCAGGGGCCCCTGCTCAAATTTAAATTGGGTTATCTTTTTGCCATTGAATGTGATTAAAGTAGGCCCCTAATCTCATATGACTGGAGATCTTTATATATTATGGATATTAAATCCTTATCAGACATTCGATTTGCAAGTATTTTCTCCAGTTGTGTAAACTGTCTTTTTACTTTCTTAATAATGTCCGTTAGTGTCCAAAGTCTTAAATTTTGATGAAGTCCAATTTATCTCCTTTGTCTTTTGTCATTCATACATTCGACATCATATTTAAGAATCCATTGTCAAATCAAAGGTTGTGAAGAGGACATGAGGTTTTCTGAAATAGGAGATCAAGTCAACACTTGTTATGACTCTAAGACGGCACATAGGTTTGTGAATTCCCTGAATTATATGCACAGTTTTGTGCTTTGTCTGGAGTTGTAAAGAGATCTCTGTATTAAAGATAATAACAAGGGAACATTCTGATATGAATGACTAGCTGTTTGCTTTAGAGTTTTGTCTGCTGACATCTCCCAAAGCATCACGTAGAGAGGCAGGTGTCCTGGCCCACCCTGTGGCAAGATCCGGAACATGTTAATTGAGCTTGGTACTAGATCTGTCACACTTGCAGGTCTTTTCTCTTTATATATGCTGAGTATTCATGAGCTTTGGTGGGTTTTAAGAAACGCATTTAATACTCGGCCCTGTTTCTAAATGTAACACTGCATATACTTCCTTTGGAATTATGCTTGATGTTAATTGAAGGAATGAAGTCCAAGCCTAGTTTATAAATTGTGGTTTCTTCATAAGGGAAATCAGATCATGATACCTTTGGTAGATATTAAAGAGGTGACCCTGGTGAATAGGAGGAAAAAGTAGGAGGGTTAATGGAGTAGAAAATAGAAGCAGATTGCATTCCTGAAGAGGCTGGGTCAAAAAGAGCCAGAAGATTGAAAAGTTGATGAAGAAAAACTGGCCAGGTATAAGCCTCCTCATCAAAGTACTCATTAAAATGTTGTCTTGGAATCCAGAAAGAGGGCATGCTCGTGTTCTTAAGGTAACAATGTCCATCAATGCTCATAATAGGGCTCGGGTCATGGTGAAGGTGGCTCTTAGAAAGTCATTTTTTCATTAGAACCGATACTCCTTATACCCAACACTGGGTAAATGTGAGGCATTTGCAAAGCCCATGTTCCTTGTCTTAAGTGTCTCCTCAGGAAATGGAAAGGCTTCAATTATATTTGCATTGGATTTATTTAGCTCCTTTGTGCTTTCATTTGATCAGCACAGAGAAACTTCTTTATGGAGGTGGATGTTTAGTGCTTTTGGAAATCTGTGGCCTCCGCTTAGGACACCTTGGAGATCATTTCTGGAAGGAAGGTCAGAATGAGTGGCAGCAGGGGTTGGAAAACCTCTCTCTGACAGGGAGTCACTCCGTTAGTTCACACAGCAGGTCACAACTCAAGGGAGGTGTTTGAGAGGCTGGCTAATCAGAGAAGCTGTGTGGTCCTAAAACTTAAATTGCCTTCTTCATTATACAGTCAGTGGGACTATTTCATCAGGTCAGGCTCTTTGCCTCCGGATAGTGGTAAGACCTGGGAGAAGGGGCGTTAGATGGGAAGGAAGGGAGACAGAAACTGGCTCTTCCCTAGTTCCTGATCTCTGTGTTCGTGATGGGTGATGGAAAAAGAACTCTGGAGAGGGAGATATGTTCTTATTAGTGGTCAACATGGTTAACCCTGCAGAAATCAATTGACCAACCTTGTTAAGTTTATCATCTGCAGTAGCATAGAAGTAGGAAGCAACAGGGTTATAGACAGAGGTTATATAGATAGTTACCAACTCAATGTTTGTATGCCTCCCAAAATCATGTGCTGAAGCCCTAACCCCCAGTGTATTGGCATACGGAGGTTGGGCCTTTGGGAGGTAACTGAGGTTAGATGAAGTTGTGAGGATGGGGTCTCCATTATGGGATTAGTGTCCTTATAGAAGAGAAAGAAACCAGAGCTCCCTGTCTCCCCAGAATGGAGAAACAGCCGTCTACAAGCCCAAAAGACAATTGTCATCAGAACCCAACCATGCTGGCACCCTGACCTTACACCCCAGTCTCCAGAAGTGTGAAAAATACATTTCTGTTGTTTAAGCTCAAGCTAAGTAAGACATAAAGAAGCCAGTCTGGCATCTGCTGAAATATGAGCCTGTCTCAGAGTGAAAATCCATGAGCCCCCTGTCTTGGAAATGCTATTTCTGAGCACAGTGACCAAGAATGTTTGGAAAGAACTGGTTTCTCCTTTCCCCTTGGTTGTGTACTAGCTCTTTCACTCTGAGCAAATAGCGTACCTAAGTCTTATTTGTTTTCTCAACTGCAAAAGAAGAATAACAGTCCCACCCATCTCATAGGCTCTTTATGCTCAAGCACATATAAACATTTAGCATAGTTTCTAGACATATTAGGTGCTCAATAAATGTTGGCCATAGTGAATACATATTTATGGTCATGCAGAGAGTTTGGCTCTTTCCTACTTCATGAGTCCTATCATACACCATTCTCTCCACTGCTTTCTGAACATAAGTTATACTGGGTATCTTTGGGCATTTTTGTTTTGTTTCAAATAAGCCATGTCTCTCCCACCTCAGGGCCTTTGTGCATGCTGTTTCCTCTGCCTTAAATATAACCACTCTCTTTGCTAGTTAACTCACATTCATCCATTGGCTTTAGGCTAAAGCATCACTTTTTTGGGAGACCCTCCTTGAATTCTGTGGCACTAGGTCTCCATCCACCCCCTCCTTTAACCGTGCTGACATATTTTTTCAAGTATTTTTGTGAGGATTGGACTATTATTTTTCTTTCCCACCAGACCGTAAGCTTTATGTGAACTCACTGTGGCCTTAAACCATGTGGGCACAAAAAACTACTGGCTGAAGAAACCTGTGGTGTCTTTCGATGTAGCTCCTTGAGCACAGGGGTGGTAACAGTTCCTCAGAGCTGAAAATGCTCAGTTAAACCTATAATGTCCAGGGTGGCAGCTAAGGAGGGGGGCTAAATGCACTATTCAACCTGGTCCTAATATATAAATATATATATATATACATATATTTATATATATGTATATATATATATATATTTTTTTTTTTGAGACAGAGGGAGACAGAGCACGAGTGGGGGAGGGGCAGAGAGAGAGGGAGACACAGAAACTGAAACAGGCTCCATGCTCTAACTTGCTGTCTGCACAGAGCCTGATGTGGAGCTGGAACCCACGAACCCTGAGATCATGACCTGAGCCGAAGTTGGACGCTCAACCGACTGAGCCACCCAGGTGCCCCAGGTCCTAATGTGTTTTTGAGGAGCTGAGGTCTAGGCAGTTTCATTTGGCTTCTGATGACTTTGGCAAGACTCACCTAAGTGGTAAGCAAGTCTAACCATCCAGTAGCCCCACTGAATAAAGAGTCGTTAATGGCCCATTTTTCATTTTAAAAAGTAGCCAAGTGCACCGAGGTCAGCGCTCCACCACCGAGAGGCAAAACCACATCACTGGCAAATCACAGACCCCCATGGACAGCGCTCTTGCAGGGTCAGTTCAAACTGGAAGCTAAAACAAAATGGATCATTTAAGCAGAAAAACCCATCTGAAGAAAACCCAAAGAACCACACTTTGTTTTGTAGCTGCTTCAGGGAATTCACATTTAATCAGTATTGAAGGCTGCAGCCTTTGCCATGAGAATTCTTGCATCGTATCTCAGTTTTAGTGATTCCTTTTTAATTAGTTGCTGCTCTGCAGAAACCCTAAAGTGCTTCAAACAATCGGGAGACAAATAAAACTGGGGGTTGCATTTGCTTATGGCACAACCACATTTGCTTTCTTGGTTTGGGGCAATTTTGCTAACAAGTGACCTGTAACCTACTTCTAAGGCTACCAGTAGATAATTATTTGGTAAATTTTCATACTTCAGTTTATGATACTAACTAGTTCTCCAACCAGTATTCCCCAGGCAATGGCTGTAGTCCTACCTCATCACATTTGTGATCCTTACCACTCAGGATGTCCTGTTTTCATTGAAAAGATGAAAAGCTTAATTTGTGCCCCCACATTCCTGTATTTTTATGTGTTGTCTGTTGTATGTTCCTGCCAGGAGACTTAGAATACTCTGTAATTTAAAAACTCAAAGGGAACTGAGCAAAATGCTTGTCATTTTGAAGCTATTTCTTTGATTGCAATCATGATCATCTTAAAAGTAATAACACAACTTGAACAGACTTCAGGTGAGGCCTTGAGAAGGGGATGGAGGCACTGTGGTGACAGGTGAAGGGTGTGGCATCAGGTGGTTGCAAATTCAGATCACTTCCCTACACTAAACTGGGCAAATGCCATGGTAATCTGGGTCTAAACGGTTGATAAGGCCATCTGCCTTGTAGAACTGCTCCACTGGTGTGGTGAGACCACAGGTGGTTTTGCACACACATGCTTGATAATCTATGCTATGTAATAGAAATACATTATGTGTCACATACATAATTAAAATATTTCTAGGAGCCACATTAAAGAAAAAGATAAAATTATTTAATCCAACATGTGTGAAATATTATTTCACTATGCATACAAATTGAAATAGGTCCTTTCTAAATTTTTTAAGTCTTTTAAATTCATTTTATCAAAACATTTCACATGAGGCTCGCCATATTTTAAATGTTCAACAGCCAGATATGGCTAGGGGCTCCTGTATTGCTGTATTGGACCATGTATCAGTGAATCATTAACATGTTATCATTTCCATCTTCTCCCTCCTCCCACCCTTTTTTTTTTTTTTTTTTTTTTGAGAGAGGGTGTGAGAGTGGGGCAGAGCGAATTCCATGCAGGCTATGCACTGTCAGCGCAGAGTCCGAAGTGGGGATCAAGCTTATGAGCCATGACATCAAGACCTGACTCAAAATCAGATGCTTAATGCACTGAGCCACCCAGGCACCTCTCTTCCTTTGTATTTTAGAAGTATTGTTTAAACTTAAGTTTTCCAGCCAGTGGAGTGGCTGATATGGAGAAGTGGGAATCTGTCCTTGAAGTCCTGAAATTTATGTAGCTGTGAGAGGAACAACCGTGAGCATAGTGACTGTTATAGTTGCTAGTGGTTTCTTGAGTTTTAATTGCCATAGGCAATATGGTTCTAATGGGGAGAAATTTGTTGCTTGATATCAAAAATGGGCATGAAAATCAAACAGTGCTATTAGATACCGCTAAAAACAGCTTGAAAACGAAATCCATACAAATGTCTAGTTCATTTGGTCTAGTGTTTAGGTTTTTAGATCTTAAGAGGAGGTCCATGAATGGACTTTGGGGGCACCTAAGGCCTTCAAAATTATTCCCAACTTATCAGTGTTATTTATTTTTTTATTAAAAATTTTTTTCACATTCATTTTTGAGAGTGTGAGTGGGGGAGGTGCAGAGAGAGGGGGACACAGAATCTGAAGCAGATTCCAGGCTCTGAGCTGTCAGCACCCTGCCCCATGCAGGTCTCAAACTCACCATAAGATCATGACCTGAGCTGAGGTCAGATGCTTAACCAACTGAGCCACCTAGGCACCTCTCAGTGTAATTTATTATATGTATATTTTTCTGTGTAAAGAATCCACAGTTTCTGTCAGGTTCTTACATGGGCCAAGGAAATAAGAGAAATAAAGTGTCAGCTGCTCGGGCAGTAGAAAATTCTGTTGGTTATGGAAGTTCTGTTTACACAGGAACTAGGCTTTGACACCAGTGGGAACAGAAGTTGTAAATTGTTTCTTGTCACCATTACCCAGGAAAATCCCTCACCTCCCCCACCGTCTGGGGAATGTCGGCACCACGAGGCACTTGGGAGCTCAGATTGATGAAAGAAATGGCAGATTCACGTCTCCTGGCTTATGCTCACTCCAGGGCATCCACTGGTGAAATATGTTTATTTTTTGGTTGAGGGCACAGGGTTGAATGCGTCTGAATTAACTGAATATATGACAGCTACCTCTCCTGTGTGGCCATGGCAATAACAGCTGTGGGAATAGGTGGTGGGTTCTGAATTCAAATCCCCATTTGTTTGTTAAATGAGCCACATTTGTCTCCTTGAGCCTCTTGCTCATGGATAGAATGATGATATTTGATGTGTCTTCTAATTTCTTTTCGGAGTGGATTTGTTCAGTTGGAAACCTGTCACAATGCAAATTATGACCAAATGTAATTTATATGACAGAGTGATTTTAAAAGGAAGTTGTAATGGAAGGATCTAGAATTGGATTTGCTTTTAAGTGACACCGGCTGACTCCTAAGTCTGGAGGCACATGGGAAGCTCTGATGAGAGATTTCTCTGCCTAACTCTGGTGTCACATGACTGGAGTGGAGCTCTTTATTGTTGTGGCCATATACATGCCTCTGACCTTGAATGAGAACAGTTGAGGGAGGAAAGCTCTTTCCCATGGAAACCTGCACACTTCCATGGGTCTTGTAGCAGGTTCATTGTCTGTGAAACAGACTAGAAAGAAAGGGTGTGAGGTAAGAGAGCACTGTAGATGCACCTCTTCTGGGAGACGAGGATCTTGTTCTGTTGGCTGGTGGACTTGGAGTATACTGGAAAACCATGCCCCTAATAGTCCACCCTTTTGTAGAAACTTCTTTGGAGGGTTGATTAACGTAGCAGATGTAATTCCCTTTGCAAGGCCTCATCTGGAGGAGGCAGTGAACAGACATCTTAAGCACTTCAATGTCTTACCTTCATTAAGTTGTTCTGTTGCTGAGTGTGACTGACTGCTTGTTAGTCTCAAGATTTTAGCTCCAAAGAAGGCAGTTTGGTTGGAGTAGGGCACAGTGGAGGAATCTGTGAGATGCCTAGACACCTGGTCATTTCAATAAAATTTTTGGTCAGATGAGTAAGCCAGATGTCTGACATCATAGCAAATGAAAATGACACCCTTCCAAATCCTATTTTTTGATTTCAATAGGTATTATAGCTGCAACTGGTATCAACAATAAAGCCAGGGAACAATTTGTAGCCAATTCATTATTTAAGACCCTGGGGGTTGCTGGGATTCTAAAAGACACCCGTTTGGAAACCCACTCATTTTGGTGACTTGGGTTATATTCTGGAACTACCAGATAATGTGCAGAAATGGAAAGTTGGGTCTAGCCACCCAGAGGTGTTTTACTGGGAGCGATGAAAGGTTGCAACAGACCAAAGAGACTTCATTGTAAACATGACCCTGTTGATGAATGTGCTCCTGCTTATCCTTCTCTACAGGTGAACTGGGCCAGGTTGCCGCCTTCTGCAAGCCAGCAGTCAGGATGCACGACTGAATGGTGAGTTTGATGCCTTATTCTTCACAGACAGACATTTGTTTCACGTCTATCTTTGGGTTCTGGGCAGAACGCAGGCATTGGATGATCTGAAAGACTCAAATACTCCCAAGGAAGTAGATAACGTAATGGAAGAAAAGAAAATCAACACTACAAAAGGTTTTTATTTTATCAGCACCACCGCAAAAAATGAAGAATCACTTCAGAACATATCAAATAGAAAATAATAATTTATTTTAACTTCATTTTACTTAATGTTTGTAACTAATCATGATTTCGTGAGCTTGCTTGTAAAACTCTGTCCCTTCCAATCTACAAAGCAAAGGTTTACTACAAATGAGCACTTAAAATTCCACAAACCATCTCCACCCACGACTTTCCTGTACATGCAAATTCTTCCATCGGGCTGCAATATTTGCAAACATGCCTTAAACTTCCATAAAGCTGCACGGTATTTGGCTTTCTGTTCAAACCTTTACACACTCTTGGGAACTTTAACCAGAAAAATGTTTAAATGTGTATCCCAACTCTAAGCACTGCTGGTGTGGTTATTGTATATTAAATCATTAACCACAGAGTTGGGTAGTTTGGAGTTGAAGCCTTGACCTAAATCATATATTACTGGTCACTCATATGAAACACATCCAACAAAGTAACAATTATAAAATAGGGTTCCCTTAAAAATACATACTGGCGGTCGTACCTGTGTTTTCGGCAGGAAAAAAAAAAGCGTGTTTAACTTTTTTGTATGAATATAGTTTAAACAAATTATTCTGTGAAAGTATGCTTAATAAAAGATCTTTTTGAAATTTAAACACTTTATGTAAAAGGTAGCAAGTAAAAAAGTACAATCTGCTCTTTGAAAAAAGCTCTGTTTGTTAATATTGCCTTGGTTACCGGTGGTGTTTCTCCATTTAAAATAGAGCTGGTTGCAGAGCTGGTCAATCTGGACTATAAACAGGATGACCGTATTTCTCTTATATACAGAAACTTGCCGCATTGAACGAGGCAGGAATTTCTACCCCAACGGTAGCGTTCTCGTTTATGTACACAACGCAGAAGTGAAAATTATACAGTAGTCACGGACAGGAAGGAGTTGTATACTCTCGTGCCGTCAGGGGATTTGGTGCCGTGGGTTAAGAGTTCTTGGATCGTCATCCAGTTGTCAAATATCTTTTTGTTCCTCTTCTTCATCATCTTTTTGTGGCTCAGTGCCAGGATGTTCATCTCCTTCCGGTCGTCGGCCGCCTGCTGCTCCCTCAGGCAATCCAGCCTGCTCTGCATCATGAACTCGCGCCTGCGCCGCTGCTCCTTGGCCTTCACCACGTGCTGCTTCCTCTCCTCTTTGCTCCAGTAGCGCCCCAGCTTGAGCTCGCTCACCGCGTCGTCGTCCGTGGTCATGCCGCTGCGCTCCTCGCGGATCTTGAGCGCGCGCTCCCGCAGCAGGCGGTCGCGCACGGGCCGCTTGGTGATGTAGCGCGTGCCGTCGCTGCGCACCTTGACCTTCCACTCCAGCCGCGCCTCGGCCGCGCCGGCCGCGTGCAGGTCTTTGCACATGCTCACCAGGCTCATCTGGCTCTGCGCGTACTCCACGGCCGACTTCTGCTGGATCAGCTGCATGTAGCTCTGGTAGTGCTGCGCGTGCGCCGGGATGTGGGCGTGTTTGTAGGGCGAGTGGGGGAAGGGCGGCAGGTAGGAGCCGGCCAGCTTGGGGCCGGGGCTGCCGCTGTCGTCGCTGGGCCGCCGCTCCCTGCTCTCGGGGGCCGGGCTGGGCGCCAGCTCCCGAGGAGGAGGAGGAGGAGGAGGGGGAGGGGTGGGGGGGCTGTAGCCGGCGCCGCCCAGCTCGGGGTCTTCGGTGATGGCCAGCAGGTTCTTCGGGGACGGCCCGAGCGCTTCCGCGCTGCCCGCGGCCCCCTCGCCGCCGCCGCCGCCCTCGGCCGCCCTCCGCAAGGAGTTGTCCGGGGACATCTCCAAGGTGAGCGGCGTGCTGCGGCAGCTCTCTCCCGTGTTGTAGGCGCTCGAGCTGTCCTTGTCGGACTTCTCGGGCAGCTCGGTGATGTCGGACAGCTCGTGCCGGCGGACGTCGACGCTCGTGTTGTAGTTGCGGAAGCCGCTGTTGTGCAGCATCCACGACTCGCGGTACTGCTCGCGGAGCTGCTGCATCCTGTGCGCGCGCACGATGCTCAGGCACTCCAGCTCGATGCTGCGCAGCTCCTCGTTCAGCAACTCCAGCTCCTTGTCCACGCTCTCGGGGTCGCTCTTGCTGGCGTCCAGGGGGCTGCTGGCGCAGTACAGGCCGTAGGGGCTGCCGCTCTTGGCCTGGCACTTCAGCTCCAGGAGCTCCCGGAAGCGCTCGCACTCGTCCGCGGGGATGCCCAGGTAGTCGGCGTCGGCGCAGTCCGCCGACAGGAAGGACTCGCTGCTGAACGGCAGGTCGCCGCTGCCCAGCGTGTCCTGGCTGCACGTGAGCTTCCTCTGCGCGGCCAGCGGGGCGGACGAAACGGTGGCGTCGTCGGCGTTCTCCTGCTCCGAGCTCTCGTCGTTGCGCGTGCTCTCATCTGTCCGCCCCACGCCGCTGTCCTTCTCATGCTGATTGGACAGGATGGTGGCCGTGTCTGTAGTTCCCCCGTCTTCTTCATGCTTCTTCTAGAACAAGAACAAACGGCCACGGTGAGGGAGGGCCCCGCCTGTGGTTACTGGGTTCCCCCCTTGCTGGAGAAAAAGGATGTCGGGGCAGGGCAGGCTCTGACTTTCTAAGGCTGAGGGGCAGCGTATGGGATGAGTACTAGTTCAAGGATCTGGCCAGACCTAGGCTGGCTGAACACCAACCCTTCTCGTCTTCACTTCTCCCACCTGCGAACTGAAGGGACGAGACACCTCACCTCAGTGAATGATCCTAGCCATGTAAGGACCCAGTGCAAGGACAGCAGGAAGCCTGTAGGGCCTTATGGCTCAATTAGTGCCTTATTAGGTAGGTCTCTGACCATGGAGGTGGCACAGAAGGGGCTAAAGGGCTCACAGCGGCTCAGGCAACAGCCAGGGAATTGCTTTACATTTCAAAACATGACTTGATGTTTTCCGACCTGTGTTAGAGCTGGCCCATGTGTTTTCCAAACGGCCAGCAAGTCAGCTCTACCTCCCATTAGTGCTCAGCTTTAAAAGCCCAGCTGCATTCTCTTGGCTGGAGAGACTGGCAGCTTGCATTTTGTTGGTGTGCAGATAAGCACTGCGTTTCCTTGCCCCCTTCCAGGCCGGTGGGTTTCTGATGGTCCTCAGCATCACTGCGCGTTTTCCCAGCGCTCAGAGGGGTGAGGGGTGTGGGGCCGTGGCCTTACCTGCTGCAGCATGCTGGCCGTGAACTGCATGGCCTGCTGGTGCTGCTCCTCAAGCATGTCCATGTGCAGGTGGTCCAGGAAGTCATTGCGGTCATCGTCCATCCAGCCCTCATCCAGCTGGGGAGAGGAAGCAGCAGCCCACACAGGCCTCAGAAAAGATGCCTTTCATTTTACTCACTTTTTCAAAGCAAGAACCTTACCCTGGGGAAGGCTGGCTCTCTGGCTCCTTCCGGGAGACATCAAAGTGAAATGTGCCCCTTGGTTTGCTCTCCATCAGGAAACTGGCCTCTCTCACATGAAAGAAACCTCTCACCCTGCACTGTATCTGGCCAAGGCTCTGGTGGCCACGGTGTTATTTTTGCAGGGGGACAGCCTTGCAGGCCTTCAGGCCCCCTGGGTGTCTCGGGCAAGACCCATCCCTTGTGATTAGGCCCCTATCTTCCTAGAGTAGACGCTTCAGGGGGCGGAGACGTTACAGCCCACAGGCTGACTAGGGCCTGCTGGGTGTGTTCCATCCATGGCCACGTGGGTGCTCCTGTGGCAGAGTCTAGCAAGTGCACTGGGGGCGGCGTGGCTCCAAAGGCAAGCATATTATTTGGCCTTTTAAGAAAGTTTTCTGACCAGCCATTCCTTGGGTTTTTAAAATAAAAATTATATTTTATGTTTATTAAATCATGATAGAGGCGCCTGGGTGGCTCAGTGGGTTAAGCGTCCCACTTCAACTCAGGGCATGATTTCACGGTTCATGGGTTCAAGCCCCGCCTCGGGCTCTGTGCTGACAGCACTGAGCCTGGAGCCTGCTTCAGGTGCTGTATCTCCCACTCTCTCTATGACCCTCCCCTGCTCACGATGTCTTTCTCTCTCTTAGAAATAAACAACAAAAAAAATCATGATGTACATGTTACACATAAACATAGTGCAATGATTCCTACAGTCAACCTAATAACCAAAGCCATTGTGTTTTAGGTTCCCTACGCTCTGTGGTTAGAATGGAGGTCCGCACAGTGGATCTAGGCTGGGACACTGGTCAAGCTTTAGGAACTCAAACATCTTGATGGTTATGACCTTGGCTGTGTTCTCCATTCTGTCATGTGTCCTTGTCTTCTCCTAAATTACAATTCCCATGCTAATGAGCCTGCTGGGCCTGTGATACAAATGCTGGGCTGCCTGTCAGCCCTCTCCTTGAGTGCTTAAAATCTACAGTAGATTTTGGGCCACATCAAGCGTGGCTACTTTTTCAGAGGACAGAGTAGATTCAAATTCAAACTCAGTGCATGGGCAGTGGTCTGTAGGGCCAATGGACTTGGGTTTGTGGCTTTAGAAATACAGACCCTGCTTCATCGGCAGAAGAGGACTCACCTGGAGTTCAGGCCTTGCAATCAGCAAAGAAAAGTTCTTGTTTTCTTCACTGGTTAGAAGAGCCACAGCCTCTTCACGGTTCTGTACCTCTATCCCATTAATCTTAAAAAAAAAAAAAAAAAAAAAAGTGATGAGGTGATGGAGGGGTGGACCATAGCATAATTAGGCCATCCAAAATCATTCCAGACTGTTCCTGGCTGCTGTGTGTCACCCAGTCACAGCTGGAACACAGAACTTGGATGTAACTTGCAAAGGATGCTCATTTTCAGAAAGAAAGGCCCTGCTCGCACTAGTCTATCCGTCACCATGACAGGCATACAAGGCTACTAATGTGCCAGCTCCAGGAACAGAAGTCGCTGTGACTCCAGAAGGCAGACAGAAAAATCACCATGTTGTGAAGAGGGAACATCTGAGCAATTTAATCAGACATCATACTCTGGCCGGAACAGAAAGGGAATGTACGGACTCATTATTAGAGACACTTTCAGAGACTCTAGGAGCAAAAGCAGTAGCAGGGCTGATGTGACCATGATGGAAGTTGAAGGCAAACAAGGAACTGGGATGATCCACGGTGCTTCTGGGTGCCCGTTTGGCACCGCAAACTTCTTTAGGCGGGACAGAAAGTCGAGTGAGAGGGACTATGTCACATCTGGTATGAAGGTTTCAGTCCCAGGGCAGAGGACTCCTCCAGGGGGCACAGGGATGGTCCCACTGAACCAAGAGGCAGCAAAGGGGGTGACTCTTGTGTTTGGGGTGACTGAACCCTGTTCCCAGTGGAGGCGGGCAGGGCCATGTCCAGAACCCAGTACTTCCATACCCCGTGGTAAATGCTAATGCAACCCAAACACCAGATTGCCGATGCATCAGGGCATTTAGGAATCAAGGTCTGGGTTACTCCACCAGGAAAGGGTCCTTAAGCAGCTGAGGGTTGGGTTGAAGTCTGAGGAAATGGAGAATAAGCAGTGGAAGAGGAAAATAAAATTTAATCGTGGTGAGGCGTGTAATGGCAGATATAAACATGGTGGATTCGAAACGAGAAGGTATGACCGCGAAGACAGACGCTAAAGCCTTGTGGCAAAGAATCTCAATTTCTGTGAGATTAAAAAAGTTGGCCGCTGAAACAAGCTGGTTTCATTTAGAGTCCCAGGAGCACTCGGACTCCTGGTAAAGAAACTATCCACAGAAGCCATTCTGTGAATGTCACCTCATGAAAGTAAAAGTAAAAAGTAAAGTAAAAAGTAAAAAGGCTTCTTAGTCTATGTTATTAAATTTGCCCATTTTCTATTTTCAGGGCAAGACCAACCTTGACACATGTGGTCCAAAATGAATCCTTCAAAGAAATGTAAAACAAGAATTATTCTGCATTGAAAAAATTTAAAAAGCGGTGGGGGTGGGGGTGGGGGTGCTGGGTGGCTCAGTCAGTTAAGCACGAGACTTCCGCTCAGGTCATGATCTCAGAGTTCGTGACTTGAGCCTTCGGTCTGGCTCTGTGCTGACAGCTCAGAGTCTGGAGCCTGCTTCAGATTCTCTGTGTGTCTCCCTCTGCCCCTCCCCTGCTGGTGCTCTGCCTCTCAAAACTAAATTTAAAAAATTAAAAAAAAATTTTTTAAAGAGAATCATTCTGGTTCACAATTGGCCAAAATTATGGACTTGACCTGGGCCCCTGCCGTGCAGTCTTTCCCCAAAGTGAATGAAAAGAAACGACGTTCGCCTTCTGTGAAGTGCTGGGTACTCTCTGCAGTCTCCCCAAGGTCTCCCTACTCCCTGGGGCATCTTCCTTTCCGGGGCCTGTACAGGACTCATCCATTTAACTTGTCTGGCCTCCCTAGCCAGCATCTGATTGGGTAATCCTTGTTCTTTAACCTCTTTTGCATTTTCAACCCTAAAGCTGTTGATGTCACCCATGAAATGTGCTATCCCGTGACAGGCAGGGGCTGAGGCTGCTGGCTGGAAGCCGCCCTACCTGGATAATACGGTCTCCTTCTCGGATGCGCCCATCCTTGGCCGCGATGCTGTTAGGGTCGATCTGAAACACACAATGGACATGTCAGCACAGAGTGGATAACCAAGACACGGATAGAAATGAACAAAACTTTGCATCATGCAAGGAGAGATCAGCACAGGTCGCTCAGTTTCCAAGTCCCTTCCTGGGTGTGCTCCCGGGCCCTTCCCCGGTGGCCCTGTCACACGATGGTGTGCGCAGACGCTTGGGGCATAATGGATGGAGACGCACAGCTGACTGTGGTTGCACTCACACAAACGAAAAGCCCAGTGTGACGCTGAGCAGGTTTTGGGGCGCCCTTCACTAGGTTCACCGGCAGTCACGGCCTCGATGATTTTACTAAATGCTTCCATTTTGGAAAACAGCTTTAAAAATGAAATATAATTGAGACTGGTGGGTTTAAGTATGGGAAAAATCCCTCCAACTGCAGTTGGACCTGAGGAAGGTCAGGGTGGACCTTCTTAAACTTGGTGAACAAAGTGAGTCCAAAGGAATAATGATTAAGCCCAGGAAACACTTCACTTTGTTCTTCCCACAGAGAGGGGGTCATTTCTTCACACAGCCGAGTTTCTGGCCTTGCTCGGATGGGAGTGTCTGGTCCACACTGACATCAGTCGCTTTGTGCTGTCTTCTCTAATACGATCACAATAGCTCCAATCTACGTACTTTGAACATACATTTAACTTATGTGAATTCAACTATATACACATCCAACCAAAAGGGAAAAAAAAAGAGATAAAGAAATACTTTAAAGAATGTAAATGATTCCATCCACCATTCCATTCAGTGAACACGAGAAGGGAAATGTGAATCTGTTCTTCCCCCGGGGGCTGAACACACAAAACCATGTAAACGGCTCCATTTTATGGCCGATTTGCAGGCTTCTCCAGGGTAATTTCGCCTTATGTGCTGACATTTGAACTTCACCCACATGTAGAGATGTAACTCTGTGGACTGTGTGATGAAGGGGACAAAGACATTTGTGTCCTTCCAAAGACTTCTCCATGAGCCAGAGGTCAGGCTGGTTAATACATAATAGAAGAAAAAAAAAACCCTCCTCTGGTCCTGAGAGGACAGAAACCCTGAGCCTTCATACCTCACTTATATAAATCCCAATGTCGTCTTCATCATCTGTCCGGTAGCACACGGTGAGGCCCAGCTTGTCCTGGCTGTTGATTCTGTAGAGATCTACTTCCTAGACAAAGAAAGGGCATTTCCAGTGAGCCTGCAGGAGGCAGGGGAAGCTGGGGGTGGGGGTGTGTGTGTGTGTGTGCACAGGCTTTGAACCTATTTTGTTTCAATGATGAACTGGAGTTCTTTATATTTGTGTAGAGCAGTTAACTTACTAAACAAAAAGTGATTATGGACCCAGGATCAATGCCCACGGCATTTCTGACCTTCCAGTCAATATAAAGTCATTTTGAAAATAGTTATTTTATTGATCCCCCAAAAGAAAAATTGCCTATATTTCACTCAGTGTCAAGACTTCTGGGGTAGGGCTTTTAAAAAGCATTTTTTCAATGTCTGCCACAAATGAGAATATTTCCATGGCCCAAACCATCCAGCCGTTTTGGTACAAATGTTTCCAATGTGTTCGGGTAGATTTCACATTGCATTCCCTTAATATTCACAGTAATAGAACTTGCAAACAGATTACACATAAATTGATCCAAGAAAGGAGGGTAACGTGATAGCGCGCAATTAATGCTTTCCACAACAGCTGTGATATTTACAGTCAAGAAATTAGTTTCAGCCGCTATTACCGCAAATTAAATAAGATAAAAGCAAAGTGAGCCCAAATGTGAGAGCATGAGCACAGGGAACGCCACTGCATCTGACAAGGAGTCTGCGCTTCAGAACAAAGTCAGAACTTTGAAAGTTGTTGGAGTCTTGGGAAGTTCTGGGTTTTCTGCAAGCACTAACAGGCCACCGTGCCCTCTCTACCACACTGCCAACTACCCCCACGACATTCTGCAGCAGGGAGCCACAGGCCTGTCTGAAGGGCTGCCTGATAAGAAAGTCCCCACCAGGTCTCCTGGCCTGGTTTTTACTGTGAACTGCTTGCCACCCAGGATGGTAGAGGTGCTCAGAGAGAATGGGGCTTCGAAACCACAGTCTCTGGGAACCACTTCCTCTCTCTATACTATCCCGGAAGGGTGGGAAGGATGCAGTTGTTTTCGTGGGAAAGCT
Source organism: Proteles cristata cristata (assembly GCA_017311185.1). Lineage (NCBI taxonomy): Eukaryota > Metazoa > Chordata > Mammalia > Carnivora > Hyaenidae > Proteles > Proteles cristata. The sequence goes on along the minus strand of JAESUZ010004230.1, from coordinate 541,189 downwards.
CAAAGCAGTTGTGTAACAGGTACCTTCTTAACCCTCCCCTGTGAAAGGCAGGGTACCCTACACCATGGATATTTTCAGGGTGGAAGAATAAACAGCAGTTTATAAATGTCCGGGGCCAGTAATGCCAAAGCCCCGTGTGCAAGAACGAGAGAGGTGTGCCGAGCATGGCCAGGTATGAGGCCAGATTAGGTAGGACCCCACAGGCCAGGATGAGGAGCTCTGAGCTTATTTCAGCATCATGGGAATCCATGAAAAAGTTTTATGTGAGGACTGCCCCAATCTGACAGACTACGTTCAGCAGTCTCTCGGGCTGATACACGGAGAGTAATGTGGTGGGGAAGAACTGGGGCTGTGAAGACAGGCAGACCTGTGTTCACATCCCCAATCTACCTCTTTCTAGCATCTGTGTCATGTACTTGTTGCTGTATCTAAGCCTTGCTTGGAAATGCCATCCTGCTGCCTGAGGCATGGTCTAGACTCACTGAGGTTAAGGCACGCAGAGCTCTCAACACGGTGCCTGGCCTGCAGAAAGCCAGTAGGAAATGGGGGTGTAACATTGCAGGGGTGTTGACTTGTCTCAAGTTCCAGAACTTGCTTGTAGCAGGGTGGGCATATTTCACATGTCCCTCCCACCCAATGAGATGACTTTATTTCCTGAACATTGATATGTTAATTAATTCAGTGGCTTTCTAATTATAGCTTTAGCAATATGGCCAATTTTCATTAAATGAGATCCCAATTTCTGATTCTTGAGTTGGATAGAAAGTTCTCATGTTTTGAGAACTGGACTAAGCACGGTAATGGAGGTTAAGGGTTGCTGTTTAACTACAGGGGCCAGTTCTTTCCACATACTTTGGAGCAGCCAATCTGCATACCTCAAATATATGGTTCGTCACAACTCCTCCTCTTATGCTGCAAGCACATGCCCACATCTCTGTCCCAGGTTACCCTTCATTTGGGTCTGGGTAAGAGGGAAGGCTTTCTCTGTTTTGGCCCTTCTCATGCTTAGTGCAAATCAGCGCAATTTCGTGATGATTTGTTTGGGTCCCACTGCACAACTGTAGCCAAATGCTGCCGCAGAGCCCTGTGCTATCTATCATGGTGGAAGCCAGATGGTTCTGGAATAGGTCCCTGTGCAGCCAAAGCAGAGAGAGAGAACTGGAAAAGTTGTAGGAAGAAAAATGAGAGAGACAATGAATGTTGTGATACTCCTTTTAACAGAATTATAAATGGTAGCATGAGTTACAGCTTTTTCCAAATAGTTGGCCACCAAGGTTAGTATCTAAGCGTAAAAGCTATCGGAGTCGAACTGGGCTTGATCCCAGTACTCAAAGTGTGCTTCCACATGTGGCTCTGAGCAAGTTAGTGCAGACACTGATGGAAGTCTTTAGAAACTAGAAACTACTACAGCATTTGGACATTGTCATAATATCTAAGAACAAGATTTGCAAGCTTGTCTCTCTGACCAAATTGTCTATGGGTTCAGGTACTCTGGACTCAAGTGGCAAGCAGCATATAGGGTGAGCTGTATAGTCTCACGTATTATTGACCAGTAACACACTGAAAATTAAACGAACTGGTTGACCTGGTCATCATAGTTTTTCAGTATAGACAGCCTGAGAAGCACGGCTCTGTGAGGGCTCCCTTTTGAGAACCCAGGAAAGTGAAAAGTCTGGAAATCACGTCTTAGAAAAGAAGAGCATAATGTACTATGGTTATTCAAGTGGAAAGAAGGAAGACTCATAAGGGACATGATAGCTGAAGGTCGGCTGTGTAACAAAGGCTTACCTTTATTTGGCCTAGTTCCCACAATGTAAAGTGTGCTATCTGAAGGACTAAGTAAATGATTTCAATAAAAATCTAACTTGAAAATCATTTCTACTATGTTTTTTTGGTTAGTATTTTGATTGACAGATATTTGGAAAACTGCAGAGCTGTGAATGTGGACATTACTATTCATGTTCCTGTTACTATTGGTAGGAGGACTTTTTCCCTTCTAAATCTGCCAATTCCTTTCAAGGAATCTTTGATAACCAGGGAGAAAACTTTCTTAAAACAAAACGTCAGGCTGGAAAGGAATACATCCTTATGTGTTAGTTGCTTTAAAAGAGTTTTCCCTGAATCCCTGATAATTGAATCAAGGATGCCATGTTATGCTTTCCTTGAACACAGTTTATATTCTATCATTAACCCCACAAGTGATTAGCAAGTAATAATAGATTTCCACTAAATACTGTTGGAAATTACACATAACAGTCAAATATTCCCCCGTCTTTGCATGGGGGACCAGAGGCCCTCCTTACCTGACCTATCCCCAGGCAGTGATGCTCCGGAAGGCAGGGCTCCCTTCCTACAGTGGAAAGATTTAGCCAACATTGCATTTAGCCTTTAAATCCCATTGCACATCCTCCCGGGCAGACTGTCGGGGCGACAGTCACATTTTTACTTTACTTTGGTCAGATTTGACTTAACTACCACAAAAGCCAAATTCCATCCTTGACATGGATACGAAGCTGGCCCTAGCACGACACCCACACCATGTGATAGGATAGAACGCAGGAGCCAGTCTACTCAGAAACACCTGTCCTGAGAATGTTAAAGCTTTTGTCTCCCCTTCCCCCATCCCAAAATTCCACTTGGCTGTGAAGCAGACTTTAGGACTCACTTTCTAAAAGAGATTCAAGAATGGGAGTGTAATTCTAGTTTAAGGCTAGTCCTTTGTGAAGAATAGCTGTCTTAGAAATGGTCTGGTTTTAAAAAGGATGAGTGGTACCAGATGAACGATGCTGATATTACATTTCAAGCAATAATAAAGGAAAGGGTGTTCAGGAGGTTACTCCACGTATGTACTTGACATTGATATTAGATAAGATGGCTTGGGCTATAATGTTTCCTTGTGTTAGCTCGATCTTCTAAGGAGCTCTAAACAAAAGCCAGGCAAGTTCGGTTAAGAAGGCATATGGTGTAACTTAGCTATGGTCACTCCATTTCCAAGGGATGGTTCAACATCATAAAGAAGAGCCTGGTTGCTAATAGTTAAGCAAACAGTGAACCATAAAAGGTTTTCAGAAGCTCTTGAAAAACAACATGGTAAGAACTGCTTACTGCTACCGCCTTGGCTCTCTATATAAATCTGACTTTTATCTTGGTTGCTCATAAAGAGGATTACAGTAAAGCAACAGTAGCTGAATAATGACTTGTGTAGTAAAAACAAGTGTCTGGCCGAATATACTGTGCACAGTAGGCACTCAAAATCAATGAAAGAGTTTGAGATTCAAAAGCAGAAAAAACTCCAAGTGAAAAACAATCCTGGCCCTGCCCTTCACAAGCTAGGCTCTTGGGAAAGTCATTTCATTTCTTTCAAACTTCTCAGCTATTCTGCAGTTTTATAACCAGATATGGTATTTGGGGGCTTTTAGCAGACAGTTCTACAAGCTCCCTGGGTGGTTTGTAAATTCTCAACATTGCATTCTGACTCCAAGCTAAAGGCACAGCCTTACGCAACTGAGCACATCACTGAAAGCTTAGAGGTTATCAATACATATCTGTCTGCAATGGAGATAAGATTTCAAAGAAGCCCATTAATCAAACTGATATGAATAATGTATTAGCATTATCTGGATTACAGCTCCCCCACCACCGGTGTCCTGTTGCTTACTGGTCTAGATGGACTGTTGGATAAAAATGAACTGCTAAGCCTGACATTTCAGATGAAATTGAAACGATAGCCCAATTAAGAGAATTAATGGGGCCATTCCACCTGGGTGATTCGAGCTTTCTGTTTTAGCATCAACCACTTTAATCAGAGGGGATCCCAAAGACTAATTTCACTGGCTTATCCCACTCTGGGAAGACGAGTCACTGAAGCCTAACTCTACCTTATCGGTTCAGAACTGCTGTGCATATTTCTTGAAATTGTCTCAACCCTTTCAGTGTCTATGCACAGGGGTAGATCCCACACATGTGTCTGTAAAGGGGATGCACTTCCCTTCACGAACCTTCATTTGGGACAGGCATTTGAAGGCATTTGTTCCTTCACTCAGCACGTGTTCACTGGGTACCTACTGTGTGCCAAGCACAATCTAAGCATGAGGATTGTAGGTGCAAATGAGTTGGACAAGAGCCCGGCTCTCATGGGACTTGTATTCTAGTAGGGGTGCCAGACAGTAAGTGGGAGATGGCACTGGTGGGATAGGAATGCTTTAGAGTAGTCGGGAAGCTTCCTGGGAGGTGACACTTGGACAAAAGACTGGGCTGGACTGAGCCATGTTAGGATCTAGGCAGGTACTATTTGGGTCGAGAGAAGAACAGGTGGGAGGTTCTGGTGTGCAGATGGTAGTCCAAAGAATGGTAAAGTGCTGATTATACTAACAGGGTGAGGAGGCTGACTCACGGAGGGCAGGGCTGACCGGGGAAGGTTCCCGGGAGGAACCCTGAAAGGCTAAAGAAAAAGTAGATTGGCCAAGCATCCTATGTCATCTCCAGGACAATTCCAAGTTCCCAGTGATCTACTTAGAGGAGTCAATGAAACCAGGTTTGAGGGACGTTTTAGTCTCCCCGTGGAAACTGTGGCTTTCTTCCCTTTTCTCACCTCAAAATTACATCATCAGAATACAACAGAGTTCGTGAAGGGAGCTTCAGAGCCTGGAGAGGCGGCTACTGATGAAGCAACTGGGAAATTAAAACAATAGATGAAGGAAAAAACCTTCTTCAGACATCTATTTTCCTTCTTAATTGTCTACAGGAAGACCTAGAGCAGGTGTTCAGTACCTAAAAATTTATGGGTAATTATGTGGCTGCTCGACCCTTGGGTATATGGGTATAATCCTTTTAGCTTTACACAGTTCCGCAATAACAGGGATTTGACACTTACCTAAATACGATCATTTTGTGTGCTTTAAAAGACAGAACATCTGTTTTTCTCTAAGCATTTGCTCCAACAGTGTCCCAATACACTCATGTATTTTCCTCCTATATATTATCTATGGAACTGGTTATTTTTTGAAAAGTGTGGATGTTGATCTCATTCAATGCCGAGGATGAGTGATGTATTGAGATTAGGCCCCTAACTCAAAACAAGCCTGCTCCTTCTGTAATCCCCCACCCCCACCGCCCACAGTGGGGGAAGCCAAGGAGATGGAATGCAGCTGAGACAGACTATTGGTTGTTCTAAGAAGTCTCATGAAAAGCATGGATGATGGGTATGTGTCAGTCTCCCCAAACACTGGGTCTGCTTTAGCAAACCCAATTCTTGGTACTGAGGTTTGTTTACTAACATTCTGGAACCGACCAGATCACCTTCCAATGCCTCTGAAACAGAAAGTACTGGAGGCAAAGACTCTGCTACCCGGGAAGCCGCCACAGTGAGCTCCAGGAAGACTTTGGAGTCCTTAACACTAGACTCAGGATGGGTCTTTTTTCCAAAACCACCAGGTTCACTTTATGACATGTGCTTAGTTAACAGAAATCACCTGGTGACATCTCAGCTGCTAAGGACAAAAGTCCAAATGTGAAAGCAGCCTTCCTGCCTAGCAGGGACCCACGACCTTGTATTGGTTTTCTTAGGAGATACAAAGTTCTCCTGATTTGACATTTCTAGCCCCAGTGTATTCAACATAACAGATGCTCAGTGAAAGCAAGCAAAGTAGAAATGAAAATCATAATGGATGTCAAGTCTCAAGGCATCAGAGGTCTAACATTCAATTACTCTTCTAAATACTTGGGATTGCTGGCCTCTGCTTTTTAATCATGAAAAGAAAGAAGGTTTAGCCTAGTGCCGCATGTCTACAAGGTGCTTAGTCCTTTCTAGTCCGTAGGACTTCACTCTGCCCAGGGAAGGGTAGATGGCTTTGGAGACTTGGGAGGCACATCTTTACAGGAGAGAGGATGAAATGCACAACCAAAGCCTCACTGCTCTGACCCATGACCAGAGCAAATGAAAGCTTGGACGTCTTTACCTCTAGGTCAGGGCTCCTCCAGCTTTAATGTGTACTGACACACCCAGAGATTTTGTTAAAATGCAGATTCTGACTCGGTAGGTCTGAGAGCCAAGATTCGCATTTCTTGCCTTCTCCCAGGTGATGCTATGCTGTTCCTATCACCACATTTTGAATAAGAAGGTTCTAGGGAACTGTTTTAGAGTGGCTTCTACTAAAAGCAAGATGCTGGAAGATAGTTCATGGTGACAAAGCTACTTCCTTTACAAAGGCAGATGCAGTCTGGGCTAGTTTTAACACTTCTTTCACACAAGCCAATCTCTTAAGAAAGAGAACAGGAGGGAGTGGGGCACATCAGCCCCAGGCTCCCAGCCCCTGCCGGGCACCACCAGTAAATGGCAGGATGTGATAACACTGCCTGGTGGCCACTGTCCGTGTTGGATACCACCTACTATATGTGGCCATTGATGCTGATTTCCTTTAAAATAAATTTACCTTAGTTCAAATGACTTGGGTTAAAGCAAAATAGAAAGGAAACAATGATTCTGGTGGTGTTCAGATGTAACAAACTGTAAGGCAGAATAGGTCAGATTGCACAGATACTGCAGGAGCTCGATGACCTTCCAGAAACCACCTGCAAGCTCTTTTAGACAGGAATACGTTTCTAGGAAGAAACCATAGCTTCCATCAGGATGTCAAAGGTGTCAGACACCAAAACAGAACTAAAGAACTCACTTCTCTCAAGTCAAGTGTAACTAAGTGCCCATGACTTGCCAAGTTTACAGTATACAGCTGATTTCCTGGACAACATGGGTTTCAAATGCGTGAGTCCAGTTACATGCAGACTGTTTGGATAACTACACCACGGCACTGTAATACATGTATTTTCTCTTCCTTATTTTCTTTTCTCTAGCTTACCCATTTAAAAGAATACAGTATATAACACATATACAAAATATGTGTTATTCAACTCTATGTTATTGGTAAGGCTTCTGGTCAACGGTAAGCTAATAGTTAAATTTTTAGAGACGGAAAAGGTAGAAGCGGATTTTTGACCCTGTAGGGGGTCGGCACTCTTAATCCCTGTGTTGTTCAAAGGTCAAATGGGCTCCATAAATCCAGCTCCTTGGATATTTAATAGCTTTCTAAAGACCTCTGTCACAGTTACACTGATCATCAAAAAGCAGTGTTGTCCTATAAAGATTATTAAATAGCCCTTCTTCTTGTAAAGCACTGTTCCAGAGAATTCCAGACCCAGGAATCGTTAACAGGTACTTGACCAAAGAGAAATTGTTAGATCAAGAGAAGTAGGTGTCTGCAACTCTGCCTATTGTGTTTGCTCTCCCTCTCCAGGGCATTTACCATGCTCTTTAGCAAATTCAAGTCTTGAACTTCTATTTGTCACAGAAGTCCTCTATGACAAAGATCTCCTCACTGTGGTTCACTCTGACCATTCTGAAATAGATGTGGAAGGCCCTTTGTGAGCACCGTATATTAACACTGTTAAACAACTAGTGTCCTGTGGGGGGTCACTGGCTGCTTCATGAACTAGCCCTGAAGCTGGGGAGATGAGCAAGTATAAGTAGAAGGCAGAATCGTTCATTTTCTGAAAGGCACAGGCCACATTTCATGTAGCAATCAGTGGACGGCAAGTGCCGTGGTCTATGGTTGGTGGCAAGTACGAACCGCAGTTTAGAGTCTAAATTCCTGCCATTCCAGTTTAGAGCACAGCCCTTTAGCAGGACATTTATGTTTTCAAAAAGAAATGTCCCAGAGTCAGTCATGACTCTCATGCCAAATACACTGATTTCCTGCACTGGGCTGTAGGGGAGCAACCAGTGAAGGCATTATTTGCACACTTAGATCTTAAGCTTCTGTTCTGCTATAAAACTCCTCGGTAACTGCGAGAAACCAGGAGGAACACAGCTGTCTCCCACTCCCCTGCTGCTCCACAGTGCATCAACCTCACAGGTGTTGGGGGCACGGCCCAGATCACACGGCGCTGGCCACACAGCTGAACAAAGCGTTACTGGGTTTTTCCTAGCTTACCTTCTGATGGTGATGCACGGTTTACCCCTGACATCACAAAATCTTTCTACAAGGTCCCAATTATCTTATTCCGTAAAGTCACTTTTCAAAACATGCTTTTGTATTTTTTGAAAACACTATGAAACAGAGGAATGAGTGTTTACCCAAAAGTATAAATAAATATATGTTGAAATGTGACTTTTCTCTTATTTTCTATCACTCTTATTAAAAAACAAATGAGAACACGAACTCTGTAAACTGATGTCCTCCAGGAGAGAGGGAGAAGGGATGGGTGACAGGTGAGGGTGGTTAAGAGCGCACTTAGGGTGATGAGCACTGAGTTACTCCACAACTGCTGAATCACTGTATCGCACACCTGAAACTAGCGTAACACTGCAAGTTAGTTATACCGGAAGAAAAATAAATTGAAAACACCTTAGAGGCCACTGTGACTTTATTCATCCTCTAGATTCTTGAGTCCTATTTGGCCTCAAGTAAAATTAAGGAGAGTTACAGATGTGCTAATTTTTTCAAGCTCAGTGTTTGTAAACTTTGGACAAACCCTCTGGTGTTGGCTTGGGCCAGCTAATCACTTATCCACCTCACCTCTGAGTAAAAGCGGTGAGGACTTGGGGAGTAGAAAGGTGGGGGAGCTCACTGTAGTTACAACAATGTGTAGAGTTTAGAGCCTGATGGGAAGGAGATTACACGAATTCAGAGATCTCCAACAGGACTTACTACCGTATCATTTAAGTAATTTTAATTTAAAAAATCCTGGATTTCTGCTTCGGGATCTGATTGTTATGCTCTGTTTTGAAGGGGATTGGGAGAAAAGCTCAGTGATGCCTTGAAACACATGACTGAAAGTAGTTCTTTTAAAAGAAATCCACTCACAGTGGCTATGTTACCAACATCCATAAACTATGCCTACAGAGAACCTGGCAGTCTTCGTAATGAGCCCTGAAATCTAGACAAGACTGTTCTTACCTCCAACTCCAGCTCTTCCCTGTCCATGTCCTGATGGATGCCTCCAATGTAGTCATTGGGGTCATAGTACTCGTGGGCTGAGGGATGCCTGCAAACAGAAGAAAGACCCTTCAGGCCTCTTGCACTTGGAAGTAGCTGCTGTCATTCCCCTCCCCTCCCACCTCCGTGACAAGATGCCTCTGTGATGAGGCACAAGTTCTCAGGGCCTGGGGCACTGTCTCTGCTAGTTTCTCCCTGGCTGTGTTTCCCAGTGGGGTCAGGACCTCCCCGTAACACTTCCATCCTCTGCGCTAACGTCTTTCCCCCTGGAAGATGGAGGTGACAGTGGGACAGCCTTTGGTGCTCCCAGGGACCATCCCCCAGCTGACTAGTCATGTGTGTCAACAGGACTCATTTCTGTTTGTTTTCATTTTTTTTTTTAATTTCTAGGAGAGAGAGAGACACACAGCATGAGCAGGGGAGGGTCAGAGAGAGAGAGGGAGTCACAGACTGAAACAAGCTCCAGGCTCTGAGCTGGCAGTCAGCACAGAGCCCGACGCGGGGCCTGAACCCACGAACCACGAGATCATGACCTAAGCGAAAGTCGGACGCTTAACCGACTAAGCCACCCAGGAGCCCCTGTTTTCATTTTTTTTTTTTTAAGTTTATTTTGAGAGGGACAGCGGTAGTGGGGAAAGAGCAGAGAGACATGGAGAGAGAGAATCCCAAGCAGGCTCTGCACGGTCAACACAGAGCCCGATGCAGGGCCTGAACTCACGAACTGTGAAATCATGACCTGAGCCAAAACCAAGAGTGGGATGCTTAATGGACTGAGCCACCCAGGCGCCCCAACAGGACTTGTTTCTAACTCAATCTCAAGGTAGGAGATGTACTCCTATCTCGTGCTTCTTGCCTCACTGTGAGATTTTATCTTTGGGGAGAAAAAGGCTGGACTTGAGGCAACATTCAAAGACACGTGTTGGCCTCTGAGACAGGTCTGAAGGGCTATGACCAAAACTGCTATGCTGTCATCTAGGACAGTGTCTTTCCAAACTTTCGTGTTTATTCCCCAACAAGGATTACATCTGGCATGAAAAGCCTGTACGCACAGACAGGTATACAGTGAGCATACACCCATGCACACATAAACTGCATGTGCAGATAAGCACACATGGGTACACAGTCACTGCTCAGAGAATGGACACTTGAGTCTCTCTCTCTCTAGGACGACGTGTGTGAAACACTATTTACACAACCCACCGGCTCTTAAGTATCATTAATGGAACGTCCAGGAGCAAAGGCAGTGGGAATGCTATGAGGCTCGGCCGGCAACTCTGAAAGGTGCCAGACGTGGATGGAAAGCTTCAGCCTGACAGTTGACTGGGGACTCAAACCTTGCTGTTCTCAAAGGTCAGCAGAGCAATCGATGGTCTTCCCTCCCACGCACTTCGTTTTATAAAAACAGATCAGACATGAATGGTCATCCAAACAAAGGCTGGCTTTCAATTTTCTGGACTTACCAGCACCTATCAGGTAAATATACTGCCAGCACTTAAGGGGCTTTTAGTACTGAGGAGGTTGTGGGAAGGCCTGGGCTTTCAAGCATCAAGTTAACGCTCCCCTTTCCTTCCCGACGTGCACTCTTGCTGTCCTCTGACCTTGCAGCCCGAACCCGGGGTGACCTGTGGACTCTACTGACATTTCTCAAGTCTCCCCTTGAGGGTAAGTCATGTCATGTTAACTAGACTTAAGAGGAAATTAAAGGTCTGGCTTCTAAAAGGCCCATCACCATGACAGTTCACCACCTGAGAGTCAAGACTTGCCGTAAAGGCCTCATCAATACTGAGAGGCAGTTAGGGTCTATAAAGTCAAACGACTGGCTTGAACGATTGTACTCGGCGAAGTTTAGGTGAGATGGGACCTGCCTTGCGATCGGCTGCCAACAGAAGCTGAGAACGGGTGAGCGTGCACGGGAAGGGCAGTCGTTACATGTACCTGAGGTAACAGCTGTCTGCACGCTACCATGGTGTGCTCGGTGCCCCCCACCCCCCCGACACAATGTCCGCTGCAGCTGAGGTGGCTTTGTCAGGCCTGGGCAGCTGGCCCTGGGTTCCTGTGACAGCTAACAGGCAACACCATGGGCTGAAAGGCAAGCCTGTCTGGCACCTGACGGAACATTGGAAGCGTGTGCTCACTTCCACTATGGAGTCGCTAACGGAAACCCAACAGGTATCACTCAGAGGTCTGCCCTGGAAGAGGTAAAATGACCTTTAAAATAGAGCAGCAAGTCAATCTTCGGAATGAGGAGCAGGACAGGAAGAGCCAGGAGTGACTCTCACGTCACCTAGAGACTGAGGTGGGGAGGTGGACATACTGACCTCACATACGCAAAATCACATGCTAAAGGGGACAGCTTCTCAGCCAGTGGTCTATCTTTAAAAATTTCTTCATTTACATCCCCTAAATATTTAATCTGTCACTAAATTAATGATGATTGCTGCTGCCGCTTATTATGGCACATTATTTCCTTTAACTCAACACTCTTATACACTAAGTGCTATTATTATTTTTCCTCTTATTAACATGGGGCTAAAGTAAAGTACTCCAGCTGCCCAGCCAGGTAGAAGTGTGCACATCGGGCTGGTCTGACTTGAAGGCTCCAAGCCCCTCTCTATCTCTGGCAGGGAGTAAGGTAAGAGGAGAGTTGTGTGTAAAGTAATTAATGTGTGATGTTGGATCACAGCTGTTACTTAATCGGTAAATGCAGTACTTATATGAGGCATGTGTGGGCTTATTAACACAGATCCAGGTTTGAAATGAGACCCAAGAAAGCAGAATGCACCACCTTCAGGGCTCTCTTTACCTTCCCAACTTACTTTGTTGTCTATTTGAAAGAACCATCAGCATTCCCTCTAGTATCACCACCAAACCTTCACGTTGCCATTTGCGGTGATTAAATTTTACTCTGAAATAACTTTAACGACATTTGTAAGTAATTTTGTTCTTGGAATATAATTTGAATAACTCCGCTCCGGGGTTATAATAAAGTAATTAATATGTCAGAGCGGTTTTGAGCAGGATTCAATTGATTGCCTCCATAAACAATGAAGCGAAGTACGGGCAACTTGGAGAATTATGACACATCACATTATTTTCCCCACATGGAAGGGGAGAAACCAACTTCTCCGGACCTCTTTACTGCATTTAACACATTAGCACTGCACGGTCACGTGACTTACTCCTCGGGCAGGAGATAGGGATCCAACACAGGTGGGCTGGGAGAGGACATCTTGGTGAGCGCCATGATGTGCTCGAAGGTGATGTCGGTTTGGGTTCCTGTGTCCACGAGCTGTGACTCGGACGGAGGCGTGAACATTTTGGTCCGTGGCGTTCTTCTCAGCACCTGCACCACGATGGGCTCTTTGGCCGTCTTGAAAGCCTCCACAGCCTGGTCATGGGTTGCTCTGGATAAGTCTTTGCCGTTGACCTGTGGGAAAACAGGTAGGGTGAGGGAGGCTGATCGTCAAGCGGAAGCCGGGAAGACTGTTCTCCTGTCTGAGTGCACAAAAATAACAACTCGGGGTTGGGGGGAGGGCGAGGGGGTCTGACGATCACAGTTCTCTGTGGTTGGGGGCTCCCAAGGAGAGCCTAGTGGGATGGGAAGGAGTCTGCAGGGCTGCAGATCTGGCATTCAGCAGCAAGGCTCACAGCAGGGAGTGTCGGCTTCCTCCTGGGGGGTCTTTAACGCAGGTTCCTCACCTGCTCATCTCCCCTGTGATAGAAAAGAGCAGCCTCAGGGCTCAGAGCCTTTATCAGGCAATAATAGCTAACTAGAAATTAATTACATTGTTATGTTTTAATAGGGTGTATTGTGTCAGGTGACATTAGCTTTCTTTTTAGGGAAGCACTGGGAAGTTTCCTTTTGAAATAAATTGCTTGGCTTTTTTTTTTTTCTGTTAAAAAAAAAAGTCAATTAAAACTACTAAGTAAATGATCCGCCAGGCCGTAGGTGGGTTGGCAGAGACCAAGGAAGTACACAAATGGCTGGCGTTCTGGCTGACGTTTGGGAAACAAGCGCTAGTGTAACCGCGGTCCCGTGTCTCACTGTGTACAGCCCCTGTGTACAGCCCCTGCTGCCGCATCCCCAGTGCCCGTATTTACTGCTTGTCAACTGTCTACTGCAGGACTTACATGAAGCTACCACTTAATCCTCCTCTCCTCATAGTCTGGGAAGCTGGCAGAGCCGAAACCATGTCCATCTCCCCCCTCCAACAGCCTCCAATAAACTAAATCATCACCTAGGTAGTGGTGGGTCACGACTTTGTACCATTGGAAAGAATCCTGGACACAGCAGGAAATAAAAACTAACTCACCATGGCTATCTTTAGCTTGGCTTATGCAAGAGGAAATAGAAGGCAGAACCTTGTTTCTACACTATGAAGCCGTTCCTAGCAACCTGTTAGCCCAACTATTTAACTGACCCCATGTTCTGATGGTTTGGCGATGTCGCATCGAAATTATCAGGCCCCAACATATTTCAGTATTATTCCCCAAGTTCCCCAAGTGGTTGCTTTGCTTTTTAGCGTCACATAGGAGATGACTGCATAGCAGCCATATTCTGCAGAATACACCTCTGCAAAAGTTCCTTGGCGTCTCACATCTCTGGAAAACGACACTGACAAGTTCATGTCACTTCACAAATGAAGTCCTGAATGTAAACCTCTTAGATTAATACTCCATTTTTTTCAATAGGCATGTTTTTAGTATTCATTTATAAATGTCACAGGGAACACAGAACGTTTCCTTGTCTGACACGTACATCCTCCCTTCAGCACCCACCTCCCATTATCTCGTACTTCAAAGCACGCTGACAGTTATGGGTCCTTCCTCTGAGGCAGAGGGCACTTTGGTTTCTTTGTCCGAGCAGAACATGAGTATTGATTATGGGGCCATTTTTCTATGTTTGCTAAGTCCCTTCACTCGGGCCCTACAGGGACAAGAGCTCTCAGGACCAAGGATCTTGTAAACAACTACTCAGTTCAAGAATAGATGTCAGACTCTTTTCTTATAATGAAGCCCAAGTGCATTGTGCCAGGGGAGATTATTAATGATCTTGATTCAATCTACTTAAGTAATTTACTTACATCACAAGGGAGTCAGGCAGAACAAGAACTCTGGGCCACACAGTGGTTCAAACGCACTATCTGCTGAAGCACCATTCGCTCTCCCACAAGAGCGCTGACTTCCTCTACCTGGGAGGATCCAGAACATCAGGGTTTAACACCCCAACTGTCTTCACCCCTCCTCCTTTGAGATGAGGATCTGAGGACACAAAGGAATTCTTTCCAGCTTTCCCAACAGCGGACCATCTTGACCCCCTCCTTGCTCAGGGCCTAGAGTACTGAGTGCTTGGGCTGGGAAGGAAGGGGAGGGGGTGGGTGGTTAAACCGCGACTTGGAGATCTGAGAAATTCATGCTGTGGCAGAATTCTCTGAGCCGTATATTCCATTAATGCCTGACATCAAGAGTCAAGTAATACAGGAATGTACAATGTGATAGTCAGTGTGTCCCTAGGTTAAATTAACGCCACAGGCAGCATGTGTAGGAGATGTGGGTGTGGCCCAGGCCAGCTAGCCATGCTCGGCCTCTGCCCTTGGTAGTCACTAGGGATGGCTCATACCGAAGGTAGTTTTACCCGCAATGACCTCAAACATGAAGACTTTCGAACTGGTCCTGCACAATATATCCAGCCTATGCTTTCTCTACTGACGTGTAAATATCAGACCATTTGCCAAAAGGGAATGAACAAGAGATTTCCTTCCACGAGTCTTTTAGTTATGTCTAAAAATGAATACATCCTAGGAATCTACTTTTTTTTTTTAAATATTTTTTATTTATTTCTAGGAGAGAGAGAGAGTCAACGTGAGCAGGGGAAGGTCAGAGAGAGAGGGAGACACAGACTCTGAAACAGTCTCCAGGCTCTGAGCTGGCAGTCAGCACAGAGTCTGACACTGGGCTCGAACCCACAAACTGCGAGATCATGACCTAAGTGAAAGTCGGACGCTTAACCGACTAAGCCACCCAGGCGCCCCCCCCTATTTTTTTAGTTTTATTTATTTTGAGAGAGACAGAGAGAATGCAAGCAGGGGAGGGGCCGAGAAAGAGGGAGGATCTCAAGCAGGCTCTGCACTATCAGTGCCGATAGAGCCTGTGCAAGGCTCGAACTCACGGAACTTTGAGATCATGACCTGAGCTGAAACCAAGGGTCGGATGCTTAACTGACGGAGGCACCAGGTGCCCTTAGGAGTCTAGTTTTGAATTGTACAACTCAGTCTTGCAAATACAACAGCAGACCACGTCAGCTACCTGGTCAACTAGCATCCCTCCTTGCCCCATCTGCTTCCTCTCTGCTGAGAGAGATTAGATGTTGTTTCCTTTCCACTAGATCAGGGAGCTTTCCCTCTCAGGGTGACTGAGGTGTCCCCGCTGAAGTGGGGATGGCTCTCTTCTGCCTCTGGGCAAGTCATCTGCATGTGCTGCTTAGACTCAAGGGGAGTACGTTGGGATTATGTTGAGATCCAGTCTCTGACGCAAGGTTCACAATATATTGAGGGACTCGGAGCAGAAAAATGTGAGAACTGGAGTCTCTGATGATAACACCAAGCATATGAACTAAGCAAGCTTAGAACCTCCTACCCCCAAATTTTCTCTCTTTAATACCGCACTCCTGATCCTTGAGACCATTTTAACCACTTTCACTTAAGTCTCCACTGCTTGCAGCCCAGAACATCCCAGTAGGTATAAATATCACACAGATGTAGTGTAAAATCAGGGATGTATTCTGATCAGTTCCTAGACACAATCTTCCATCTGTATGAAAGAATTCCTGAAAATGCTTTTCCAACTGGAGTAGATCTTAATCAGCTCATTTTTATACAAAAGTGATGGCAACTATTACTTGGATTTTATACATTAACGCTACAAGACTGAGCAGATGTTTAAATGGTACCTACAGGGGCGCCTGGGTGGCTTAGTCAGTTAAGCGTCTGACTTTTGCTTAGGTCATGATCTCGCGGTTCGTGGGTTCGAGCCCCGCGTCGGGCTCTGTGCTGACAGCTAGCTCAGAGCCTGGAGCCTGTTTCAGTCTGTGACTCTCTCTCTCTGACCCTCCCCTGCTCACGCTGTCTCTCTCTCTCTCTTTCTCCTAGAAATAAAAACATTAAAAAAAAATTTTTTTTAAATAAAAAATAAATGGTACCTACAAAGAGAAACACAGAAGACCTGCCTGTATTAGTCTAACCTAAGAGGATTCTCAGGGGCAGACAGCTGCCCTGTGTCTCCCTGCACACAATTACAAAAAGCCAGAAGGCTTTTCTGACCCCGTCCCACCTTTGGTATTGTTCAAAGGTGCTGGTCCGACAACATCTATAGCCTCTCTACAGCCTAGGATGAAGGAAAGCAATGGCAAAGCCAAAGGGGAGGCGGGAATGTTGGGGTGACTGTGAAGTGATGTCCTGTCCCCCTCCAGGATATCACCTCCACATATGGCTGGGTGCCACAGAGAGGCCTCTGTGGCACCTATGCCCATGAGAGCAGTTTCAGTAGCCCAGGGCCATGTGTGTACGCTAATCAAATGACTTTCCGTTAAAGCCTGTGCACCATCTAGGTGAGTGCCTCCTTCCAAGTGATAGCTCAGGGATGGAGGGCACAGGGTCTGTGACTGTGAGACCAAGGCAGGGGTGCGATCCTGACTGTGGGCTTTGGACAACTTGACTATTCTGAGTCTCAGTTACCTCATCTGCAAAATAAATGTAATTATAATGTCATGCCTCTTAGGGTTATTACAAAGTTTAATGGGATAATCTACTTAAGAGTGCCTCACATGCAAATAATAGGAAATTTACTAAGATACCAGTACTAATGGGAATCTGACACCAGAAGTCTTATTTCCCCAGGAGAAAATAATCTATAAATCAAAGCAGCAAAATGCAGCCTAATTAGGTAGTCTTAAGAGACATCTGTGTCCTGAAAGACTCCCTACCCATCTCCTGTTCCTAGACGACCAACATATGCATTAATATTTTTGAGTTGGGATTCTCCGACGAGTGGGAAGAAGGGGGGTTTCAGGGGTGCAAGAGATAAATTTTACAGACTTGACTCCTGCCACACAAGCTTCTTGACAGGGTATTTTAGGGATCATTACATTCTCTTAAAGGACCATGAGACAAGGCGGGAGTTTACTTTCCTAGACGATCCATTTTTGCAGCCAAATTTGTTTTGAATTACCTTGTACACATAACACTCATTACACTGTCATCCTGGAATCACATCACTGAGAGCCTTAGTGAGGGGATGACTCCGGTACACTGTCAACCACCCGAGAATGACAGCCTTTATTCTCGGGATTAGCATTACATCTACATTACCCAGAACGGCTGTGATGATGGCTGCAATTACAGATGGAATGCTCATCCGGTGACGTTTGGCCCGGTCAAATTAAATATCATTAACTCGCCCAATTGAGCAGATTGCTTTTAAAACAGTTTATGCAGCTCTAAAACCAAGTAAATGGAATGTTTTGGAACCAGAAATGCTGATTGCAAACTTTATCTTTATTATAAATTAAAGGCTCAAGTTATTCACCTAAGGCTCTGGCTGGCCCCTTGGGACTTAGGTGCAATTATGGTGAAAATCCAATCAGTCTGTCTCAAGGCAAACAGCACTGGCACAAATCCGACATGACACTAAGGAACCTTCAAGAGGTCTGTTAGTGTGAGGTCTCCTGAGACAAGACAATTACGCTGAGGGTGTGGAGTGATTCCTTCCTGGTTCCGATGAGGCCTGGGTGACACGCCTGCTGCTCTTTGTGTCAGACGCTCGTGACCGTCTTCTCCACGGTCCCGAGAATGAACACAAACCTGAGAGGGGTTGCCATGTGGGGGCAGACTTCATGGACAGCCCGTCTGTCCATCTTTCAGTCATTCAATTCCTGAGAAAGTATCCAATGTGGTTATTCAGTGAGAGTCGTTCCTCTCTTGGCAGACATCAGGATGCAACTTGGGACAATTTCTGGTGGAAAAAGGAGGCTACAGCAGGCAAGAGCCACTCAAGAAATGGCCACAAGGAATGTCTTGAGGGCAGCATTTTCCCGGAGACATCTCGGGAGGATCCGATCTGCTGAGGTGGCAGCTGGTACTCCCAGAGAGTACACAAACCAGAGCACAAATTGAGCCTATAACCCAGAGAGTGAGGGGGCCCTGGATCATCACTGTCTACCTAGAAATGCCACTGGTGGTAGTCACGTCATGCAGCTGTAGTATTGCCTTTCACAACAGGAGCCCAGAAAGCTTGTGTTGTGCCCTACAACTTAAGTGTGAGCAGGTCAGGATACGTGGATGTGTAATACTGGGAAAAGACCTACCATACGGTCTCTAAATTAGAAAATACATATCTATTTATGGGAAGACATTTGATTTCTGAGAATCAACATACTGCAGTCACCTCTATTTCTACTGCACGTGCTAAACGACCCCAATATAAAGTGCTAATGCGGTTTTGAATCCAGCCTCCTATCAATTATGCCCCTGGCTAAAACACAACTTTTGTAGGGTTCATTTAATTAAATACAGGGGCAGTGATTTCATTCTGTAAAATATCACACCTATGTTGTCAAACTAATTAAAACTTAGGTTCTGATGTAAGCAGCAGACAATAATCAATTACATACCAAAAAGTACAAGGTTTCAAGCCCTGATTTACACTGAAAAAAAATTTTTTTTCATTCGAGAAACTCTTTGTTCTGTCTTAATTTATTTCAAATATATAGTCTGCTCTGGGGCTTGACATAGGGAAGGCCAACTTATCTAAAATGTAGGTATAACTAAGAAGGAAAAGAAGTGTGGGGCACTTCGGTGGCTCAGGTGGTTAAGTGTATGACTTTGGCTCAGGTCATTATCTCACATGGATTCGAGTCCCGTGTCGGGCCCTGTGCTGACGGCTCAGAGCCTGGAGCCTGCTTCAGATTTGGTGTCTCCTTCTCTCTCTGCCCCTCCCCTGCTCATGCTCCATCTCTCGTTCTCTCTCTCTATCAAAAATAAACAAACAGGGGGGCCTGGGTGGCTCAGTCAGTTGAGAGTCTGACTTCAGTCCAGGTCAACATTCCACACTTCATGGGTTCGAGCCCTGCGTTGGGCTCTGAGCTGGTGGCTCAGAGCCTGGAGCCTGCTTTAGATTCTTTGTCTCCCTCTCTCTCTGCCCCCCTCCACCCCCGCCACTCTGTCTCCCCAAAATAAAAACAAACATTTAAAAGGAAAATAAACATTAAAAATTTTTTAAAAAAGGAATAGGAGTCTTAATGAACAAATGGTATTCACAGTAACATGTTTCTGTGGAAAACCCTCACTTTACTATGTGATATGTATGTGTAAATAGACTACTCTTCCATAGATCCCAATTTCTTTGATGTAAAAACTTAAGTCATGGCTGCCTGGGTGGTTCAGGTCATTAGGTGTCCCACTCTTGGTTTTGGCTCAGGTCATGATCTCATGGTTCGTAGGATGGAGCCCTGTGTTGGACCCTGCGCTGACAGTGTGGAGCCTCCTTGGGATTTTCTCTCTTTCTTCCCTTCCCCTGAGTGCACACTCTCTGTCTCGAGATAAATACATATTTTTTTAAAACCCTTAAATCTGTGGTAGAATGTTTGATATCTACCACAGACCCCACTAGAGTATGTCCATGTTAACTTCTAAACGTGTCCTGAAGTTAGTTTGCTGGGCTTGCTCTTTCTACAAGTGGAAGGTTGCCTGCCTAGCTGCATTGAGTGTTGTGCACACCTGAATTTATAGCCCAGGTAGTCTTCCTGGGAGAGCACCCTTCCTGACATCTAACTTACATATCACAGATTTTTAAATCCTTTACTTTTTTTCTCAAAGAGAGACTATTCCTGGCTGCCATGCCAGTCTCTGAATAATAAAATGGATGGCATGTCTTAAAGAAATCAATGCCAAAAATCATCTATGTACTTAGGTTTTTTGTAAAGTTGGTCCTTTTTTTAAATTTATTTTTTTACATTTATTTATTTTTGAGAAAGTAAGACAGAGCATGAGTGGGGGAGGGGCAGAGAGAGAAGGAGATACAGAATCCGAAACAGGCTCCAGGCTCTGAGCAAGCATTCAGCACAAAGCCTGATGTGGGGCTCGAACCCACGAACCATGAGATCATGATCTGAGCCAGAGTCGGACCCTCAACCGACTGAGCCACTCAGGTGCCCCTAAAGTTAGTTCTAAAATGTTGTAAAATGCTTTCTTCTCAGGTAAAAATCTACCTTGATCAAGAAGGTTTCATCTGCTTTAGGACATTTTCATGTCATAACCCCAAATCACATTGTAAGTGATGATATCCAAATTTCCATTAAACTACAATATATTTGAACTACTCTGCATCTCAAGATAAACATGAACATTTAAAAAATATTTATTTATTTTTGAGAGAGGGAGAAGCAGAGAGGGATGGGCAGCCAGAGAGAGAGACAGAGGATCCGAGGTGGGCTCCCCATGCTGTTAGCAGAGAGGCCGATGTGGGGCTCGAACTCATGAACAATGAGGTCATGACCTGAGCTGAAGTTGGATGCTCAACCGAGCCACCCAGGTGCCCCAAACATGTACATTTTCTATCATCTTAAAGGTGATAATTTAAAGATGCAACAACATATAGGAAAGCCCAGTGTTGTGTTGTTGGAAACAAGGTGTTCTGTAGCTAAGTGCCCCTATTTTCTATGACTCCTAAGTTCTGTGGAACATTTCTTCTCCAGTTGTATCCTTAATGCCTTTGCAGCAGGGATTGGTTTCTGGTTGAAATTCAGTTAAAAATGGTCGATCATATTCTATGGTCTATCACTGTTCACTCCTGGAAGACATTCTTCCAAGTGCCTCCAACTACCCTTCTTTTATTCTTCATACTCTCTGGAAAAGCCTTGACCAATCCTTATGGTCCAACCACCTGCCTGTTTTCCATTTCTCTGCGAGTTTATTGATGCTGGAGAACATTTACACAGGAGATGTCACTGAGTAGAATTCACTGCATTTTTCTTGATATGTAATCACATAGTTATTTTTCCACTGTTTGCCTGTGTTTTCTCACCAGGCCCTAACCTCCATGAGGGCCTGAACCATGTCTTTTGTTCCCTATAGCACACAAATGCAGCTTCTGGAATGCAGCAGGCTTGCCAACGGGTCAGCTGAGCGACCTATTCACTCATGTGCAGACAGTCAGAGTCCCCCCACTGTGCACATCTGCTGGCGTTTCGTGGTTTTCTCCTCTTATACAAAAATTCAACATTCTCCGCTCTATGATCTTATATGCTAAGTTGAACACAAATCTGATGGAGTCTATTTTCGAATTTCCAAATTTCAAATGAGAATAAAACACATGTTATATACAGATATGCATATTTAGAGGGAAGCGTTTTCAATGTTAAATGTATATACCGCTTTTGCCATCCTCATTATGATGCTATCACGCGCTATGAAGGAAAGCATCCTCTGCGTTGTGGACGGTGTAAAACATGACGCCCAGGAAGGATGGGAATGTCTGCGAAAGGGCATGGCAGCTGTACCCAAGCTTTCCCACCCCCCGTGGTCTGTGGGCTGCATGAGAGGAGGTGGGGCCGCTTCAGGTGAAAACGGAAACCTCCCATTACAGGGGAAGGAGATGACAAAGGCCAATGTCATAGACCTCACAGAAAATCACAAGATGCAAAATGGTTTCTCTTTCTAGACCATTCTTCTCTCTTTCTCTCTCTTTTTCTCCCCTCCCCATCCCTCTGCCCTGTTCCCCACACCACCCCTGCCAGGATCACTGCTTACGGTTATGGAGGCTAACCTGTGTGCCAGGTGCCCAGACAAGGAGGGGTGTAGGGTGGGTGGGCTCAGAAGAAAGGGAGCCCTTTTCTAACCCCCACTTAAAAGGAAGGGCCGGCAGCGGACCCCTGCTGACTGCCACCGGGTCCCAGTCAGTACAGCAGAAGCACGTGAACACCCGACCGCTGGGCACCTGCAGTTCTGTCCGGGACCCGCACAGGGCTCAGCTCCCTTACCCCTACACAACGGTATCCTTCCCGCGTACTGCTGTGCTGCCCGGCCTGGGAGACGAGGCACTCCCTCTCTGTGCTCCGCTGCTCCCCTGGTATCGGAGGCGCGGCCAGCATAGCCACAGGGCAAGGCAGGCGTGTCGACCCTTCCATCGTGATCGGGGCAACAGTGGGGCAGCGCTCCCTCTGTGCTAGACACTACACTAGGCACTTGGCACACGCCTCCTCGGGCAAGCTTCCCGTGCGGGAGGTCCCGTAACGTTATCTGCGTCTTCCAGATGACCCCGAGCGGCCGGAGGGCACCTGTGTCTCTGCAGACCTCTGCTTCAAGACACACGCTGAGGCCTGAGGTAGCCAGGCCTCTTTTTACGTGTTGATTTTATTGCACGCGACGATCCACACTGGCGTTACCTCCTACCATCAAAGCACTACAGCCGCCAATCAAAGGAAAAGGTGTGGTTACGTTTTTGCAAGCATCACACCCAGGGCCTTATGAAAACCGTTTTGTTATGTCATGTGCATCTTTCCGGGGTGAACTTCGTATCAGTCTCATAAATATCTCTTATAAACTTAAACGTGTTAGCTGTTTCCCTCAAAGACTAGGGGAGTGTTTCAGACAAAATTCCACCCTCAAGCCTCTAATCATCAGAGAAAAGGACTTATAGGAAGGCTCCTCCCCCAAACAACTGCTGTCATGCAGAAATTAGAAGAAGATTTAAAAAAGCATTTAATGATGTTTTATGCGACCACGGTCAGTGAAGTTTCACAGAGGATCCGAAGGGAGATTGCCTGAGCTGTGTGGGAACAGGAAGGGGGGAGTTTCACGTGTAAGACCCTTCTACTCTGGGGTCCGATTCCCTGTTTAAATATAGGCTGTGTCACTTCTGGGTTACATCATCGTGAGCAAGGTAACACCCTGGTGATTCAGTGTTCTTATCCGTAAAATAACTGGGTTGTTGTTAGGATTCGTGAGGCCAGACACAGAAAGTAAGTAGGGCTCGTGCCCCTGGAGAGTGAGTGCTCAGTCAGCATTAGGCACCTATTACCCCCACTCACGTGAGGAATTATTGGGGCACCCAGTACCCAGGCACTGATCAAATGGGGATCAAAGCTCAGTGACTCCGGGAGAGAGAGAACACTGTCTGGGCTCTGGGGTGACACACGCAGGGGTCTGACTCTCTGCCATTTACCAGACGGCCCACCGGGTGAAGTCCCCTACCTCTGTGTGCCTCAGTGTTCTTCACTGAGAATGGGCGGCATTCTAGCACTTCCCTCCTAGGCTCTCTGTAATGACTGAATGGTGTGAAGTAAAGCCCCTGGTGCAGCGCTCAATGTCAGCCACTGTCACCATGCTGCAGCCTTGGACATGTTACTGAAGGTCTCCCTGTTCCTCATCTGTCAATGGAGTTGTGAAGATTCCCTGTGAAGGGTCCCGCTCACAGTCAGCACCCTCACGGGAAACAGTAGCCCCCACGTGCTTCCTACACGTTCCAGCGGCCCAATTTCAGTGAAATTCTATGGGCCAATATGTCGTGGAGTAAAAAAGATGTCAAGTTGCATTCATGTCTATGGGAAAGAGGCCTTTCTGGATCCCGGTGCCCATCTCAAGGGTACAGTATTCTGGACTCTCTGTACTGGGTGTCTGTTGTGCCAGGACTACACTAAATGCTTTATGTGCATGATCCCATCCCCTCTTCCCGATAAGAAGGTCACCGGGGAGGTCAGGGGCATTCTGTGTTCATAGATGAGAAAATCAAAGCCCAAGGAGCTCAAAGCAGCATCCTAAGACCTGTGCGGCTCCTAAGCAGTAGAGATGGGATCTGAGCCACGTCTGCTCAAGTTCAAGCATATGCTCTAACCTTCTAACCCCTGGCCTACACTCTTACCTGACCTCAGCCCAAAGCAAAGGTAAGATTAGGTGTACATGAGATGGGAGGGTGGAGTGAAAATGAGCCTTCCTCGCAGAGCGGGGGCAGGTGAGGCACAGACAGGAAATGCAAGGCTCTGGTGAGAAGCAGGAAATTTGTGGCTTGGAACAACATTTACTGTTGGTGTCTTGGTGGGAACGGGTGAGGCAGGCCAAGCTGAACCAAGGTGGCCTAGTCCACGGACCTCTCCCAGAAAGTCACCTCGGTAATGGTCCATGTTTAACAAGCGGAGTGAGGAAACACTGGTTTTGGATAGTCACTCACCCACCCCTTCTGAACTGTGAGAAGCCAAAGGCACAGGAATCTCTTGTCTCAATTCTCTTCTTAACGAAGCTGTCCCGTCAAATTTTAGCCTCTTTGCCCTACCAACATCCTGAGGCACTCTGTGAGGCTCTAGCGTTTAAACACCATTTAAAATAAGTCCAACCAGGAGGAAAGTCTTATGTTAAAACAGAAAACTCTTGAGCGGGAAGAAAACCAGCACCATCAGACGCTTTGAAGCCTTTGAATCTTACGGGAGCCACGGGTCAAGAAATCAGATTTTGAAAAAAGCTTATTGACCTTAATTAATGATCTGTGTTTTATTTATCCCTCTTGCCAAGATTATGAAATTTCCTCTTTTTTTATTTTTTTTTAAATTTTTTTTATTATTATTTCTAGGAGAGAGACAGTGTGAGCAGGGGAGGGTCAGAGAGAGAGGGAGTCACAGGCTGAAACAGGCTCCAGGCTCTGAGCTGGCAGTCAGCTGGGGCCTGGCCATGGAGCTCTGACCATGAACAGAGATCATGACCTAAGCGAAAGTCGGACGCTTAACTGACTAAGCCACCCAGGCGCCCCGAAATTTCCTCTTTTTCAACAACACCAATGTCAGGTAACAAAGTAACAGACGCCGGGACGAATGAGAATGAATGCTGACACGCTTTAAATACAATTTCCTGGCTCTTGTGGATTGCGTCTTACATTTTTAGTGGAACTTCAACATTGATTTTAAATCTTTGTTTTCTATATATTTAACTTTTTTTTTTGAGAGGCTTGAATATAGACTCCCTGTAATGTTCTGGATCTCAGTTCCTTCTTGGGGGCCCCTCACAAGTGCAAGGTGAGGGTATCATGTCAGCACCTGCTGGTTCCTGTCCAATCTAACCTACGACTGGTTGGAGCCTTTGCATCCTAAGACTCTGGAATCCAATGTGTCCATTCTTTTGCCAGAAAACCATAATGGGGATGGATTATAGGATGAGGGATGGGTTATACTGCCAACTGGTTAAAAAAGCCACTCAATCTTCTATTTCACCACCTCTCTCTGCACAATGGGACACAGTCCCCAGCCTCAAAGCGGGGAAGCCCGATCCATTTGCTCCTGAAATGCTTTGTTCTTCACACAGGCTTTCCCCATGATTGGTGTTTTAGAAATGCATTTCTAAAGAATGTAAACCTTATCTAGTTACACAATCCCTACATTTTTAGTTTTAATCTTGACTGGACATCAGCAGTTCAATGTGGTATTATGATGGGTAATTTTCAGCACTTTTTATTATGAAAATTTTCCTGGTCTTCTTTTCCCTCTTAATTATCCCCACGAGGAAAATTGTAGAACTGAAGTCTGCCATTAGCAGGATGGCCCTCACTACTCCAGTGTCCTCAGGGTGTGGGGGAAGCGCTCCGTATTTTATTCTCCTAACTTCTGGCAATGGACTCATTTTGCAGAAGGATGAGGGTATGTGTGTGTATGTGAATGATATGAATTCACTGCTTATCTAAGTTGATATGATTAAAGCACAAAAGCTAACCTGTTTGTCCTGAACTGTGACAACATTCTCTATTTTTAATTGCAAATTATTGCTCAGTGTGTTAAGGAAACGTAGGTTAGAGGGGAAAAATATGTGTCTCCTGCTAGGCTGAGATATACTTCTAAATTTGAATAAAATTTCTAAAAGACAAAACACTTGATCCTACCCACTCACACTTCGCCTGTACTATGTCTAAGAATATTGCATTTAAGAGTACTTAACATGCAACGATGAATCAGAGAGATATTCAGCGAATTGCCAAAAGATTCATGGTTTGCAGATACTTCCCTTGCAACGAGAGACAACTTTATATCAATAGATTATATAAATTCGCTTTAAGTTATCTCCACCGAAGTACGGATTACCTAGTGATCAATGTGAGAAATTAATGCAGAATTCTGGAAATATTAGCTTTGAGAGAAGACCCAATGGAAAGTGAGCAGGAATGAAGGACTCTGGAGGCGTGGACAAAACAGAAATTGGTAAGATTTAGAACCTTGATGAATCAAAAATAAACTTAAGGTGGTATTTCTTTCTCAAAGATTTATAAATGTGATTTATAAATGGCACCAAAAGAATAATGATGACATCCTGGGATATTTATCACCTCTAAAATAGCGAATAAAATGACTCTCCCTCTCAACTTCAAAGGCACCAAGGGCTTTAAAATATGACCACATTATAATAATTGATCTTTGCTTTTTTGGTGATTAAATTCTGGGGAATAAGAATGGCAGAGTAATTACAAGTTTAAGCTGCACAGAACTCCAGCACACAGAAGGTCCATGATAAGTTTGTTGATCTGACAGAGATGAAAAATGAAATGAAAGATATGTGTGAAAAGCATCAACATTAACGCCCTTCCAGATACAATTCCGTAACCCCCTGCTCCAGCGATTCTGCCCCACTGTGGGAACCACCATTATGTCCCCGAGGATTGCTCTCAGTTTGGGTTACCAGAAGCATTGCATCAGGGAGCAGGTCCTTCAGACATCATCCCCTGACCCTGGGCTCCAGCAGGGGTACAGAGGAGATGGACCCCTTGCTTCAGGCCACCCAGGGAGACTTTGCTCAGGTGACAAAACAGCCTGAAGTCTATCCCAGTGAAGTGAGCCATGGAGGAGTCCAACGAGAGGTTGGCCTAAGCACAACAGCAAGCTCTCCCCTCTGCTGTCGGCTGGTCAGTGAGCTTTAATGAAGAGGCCAACAGGGCTGCGTCTGTGAGAGGAAGGAGGATGTAACTGTGTGCAGGGTGCGGGAATTAGTGTGCGGACCCCCCTCCCCATGACAGACAGGAACCTGCAGCATTTCCTCAGATGATTTATTAGACATGGGGAGCATTTGCTAGAAACCTACCAGGAGCAAATCATCTGGGAAGGAATTAATGATCCAGCACGACACTTGATAATGCAATTAGAATATGAGGAAATGCAGGAGTTTTCCAGAGAGAGAGAGAGAGAGAGAAATAGGGAAGGAGAGGGACACAGAGAGAGACAGAGGGAGGAGAGCAGAGAGGTAGAAAGAGGGAGAGAGACACAAGTATGCGTATGTGATTTTGGTTATGTCAAACTTAAAGCCAGAAAAAGAATCTAATGAATTTCTCAAAGGGTAAAGTTGTCAGGGGGGAGGCGGGGACTGGGGTGGTGTTTCTAGTTCTGGCGCTTGCATCGAGTTACCGGTGTGCCCAGCTGAGTGGAAATGCACCTGGAGCTATGTCTCAGCCAAATGGGGTGTGGGTCTGAGGAAAAGAAAGGAGACGACTGGCAGCAAAAATACGGTCCCCATGGCGGGAGGGCAGAGTGCGGCTCCGGGAGCGGGGTTTCCTTGGAGCTCCTGTGGGCTCTCTCCCCGACTGCTTGGGTTTGGATCAGGGATGTTCTCCTTTAAACCTGGACTTAGTTGAGTTAGAAACCAAAAATCTGAAGCTCTGGAAGCTTCTCTCTGACCTCATTTTATCTTGCCTCATGGATGAGCTCACTGAAAAATGGGTCTTCCAGGGGTAACACCCGCTGTGTACATCTAGGGGAAATGTCCGGCCGTATATACACTTGTTCTAACTGCGGGCCTGTGATGTGTGTGCACTCTGTCTGGCTGTGTCACTAGGCTCCTTGTACTGTTATGAATGTGTAACTCTATACATGTTTAAAAATCTGCTGTCCAACACTGTATGCTCCTTGTCCCCTCCATTGGCTTTTTGAGTCTGGAGACCACATGGTTAACACTTTTAATGCCTTTCCAGAGCATTTCTTTATTTAAATACCGGGCATGTCATTCTGCCAGCTACACAGGACTTTCATACTTTGCAAGTATCTTCATCTACTTTAGCTCAGCAAGTGCAAGTCAAGCTTGGAACCCTGAAGCCAAGCCCTCTCAGGATACGAGAGCGCACAGGACATGTGTGCATAGGGAAGGGTCACTCATGCAACACCTGTCCTATAAATCCAGATTTCTTGTGCCCTGGAGCCTCTACTGGGCCAACACTGACTGCTTCATGCTCAGACGGTCAGGAAGCTCAGCGTGGCCGCCATGATTGACTCCTAGACCCCACATGGTGGGGAGGGGGGCCCTCCTGCTGGGCACTGGCCGCCCGCAGCTGGTTACTGGTGCATTTTCATCTCCTTCCACCTCTGGGGGGTAAGAGCATGACGTCGTTAATTTTGCAGCCCTGTGTCCCCACCAGTGGCTGCTCCTACAGGGGACACTACAGATGCTCCATCAATAATGTGATAAACCAATCACAGAACCAGAGCACTTCATCCAAACATACTGTGTGTGTCTCCCTCTGTGTGTTATGTGTGCGAAGTCTTGGCTTCTCGTACTCCTGTGGAAAGGTCATTTTCCAGGGTGCCTGTGAGAGAAATGGCTTGGCACCAGTGGTGGCCAGTGATGTCCACGCAAGGTGTCCTTTCTGGGGCCACCGCTGTCACTCTTCCTGTCTCCCAGAGACCTCCCACCCCTAAGGATGACTCTTCTAGACGCCCCTGCAGAGGCCTGGCCGCTGCCATCTTCTCCAGAAATGCTGGCGTCCGCCCTTGTCCCCAGAGCCTCGACTGGCTTGTGTGACAAAATGTCATGGTTGACACCAGACCATCCAGATGGCAGGTCAGGAGTGCTGTGAGCACAAGGCTGTTTGCAGTCTTTCCCTCAGCATGTGGTCCAAGAACAAAGTAGGCACTCAATAAATGCTGGCCTTGGAACAGCTAGAGGGTGACTCTCCACTGGGGTACCCTGCAAATGGAGCCCTCTCCTGCCTTAACATGATGATAAGAGGAACTTCCCGAGGTGGCATCACGCTGATGCGTCATGTCACCCCACCGCCATGGGACTGCCTCCCTTTTGCCACGGAGAAAACTGGGCACGGTGCCTCCGTCCAGACCTCAGCCGAGGCTTCCTGCAGTCCCTCGTTCACCGTACACGGTCATTACACGCTCAGTAGTGTAAGATTCACTTCCTCACTGCCTGCCGCCCCAGGATGGAAGTCCCCCCAGGAGAGCGACTTTGCTTCTGCTCACACTGCCAGGTGTTTAGGACATGCTGTGACGCTGTTCACACGGTCGGGTCTGTGCCTGAGTCACACGGTCCTGTGTCAGGACCCCGGTGCTGCCCCGGGGAGCCCTGGGATCCCAGGCCCAGGAATCAGCGTCTCTTACTAACCCTCAGTTGCCTCATCTGTGAGACAGACATAACAACACACCTGTACTTTCAGGGGCTGTGTTAGAATTACACGACATTCTGCGTATAACCCGTGTATATAAACCGCATGCACGGCAAATGGCATGCCATCATTCTCATTGCCATTGGCATAAAACTCCAAAGCACTGGAACGTATTCATCTCTGGCCTTCACCACTAACTCATGGATAAAGAACACATGCGGGAATCACTTCCTCCATCTCTGGACATTTCTTAACTGCGGCTGATTGCAGAGGAGACTTGGTTCTGAAACTTGATGGCCCACTGAAAACAAGACGTGCTGCTGACTCTTCGCGGCGACTTCTCCCTGATATTTGTCCTCCCCCTCCCCCCACCACCCTTCACTGTATGGAGCACGGGCACCTGCTCTCAGATTCTACTCCACAGAGGAACCTGGACAGAACCCTCAATGGTGGGGGCAGAGAGGAGACAGACAGGCCAGACAACTCGAACTTTAATTCCTGGAAAGTTTCCAGCTACCTAGGCTTATACTACGAACTTCAGGCTTCAAGAGTCTCTAGCGAGAGAATGGAAAAGGAGAAAATGCTGCCCGGGGAAAGAGATGCCCCTCTTGGTCAGGGAGTCCTCACACGTGCAAACACAGTGCTACATGCGGGTAAGGGCAACACAGGGCAGCTGGTACCTAACATGCCAAGTGCATGAGATGTGAGTCATTCATGCCAGGCATCTGATAGCCAGGTAAGAAGCAACAGACTCCCAGATGTAAAACACTCCGGTGACTCTTGCGGGAAAGACCCGCTGCTTTTCACCTCCTGATGCCAACAGAAACACCATTAGGAAGGAGAGCAATTTCTCTCTCGGTTTTCCAATCAACAGCTGCTTGATAAAGGAAAACTGGTTCATATTCTTTAGAGTTTTCTTTTATTAAACCGCACGTCCCTTCCAATGTTATGTGCCACCCCACTGCCACTTTTGGGCAGAGGAGGGGATTAATTAATTGCCACGTATGGCAAGAGAGCAGAATGCGCCTGGGCTGTGGTTCGCTGGTGAACACACTGGGGGAAAACCGTTAATTTTCCCAGATGTCTGACAAATTAACTCTGTTTTCAGCGGTTTAATGCCGTGAAGAGTGTCTGGCTGCATTATGTGGTTTATGCATTGTTTGTTCACAAAAAAGACAAAATTTTTCCTTAGGATTTTTCTTTATATAGAAACACGCAAACATGTCACCCCCTAAGAAACGTGTTTATGTAAAGACACAAGTTCTAAGTGCAGCCTCACAGATGTCTTCTGTTACAACAAATGGTGTTGTTTGAGGGAATTCGTTTGCAGATGAAGAATGCTTTATGCTCAGGAAAAAGTTAAGCAGGATTTTAATACTTTTTAAAGATCTTTCTAGCCAACCAACTCCTTCCTCCCCATCATTACTATTTCTGGTTTACTTTCCTTCAGAGCATGAGGGAGACAGAGGCTTTTTAATATTTACTTTTTATTTTATTATTATTTTTTAAAAGTAGCCTTCAAGCCCAATGGAGAGCCCAACATGGGGCTTGAACTCACGACCCTGAGATTAAGATCTGAGCTGAAATCAATAGTCAGATGTTTAATCAATTGAGCCCCTTAGTCATCCCAGAAATATTATAGATTATAAAAAGCCTCCAGGGGTGCCGGGGGGGCTCAGCTAAAGGTCCAACTCTTGACTTCAGCTCAGATCACGATCTCACGGTCTGGAGGTTTGAGCCCCACATCAGGCTCTGGGCTGATAGTAGAGCCTGCTTGGGATTCATTCTCTCTCTCTCTCTCTCTGCTTGTGTTCTCTCTCTCTCAAAATAAACTCAAAAAAAAACAATCTATGATATTTCTTCTTGAAGCTCCTCTTAGTATTTTTATTTTATTAAATACTAAAGACATTAAAAGTTCTGTAAGATACAAGTAAATATAAAGAATGCCACACTGACTACTTGTAAGCCCATCCCCCAATTTGAGCATCTTGAGCCTACCAGTACATCACTTTGGCCACCTGCCCATCTTGGACAGGGTGCCAAGAGCTCAAGAAGGAGGTACTGGCGAGAGACCTGCTCTCCTAGGGGACATGAGTTACCACAAAACTACAGCACAATAAAAGAGACACTCTTAGTGCCATATTAGTGCAGGCAGACTCTCAAGAGACCGGAAGAGAGAGGCCAGAAACAGCCGCAAACACACAGGGAAACGGGGAATGCACTTCAATGGAGGAGAGAGGGGCTGTTCTCCATGTGGTGCCAGGACTCCAGCCTTACACCCTCTGTGAAAGGCAACATTTATATAAAACTTTTGGAAGAAAATAGAGGCGAGTAGCCTCATGGCTATGTATGTATTTCCTGACAGAGACTAAAAGCAGAAATCCTGAGAAAAGACTGCTGTATGTGACTATGTAGAAGTAAGGGGTCTGGGTCATAGGAGCACATCAGCCCGAGAAAGCAAAGACAAGCCACAAACTGGGAGAAAAGGCCTGCAACACCTATCTCAAAAAGGACCAGTATCCAGACTATGCTTTTAAAAATCCTACAAATCCAAGGAAAAAGACAA
This sequence comes from Proteles cristata cristata, assembly GCA_017311185.1. Lineage (NCBI taxonomy): Eukaryota > Metazoa > Chordata > Mammalia > Carnivora > Hyaenidae > Proteles > Proteles cristata. Next base: position 509,233 of record JAESUZ010004230.1, on the reverse strand, counting down.
AAAAGCCAAGAGGGGAGTGAGGCGGACACTTGAACAGGCACTGTGCACACACTGGCGGAAGCTCAAATACGGCCAGTAAACACACTGAAATAGACACTCAGCGTCATTAATATTCCACGGTAAACCAAATTTAAACCAAAGTGAGACACCTCTTCATACGCACTGCAATGGAAAAATTAAGAAGTCAGGCAGTTCCAAGGGCTGCCAGGGGTGTAGAGCCCCAAGACCCTCTCCACTCTGACGGTGAAAGACGATCTGACATTAAAAAAACAAAGAGACGTATACCCTCAATGCCTGCCTTCCCTCCCTCTCTCCTGTCCCTTTATCCGCTACTCAGTCTGTCCATCCGCCCACCCATCCAATCATCCATACGTAATCCCGTGTCTCTCAGAGCAGTGGTTCCCAAGGGGTGCTGCCTAGACCAGCAGCGTCTGAACCGAGGGAGGGGCACCGACCTCTGCTTTGACCCAGGGCTATGGGCGATGGTGATGCCATGTCAAGCTTGCTTTTCCATTACTTGCATCCCTTGAAATTGCTGTAAGAATGCAAGTGACAAATGAAGAGTCCGTTCTTCTCCCCACTCCCCGTTTCTATCAAATAGAAAAAAAGAGGAAGAAGTGAGAATACCTTTACTGCCCAACGAGTACTGGGATGAGAGGGAAGGTGCGGCAGACACGTCATTACTGCTGGGTGTTATACGAAGAGGCTTATTTTGGGGGCTAGTCTGGCAATACCTAGGAAGGCCTCTACAACTGTCTAGCCTCTGACACAGCCCACTGTGTCAGAAATGGACAAAATGGACACTGAAATCATTATTAAGGATCGGTCAGCAGTACTGTTTAAACGGCACATAGTGAGACCCAGTCCTGCAGCCTGGAAGTGTCCCAGGGGCAGGGTCTATAAATCGGGACCTGCCATCATGGTGATGGCCACACACTCTGTCATCAGAAAGAGGACGCTGCTCTACTTACTTCATGTAGAATTCTGCAAGTTGAACCATTCCTTTGGTTCACAAGGTCCTTCCTAAAGACACATTTTCTTCTGGGAGGATGGTGCCTACCATCATTCACGCTGCTGGGGGACTACTTTAATTAGATTCACTTCCCATTTGCTATTTTGAAGGGAGTGTTTGTGGGAGTAGGAGGCTGTGTACCTTAGGAAGATGCAGGATAAATCCTGGGAACCTAAGAATCCTTGTCTCGCCATACGTTTGGTGTCGCGCTGAGCAGCGGTACTCACGGCTCAATGAGTGGCCCACTCACCGGGAGGCCTTGTTCTATGCACGCTGCCGGCCCCACTCACAGAGGCTCTGGCTCAGGAGATCGCAAGTATAGCTGGAGAACCTGCGGGCCTAACGAGTTCCTACGTGATGGGGAGGCTGAAACTTCTGGAAGACTCCTCAGCAGTCAGAAGAGCTCTCCTTGATCCCTGCCACCCCTCAAATCCAGATCCTTACACTCCACCATCGAACACTGATGTGAACAACGTACTTTGACTTCTGCTCTATTTCAGCTTATTCTTTGTTACAAACTGAAGAGTAGGATCAAATGCACTGGGAAGAAATGATGCTGCCAGGCCAGGAACCCAGCAGACTGGAAAAGGGACACTTGCCCCAAAGTTGTCCAACAGACACACCCAACTCAATATGCTCTTGGGGATTAATGGGGCAAGCAGGTCATGTGAAGGGGACAGTTCCATTCCTGACTCTCCTCAGCACAGCACTTGCCATCAGGAAGTCGGCACTTCACCGACGTTAAGACGCCTACCACACCGCGGAAGGTGATGCTTCTAGAATTGTGGCTCTGTGAGCTTTAGAGGGTGGACGCTGCATTCCCTGCTGAACATCACGCCGGTCAGAGAAAGCAGGAGGGTGATCTGGGCTCTGGTGCGCTTCTGTGCTTCCTCCGCCCCACCCCCAAGATAGCCATGACCTCTCCTTGTATTATTAATGAGCGCAGGAAAAGTTATATATTAAAGCTACATTTTCCCACCGTCCCACATGCTCCTCTCTGCCAGCTGCAGCAGGCGCGTCACAGGAACGCAGAGAGAGGGACATTCCTCTCCCCTGTGACCAGGAACCACCTGCCTTGTGGCGATATGCAGCTCTATCTATGGAAGCCGTAAGAATCCTGGGACATCGGCTCAACTGTCACTGCTAACCACCCTCCCACACCAAAGTAGGACTGACTTGGTACATTCCTCGCTCAGAAGTCAGTTTGGTAAACATGTCCTGAATAGTTTACTGGGCCTGTGTCAGGGCCGGGGGTATCACAGAACAAGACAAAAGTCCCCACATTCACGGGGCAGACATTCTCCTGGTGACTTGGTGACAACAGACAAGTTAAAAGGTACATGAAATTATGTTAAGAGCTAGGAAGGAAATAAACCGTATACAAAGAGGCCGATATGGGTGCATGTCAGGGAACCTCTTAGGTCAGGGAAGGGCTCCAGGGAGAGGGAGGTTTGAGCTCAGTCCTCAAGGATGAGCTGGTGAACTAGGTTTCAGATGGAGGGAAACAACTGGTCGTAAGGTCTTAACGGGAAGGAGTAAGGTGGGTTCTGGGCACTACAGAAAGCCTGCAGGGACCACAGCAGATGCATGATCGGCACACGGCCGGCCAGCAGCTTGCGAGAGGGGGAAGACGAGGCCAGACCGCACACACAGGCCCCTGCAGGCCACACTTAACGAGTTGGTTTTATCTTAGCCGCAGGGGGGAGCCAGAGAGTAGGGAGCAGAATCTTGGTTCTGGGCAGGGGGCTGGCTGGGTAAACTTGCTGGCTGGCTGAAGGAAAACTAAATGTCTTGTAGCCCCTGTGCTCTCCAGCTGCACCTTCTTGATCCAAATCACAGTCATCTCGTCCAACAGCTCATTCGGGGTCCCTCACCAGTATCCTTGTTTTTCGTCTCGCTGCCAGCATATACAAAGCCAACGTGTTCCGCCAGCATATACAAAAGCCAACGTGTTCCGCCAATCCCATGCTGAGGGTTAGGGTGGTGAGTAGACCTTGCAGGATTTCACAATTATCACGGAAGAGGCTGAATTTACAGATGAGGCTGAAACAGAACAGAGGATGACGTGCTGAGCCTCACGGGTAGGCTCAGTGCAGGAATATACTGGTGCCCACAGGCTCAGGGATAGGGAAGCAGGTGCATAGGACCTCATGGAAGCTCAGTGCAGGGATGCAGAGGCGTGCAGGGCATCCTGGGAAAGCTCAGTGCAGGGATACGGCAGTGTGCAGGGGCTCATGGGAACACATAGAAGGGCATCTAAGCCGGGATGGTGGCAAATTGGCCTCAGTTCTAAGAGAAAAGCAAGAGAACTTTTGTTATGGTCACCTAACGCTCTGTACAGAGAGAAGAGATAGGCAGAAAGAGGGGAGCGAGCCCTGGCCTAAGCCTCGGCTTGTCCTTCCCATGGCTCCTTCTACATTAAAGAGGTTTTCAGTCCACCCATGACTGACGAGATAACAAGAACTAGTGACACAAATGTCCACCGTGAAAAAACGTGACTTTCTCCACTGAAGATACTGCCATGTCGTTAAGGCAGGAAGAGACGGGCTTTCTTTTTTCATCTTGCTTTGCCTACACCAGTTCAGTTTGTAAAGCTGCTTCCGGAAATGAAGCTCCGTGAACTGATAGGTTGTTGAAGCAAACACACTCCCACACGCAGGAACACCAAACCACAATCAGCACTTCTGTATGGAGTTCAAGTTTATGTTCATCCATTTAACCACCATTAACGCTTTCCATGCTTGATTGTGCCACAACATGGCTGATTCTCAAGACCAACAACGTTAGGCGGCCTCAAAGGCACAAATTACTCCTATTTTTTCTGTTGTTACCAAGAGGCAAAAGAATAGGAACTTTCTTAAATGATCCACTCTTTAAAAGTGCATGGGAGGGGCGCCTGGGTGGCTTAGTCGGTTAAGCGTCCGACTTTCGCTTAGGTCATGATCTCGCGGTTCGTGGGTTCGAGCCGCGTCGGGCTCTGTGCTGACTGCCAGCTCAGAGCCTGGAGCCTGTTTCAGTCTGTGACTCCCTCTCTCTCTGACCCTCCCCTGCACACTGTCTCTCTCTCTCTCACTCCTAGAAATAAATAAAAATATTAAAAAAAAAAAGTGCATGGGAAGGTGATGGGAATTCTGCTTTTCTCCCCCTCCCCCCCAACCCCCCCACCGGCGTGAGGGACCAGAGGCTCTGTCTCAAGTCTGCTCATCCATAAGAGAACAGACCCCAGTGTCCCTGGGCTGACAGAGGTACCAAGCAGCACATGGCCCTGACTGAGAAATGCGGGCCCTCCGGGTTAGCTCCACAAAGGTGTGCGTGTTTTTTTAAAAATCAAGCTAAGCATTCCATATAATACAGGTCATCTATTCACTGGTTTTGATAAAAATGATTTCTATATATGAAGATTTCAGACTGGAATCACAGCACAGACATTTGCCACCACCCCCATTTGTAATTCCCTTGTGTCTCAGTTTATCTTTGAAATGGGGATAATAATATCCCCCATCCGCTGGTACTGCTGTGAGGAGGTGATGGAGAAATGCACAGTCAGCACTTAGCAAAGTGCTGGTGCACAGTAAGTGCTCAACAAATAATACTGTGGTTGCTGCAATGAACATCACTGCAATTCTATAGGTGTGTTTCCCTTGCCATCTTGAAAGTGTGCGTGGAGACTTCAATAAATGTACTAGGCTCCAAAGTAGAAAGTATAATAACTAAGTCCCGAACACAATTATTTCCTTATCACCTAATCGACTGAGCAAAGCCCACTATTATGCAGAGTCTCTGCGTGGCCTGAGACCTTAGAAGAGGTGGAGGGAATGAGTGTGTTAATCCATCCCCCTCCCCCTGGACTCTATCTACAAACCATCCTCAAAGCATCTACACACTGGCCTTCCCCTTGTCGTGAAAGGACACAGCTGTGCGGGGGGCTCACGCCTGGCCGGCACTGAGGTCCCTGGCTCCCGGCCAACAGAGCCACAGATGTCTCCATCCCTGGCGACGCAGCTCCCACAGCCCATGCCCATAACCAGGTGGCCGCTGTTAGCTGGGTTCTGGCCACAGCTCTAGAGCCCCCAGCTTCACTCCCTCAACAGATCTTCTGGGCAGCTAATCTATCCCAGTGGAAGATGGCACCCCCTGATAGCCTAAAAGCATCTTCCCTTCCCGTTTCTCTCCTTTACTTGGAAGCAGCCGAGCTTCTGAGTGCTCCAAGATGGGCTAGTTTTCCAAAGCAGAAAACAACTACTAACTTAAAATTTTAAAATGTCCCACAGGCACAGGCCCGGTCTTGATGCTCACTGGGACTCTGCAGTGATCAAGAAGCACAGAGAGTCCTGAACCTCAACTGATCACACACCTCCAGGCCAGGCAGGAGGCTTGTCCTGTACTGTTCTCACAGGTACCCCGGGTACCCCCAGTATCTCGGCGCATCCCGTAACATAGGACGTGCATCGCCGATACCTGTGTGCACTCTGCAGTGCCCTTTAACGGCCCGACAACTTCATGCAGTGTTGTTTTTCTAACGTGATTAAAGGTACGATAAGGTATGTGTGCAACAGAGGCAAAGCCATTGTTCTACATCATTAGGCTCCCAGCAGCCCCAAAAAGAAATTGTCGGCAGCTTGCCAAAGGCCCTAATGAAGAGCATCTCTTTGAATTATCTCTGGATGAGGAAAGTATCAAGTCTGAGCCCCAGAATATTTGATCCTCTTTGTATTGCTGTTAGGAGGGCTCGTGGAAGCCAGACACAGTGGACCTTCTGGAACTGTAATTTATGGAAACCTTAATTTCTCTGCTTTTAATAAGGCTTTGCATAATAAGAAGGGGAATGCAGTTGTTAATTCCTGCAAGTGTTTGTGAATTCCTTTATGCTACGGTTCAGGACTCGCAAAGAATAGGAGAAAGGGGATTTTACTTAGTTGGCATGAGGGTAATGGGTCCGAAAAGTAGTTTGAATTTCCTGAAAATAAATCTGCATGGCTTCCTAAATTGCTGACAAAGTGTATTCCAGATGGAAGTCATTTATCAGCAATTTACTGCATGATGCGTTGGCCAGAAATATTTCCACATAAATTCACCTAGTAAAAACAAACAGAATTCAGGGCATTTTCTTTTGGGGGGCCAAGGTGAGGGGGGGAAGAGCCCCAAAATACAGATGAATAAAGCACAAGTTAACACAGGTTTGCAGGACAGGGGGCAGGATTGCCACATTTTATAATTAATACATCTATAACAATGGATCCTAAGTAGTATTTTTGTCCACGGATGGCCAAAAGAAACCCAGGAAGTTATTAAGACTCCATTTTTATGCATTATATTATATACACAGTAGCAAAAATCTTTAACAGAGCCACCTTGGGGATGGTTCTGCTTGGTTCCTTTCCGAATGTCTGACTCCCTGAGAACTGGGGGCTTGTGGCTCATCGCACATGATAACCTGGCAAAATCTGGATTACAACACCACCATATGATCACACAGGGGACGGATGCCAGATCTCCAAGGCCAGCGGCCCTTTTGGCCAGGCCTCCAGTGTGCCCCCAGCCGGCTTTCACAGGCCAGAAGTCCAGCAGAGTACCAGGCTGTGAAGTCACAGGTCAGAAATGCAGGTCCTACACTGCTTTAAAATGCTTGTTTTTGGTAAGATATGTGCACTGTATACAAAGGGTGGTTGGGGAGGAGGCATGACCAAGCCCCCAAAGGTTTGTTTTGATATTCTCTCTGCTTCAGTGAACACACACACACACACACACACACACACACACACACACACACACACACACCCCTTTTCTTTACCCAGGATCATTCTCTCATTAGCTTGTCCACAGACATAGTCAAATCACAGACGCACTTGTTTCACTGTGTCTTTTTAACGCTAAGCGCCCTCTGGTGGCTTGTGCAAAAATGACGCCCAATTGGCAGCTAATCCAATTCTTTTTTTAAGCGGTCTCGCTCTTTAAATAATAGGTTAGTATGCCATTCATTGTGATAAATTCAGGAATAAGCACCCTTTACTTTCTTGCCATAAAGACCTTATTCTAACATCCGAATAAAAAAAAAAACCTTTTTAATAAGATTATACTTTTTTGATTAATGAAGGAAAACTGGAAAGATTTAGAATGATTTAAGGGGAAAATACTTAACTGCCAAGTTAGGTTACCAACAACAGTATGAAAATCTCAAGGTTCAGGATAAAACTTGAATACCTAAAAATAAAACACTCAATGCCAAGGTAAGGTAAGTTATCCGGGTTATCCCGTCAACATCCTAATTCATCTCAACTGCAATTTCGCGTGACTAATGATGGAGAAGTTTCGAGACGTCATCTGCTGTGGATGACAGTTACCAAGACCGAGCCACTTGCTCTTGAAGTTCTTAAAATTTTCAGAGCGAGGTACAGAAATGGCAAGTGTGACACATACATGTGAGCCACATGTCCCAGGACAAGAAGTTGCTGAAAGACTCGAGTCTGCGTCAGACGCCTATGCCGGGCTGGGAGGCGCGCCTTCTAACTCTTTCTAAACAGACACAAAACCGCACGGGCATTAATCATCCTCCCCGTCTTCTCCAGCCCGTTCAAAGGGTGACCACGCTTTGACCCTTCCCGAGACATTTGCTGGCACTCCACAGGGCGGTCACTTGTAAAGGAGCTTTGTGACATGACTGCTGGAAACATACTTTACGACTGTCACCATCTATTTAAATATTCAAACACGGGCACCTAAGGAAGTGCCACTGGGAGGGAAATCACCTAAGAGATTTAACAGAGAATAGAAGGCAAAGTCGGAAAAGCGGTCTCGTTCGGAACGCAAGTCTGCACCCAAATCCCCAGCTCCTTTCCCAGAAGTTCCCGTCTGCCAGGTGAGTGCCTGCCCACACCCACGGAGGCAAATGCAAAGCGTTACCTGACAAACTTCATAGAGCAGTCTATACTGCTCCTCTGGTTTCTGCAGGCTGCACAGACTGCATCCCATGTTTAGAGGAACGTCAAGGGGAGGCTTCAGGGCTCGCCGGCACCGGGGAAGGCAGCGCCCTGCGCGCAGGCATGGAGCGATCCTCGGGGAGCCTCAGGTGCATCAGGCGGCCGCAACACTTCGCGTCGGCGTCGCTCTCTAAGGCTGCAAACAACTCTCTCCCCTTCCACGCTTCCCCTCCTTCCCTCGCAGCACAGACACACACACACACACATGCACGCACGCACGCACACACACACACACCACACTCCCTCCTCTGAGGGACTCTGGCAGCTGGATTGTGGTCCAATGCACACGCTATATATACTGCTGCTCATGCATATTAATCAGCTCTCATTGACTATTCATAACAGACAATGATACAGAAGCTATAATTGCCAACTATGACAGTTGAAATTTCTCTAATTAACAAGCAAGTGCTCCAGTGGTAGGGAATAATAAAAGACACTAACAATTTTGTAAGCCATTTTCTGGCAGTTACAAATAAACATGACTGCATTTTTAGCGAGGTCTCGCAGGATAATCCCTAATGCATTTAAGCTAAGTAGAAATTCATTTTTAAATATATCGTAAAATTTCTGATGATATAAAATGTATTTAATGCTGCAGATAATGACAGCATATAAACGAGCTTTATGGAATGCACATGTTTTGAATAATAGTCACATAATATTTAGCTCTTTCCCAAGTTATAGGAAAAATCTGCCACATATGAATAAAATATAAAAATTTAAATTGCAAGGTATATGTGTGTGTATGCAAAGTAACCGGGGTGGGGGTGGTGGTGGTGGTGGTAAGGAGACAGGCTGCCCTAAAGGTGAGAAAGCAGATAATCACTGCTAAAGTGCATTTTCAGTTCCCAAAGCAGAAAGTTGTTTGTTAAAGGGCTGCCCGGCTCACTGGGAGGAAGGGAAGCGGCCAGCTTCGTGCTATCTCTACAGCTGTGTAGACGCTGACAGACCCCTCAGAACAGAGCTCGTTGCCCTGAGCTGACTGTCCCTGGCTACTACAGATCTGTGTCTGACAGTCCACATCTGCCTCAATTGGCTCCCTTGTGCTCTGTGCTGCGGGTCTAGAAAGCAGGGAGTTGCAATCACACAGGGAAGGTGAGCACCACCTGTGTTTAAGGGTTGTGATTCTTGTGCCCTGTTTCTGGTCTCCCTTCGTTCTGCCTCTGACCCACGAAGTCAGATGGCTCTATAAACAACTTTCTTTTCTCACACGATCACCCCACCACCTCAATGAAATGCACAGGCAATATTTTTGCAGCCCAAAGCACTCCTGTTGAAAATTCTCACCACTGTTTCCAAACCCACACCCCACCTCCATCTTATAAAGGTGCAACTGTCTCTCGGGAGGACTCCCACGTGCTGTCAAGAGGCACCACAAGCACTGAAGAATAATGCTCTCTTTCTCTGGGAGTCCAGACACACCTGGGATGTGAGTAAAACAGTAAATAAAGTCCCAGCTGGGCTGGTGGCCAGCAGATACATCTGGTCCCATTTCTCGGACCCAGAAGGTAAGGCATGGCAACGTGTCACAGGGAACCTCCATCTCAGACCCACACCTGGGGGCACCGTCATGGCTAGAGCCAAGAGCTGAGGCGTGCCACCAGGGAAAAGAAGCCACAGATGGCGCCAGGCAGTGGCCGTGACCTCTGACTTGCTCTGATGTCGGGAAGGACACTTTGGATCCCTGAGCAAGATACTGGGAGCTCAGTTTCCTGATCTCTAAAGAGCTAGAAAACAAACCACTTCGCAGAGTTTTGTTGGAACGAGGTAAGAAAGCCAAAACCAGAGGTCGTGCTTGTTCTCTGTCCTCCCCCACAGAACCTTCCATTTGTAGGGCTGATCTCTTCTAATCTGAGTGAGGTCTCAGCCCCTCCCACTTCGGTTCATCATCCTTGGTGCACCATCCACTCCACCCGGCTGGTGCGAGGAGCCTGCCCGGGTGCTCTCTGCCTCCTCTCCTGCCTAAGCACGGGCTGCCCGCCACAAGGCCGCCGGGTCGGTCTTTATAAAGCAGAAACGGCTTCACTTTTTTGCTTGCTTACAAACCCTCCAATGACTTCCCATCACACTGGGGTTAGAGTCACGTTCTGCACGGGGCCTCTGACGCCCTGTGAAATCTGGTCCTTGCCCATCAGGTTCTCTATTCCATCATCTACCGGTGCTCACTTCACTCCCACAAAGCCATGTCCCTCCTCAGGGTTTCCTCGCTGGAACGCCCCTCTCTTCATCTTCCTCTCCACTCAGCACCCCCAGCTCAGCTCAAATGAAGCCTCAGTAGAAAAGCCTTTGTTGGGGCACCTTGTATGAATTTATTCCCCAATCCTCCAAATTACTGTTCTGTCACCCCATTCATTTCCTCAGTCTTCCTGTTCATTCATGCTCTTTCTTGCGGACTGGCCCCTCGTGTAAGAACGTCAGCTTCCTGAGGGCAGGGAAGTGCGTCTGCAATTCCCCGCTGCTCAGCCCTGTGCGGGTGCTGGCCAACACAGGTCCTGTGGTTAAAAGAACAGATGAAGACTGATGCCTCACAAACTCACGCCCTACGGTGTGAACCGGAAGTGCCACACAGAGAGGTCAACAGGCAGCTTGGCTCTCCTCCCCCAAAGCTGTGGGCCTTTACGTCATTTTGTGGTAAGCTGTGTCATTGTAGCTTGCACCCATCTTTTTTCCTGTATGCCCACAAGTAAGTGTAGAAATGGGCTCCAGCTTCATGGACAGGCAACTGATGTAAATCCTTTTAGTCTTTGTTGCAAAACTTTCCGATCTTTTTCACAAGCTAGGACAATTTTATCACATGTTGCCCTATACTTCAGAAATGTTTCTCAAACTTTTGGGTCTTAGGAACCCTTCACACTCATAAAAATTACTGAGGACGCTGAAGGGCTGCTGTTTATTTGGGGTACACCTACCGATGTTTACCATGTTAGAAACCATCAGAAAAATAAAAATACTTTTTCCTTCCTTCATTTACAATAACAATAACAAACTCATTATGTATTGACATAACTAACATTTTTATGAAACATTACTGTATTTTCCAAGACAAGAAGAATTTTGGGGGAATACTGGCATTGTTTTACATTTTCATCAAGCCCTCTATGTCTATTAATTGAAGACAGTTGGTCTTTTCGCTTCAGCATTCAATCATTTTTGTTGTGTGATAGAGGGGCTCTACTGGTCTGTCCATGAATGAGAGAATGAGAGCAAAAGAAAAAATACATCTTAATGTTTTTATGAACAGAGTTTTGACCTCACAGACTCCCTGAAACAGTGTTGAGACACCCTCTTCCCCAAATAAACAATAAAAAAAAGAGTCTCATGCTTGGAGGTGGGCAGAAGAGTGGAAGGGACGGTAATTCAATGCAGCTCATGGTTGGTTTCCCACTCTTATGATTAATTGCGTATTATTTGGACTCATGAGTGAAAAACACTCGTACCTATTACGCCTAAAACAGGACTTACCAAAGTGATTATTTGCCTTAACAAGACGCCTTGTTTTGTAAAATCATCGAGGTACACCCAGAATAGTTTCATTTGCAAAATGTTGCTTTCACAGAGTAAGAAACACAACTGTGTGAAAGGAGGTTCACCTGTATTGTGATACAAACCACAGCATTTAGTATCGCAGATCCAAGAGGCACAGATCTCAGTGACAGCAAGTTATTTACAACAGATCTGTTTCTGGGAGAACAGCTGTCCCAGTAAAAATGAAAAACTCCTGGCTACACAAAGACGCACTTTGTTTGAGGAAGACGCTGAATGTCATTTTCAAGTTAGTAATCACATCATCGGAAAGCGCCTAATAAGCTCACCAGAGCACCCGGCACCCTCGGGTGTGGTACACCAGCAGACGGCCGCCTCTTCCTGCCTTCGTGGGAATGAAAAATACAGTGCAAAGAAGGGCCACTGAGGAACATGGAGAGACAGACAGAAGAGGCACAGACAGTAAGGGCTGAGGGTGCCCAGGGAAGAGCTTTTATAATCATTCTTTGAACTTCCTAAAGCCATCAGGGATGCTGTAGGAGTCAGCAGATGGAGAGGAGAACTTACGTTCCCTTAACCGTGTCTGTCTAGTTCAGGCATATTCCTCCAGCACACAGCCTGGGGTGCCTCTGTGTCCGACACCTGTCATTTGACCTTCCTGTTTTTTCCTAATTTATGATGAACACAGGTGTCCTCAAACTACAGACTTTCGGTCAGATGGCATATTTTTCCGGGAACAGCAGTGACAAAAAAGAAGTGGGAAGATGGAGCCAAGTTTATTAAGTTCATCAGGTTCTTAAGGGAGAACCCTGAGTTGTGCAATCAATGCTGCCTCCCTCAAATCTCTGAGAGACCCACCCAATGGCTCTGCCTTTCCTTAAGCTCTTTTCACTGGATCATGTCAATTCATTACCTTGGTTTCTTCCTGGTTTGAATCTCATTCTCCTTTCAATTCCTACTGTATGATGCAGCTAGCTAGAATAATCCTACACACACACACACAGAGAGAGAGAGAGAGAGAGAGAGAGAGAGAGAGAGAGAGAGACACACACACACAGCTGATAAACCACAGCCCTGAAGACACAGATCCAGCTCCCAAGCATGTGGCTCTGACCCACTCTGCTCCACCCAGCCTCCTCTGCCCACTATGCGGCAGCACCTGCATCAGGGTCCTTCACACCTCATGTCTGTGCACATGGTGGGCCCCTGGCTCGCACCACCTGCTCCACTGCCTTCAGTGTGCCCTTTAATCTCATCACCTCTGCCCCCGGCAACAAAGACCTCCACGCAGTAGTGCCCATATGCAGCCTCCTCTGGGCACGCTTCACACTGTGTGAGCCTTCTATGTTTACATCCCTCTCTTCTCATGGGGGAAGATGAGGCCAAATTCAGCTATGGATACCCACCCCCAGGTGCTCAATAAATACCTTATGAATTAATTCAGCATCTGATATTTACCAAATGCCCCATCAGTATGAGGCACCGTCCTGAGTTTGGAGAACACAAGTGAATGGGCACAGAATCCAACTCTCACAAGAAGATCAAGGCCATAAACCTTGGCCTTTTGTGCCTGCTATGGTCTGGATGTTGTGGTGCCTGCAAATTAACGTTGAAATCCTCATGTCCAGGGTGATGGTATCAGGAGGCAGAGCCCTCGGGAAGTGCTTAGGTGACAAGGAGGAGACCTCATGAATGGGATTAATGTTCCTGTCAAGGAGACCCCACAGAGCTTCTGGTCTCTTCTGCAGTAGGAGAATACAATGGAATCTGTGACATGGAAGCAAGCCCTCAGCCAGTCTTGCTGGCCCTCTGATCTTGAACTTCCAGCCTCCAGAGCTGTGAGCAATATGTTTCAGCTATTTGTAAGCCACAGGATCAATGCTGTTTTGTTCAGTAGCCCAAATAGACCGAGATTCTGCGTCGTGTGGGACAAAAGTTGCTCGTATGAGCCTTCTAAACCAGGCATGACCAGAGATTCAAACCCATCATCTGCTGGGGAAATGGGTTTGTGTCTTCTTGTTGACCTTGCCCTTTGCCGGGGGGGTTTCATGAGCCTGACTGAACCACATTTAGTGAGTTCTCGAACTAATGCTTGAATAAGGAGTAAGACCTGCTAGAAAGCCAAGTGTGGATGAGAATCACATCATCATTGGGAAGAAAAAAAAGCTACTGCAAAGACGTTAGAACGCACAAGCGCACGAATGTCACACGAGTTGAAAAAAACACAGAACAGCAGCTGTAAGTGCAGTTTTGTTTCCGTAAAGCTCTCTCAGCTCAAAACACCTGCACGGGACCCCAGCTCTTATTCTTATAAACGAGAGAGCATGTTTTTCCCTTCGGAGGGAGATGCTGTTGTCCAGAGGGCATTTCCGCTGGGCTCCAGGGACGTGATGCACACCCACCCACGGCTGCCGTCCAAATGCCACGTGGGCAAACGAGCCCAGGCCGTCGGGAGCTGCTTCCCAAACCCCGACAAGCGCTGCTGGACAAGCATGCAGCCAGAGCAACGGGGATTCGTCACGGGGTGGCTGGAACGTGAGTATTTTGTTGAAGGCAGCCATGGGCAAAGAGCTTCAACAGGCCTCAACCCTCGGGACCCCAAACCCTTCCAGCATGTTCTAGAGCAGGGTGTGGGGCAAACCTTTACCACCAAGGGCCAGACAGTACGTATTTACGTTTTGTGGGCCAAGAGGAAAAATGGAGGACACTGTGTCGGCACTTCTGTAACAACCGTTTTCCAGGGTAGAAAACGTTCTTCCCTTGCAGGCTGCACGTAAACAGGCGATGGGTTGGCTGCGGCCGCCTGTGAACCACAATTTGCCCACCAGAGTATCTGAAACTGAGCAAAGGGTTCCTTTTATCTGTGCCCCATGAGTCAACGCTCCCCTTCTCCCCAGGTCGTGCAGGAGAAAACGGAGGGCCAGGCAAGGTCAAGAGACTGACCCAAGAAGACAAGATGAGGGCGACGGACATGGGATCTGGGTTCAGATCTACATGACTTCTACAGGCCAGGACAGCGTGGGCAACAGCAGGAGGTGCTGCCAGAAAATATCTAAGTCACACCAGGTACTCACGGTGATTGCGATGGACACCCCAAATCTGTCGATAAGCGGCCTGCCGCATAGGACAAGGCGTGCCTTTGCTGCCCTGGGGACGTGTTCCCACCTCACGCTGCATGTGAGCTTCCTCTTTGATGTTTACAACCACCCAGCAGCCTGACCCCAGGTGTCCCCCCACCCCCAGCCCAGGGGCCGGGAAAGCGTCAGGCTGGAGCCTCTCTGCCCACGCACAGGTGACAGACCCCTCAAAGGCCACATTCAGAAGGGCATGAGGGATGAAGAGCTGTGTAGCTCTGTGATCCCAGCCAAGGTCCCGGCGACCCTCGGGTGTCTCAGGCCTGCGGCGAACCACGTAAGTCTGTTCCAACTGCTGGGTGTGGGATTCCTGACAATGGGAACGAAGGTTCGGTGCCCGGAGTGGAGGCAGGAGAGATGGACGAGAAGGAGACGTGGCAGAGACAGATGTGTGAACACAGAGGAGGCAGCGGAAGGAGGACGACTGGACAGGATGTCAGGACAGGACTGGGGGGAATTAAGTTGGGGGCAAGCCCATCCTTCAAAGTCCTGATGGGTTAAGCCAGGCTTAGCCGTGTGGGGACTGAACGTGGGTGACAGGGCAAGCGCCAGGACCACACAGTGTGCACAAAGGACACTCGGCAAGAGGGAAGGGGGAGAGACTTGGAGCTCACACGACAAGGGCACCCGCTGTGTTACTGTGGATTCAGAGAAACGGCTCGAGTAAGAGGCTGCGAAGAAGTACAGAAAGGGGCAACTGAAGGCGGCCAAACCTTGGAGGGACAGAGCATGAGATGGGACTTCGCCTCCTTCTGTCAGAGGTCACAGATGGTATGCTGGACCCACGCAGCACCTTCAAAATTTTGGATTAGGTGCCAAGCAAGAAACAAAATCAGGAACTTTCACCTAAAATGTGTACTTTGTCAACTTTTGATAAATCCCCCCAAATCGGACACGTGGGTGGCACTCGTGTCCCCTTGAGATGGGGGGTGGTTTGTGATCCCCACTTTCCTCCTGGGGGCCTCCTCACTGGCCAGTTTGCGTGGCTGTGGTAACACGGGACACCACAGGCGGAGACGGCAGGCTGGGCTCCGGGATGGCCCGCCGCCCTCCTCCACCGCGGGGAGCGCCCACCCGCGCCGGGTCCCGTGAGCTCACGCGGGAGGGGGCGTGGGAACCGGGCTGCTCCCAGCGCACCAGCTCCGGCCAGGGCAGGGAGGAGGCAGGCAGCAACCAGATTCGGGGCCACTGGAGGAAATAAAAGCCTCACTTCACACCTCCCACCTGCTGATTCACACCTTATTCATTGCCTGCTGTGAGCCAGACACTGCTGTGCAGTGATCAGCGAGAACCATAAAACGCCCGCCCCGCGCAAGAGCCACCCTGCGTCTGACCTGTGGCGACCTTAGGACTATCGCTGCTCTGGCTAAGTTCACGGATGGCTTCCCAATCCCGTCCATAGTCTTTGGCCTGGGTACTTGGCTGCCGCAACTTTCCGCAGGGTGGTGGTGGCTTGGAGGGAGGGATCTTTCCATTTCTATGCTGATCCATTCTAAACTTCCGGCCGGAGGGAATCTCCATTTGTGATAAATGGCCCCAACACAATTTCTCATTTTTCTTTAAAGCTACTCCCTTTGGTTTTATTTAAATGAATGTATTTTCAGGAAAAAAAATTGTTATCTGTTGTAAATATTTTCATTTACTGTCTATAAAAATTACAATAATCATAAATTTAAAAACAGAAAAGGGGTTCATTCCCATACCACACGAGATCTTATATCCTGCCATGTTCAACCTGTTTTTGAAAAGAACGTCCACTTGGCACTGACTTTCAGCCCCACCATGACCTTTCCCACGCTTGTTCTGCCGGCTTCCACTGCCCCTCCTATGCTTGGGTCTGTTTTCTGACGACGCCCCCCCCACACCAATTCTACCAACTCTACTATGCTTTTACTGAGCCTGTCAGCTCTAACTAGAATACCTTCTGCACACCTTGTTTCTAGAAATTTGAATTCCAAGCTTGTAAATCCCATGCACATTAAAGTCAACCCCAATTTCACCCATCAGAATTCACCTCTAGACCCTAGATGCTCGGTCACAGCCTTTCCGGCAATCTGCTCTTTGCTAGTTTCTTAGGGGCATGTCTGTCTGTCTTCCTAACCATTTAAACTGACAAATGTTATGCTAAGTGTTTGCGATATTATGGTGACTCCGACAAGCTTCTTCCTTCTAAGGGGAAAGCTGCAAGTTACTGGAGACAGAAACCCCACGGTGTTTTATGACTAATAAGTAGCCTCATTACAGTGATTCATCAATAAGCAAGTATTTACGGAGCATCTGAACTGCACATTGTACCCAGTGAGGGAACACAGGAAAACCTTGTCTCTATACACAGGGCTGACACCCTCCTCTGGAAGACGGGGCTGAATGACCAAGGGGGAAGGCGAAGTCTGTGCTGCGGAGGGCAGCAGTTGAAGAGAACGAGACCACTGCTCCTAATGGCCCCCATGAGATAATTGTGACAAAGCTCCTCGGGGCCATGCTTCTGGCTCTGCTCTAATTAAGACAGCCTCTGTGGAGAAGGCAGGGCCTGAGCTGGTACTGCAAGATGGAGGGGATTTGGACAAGGGAAATAAGCCATGGGGAGCGGTATGTGCGGAAGCGTACGAGAGAGACCACGCAACGCTGAGACCGCACTGGATGTCCAGGCCGTGGTGGGGAAGTCCAGGGGAATGACAGTCTCGAGGGCACGTAAGAGGTGGGACAGAAGCCATGTCTGAGGAAGCTGTCTGGGACTGGTGCATACACTGGCAGGAAGCGGGGTGGGGGAGGGGGAGGGAGAGGATAAAATGGAGAGAGGTGACACCAGGTAGAGGCAGGGATGGTGAGAGAGAGCCCAGACCCAAATTCAGAACTGGGTGTACTAATGGGTAAATTATTTGGTACTTTTCTTGGTGGATGCCAGGCTGAACAACTGCCCAAAGTGGGTCCAGGGAAAGGCGGCCTCTCTGGTGGGATCTTGGCCATGCTCTAGGATTTAAGACAAGCCCCTGCCGTAGACTGCTTTTTTCCCCAACAGCTCGTAACTGACTCAGGTGATCCTGGACTGTTTATGTCTGAAAGAATTTGCGATACAGGCAAGGCGTGAGCTGGATGGATGACCTGGACACTAACAGGAAGCTAATCCATTATTTTAAAATCACTCAAAAGATAAACAAGTAGTTGAGAAGAAAAGAGTTATGTGAGGAAAAAAACCACGACATGGCCAAGTGAGGCTTCATAATTCACTTTACCACCAGGTTCAGGTGCTATCAAGTCTGACATTACTTATCAAGCTTCTATCCTGGATTTACTTTCGATATAAAACAGCACTTTGGAGAATAAGCAAACACTATTATGACCAATGGCTTGTTTTAAGAGAAAAATGCTCTCACAAATGGCAATACTAATTTTTTAACATTCTCTGGGAAAATGTAACAACTTGATATATTTGAGAACTGGGTAAAAACTACTGACATCATACTTAATCTTTAAAACTGATATATGTGTGTCCAAAAACTAATAAACTTCCCTCTAACATAAATGGGGGGACAAGTAAACCACTACATCACAGGCCACACTCCTACGCTTCAGATTCTGGTCTTATGGGCAGAGCCCAAGGGCAGAGAAAATTGAGGTGATTTAAAACAGCCTGTGATAGGATATATCTAATATTAGTGGGCTTGCTGAAGTGAAACAGTAATATCAGAGGGATACAAAGGTGTAGGACCCATTAATGTGCGTCTGAATGTTTGGATGCCTGGGACCTCCCCATCTTTCAGCTGACCCGTCCACGGGGTAGGCAGAGCTCTGCTGGGTAGTTTGAATGAGGAGGCCGGTGAGGGGGTGCTTTGAAAGCACAATTTATTTTATGGGATGAACGAAGGTGAACTAACGGTGCCTTATTTCCCCTTTACACCTTCCCCCAGAGAGGAGGCCCCATCATACACGGAGTTCTGCCCATCGCCTTTCTGAGTCCCTCTGACATGACCTACCTAGGGGCAAGGCATTTCACTGCAGGGAAAGAAATAAATACACAGTAATGTCGATGGAGGGTGTTTGTCAAAGCTCCGCGTGACCAAGCCGTACCACAGTTGCACCCGCTGACCACGCACGCTAAGCTATTAATGGTACTGAATGCGAGATTGTTAGTTCTCTGCCACTTGGGAGTGCACAGACCAGTAAAATTATAATGGGAAAAGTATCTGACTAAGAGGCTGGCCAAATACAAGTACTGCCTTGTAAGGACCTTTAAATTAATTTGTCAGGAGGCGCCAGGAAGGCTCAGTTGATTAAGTGACCGACTTCGGCTCAGGTCATGATCTTACAGTGCATGAGTTCGATCCCTACATCGGGATCTGTGCTTATAGCTCAGGGCCTGAAGCCTGTGTTTCAGATTGTGTGTCTCCCTCTCTCTGCCCTTCCCCTGCTTGGGCTCTGTCTGTCTCTCTCTCTCTCTCTCTCTCTGTCTCAAAAATAAACACTAAAATAAAGTAAAATAAATTTATTAGTATCTTAATTGGAAAAAATCCCCAAAGATATAATATAATCTAAGAAATTACAAAACAATCAATTTGAGGGGCGCCTGGGTGGCTTGGTCGGTTAAGCGTCCGACTTTCGCTTAGGTCATGATCTCGCGGTTCAAGGGTTCGAGCCCCGCGTCAGGCTCTGTGCTGACTGCCAGCTCAGAGCCTGGAGCCTGTTTCAGTCTGTGACTCCCTCTCTCTCTGACCCTCCCTGCTCATGCTGTCTCTCTCTCTCTCTCCTAGAAATAAATAAAACATTAAAAAAAATTAAAAAAAAATCAATTTGTATTTGCAAAGTACTCCCTACATGGTCCTATTTAGCTGTTTGTAGGTACATGCTGTGTAGCAACGTATTCTCTGTATGTACCACAGATACAGACCCCAACATATCCCCGTGAAGCTCGAGAAGAGCAAACCCGGAGGCTTTTGGTGACATGAAATTTCCCTGCCTGGAGCGAAGAAGGGTTAACCAGGGTGCACAGAAGGATGGAGAATGAAGCACTGTTTCTTCTCAGTTCCTTCTTTAAAATATCAAATTGGAGGTGCCTGGGGCTCAGTTGGTTAAGCATCTGACTCTTGATCTCCCAGTTCGTGGAATAGAACCCCACATCGGGCTCCATGCTGACAGCAAAGAGCCTGCTTGGGATTCTCTCTCCTCTCTCTGCCCCTCTGCCATTCTCTCTCACTCTCAAAATAATTAAACTTTAAAGAAAAAAAAAACTAAAATACTGAATTGTAATGCAGCAAGCCAGTCTGTTTTGTCTTGCCTTTTTTTTTTTAACATTTTTATTTATTTCTGAGACATACACACACACACACACACACACACACACACACAGCATGAGCAGGGGAGGGTCAGAGAGAGAGGGAGACACAGAATCCAAAGCAGGCTCCAGGCTCTGAGCTGGCAGTCAGCACAGAGCCCGACACGGGGCTCGAACCTACAAACCGTGAGATCATGACCTGAGCCGAAGTCGGACGCTTAACTGACTGAGCCACCCAGGTGCCCCATGTTTTGTCTTGTCCTATTAACTTATGCCTTCTGTGTCTCCCATGTGCCCAGTGCTGGTTCCTGCCTCTCCCACTTCCTTCACTGCCAGCTTGTGCCAGCTCTCTCGTGACAGACAACAGGACAGAAAGATTCCTGACTGATTCAGACTGATGTGGGCTACGCCTTCACTGCTTCTTGCCAATCTCATGAAAACACACCTCTCTCTTTGCAAGGCATGTGATGGTCTCTGTTATTAACTCCCTTCCCCCCAGTGATCTACACTGGTGGAGAAACAAACCTGGCACATCCTTGCTCTGACCATCCTCGCAACATTCCGCTCCTCCGGTTCTACAGGGAAGGCAGGCCTCTTTCCTGCACTCATGTTCTCTGGACTCACAGACATGGTCTCCCCAACTGTAGTCCCACCATGCTGTCCATTCCGGTCCCCGCGGGCTGCCCTTCTCCTCCCCGGACCTGGAGACACGTCTTCACTCTGAAGACTCAAATCTGCCAGCCCCCGGCCTATTCCTTCTTCTACCGTTCGCTGTCACACTTCTAGACGGAAGATTCTATAAGGAGGTACCTGGCCTTCTTTCTCACCGCAGCACTACGTGATCTGGTTTGCCCTCACCATCCCTTCCTCCTACAGACAAACACACTCTACCAAAACCATCTCATCTAGGGTCACAAGGACCTGTCAAATGTCACCACCAAGAGCCTTTTGTAAGTCTTCGATTTAACCTAAGAAGGACAAGGAGATCCATGGTCTAAGCTTCACCTCCAGCAACTTTAGAGGTAATTAAGTTGCAGTTCAAAAAGACTGGGGTCTTGTGGTCAAGGTCACCTAGCCACTGGGATGTAAGCGAGCTCTCTGGCCATTATGTTTATGTTCTTCTCCCCCCTAAATACCACCACCTGCCTTGCCTTCCCTGTAAGGCCTAATGTTAAGCATCCTGTCCTTCTGACTTGAGGGTGTTATGCTGAGCAAAATAAGTCAGGCAGAGAAGGACAAATATAATATGTTTGCATGTATAGGAGGATTAGGAGGAACTTAATGGAGGACCATGGGGGAGAAGAAGGGAGGAAATAGTGGGGGAGAGGGAGGGAGACAAACCATGAGAGACTCTTGAATGCTGAGAACTGGGGTGGGGGGAGGAGGGTGATGGGCATGGAGGAGGGCACTTGTGGGGATGAGCACGGGGTGTTATATGGAAACCAAGTTGACAATAAACCATTTAAAAACAAACAAACAAATAAATAAATATTTTTTTAAAACAAGCATCCTGTCCTGAATCCCTCCTGACTCCTCCTGTACTGGATGTTCCTGCTCTCCAGGAGTCCCTCCAGTGACTCGTGCTGGTATTTTCTCCTTTCTCTTGCCTTCTAAATGAATGTATATACACTCAAAGGTTATAGCCCTTATAGGAGTCGGCAGGGTATCAGAATTGTCCTCTGACATCTAAAAATGTCCTTTCTTTTCATCACCTGTAAAGAAGCACCTACTATGTGAGGTTCCGCATGGCGGAGAGAAGCAACAGGTACGAAATTGTAGCTCAGCCTCTGATTTAGCACATGCCCCTGGGACTTGGCTGGTTTCTTCCTAAGTCCCCATCGAACTACAAAGGATTGTCAGGAAAACCACAGAGAAAAAAGGTTTTTTTGAATTCCTCGGTATAGTGGATGGCTCACAGCATTCATGGTAAACGGTAGATTTTGGTTTGTTCTTCTTAAATCTTCATGACTAATGTCCATCAGTGAGGACATTAAGCTCTAGTTCCTTCTCCTGAGTAGCTAGCTCATTGTCTGTAAGGCCCACGGACACAGAGACTAAATGGTATCATCGACTTCAGATGTGCCATGACAGATGCAAGAGAAGTAGTGTGGGGAAAACAGGGTAAAGAGTTAATTCTACTCAGGACATCAGAAAAAGCTTTATTTTCAAGAGCTGAACAACGATCTGAGCGTTGCTCGCCCTCCTGGCAACCAGGCTCATCTAAGGGCCACATGCAAAGTTTACATAAAAGGGAGCTTCTCAAAAGAGCAACAATCGTGTCAAGAAAATCCCCCGAAACATTTAGAACAGAGTAACTTAGACTCTGGGGTGCAGCCAAATCCCCCTTCTTGGGGGTAAGGTGGTGGGGTTTGGTAAATGCAGATTCCTAAGCCCTACCTGAAGAGGCAACCCTTCAGGAGACCCGGGCCCCCCTGTGTTTCACACAGGTGGTCCACAAACCACAGGATGAACGTGCGGATTGTGATGTGGCCCCAAGTCAGACGAGGCATCTTCATATTTAAAACTAATCACCATGGGGCGCCTGGGTGGCTTAGTCGGTTAAGCGTCCGACTTTCGCTTAGGTCATGATCTCGCGGTTCGTGGGTTCGGGCCCGCGTCGGGCTCTGTGCTGACTGCCAGCTCAGAGCCTGGAGCCTGTTTCAGTCTGTGACTCCCTCTCTCTCTGACCCTCCCCTGCTCACGCTGTCTCTCTCTCCTAGAAATAAATAAAACATTAAAAAAAATTTTAAAAAAATAAAATAAAATAAAACTAATCACCATGACGACCACTACCAGTGTACAATGCCCATTAAGCACCTTCGATTTCTCACTACAAAGTAGCGAGTGGTGTGGCTGGGGTCATGAGGCTGATGTTCATGGGCCTTTGAACCTCCGCTTCTTGTCTGTTTCTTTCAGTTCTACTGAAGCCTGGTCTTTGAGACAGAGGAGGAAGAAACCACAGCTAATTAAAGCTTAAAATATTCTTATTTCATGGTGGGGATAACAAGTGAAACTACAAGTAATGATGTAATCCAACTTGTCAAAAAGGAAGAAAAGAGGAGACAGAAGGCAGGACAGAGCCATGGGACCTGGTACACCATGTCATCTTCTAATTAACTAACTGATCCTTTAAACTGTCAAACTCGGAGAGGGGCTCCATGGCCTGGCATCTGATTAATATTCATATTTGGGCACCGGATGCTCTGATTTAGGTCCCAGTGGTTGTAGTTAAACATCAGTCTTTAAAAAAGAGAGAGAGAGAAATAAAAACCTGCCTGTCCAGCCAAAATCTCCGGGTTTTACATTCATAGGGAAATGAGGGGAGGCCACCCTGAAGTCCATAATCCAGGGCAAGAATAAATCCTCCATGGACGCACATTGATTTCTGAATCATGATGAGGACTTGTATATTGAAAAAATAATTATTTTGCTTCTTCCTCCTGGCAGCCACATTGTTAATCACACTCTGGGCCTCATTGTTAAATAAACGAACGGCGCGTGTAAAATTACGTAGCGTTCGGTAATATAATCAAGCTTTTAATTTCAAACAAAAATAATTGAATATGTAATTTAATCAGAGCATGCTAGAATCGATCATTTAAACTCTAATAAGTGGCAACCTGGACTTCTACCCTTCTAGCACAGGCTGCAAAAGAATATACTCCCTCCCTTCTATTGACTTTCCTGGACGAAAAATATCCTTCGGTCCAGGGTGGAAGAAGTAACTGTTCTAACAAAAGCTTTTTATAGAAAAGGCAGCTGGCTTAAAAAAACAAAACCAGTCCCCCTCATGGTGTGAGTCCGGTTCACACTCAACCACCAACAGCCAGGCAGGACACCCTGGGGGCTGCTCTTCCAGAAAGTGGGGACATGAGGAAGGTCCTTCAAAAGCACTGGACCAATGAGGCGTTTTCCTTCACAATCTGGTCACACTCTAAAAATTAAAATTCTTCCAGGGGCACCTGGGTGGCTTAGTCGGTTAAGCGTCCGACTTTCGCTTAGGTCATGATCTCGCGGTTCGTGGGTTTGAGTCCTGAGTCGGGCTCTGTGCTGATTGCCAGCTCAGAGCCTGGAGCCTATTTCAGAGTCTGTATCTCCCCTCTCTCTGACCCTCCCCTGCTCATGCTCTCTCTCTCTCTCTCTCCTAGAAATAAATAAAACATTTTAAAAAATTAAAATTCTTCCAAGGAAGAAGACAATTCAACCCAGCTTCACTGTGAGTTCCAACAGTAGCAGCTTTTAGACAAAATCTCCCAAATTAGGGGCACCTGGGTGGCTCAGTGGGTTAAGCATCCAACTTCGGCTGAGGTCACAACCTCACAGGTTGGGAGTTGAAGCCCTGCGTTGGGCTCGTGCCGACAGCTCAGAGCCTGGAGCTTCAGATTCTGTGTTTCCCTCTCTCTCTGCCTCTCCCTGCTCATGCTCTGTTTTTCTAGCTCTCTCAAAAATAAACATAAAAAAATTTTTTTAGAAAAGAAAAGATTTCCCAAATTGTAATTAGTGCCTCGCCTCTCACAGAGTAAGTCCATCCCACAGTACTCTATCCAGGATCGAGAGGCCTTGTTTCCCATGCCCCTCTCCACTGCAATTCCTCTTCATCCTGCAGAACTTATTAAACATTCCCAAGCTCTTGTTAAACTTACTACTATGCTCTTTCAACTTAGATTTGAAAATGGGTGACATTGCTAATGAATGCTCATCTTGGGCTCATAATTCACGAGCGTACTGAAAGTAAGTGGTGTGGAACAGCTAGTCTCAAGTTGATGAATTCAACCAACAGATATTGAGGCCCAACCATGTAATCAGACACATTAATAAGTCTCAGTTCATTTCCGTTTGGTGAGGAGTAAGGCCATACCACTCATACAATCAATATGTTTTTAATAAAGGAATAGCCCACTCCTAATAAATAAATATATACGTTACCAGTGACTTACAGGGCTTTCTAGACTGAGGAGAAACTGATGGCCAAGCTGGTGCAGGGCACAAGTTTATATTCCAGAAGGCATTTATGGACTTTTACTAAGCAGACCAGGAAAAGGATGAAAACCACCCAATGGCACTAAGATTATGTTGCCTGGGTCACAGCCACCTATGAAACAGAGCTAAAAACCTCCAGAGGACAGACCGCCTCATGCCACCCATCAGGAACCTTGGTTCTTTAGCACCTTTGAATGAGACCATCAGAGTTAATGGTCAAAAATGTCCTTCCCTCTGACAATGATTTCTAAGATGACTTGGAATAGTTCTCATGCTTCAAAAAAAAAGAAAAAGCTGACACAATGCCAAAGTCACAAACACCCACCTCTACCTGGGAGTCTAGGCCACTGGGGAAACCTACCGTCAGTGTCCAGCCTGACCTGTGAACTCCACATGGGGAGGAATCCAGGGCCAAGGCAGGGAGAGTCTTGACGTCTCACTTCAGAACTCAACGCACCATGTCAGTGCACTGCTTGCCAGACGACACCCCTGCGCTGTGTTCCTCGGAGCTGCAAATACTCCTTTGGATGGAGAGGAGGCTCTGGGGACACCGAAACTGGCTCACATCCACAGGCAAGGGAGTAATTAATGGTGTCTTTCAGGGCAAGCGCAGTAAAAAAAAAAATAATTGCTCACAAATTTTTACTGTTAATGAATGACTGGTATAGTCAATATTTTTGTTGTTGGGTGTGGACATATGTGTGTTTGTGTGTGAGTGAGTGTGAGAGAGAGAGAGAAACAGAGACAGAGATATAGAGAAGGAGGGAGAGTCTTTTGGATGCAAATACCCAAACCAGTCTATCAGCCTGGCTAACAACGTCGAACCTCCGCACCACAACTGCTGAATACGTTGACTTTAAATGTCTATGGGGATCATATGCCACGGATCAAAGCACACACTGATTAATCCAACAGAGACTAAAGTCTGTCACTCTGGTCATGGTGCAAAGATGTGCCAAACAAGGTCACTAAAGAGAATAAATAGATGGGAGAGAAATACCAAAGTTAAATTGGTTTCAAAGAGGGGCTGAGCTGCCAACTACCTGTCTAAATGTAACCGGATTAAGGAAACGTCTTTCCTTCCCCAGGACAGCTGCCCACTTGTGTTAAAACAGAGCTTCCCCTGAAGACAACTACCGGCTCACCGACGCCAGGTAACTCTCACTCACGCCATAATCATTTACTATTACATTAGGTCATCGGCTTTCCTGCTACTGAATCCCAGAGACGCTCCGGCTTCTCATCACACACGCACAGCCCTGTAAACAGATCTAAAGATAACTCCGCTCTTGTTTAATGGGAAGTCGGTTCTCATAAGTAACAGGAACCCACTGCTAGCATGAACAGTGAACCCAGAGACAAAGTTGTGAGAGCCAAACACAATTGGATCTTGGCTAGTATACATAGGAAACAAGCTGCTGCTGTGTGTGCATGCATGTGCGTATGTGTCTGGGAGGGGTGGGGTTAGACCACGCCACAAACCCCAAAATAGCTCCTTCCTCTGCCTCCAACATGGCAACCATCATTTGTTATCTTCTGCCAAGAAACCACAAAATATCTGCCACGGAGAATTCTCCAAAACTGATACAGGAATATACACCTTGGGTAGTTTTATTTACGTCTGCTTCTGTCTCGCTGTGCAGAAGGCAAGGCCATGTGCTGGGAACTCCGTGCTCTTACAGGGAACAAGGTGTGAGGCCGAGTCAGTTCTGGCTGGGCCAGGCTTCTCGGATGCCCTCACTGCTGCCTCCACTGTGTTACAATTCATCATGCACGGATTTAATACTGGGAACTCCAAGTCACACGCGTCTCCCTTCAGCTCTCTTTCTGGGCACCGTTTTTTACTCGGTTCCGAGTTGTGAGTTATGGCGATGCCACCCCCAGCCCCCGGCAAACCAGGCTAACACTTCACTAAGAGGATATGGTTGAATACTTTTATAAGTTATTCATGAAGTCACAACTGGTCGGCAGCAAAGCAAGCTTTGCAAAGGAAATTCTTTTTAACCAGCTACATATCTGGGGGTTATTTGTTGTTTGTTTGTTTTTTGAAAGTCCACCGCAGTTGTCCTTAACTTGCTCTTCTGCATAATTTATTGGGCAGCTGTCAAACACATATGTTCTCTTGTCTCATATCTGACATTTGTATGCTGAGAAATGACCTCGGAAACGGGCTACGAGCAAACGGACACTCTGAGATTGAATAAGTGAAAGCAAAGGAGTACAGTGATGACAGAAAACAGTTGGTATGAAGCAGGCTACCTCCTTTGCCAGCAGGCAGGCCTGTGAACGCATTACTGTTCATTCTTGAATGGTCCATAGGAATGCAAACGTGGTCTACATT
Organism: Proteles cristata cristata; assembly: GCA_017311185.1. Classification (NCBI taxonomy): domain Eukaryota; kingdom Metazoa; phylum Chordata; class Mammalia; order Carnivora; family Hyaenidae; genus Proteles; species Proteles cristata. The sequence goes on along the minus strand of JAESUZ010004230.1, from coordinate 482,034 downwards.
TCAGGGGAACGCTTGCTTCACACTGACTGGTGGGCTTTCACTGAAAAAAGTACAATCGCTTTCATATATGTGAAGTCTTCTTCTTGCCTGAACTATATACATACATGCATATATATAAATTATGCATAATTTTACATAGCCTATGATGATTTTAGAAAGTCACCAATGTTGAAACTATAATGAAATTCATGATTTGAGAAACTCCTCTATTTCCCTGAAGAGAATGCCTAATGCCTGCAAGTGGGCCAAATAACGCAATTCTGGCAACGACAGCAGCACAATTGATCTCCATGCTAACCCATGAAGCACTGTTGCTAAGCTAACACATTCATTCTTTTTGATCTCTTTCCATCTCCTGCATTGTATTCCGTGTCTCTTATCTTCGTCCAACATCAACAGGTCATTTGCAGAGTGGTCAGTGTTGGCCAATATAAATAACCATTATAAAACCTCCAGCATGTTTTCAATCAACAACCCAAGTGGCCTACACTGTTTAAAGAATAAATTCCAAATATTTTGATGGCAGAGGGTAGCCAGGGCCTGTGAAAATTACAGGTACAAATTACAGCTAAAGAATCGGATTGCAGCAAACTATTCTAGCACAATGCTCTCTATTTTTAAGCCAGCTTGAAAACAAATAGAGACGACAGTGCCCCTTGGGCAGGGACGGTGGTAAGCCCGGGCTTTGTACTACAGACAGGTGTGTTTGAGAAAAGGTTCACACATACAGCTGAAATTACCAGTACATATGTAAATGCAAGGGTTCTCGGCCAAATCTCTGAGAGCCCAGCGAAACTCAGAGGAGGCAGGGGCGGCGGTTCTTAGTCTCCAGCTGCCTCTTCCTCTATCCCATCTCCAAAGCCCATTAGCAATGTCCCCCCACCACGCTCACCTGAGCAAGGCAATGCATTGCGCCATCAACGTGTCTCCATACAAACTCTCCCATGAAAGAAGTGATGGAAATGGGCTGATGTGAACAGTCTAAGAGTTGCCAATGTCTCCTTTTAAGAAGGGTGACATGTATCCTCACTCCAGACTTACCTCTTCTGTTTGCCTGGGCTGTTATTGGAATTAATCTGCATTATCTAAGAACGTAGTCATTAAGCTGGGTGGAGTAGTATCTATAAATGCTAAGGACTAAGTGGGCCAAGAAAAATATTGACCTTGACCATGATGAAGATCTACATTTACTGCCATGAGGAAGTGGCTAGAACATGGTGCTAACTGAGAAATAGAGAAGGTTCTAGAACAAGTACAAACAGTGCGGCATAATTTTACATATAACTCAACAGGAGGACAAAGCAATGCATGAGTAAATAAATACAGAACATCCAGAAGATATTCATCAGCTGATTTGAAATCTCTTCATTATTATCATTCTAAATGTTTTTTTTCTATTAGATGTTTTGGTCTGATTGACTTCTCATCCCTAGGAAATTTGTCTTGAATTTCTACACTCTCTTAGTGCACTGGCTGATTTCTGTCAGAGTTCCAACCAATTTTGCATCTCTTATTTCAAGGCCTGTTTAGCAGTGTACACATCTTTCTGGTAAACTGAACCCTTCCCATTTTGAAATTCCCTTCCCAATTGTCAGAGTAAGTTTAAGTCTTTCTAATTGGGAAAAGAAGCTATTTTCATTGGGAAGAAAGAATCATGCTGAGTAATGACCAAAGATGATACTTAGATTGTCATCATCGATAGGCTTTTAGCAGTAGTCTGCACTATGCATTATTTAATCTTTATGCTAACTCCACGAGGCAAAAACTCTTGCCTAGCAAATTCTTTCCAGTTTGCAGACAAGAAAGGTGAGGTCGAGAAGGTTAGGTAACCTACTCAGAATCACAATAACTGCTGCCGCCAGAATGTAACCTTTGTTGATCCAAACCTAGAGCACGAGTTTTTTTGTTTTGTTTTTTAGTTTTTTTATGTTTGTTTATTTTTGGGAGAGAAAACACAAGCAGGGGAGGGCAGAGAGAAGGGGGGGCGGCAGAGGATCCAAAGCAGGTTCTGTGCAGACAATAGAGAGCCCAATGCACGGCTCAGACTCACAAGCTGTGAGATCATGACCTGAGCCAAAGTCAGACGCTTACCTCAGTGAGCTACCCAAATGCCCTGAGAGCTTGAGTTTGTAATGACTTCATGGTGATGTGTTAACATTAAGAAAGAGCTGTATTACTGTCCCCACATTCATAAAGAAAGACAATGGAGATCAAGGAATTCAAGGAAATTCCTTGAAGGAAATCAAGACTCTGGCCACTACAGGTCACCTACAGAAATCTACTTTCTTAGCCCAGAATGGATCTCACTAGCAAAGCATATATGATTCCTGAGCTGCTTTTTTCCTCACCTGTAAAGCACATTATAATAAATCTTGTTCCAAGGATGAGAATGCCTTGCTTCCAAAATCCTCGGGGAGGGTGGGATGGGATACCCCACTTTTAACAATGATGAGTCCCTTTTCTCTAGAACTGAGCGCACGTAGGCACAAAACTGCATTTACGCCTTTCAAACACCAAGTCATACAAGTCGAAATGCACATTTTCTTCACTTGTTTTTTCCAGGCCAACTGTCCTCCTCTGACCCCCCGCTAATTCTCCTGATGATGTCTGAACAGAACCTGCTGATTTGGGTAATTCCATGTCCATGCACCGAAGTAATTGATGACATCAGCATCGTTAGGGGAATTAGACTTATTAGTCAATTACAGAGCCAGCAGAGGGAGCACAAGCCCTGCATAAATAACAACCACTTCTTCTGAGCTTCTTGAACAGGAGCAATGGGAGTAGGGAGAAGGGAGAAATACATTTGAAACTAAATTATCAGAAGACAGTCTCTGCTTCCTTGGAATGGTGTTAGGGCACAAATCCAACATGGTGTCTATACAATTTAGGTTTTGATAACTGTCGCCCTTCTGGGGTATCTAAGGGGAAGAAGGTGGGGCCTGTGCACATGTGTGCAGTTGTGGCTCTTCGTATCTTGGTAAAGTAACATGACACCCTCCCCGCTGGTGAATTCATTCAGGTCAGAGGAGGAGACTGGCCTAGAGTGAGCAAATGTGTACTTGTTCAACCCTGATATCAGAGAGGCTTTTAGTGTAGCTTGGCACATCCTAACGAAGTACTGAAAGAACAGACCAATTTTATTCTTTTAAGAGGCTATCAAGGCTTACAAGGTTCGACACAAAAGAGCCCAATACTGTGCTGGTAAAAAATAAAGACAATCATATTTTTAAAGAACTATCTGCCTTAAGTACTCTTAAGATTCTTTTTTTTTTTTTTTTAAATCAAGAGTCAGACTCTTTTTTAATGTTTTATTTATTTCTAGGAGAGAGAGAGACAGCGTGAGCAGGGGAGGGTCAGAGAGAGGGAGTCACCAAACAGGCTCCAGGCTCTGAGCTGGCAGTCAGCACAGAGCCCGGGCGCGGCCCGAACCCACGAACCGCGAGATCATGACCTAAGCGAAAGCCGGACGCTTAACGACTAAGCCACCCAGGCGCCCCTTAAGTACTCTTAAGATTCTTAAATAATGAATGGTTCTAGTTTTGAATGTGAAAGAGATGTTGTTGCCCCCAACCCCCCTCCCCGCTTTGGAAGAACAGATAACCAAGAGACAGTAAAGAGACAGGTCCAAACAAAATAATACTTTCATGGATTAAATGGAAGAAAAATCTATTCTTTGATAGGTTGGGTCAATAGCTTTAAAAGCAGTATGAACCCCTCTTCCCCCCACTACCTCCCTGCCCAAGATGTAAAACTCAGCCAATAGCCAAATTTACCCATATAATGAAAGACTTGATTTCAGTGCTATGGATTTCTTCTGTTGATTTTGGGAGAATGGTGTCCCCATCGTTGACGTGAGGAAATATATTTTTTTTAATGTTTACTAATTTTTGAGAGAAAGCAAGACAGAGTGAGCAGAGAAGAGGGGGAGACACGGAGTCTGAAGCAGGCTCCAGGCACCAGCTGTCAGCACAGAGCCTGACCCACAAACCGTGAGATCATGACCTGAATTGAAGTCGGATGCTCAACTGACGGAGCCCCCCAGGCACCCTGTTGTGGGGAAATTAAAAAAGGGAATCATGGAACTTATATACTGACATTTACATGATATGCATCCTGATACACTAAAACAAAATGTTTCTTTTGAAAACGTCTCCCGTGGAAGGAGGGAGAGGGATAAATTTCAGCTTTAGCTCATGTTCAGAGAATTAGCAAGGCCCAGGAAGAGGGAAATGGCGCTGGTGAAGAAAGGCCCCAATACCGATTGGCCTGCTTCAAGTGAGAGCCAGGTCAAGGGATGATGGAGACAGCCACCCTGTTCCCAGGTGTCCCTGAGCTTCCGCCAACCTCTTCTTCATGATGCCGCGTCCTGTGGGCAGTGTCTCCCATCCACAGGGAAGGCAAATGGAAAAGGCAGCGACATACCTGCCACCGAAAGTGGACAGGCATTCTGGTGCAGAGACCTGGAGCCTGGTTATCAACAGGGACAGATGTGGTCCGCCCTCACCTTCTTTTCTCCCTTGCCTCTTATCTTTCTTCTTCCACGAAAGACCCTGAACATAGTGGACCTCCAAATCCGGCCCTCGTCAACTGGCTGCAGTTTACTTCCAGGTGGATTTTCTTTCTTTATTGACATGATCAGAAAAAGGAGGGTAGCCCTAGAGGATGGACTCTCCTATGGTACCCACAGTTAGGGCTGTTAGCTGACTGCTCCCACATCTGGCACCAGCACCTCTCTTTCAGAGACTGGTGGCCTGTGAGTAGTGGCTCTTCCGCTGCTTTGAAAAAATCCAAATGAGTTTACCTTACAGGGACAGGGACTCCCTATGAATGGATAGTATGTTTCAGGGCGGATATTTGTGGAACCTTTTTTCCAGTTAATCTTCCTCCAATGTTCTGCGCATTTGAAGGTTTAATGGCAAAGCAGGATTTACTGAATACTTATCATGTACTAACACAGTGTGTGAAGCCTTAGCTACACGATTTTGTCAAAATAGCTTTGATTTAAATAAGCACTCTCTTTTCTTCCTAGTTCATAGATGGGGAACTTGGAACTCAGAGCAGTGAAAGAACTTGCCCAAGGTGAGTTGTGGTAGTCAGGAATCACATCCAGGTAGATGTCTGTGCCAGTCCACGCATGCCCTTCCCGTGAGAGCTCAATGCATTGCCTACTTCGAGTGAAAAAAGGGAAATGGCAATGTTTATGGAAGATGACAGAATGCATGATTGTGAGAATTCTCAAACAGACACTCTGGGGACTTTTTTATCGTTGTTCTATATAATTAAGAGCTTGCTCATTTGAGAATTAACAGCAAAAGGAAACATCTGAGCAAAAGAAACCCACTGGAAGAAAAAAAAACCCAACTGGTGAGAGAATAATGATTGGGAAAAATAACGATCTATGCTAACATTCTCTCCAGTGATCCTTAGTACCTGTGGTCCGGGTTGCGTCTGCCATGGGAATGAGCTTTCTTTTCCACCACGGTGGTGAAAGGTCATTACAAGACCCAATCAACAATGAGCTCCTTATCTGTCAGGGTCATTAAGATAAAAATAAATGGGACCCACAGTGCCAGGTCTGAAATCCTGATCTGTCTTAACAATCCACTGAAAACCATAGGTTTTGTAGGAATTTAGAAATTAAAAAATTCTCTTCAGGGAGCATACTATGCTTCTGACAAGTGTGGCCCAATCATTTTCTTTATTTATGATACTGTATTTTCTAACTGAAAAGTTTAACACTGAATGGGGTTAAGAACATACTCTAAGGTTTTGTAGTCGATCAAGAACAAAGCAAGAAATGGACAATGTTTATTTTCACCCAACAGATGAATTTAGCACAGCATGTCTATGGGTTGCATATGAATAGAGGGATTCATACTGTATTTATTACTATCATCCAGTATAGTAGGTGTCACATGATCTCACAAGGAGTCAGTCGAGAGAAACCAGGATGGGGGAGGGGGCGTCTCGTCTGATCATGTAAGGAAATGGTTGGAATCCAAACCCAACAATTCATTTCACTGAAAATAGCCAGGCTTGAATAGAGCTAGTCATTTGACAGGCCTATGCAATGTACACATATTTTTATTTTTAGCATTTCACAGCCATTCTTAGCCAATTCTACAGACAGCTCAGGAAGCTGCAGAAATTTAGGAGAACCCAGAAATCTTTAAAAGAATCCTTTGGACACTTCCCCCACTTTACTGATTAAATGTCAGACAGAGGGTGTTAGTGAAACTCATCTCATGAACATACGAAGCACTCATAAGCACAAATGTGTTTGTGTCAAGAACAGGTAGTCTGCTTCATTCATCTGTTTAGAGGCACCGTCTCTGCATTCACACCCCCAAATGCGGCTAAAGTTCTCATGATTATCTGGGAAAAAATGCAAACTGTTTCCAAGAGATTCCTGATTTGCTTTTTCAGAAAGACCTAGAGACAATATTAAGTCATCAGGATGGCTCTACGGCCAGTGGATGTTATATCACAGGCATGTCACACATGTGTGAGAAAGTACATGTCACAGCAACTGCCAAGTCATCCCCAGTCTGAGGTTCCCTAAGGACAGGGGCTCAGCCATGGGGCAGCCAGAGAAAGGGCCATGTTTCACTCTGGCAGCACTAGGGCCCGGACAGACCTGTCTCTAATTGCCTAGTTGTCATCTCTGAGATACTCCAGGGTGATGTTGTGGCTAGAGTAATGAAGAAAATAAATACACAGAATCCCATATATTCCAGGATCCTGAAATGCTCTGTTTATTTGCTCAATATTCATTAACGAGGAAAAAAAATCTGAGTTCATCTTCCCTGTTACGCATCGATACCGTATATCATTTTTGCTGGAGTGTAAATTGTAATGTGTGTTCTTTCAATTATATGAAAAGCAAGGTGTCAAAGAGATTACGAATTTGCAGTCATGCTATTCTTTGTGCTCACATTTCTGACTGTGGAAGTCTGCGGTTCGAACACAGGAGTAATCGGCTCAAACAATCTGAATGGTTGCTCGAGAGGTGGAGAATCGTAATTTTATCACGGAAGCGTTGCAGAGCTTGTGAACCTTTAAAAGGAACTTGATTCCGTTTAAGGTCTAGAGGCTTTCACCCTATTGCATGTCACAAAAAGTCTCTAAAGCATTTTAGATTGGGTCTAATGGCATGTCAGTAGAAAAAGAAGCCTCTACTTGGCCTCCAAATCCCTCTGCACGTGCCATGGGGGCGGGGGGCGCCCATCCCGTTCTCTCGATTAACAACTGCAGTGGCTGGGACCACCCATTCAGCAGCCTCCACCAGATAACAGGAACCATGCGAAGCACTTTGCACTCATTACCATGTTTGGCTTTTTCAACACCCTTCGCTGTAAGCCTTACTTGCCACAGTCTTACACATGAGAACAAGAGACTTAGAGGGACTTAGCATTATGCTCAAAGTCAGGATTCACACCCGGCCTGTCTTGGTTTGGACCACCCAAGTATATGCCGCCTGGCGATGCTCTGCTTGTTCTGTGACTGCTCACTATTGGGCCAGCACTGGCAGGAAGGAAAGGAGAGAGAGGAGAGGGTCGAGCCCCAGTCTTGCAAGAGAGATGTGCACTCAGGCAAGGAGAAAAGGCAAGCTTCAAAAAGAACTGGTCATCTTACTGGGGGGCTGGGAGGGGGCGCAGTGGCAGAATTCTTCTTCTCTGGGTGCTCACTGCATGGTGATCTCAAGCAGGGTCCATTGCTACACTGTCACGCTTGGGAAGGAAAGATCTAGCAAAATCAAGAAGTGACAGCTGAGATGCTCACGTGGAACAGCATTTGGGAGCTGTTTGGTTACTCAGCTTCAAGAGGTTTTTGGCCCTAGGACCCCCCACTAACAGTATGAGGCGCCACTGGATCACTCACATGCTGCTACTTATTAGAAATGTTCCATATACATACATAATACAGACATTTATTATAAGGAGATTCATAGCTTAGAAAGGGGGTTCTCTTTTTTTTAATCTGAAAACCAGATTCTGCTCTGCTAGGTTTTCAGAGACCCTCCCCCTAATCCAGAGGTTCAGGCACTACATTGTCCCCAGGTTAAGGAATTACCATGTGATGAATCTTAATTACATTAGAATAGAGGATCCCCTCTCTTTCCAGGCCTAGACAGGAAGTGCTCGCAGGCGGAATTGGTGCAGTATTGACTGTTTCACCCACAGAGGGGAGCCTGGCACCTGGAAAATAGGAGGCACTCAATCACTCCTTCATGAATAACGAAGGGTATTTTCTTTGGGGTTTTCTAGTGTTTGCAGTCTGAACGTCAGGCTCTCTTCCTTTCCTATGTATTTCACTTTCTTCCCCTCAGGTCCAGCATGCCCCAACCAAAACAAATCAACTTCCTCAGGCATGGTGGTAGACGGTGTGATATGAACATCCACCTGCTCCCATGCTTCTAGGCTGCAAAATCTGAGGAGGGGACTTGGGAAACAAACCCCTAAGGAAACAAAACAAATACGCCTTTCTGATTTTCTAAGGAAAACCTCTAAAGGGACCAGAGTTGAAGAACAAAACCACACCGCTGTACTTCACCATGATGAAGCAAACCTAGTGGGAGGGTCAGATAACGGCTACCGGGAAGTCACAATTATTGTTGTATATTATTTGTGTTTATTGCCAGGGAAACGATTTTCTTTTTGCAATATCCCGGCCCCAATAAAATTAAGAACTTAGTGTAGGATCCAAATTCCCCCCAAAGGAGTCAGCTTAAAAAAATTTACTAGCTCTCCTGCCACCAGGATTTATGGTTTCTTCTTTAATAGTTATAGTCTGATACACTATAAGTTTCTTTGGTCACTACGTAGATTCATTTATCTTTCTTTTGAGATACGCACTGAACATTTTAAACAAATTCTGGTGCTCCAAACTGATCGAATTTTGCATTGAGGAATGAATTGTAAAATGGCTTTTGGAATGGGTCTCCGAAACACGAAGACTTTAAAATAAAAACAGATACTGAAGACTGTATTTTCCTGATTGTCAGTCAAGCTAATTATGCTTTACTCTAAAGCTTTGTCTATCACGCAAGAAAGCAAAAGGCAATTGGGGGCTCTCTCCTTGCACAGCCTGATGTCTGGGAATATAACACCAGTTTATTCACAGCAGGAGGCTGCTGTAATTGGCATCCCATTTTCCCCCTACTAGAGGGTAATTCTCAAGCGAAGAAAACACAATGTTAACAAGATTTTACAAATTTGACATATGGTGTTCTATCTGAAATGACCAACAAAAGTTCCTGCTCTCCCCAAGCAGACAGCTATCACTGAATAGGACTGCAAGAGAACATGATAGGGGGTAAAGGCACCTGGTGTTCTACGAGGGGATGGTAAACCCGCCACCATAGGAAAAACAACAGCCAATAATAGCAACAAAAGGTAAGACACCCAGGGTATATGTGTCTTAAGAGCGGTAGTGAGGACAGAACACGAAAAGCCTCACCTGGAACACCAGGCTTCGTTAATGACATTTGGTTGCGCCTAAGGCATTCCAGGCGAGGATTCAGACCCAGGAGAGAATCCTGAGTGAGTCCATTAAGGTGGGGATAGGGCTGGTCCACAGTGTGAGTGAAAGTGGGAATCATAAGAGACGAACAGGACCTGGAAGCGGTTCTTAGCTTATATTCATTCTCTTCCTAAACTGGCAGAAACTCTAGAATGAATTCTGAGGGAAGGCCAGACTGCCTTGATGTCAATCCAAAAATGTTCTCACAACATCTTTCTGGTTTAAAATAACCATATACCCCCAACGAGGTCTCTCGATTCTGTTTTAACTAATGAAGGAAGGGAAGAAGATATTCTAGTACATAAAAGACATGGCAGAAATGTTTAGGAACTTTCCAGGAAAACAACATGATTCCCCCCCCCACCTTCCTCTTGAGTAACTTTTCATTCTTCCTTGGTAGGGCACTGGGTGGATTCCAAAGAAGGGCAAAAATGGGTCCCTAGGAATTTATCCTGGATTTGCTACTAAGATACTCACAGTCTATTGTCTAAAACTGTTGCCAGACCCCATCTGATGTTCCATCTGACCCCAGCTGCAGAGATGGGGCGTGGACTGGAGATGCGTTTCAAGGTTGGCGATCTCAAGGGGATTACACAAAGAGCTTAACAAGCGTTTGCAACCACCAGGTAATGGCAGGAACGGCACAGAGTCAGGGCAAGTCCTGATTTTCATGGGGAATTAAACTGCCTTTTGTGACCACCTGCTGACATGTAATTGACAATCAAGGAGAATGTGCCCAGGTGGAGGAATAAGGATGGTAGAGCCACTCTTTTGTTTCAGTGCACTCAGTGACACAGACACTCCGCATATTCCCACAACACCGGTTTCTCCTGTGAGACGATTGCCATGTTTCTGTCCATTTCTTCTTTCCTGCCTGGATGTGCTACAGTGGTGATTCCCAGCAGCACCTGAACTATTTTTAAGTAGTACAATGACAGGCTTTGAATGAACCCTGCATCACATCACAGTGAGAGTTGTGCTCTCTGCAATGTCTGGCTATCTTCTAGACTACGAAAAAGTGGGAGGAGATCTGATATCAACAAGTAGGCATCTCAGCGTGCTGACGGTGTTTTATACCTTGAGCTAATACGCGCTCATCTAAAAGGGAGACGTGAAATCAGAGCGCCGAAAAGACAGTAGAACCCAGCTAGCATCTAATGATGGGCTGTTGTCCCTGTAATTCATTTTTACAATCCTTTCTTTTTTTATGACAAGTATTAACTGATTCTCCATTTCCAGAAGTTAGAGAAAACGGTCATTGAAAATAGTTACTCATAGTAGGTGAAACAAGGTGACTTCTCTGCAGTATCTGGAGTAGTCAAATTCATACAAACAAAAAGTAGTACTGGCTGCCAGGGGCTGGGAGGGAAGGCGACGCAGAGCTGTTTCCTGGGTACGGAGTTTCTGTTTTACAAGATGAGAAGTTCTAGAGATTGGTTGCACTACAATGTGAATATATTCAACACTACTGAACTGTACACTTAAAAAATGGTTAGGATGGTAAAACTGACAGACATTTTATTGCCAAAGAAAGTATTAGTGAAAAGCAGAGGATGATGTGACTGCAAAGAAAGGTCAGAAAATGTCACATCATGGGCCTGGAAGACAGAAGCAGCAGCAGCCTGAACTGAGGAATGCAGGTAGCCCGCAAAAGCGGGTAAAGGCCGGGAAACGGATTCTTCTCCAGAGCTTCCAGAAAGGAAGTAGGTCCTACCAAAGCCTTCGTGATAACCCAGTAGGGCACATTTCAGCCTTCTGGCTTCCAAAACTGTGAGATAATACATTTGTGTGGTTTTAGGCACCCCTTACCTCCTCATCCCCTGAAAAACACAATCACTCAAACATATTTGGAAATGCTGTTTGGAAGAAGTCCATGTCTATGGAAAAACTGTGAATATATATGATCACCTGATATCTGCTGAACACATACCTTATCTGCTGGGCTATAAAAGGCAAACAAAGTTTTCCAGGATTTACTGTATCTAAGAGGCATCATGACCACGGGGATGGATTCAAATTAGATGCCAACAGGGGCGCCTGGGTGGCTTAGTCGGTTAAGCGTCCGACTTTCGCTTAGGTCATGATCTCACAGTTCGTGGGTTCAAGCGCCGCGTCGGGCTCTGTGCTGACTGCCAGCTCAGAGCCTGGAGCCTGTTTCAGTCTGTGACTCCCTCTCTCTCTGACCCTCCCCTGCTCACGCTGTCTCTCTCTCCTGGAAATAAATAAAACATTAAACAAAAAAATTAGATGCCAACACAATTTATATACCACTTGACCACAGGCCATGGTCTTTAATTATTAAAAGCACCTCCCTCCCAAACTTTGTCATCACGCTGACTGATGGAAATAGGAAGCAGGAGTTAAGTTGAGGAACAGGAGCAATCCTAGATTGGGCTCATCACTTCATCTCAAAGCCTCAGTTTCTGCAACCATGAAATGGGTTAATGAGTACTTCCCTCTAAAAAGCTTCCATGAGACTCAATTAAGATGCAGGGCAGCTTTTGGCACATGCTGGGTTCCTATTACTAATGTGATTATTACCAGACATTCTGATTCTACAAAAAAGCTATTTTCTTTCTGGAAAAAAAAATTGAGGGGGAAAAAAAAGATTCATCATCTTAACATAAATTAAGTCTGAGCAACTCCGAACACCAGCCCTTTGGTATTTCGGAGGTCACATTATTTGGAGTGAATCAGGACACTGCCATGTTGGGGCAGGCGTGTTCTTGGCAACAGCTCTACCATTTAGTCAGTGAAATTTGCCAGTGCTGTGTGCTCATTCCCCAGCAAGCCACGGCTGCGACCGTAAGGGCCGGCCCAAGAGCTTGAGCCATAATTTAAGGTTTAAAGCCTGGCCTGAGTGCCAGGTTTTGCCACAGCTGTCACTTATCAGCAATACCCTAGGGGATACATATTCATCAAATGCTTATTGACTTAAGCTACAGGATGTTTTTTTTTTCTTTCATAACATTAGAAAATAGTGCTTCTGATTTAGTTTTCTTTGAGGGATGGAAATAAAAAACAAAGACCCATTTTCTGATTGTATGCCTTGACTGAAGGTGAGCAGTTGTGAAAATATCATGGGAGCTTAAGGAAGAGCTTCTCCGCCCTTGCACTACTGACCTCTTGGGCCAGATGATTCTATGTTGTACAGAATGTCCTGGGCTTTGTAATATGTTCAGTGGCACTTGTGGCCTCTACCTGCTACATGACAGCAGGACCCATACCCTCAGCTATGACAACCAAAACCATCTCCAGACACTGCCACATGTCCCAGGGACGGGGGGGTGGGGGGTGGGGGGGGGAGAATGGCCTTCAGCTGAGAAGCACCACGTTGGCGTATGATATCAACTCTGAGATTATGGACAGCAGCTGTTTCCTTAAAAGAAACATTAAAAAATATTTAACCCAGAAAGAGCCACAGTTATGGCTACTAGTTGTGAATAATTTAAAAGAAGCCTTTTTCTATTTTTACAGTGTCCCTCAATCCAATAAATATAAACTAAATGTAATAATAAGTGAAATTGCTTTGTAAATGGCCAAGTGCGGTGTTAAAGATTATTAAAATGATATCCACATGCTCTGGGACTATAAAAGCATGGGCTGCTTGAAGAACTAACTTTTTATTAAGCCCATGCTTTGTGGTAAATACTTTGCTCACAACACCCTATGTGAATTTCAGCCTCTGATTTGTGTCAATGAGGGATCAAAGGCTCAGGAAATAAAGTAACATGATCAAGGTCAGCAGGCTAGGAAGAGGCAGTGGCAAGATCTGAATCTAGGGCACTCACTCTCCAAAGCCAGTATCTCCCACGCCCCCCAATGCCTGCCACATGCTGTGGAAATCAGTCTGGAAGGGGAGGGAGACACTCACATGTTCTTTGACAAGCTATTCTGGAAACAATGGCACACATATCTAGAGAAGCCAGCCTGGGCTGGGATGAAATCTATAACCAGGAGCTGAAGCCATGTGAACCGGTTAAGTCGGGCCTAAATTCCAACCCCAAGACCCACTGAGCCCATCACCCAACAAACTAGTCACAAACTGACATGAGTAGGGTCAATTCTTAATATGTGCGATTCTTTTTCTCCCTTTAGATATGCAGAAAATTTAGCTGTGATGTGAACAGGAGAAACACATTCTAAACTGACCTAAGTAACAAGAAGGAATTTAGGTTCCTTTTTTCGATTTTTAAACTTAGTATTTGTAATGGGTTGAAATGGGTCTCCCCACTCTCACCAAAAGGTTTTGTTGAACTCTTAACCCCTAGTCCCCCAGAATGTGACCTTATTTTGAAATGGGGTCTTTAAGAGGTAATCAGGTTGAAATGAGGTCATGAGGGTGGGCCCTAACCCAATATGGCCAGTGTCCTTATAAACAGGGAGAATCCAGACACAGATATCAAAGAATACAGGGAGGACACCAGGTGAAGATAGAGATTAGAGCGATACACCTACAAGTCCAGGAATATCAAAGACTCCTGGCAACCCGTACGAAGCTAGAAAGAGTCCAAAAGGAACTCCCCCATGGCCTTCAGAGGGAGCATGGCACTGCCAACATCTTGAATCCAAACTTCTAGCCTACAGAACTTTGAGATGATACGTTTCTCTTTTTTTAAGGCACCGAGGGGCAATGAATGTTATGGCAGCCCTAAGAAACTAACACAGTTTCCATTTCAGAAGTTAATCCACAAGTAGACTTGGGAAAATACACATGGTATGTTTTCAGGGGGTTCTAGAATACTGTGTTTGCAGGAGTGTAAAGCAGACGGAGTTGTCTGAGGTGGCTTGTCAACTGAGGCGTGCCTGCCATATGCGTGCTTTGGCCCACTGCCATAGAGTGACAGGACCCTCACCCATGCCAAGTGGCAGCTGGGCCCCAGGCAGCCTCTCTTCTGTCCACGTCCTCAAGGCAAGTCTCTTCTAGGTCTCAGGCAAAACCTCCTGGCTTCCCCACGAAAGGTTTAGAATGTTTACTCACATGAATTCTAATGAATCTGTAAAAACATAACATCTTAGAGTTTCTATTATATTTCTGTTAACATTTCTATTCTATAAATATGTTCTGAGAAAAAAAGGAGGGCTATTGACTACACACGGAAACACAAGTGGTATTAATATTCATGCCCATCTGAAATGTGGGCAAACGCAGGAATAAATTCGTGGGCTACGGAACCCAGCAACAAAGACGTAGTATAGCGCTGATCTCCTGTCTTTAAGATGCCAGGGCAGAGGAGAATCTATGCGCAAAGTCAGTAAGTTCACATCTGGCATTAGCAGAGCCACGCAGAAAGCCATGCAGCTCATCTCCTTGGTGAGCTGGGCCAGTGCTGTTATTTAATTATTGCAATTCTGGCTCTGTTAGAGCTGCCAGCGCCTGATTGGCTTATAGGTGTCCTTTCCTTCAAATCCGCCCCGCAGAGGCTCACCCGTGTCATTTGTCAGGGGCTAAAGAGCTCCGGGCCAACAGAAGACATTTACCTACAGAATCTTCAGATTCTTTTAAATAGGCCTTGGGGATTTTGACCCTGACTGTTCTGTGGCAAGAGATTCTGGACACCTTGCACTGGGTGTTCCTTTTAATTGACTCACCTCGACGTCGCTGACCAGAACCACTGTAACCCACACATGCCCTCGGTCTGAAGCTTCTAATGACCTTTCCCTGGCCCTCAACACATATGGCCGAGGCAATGCAAACATCATTTGGAAGATGAGTAAATTCAATAACTCAATTACAGCTACACCAAAGCACCATTTATCAAACTCGGACCACAGCACTTTGTCTCTCTTAGGCCTCTGTTTTTCCGCAGCCAGGCATTTGGGGAAAGTCACTAATCAATTTAGGAATGATTAAATTGGAATTTGTAACACTTCCCATTATTAAACCTTCAATCTTCATTACGGCAACTTAATGATTACATCATGGCCGAGAAAAACAAATTATGGGGAACTGGCATCGTTCAGAGAGCTGCAGTAGCAAGTAAACTGTCAGAAACACCACAAGTCCCCTACGTGTGGGTGTATAAAGGATTGTTTGAGGTGCACAAAGGAACACCACACTGGCATTCACTTTAGATGAAAATGTGCAGTAAAACCGGATATAAGATGTTGGCCTTTACTATACCCTTGCTTCTTTTCTATGGAGTGAGTTGATTAACCTGGGGTGAATGGATGGGAGCTGGGAGCCCCTCAAAAATCTGTGCAAACCTGGCCACGTGCAAATGAGCTGTAATCTAAGACGAAGGTCCTAAGATCTTATCTGACCACTATAGGGGTGCAGAAATACAGATAGTCTCTACTCAGTAAGGGTAGGCATTTCTACAGCTTTCCACTCTTCCTCCCCTCCTCTGTCCCTTGTCTTCTTTCTCCCAAACTCCAGTGTTAGTTCTCTGATGCAAAACTCTTTTACAGGAAATAATCTTTTTCTCAACTCTTTTAATAACATGGCCAATACTTCATGCAGGTTCTTTGCAATTTCCACCATTAACCGTATCCTCCATATTCTGGCAGCCAGAGAAAACTCAGCAGGGCTACCCATGTGACTTTAGGTAGTGACATTCTGGTGGATTCTAATTGTGGGCAACAAGGAAAGAGAGTGAAATTGAAGGAAGCTAGGGCAATTATTAACGGCAAGGAGAAAAAGAAAACAGGAATTGGCAATATATACTAGGCCCATTTAAAAACTCTACGGGGCACCTGGGTGGCTCACCAGGTTAAGTGTCTGACTCTTGGGTTAGGCTCAAAACATGACCTCACAGTTTTAAAGTTAGAGCCTCACACTGGGCTCTGTGCTGACAACGTGAAGCCTGCTGGGGATTCTCTCTCTCTGTCCCTCCTCTGCTCACAGTAGCTCAAAATAAAAAACTTAAAAAAAATCTTAAACACGATGGAAATTTACAGGGTAGATACCGACAACAATGATGATGATAAAAAAAGTAATAGTGAGAGTCTATGGGGCATTTTAAAGTGTGCTAAGCACTTTAAAATTCCATCTTCACTATCAATCCACTGAAGTAAGTATTATTCTCCTCATTTTACAGATGAAGAAATGGAGGCGCAGAGAAGTGAAGCCGCCTGCCTGGTTACGGTAGCCAGGCACCAAGATGACCACCAACGGGCGCCCTCTGGTGTTCCCAGTCTTCTCCTGCAATGTACCAGGGCTGGTCTGGGTGACTAATGGAATACAGCAGAAGTGACCATATGTCACTTCTAACGTTAGGGTATAAAAGATATTAGGCTTCCTTCACCTTGGGCCTCTCTCTCTCTCTCTCTTGCTCTCAAGAAAGCCAGATGCAATGTCGTGAGCACATCTCACTATGGCAGAGTAGCTGAGCCTCTTGCCAACAGCCATGGGGATGAACTTAGAGATGGGGCCCCAGCCCTGCCTAGCCTCCGATGGCCGCTGCCCCAGTCAACAACCTGAGGACGCCGTTGGGAGAAACCCTGACCCAGAGCCACGAAGCCCTAAGCCAGGCCAGAGTCCTGACATTTAGAAACTGAGTGACGGCATAACCGTGCGTTGTTTTCAGCTGCTGGGTTTGGGGGTAATTTGTTATGTCACAGTAATTAAAATACTAATCACACACCTAGGAAACAAGAGAGTGGGAATTCAGACTCAAACCGGCCTGGCTCTGGGGTTTATGTTCTTCCCCTCCCTCAACGTTCCTAAATCACTCCTTTAGTCACCCAGGACCCCTTTTATGGGAAAACATAAATTTCTCTCTGCTCCCACTGCTACCTTAGTGGGCACTGGTAGAAGGAGCTATGGTCCTCCTTGGTCTGCCAATCACCAGAGAAAAAGGTCAAAGGTAACACAGCTCATCATCCAGACAGATGGGAGAAATCCCAGCGCTTAGCAGGTGTGCCCTCGCCCTGGTTCTATGAGCCTTGGAAGTTAATTTTATACACACCGGACTTCTAACGCTGACTGCTATCAATGGCATTCAGTGGGGAAAATAGACCCACATCTCATAATTACCTTATTTATTTAAAAAGGGGGAGCAGATTAAGCTCACAAAATACCATCTTCCACCATGGGGTTTTACGTATCAGTAAATCTGATGAACAGTAAGGTCACTGTCTTGCATTTCATCTTCATTTAAAAACGGATGCAGGAAGAAAAACACCTGCATTAAAATACTGTGGGTCCCTCATTTCCTTGGAATCCCAGCTTTGTTTATGGTGAGAGTGCAGAGCAAGTGCTACCATTACAGTGACAGTGTACACTTTTAAGCTCAGAGAATAGAGAGGCACTAAACAAAAGGGGACCAGTGGGAGACCCATCCATTTCAGGCCCTGGGAAAGGTCCCTCTTGCCAAGTGAAGGGGGGAAAATGAGCCGTAAGGCATGAAGAAAGGAGCAAGCTGTGAAATGAACCAAGGGGTAGATGGTGCGGTTCATGACCCTGTAGCCTCATAACATAGTCCTTCAGCCACGGGGTCGCTAATGAAGGGCGATGCCTGGAAATTAATGGAATGGTATGGGGTATTCGGGTGAAAATGGGAGCACGGTGATTTTTCCAGTCCTTTCTGCTCAAAGAGTCGGGGCAGAATGGTTATTAAAGCTTCCAGGACTTTGATAAGTTAATATTTCACCATTGTATGATTAGAACGAGCAAGCCCAGGCACTGAGTAGCCAAGCATCTTCTTCTTTTCACAAAACAGAAGGAATCACTAGTCCAAGGAAAAAGAGAATAAAGACATGCCCATCGGATTCCAAGCTCTGATGTTCTGACGAGGCAAGGGCCTTTATTTTCTTTTGTTTTAATTCAAAAGGCCCCTTTAGCCAAGTGGACCCCATGAAAATCCTCCACTAAGAGCTCACATCCTAATCACCTCCTTCCAAAAGCCTCCCAAATAGATATTTGTGGCAAATACAAAACACTGAGCATGCTGACTTATGAAAGGCGATTTGTTCCATCTGTGAATTGAGACCTGAAACCTTTCCACTTTCATGTTAGCTGTCATTTTTCTCCCACAAATGAAATGAATAATTCCTCCTCATGGCAGTCAATTTCAAATTCACAGGGTTCCCCCACCCCTGAACCCATTATATTTTGTTGCATAAAACCCATCTCATAAAATAAACCTCTCAAAGTTGTAAATTAAAAAATAAACATTCTTGAGAAAATGTCAAAGGCAGGCCTGAGAGAAAGGCCAAAAAATCCATTTAAGGGAATACTGCAGTGAATCCATCCCCAGAAAATTGGGGGAAAACACTCAGACTGGTGATTGAATATAAATTCACTGCCTTCAGCCAGTTTGTAATGAAATGAACCTCTAGCTAGGGGTTGCTATATACTTTTCGAATGGACGATGAGCCATGCCTGCAGTGGAGGGAAATCAAAAAATATGTACCAGAATACTGAAAGAAAAGCGAGGGCAAACAAATGCAGAGGGCAAACACAGTATCTGGCACCATCTCTGGGTGTGCAAATAAAACGTCACACAAAATACTCCGCACACGTACGTGGCAGCAGCATTTAAACTATAAAATGTCCCCAAATACTGAGGCTTCATGGCAAATCCTTAATGCTAGAAACATCTTCCTAGGGTCTCTGGTCAGCTTCCCACCTTCATGGTTTGGCACGTGCTTCCGCACACTTAGAAATTCGGTACACAGGGGGGCCTGGGTGGCTCAGTTGGTTAAGCGTCCGACTTCAGCTCAGGTCATGATCTCACGGTTCATGGGTTCGAGCCCCACGTCGGGCTCTGTGCTGACAGCTATCTCAGAGCCTGGACCCTGCTTCAGATTCTGTGTCACCCTCGCTGCCCCTCCCCTGCTCATACCGTGTCTCTCTCTCTCTCTCTCTCAGAAATAAATAAAACATTAAAAAAAAAACAAAACGAAACACAGTACACAAATACCGTGGTGGCAGTCAGCTTCCAAGATGGCCCTAGTCACCATGCCTTTTGGTATTCACACCCTGTGACCTCCCTTTCCACATCCTGCCAGAATTGTTTTGTGTGACCGACAAAATATGGTAGAGGCAGCGGTATGTCATTTCCAACATCAGGTTATAAAAGATACTGCAGGTTCCATCTGTTGCTCATTCTCACTCCCTCTTTCTCCTTCTGATCACTTGCCCTGGGGGAAGCCAGTTGGGATGTCTTGAATGTCCCTTTGCAAAAGCCCACATGGGGAGCATCTGAGGCCTCATGCCAACAGCCAGTGAAGATCCGAAGAAGTTTTGGCAACAGCAAATCATTGTGAGGGAACCACTGTCAACAAAGATCCTCAGGTGAGCCTTCCAACAACCACAATCCCAGTGGCCAGCCTGACTGCAACTTCATCAGAGATGCTAAGCCTGAACAATCCAGACGAGCCTTCTCCAGACTCCTGACCCTCTGGAATGGTGAGACAATTTTTGTTTCTGTAAAAGGGGTAAACTGGGGGGATATTTGTTACACAGCAATAGATAGCGACTATACCCACTGATGACACCACATATTTAGTGAGTTCTTATAATGTGCCATGCAATGTGTGAAGTGTTCTTCATGAACTATCTCACTTAATAATACATCACACGCCCTATGGTACAGGTCCTAATTTATTATCCCTAGGTATACTTCACCTGATTGGGTGAGGATTAAATGATCTATAAAGCCCTTAGAACAGTGCCTGGCTCTTAGTGAGTACCTTCTAAGTGTTAGCTATTAGGACAATGAATATTCCCATCAGAGGAGAGCATCACAGGTTAGCAAGAGCCAGAACTTGCTCTATACCACATGGCCGGGAAGCAGCAAACATAGTTAGAGTCCACGTCTCCCGGATTCCAAGGCCCAGGTTCCAAAACTGGGATGCTTCCTCTACAAACAAAACAGTCTTCAGTAAACAAAATAAAACATATGCTAAAAGCAAAGGTAAATAATTCCAGGGTTTTCTATGGTCTTGGATTAACCATGATTTTTGGATCTTAGATTAAAATGCTCTCTGCATGGGCTGGTGAGTCCATAATAATTCTGAATGCTCCAAAAGTGTTTATAAACATTAAAAAACACTGAAAGCAAGGACTTAGCAAAAAACCAAAAGTCTGTTAACAAATCAGGATTTTTATTTGGTCTAAAAGTTTACTGAATACAAATAGTATTTACAGCACTGAAACTGGCTACGTGTTGTCGTGAGTCACTAAATCGTGCCTATCCTTAAGATGAAATCAAATAACAGAAGGGTGTATGTGCACTGCCCGGGCCAAATCCTGAACCTGCAGAGAAACTAACTGAAGGGTTCTGTTACCAAGTTCAATAGTACTTGTTGAATTAAAAACAATCCAAGAGAGGTCCAGCCTTCTGACAAATGTTTTTTTCTGTTTGTAGTGCATCTCAGGTAGGTTTATAATCTCTGTGAAATTAAGTACTCTATTAAAGTATTAGGAAATAACAGAAATTGCATGCTGCTAATGTTTAAAAAACTCATTTC
This sequence comes from Proteles cristata cristata, assembly GCA_017311185.1. Lineage (NCBI taxonomy): Eukaryota > Metazoa > Chordata > Mammalia > Carnivora > Hyaenidae > Proteles > Proteles cristata. Next base: position 461,091 of record JAESUZ010004230.1, on the reverse strand, counting down.
AGCCAGGTCTTATACAGTTGATAAATCCATGTCCAGCTTTTATCTTTGGAGTAGAACCTTCAGTTCTACATAATTCGCTGGTGAATGAACATCTGTTCACTGTGGAGATTTACTTATCGTAAGTGCCTGTGGAATGAGATACTAAGAAATGTGGCTTTGATCCTATTCCACCTTGAACGGGCCTCTCTTCCTTTGCGGTTAGACAGCTGGAAAAAGGTACTGGCTTTCTGCGATCTCATTTCTTTATGATGCTATCATCATTTATCAAAGTAACCCAGTGGCTTCAAATAATGCTGCCAATGAGAACATCCACTCTTTGAGCCTGCAAGGATGACAAGTTAAATTCCTTCCGGCAGTGTTTTCAAATTGTGAAGGGAGCAGTTAGTAGAACCAAATCCTGAGGGCCTCTATTTCAAGGAGAAGTTCCTTTTTGCCAGTATACGCTTGCCCACAGTCGGCACCACCCAGTTCCTTTTCCACGGCTATTTTGTGGCCGTGTCCCATAGATACCCCAGAGCAGCCAGGGGGAGTCATCCCAGACTGCTGGAGCCGGACAGCAGGTACCTGTTGCTGTCACCCAAATCTGGCATACATGTGTGAGCTCGGCCTGAGAAGCACATCACCACTAGTGTGGCCACTAGGAAGTACTTCAAAAATGGTCTTGGTCCTTACAGCTTTGAAGGAAGGACCCAGACCTTTCCCCGCTCCCCTTCCTGGAAGAGCTTAACCAAAAGGACAGGGCAATGCAAACCCTCTCTCCTGTGTTATACCCTCCCCTGCACCCCTGCTCCCAATTCATTATATGGGGGCTCAACTCAGTCTACATAAGTGTTGCAGATTCTCCTCTATTTGCCGAGAAAACAAGACAAAACAAAAAAACAAAACAACCCACTGGAGGGATTGGCTGAGTAGGAGGGGTGGATTATGGGAGGAAGAGAAGGAAATTAGGTTATGTGCAGGGGACAGAGTAGTGCATTGGAATACAATTTCCAATACAGACGCCGGCACCAGGTGTTCCAATAAACCCTTTTGTCTGTAATGTGATTTTATTGGGGGCAATCCAATTACAGAGAAGTTCAAACCACCATCCGTAGGGTAAGACCCGAGGCCAGGGTCTAACTATTAATAACTCTATTAATACTCCTGTTCACCAGACAAACCGTGTCTGCCCTTGGCTGTTGGGACTGCCGGTCAGAGAGCGCCCTGATCCTAAAACCACTAGGGCATGAAGGCCAGCGAACTTGAGATCAGCCACGGCGTGGAGTCACTGCTGTCAAACCTGTGGCTAAGAGGTTATCAAATCCAGAAGAGTTCACAGCCCCCAAAGCTCAGCACCCAGGGCAAGCCCTTGGTGATCGGATATTTCCCGCTGCTGAGAACTTCAAGTGACCTTCTAGGTTTTTCCTCTGCTGAAATGTTAGCAGTTCAAGTTCCAAGGGAGTACGCTCAAACCTTTGGTCTTCTGCACACAGGGATGGGTCTCTCTGCTCAGAAAAGCAGCCCGAGTTTAGTTTGACTTGTAGGTCTAGCTCTCTGGTCAACCGTGCTGAGGACGGGCTCTGCTCTGTTCCTTCCTGGGACCCTCCTCTCCATCCTGCTCCCCAAAGTCCATACTTGCTTCCATACCAGCATTTGGTTCACTGACAGGGGGAGCTGTTATTTGCACCTCTCACTGTGTGCACCTCTAGAGTGGGGGCCTTACCTTGGCGATACGCACCCCGAGCACAGCCACATGACAGATCTGTCTGAAGAAATGCTGGCCGATGCACGCCCTGGCTCCCAGTTCAGTATATGTATAGTGGCTCCTGCCCCCGTGTACATACGGCTTTCTTAGCCACATGCTGCATGCCAGTTTCGTGCCCATCACAGTCATAGGACAAGTAGCATCTGCACTTTGCATTCGTAAGTTACTGCTGATTGCGGTACTTCCATGCCCAATCCATGCACCTCTCACAATTCTGTGAATTAGGTACTTCTATTATTCTTAATTGAGGACTAGGAATTAGGGATCAGGTGAGTGACTTGTCCAAGGCCATGAAAAGTGTAGTAAATGATACAGGTCGGATTTGGCCTGGTCTGTCCTGACCCTGAAATCTGTGCTTTTTACCACAATGCATGTAGACTGCTTATCCTTACAGGCTTTTGGAACCTTCGACAAAAGGACTGTATATGGCAATCAGAGGTGTCAGAGGGTAAAGGGGTCACATTGCATGTAGGAGTACATCACTTTGGAGAATCTTCTCCTCTTACCTTGAAATAACAAAAAATGGAGATAGCACAATTTATTAAACTTAGTAAAAAGATGTGATGATAGGAACCCATTTCCTGGAAGACAAAGAGCTGGGTGTATGGAAACCCACTGAGTTCAGGAGAAGGAAATCACTCATTCTTATTTCTTTTTTTTTTTTTAATATTTTTATTTATTTCTAGGAGAGAGAGAGAGACAGAACAGGGAGGGTCAGAGAGAGAGGGAGACACAGACTGAAACAGGCTCCAGGCTCTGAGCTGGCAGTCAGCACAGAGCCCGACTCGTGGGCTCGAACCCACGAACCACGAGATCATGACCTAAGCGAAAGTCGGACGCTTAACCGACTAAGCCACCCAGGTGCTCCACTCATTCTTATTTCTATCTTTGAAAAAGAATGGAATGAAATATTCAAATTTATGAGCAGGTTGTTCATAAAATCTAGTGTCATTTTAGAAACTTAAGGGAAGGGGCACCTGGGTGGCTCAGTCAGTTGAGCATCTGACTTTAGCTCAGGCCATGATCTTGCGGTTCGTGGGTTTGAGCACTGCGTCGGGCTCTTCGCTGACAGCTCAGAGCCTAGAGCCTGGAGCCTATTTTGGATTCTGTGTGTGTGTCTCTCTCTCTGACCCTTCCCTGCTCACGCTGTCTCTCTCTCTCTCAGAAATAACAAAAACATTACAAAAAAATTATTTTCTTAAACTTAAGGGAAGAGGCACCTAGGTAGCTCAATCTGTTAAGCGCTGACTTCGGCTCAGGTGATGATCTCACAGTTGGGGTGTTTGAGCCCTATGTCGGGCCCTATGTTAGAGCCCCATGTCCAGTTCTGTGCTGACAGCTGAGAGCCTGGTGCCTGCTTCGGATTCTGTGTCTCCTCCTCTCTCTGTCCCTCCTCCACTTGTACTATGTCTCTCTCTCACTCTCTCTCTCAAAAATAAAACAAACATTAAAAAAAATTTTTTTAAACGTAAGGGACATCAGAGATTCTCCAATCTACTTTCCTCACTTTATGCAGTAGGACAGAAAGGTCTAAGAAGAGTGAAAGAGGCTGGAGCAAAACCACAAAGCTGGCGAGCAGAAGCATCAGGATTAAACGCAGGTGCCTTACATCCCCACCCAATGTCCCTTCCATTATCCAAGCATGGCAAATGGTTTCAACACGAAGGGCACTGCTGACTGACCGGCAGTGGCTGCCTGGAGTGACATGCTGGGAAGGCTCTGAAGCCACAGGGGGGCTCTGAGGATAAGAAGGCAGTGAGTGATTAATCAGGCCCGATGCAGGGATGGGTCAAAGGATGAAAGAGTCAGCTGCTCCCTTCTTAAGTTCTTTATTCGCAGAAATGTGTCTATTTAATTGTAGTGAACTCATAATTTATCTCAAGAGCAATTACAGTAATACCATCACAAGAGCCTAGTTCATTAGACTGTTAGAAACCTGATTCAAAGAGAAAATACGTCTTGATTTGCAGCAGGGATCCAGAAACCTAGACTCCTTAGAAGAAAGCTACCAGGAAGGGAGATGGAGATGGGCCCAGGGGAGAGCAACACAACGGAGAGTCTGAATGCTTCACCCTCTTCAACAGTGGATGTTAGATGTACACGCCATGTCCTGTTTGACCATCGTGGCCACTGCTCAACTAGGCTGTATTCTAACGGCTGAATCATACATTTACTACATGGTTCCTAAATGCATCAGAGGGGTTTCTGTTTTGTTTTGTTTGCCTTTTTAAACATCTCTGACAGTCTTCAACTCCATTTTCTAAAACATCATATACCCTAAAGTACCCATACAGTGGACTACAAGAAAGTTCTTGTCTATTTTGGATTTCTCTGAGCAAGCTCAGCTGCGTACCTACTGTAAGACACTGCAGGAAGTGAGGTGCCTCAGGAGATCCACAGGGCTGGTCTGGAAAGCCCTTCGACACTAAAAGGACCCTGGGTTACCAGACACCGCTATATACTTATAAAGCCTTTGAGGGGTCTTGAGCTGACACTGTTTCTAAGGACAGAACATTTGTGGGCTTTCTGTCAGGCAAATCCAGAAACTTCCATACATGCCGTGCCCGGGTCAATCCAAAGTATCCAACCTCTCTCCAACACGTCTCATTACACTAGCCTGACTGGTCCCTGGACACCAAAGGGCTTAGGGAATTGCTACTGAAGGTTTCCTACACTAGTGCAAAAAAAATAAGATGGTCTGGTGCATCAGAGAACCAACATGCCTACCTTGCCTTTGCCTCATAATCCAGAATGGAAGATGAAATTTTCCCGCTACCTCAGAGATCAATTAACAAGGTAAGATGACTGTGGCTGTGACAGATATCCTAGGCACAAAGCACAAAGGGAGAGTATCAAAGTGTCCAGGGTTAAGGGAGGAGCTTCACTTTGCAGCAGCCCAGAAGGAGCCACATAGATGCGCCTTCCTGAGCTCACCCTCCGGGCCTGCAAAGGTGACATAAGGAAGTTGTGAGAAAGCGCAGTTCCCATAAAGCTTTTCGGCTAGACACACTTTTGACAAAAGGATGCCGTGTCAGTGATGTCTTCACAGTCCTGTCAGTAGTCCCTGGGGAAGAAATGTGTCCTGGATTCACAAACATTGTAGCACTTCCGGAAAAGGACAATTTACCTTAGAGTTTATCATGTCAGCTATCGTTAACGCTGTTTCTAGTTTCCTGTCACTCGCTCCTGTCTGGGCAAAGTGACAGCCCTATAGTTAACCAAATATATGCCTCTTCTTTAAAAGGCAAATATGGAGTGGAGGCCAGGAGAAAGCATGGGTAGATGAAAACCTGGTGAGAGGTGGGCTTGTGCAGACCCCTGCAGCGCACATTGCAGGAGGCGCGGATGAGCGAAAGAAAGACGGCTTTAGTTGGAGCCTCATCTTCAGATACTTGCAAAACAGATCTCGGATCCAGGTGTGGCTTTATGAGCAAGTGAACATGCAGATAGAGGGCTGTATCATTGGTTTTGATGATACATGAATCTCGTATTAGAAGATGCAATAGAGATTCATTCTAAAACAAAGTCAAGAAAACAACTGGGTCGGATCATGCTAAAAGGAGCCAATATTACCCTGCTCCAAAGTATCTCCAACTAGAAATGATCAATGAAGTGAGAAATTCTTAAGAAGGCCATGTAGTTTGTTTTTTTAGAGGTCCTTTGTTGTATATTCTAAAACATTTGTTCCTGTTGTTTTGATTACCTTTGTTATTACCAAATGACAATAAATGTTGTGGGATTGTTTTTATTTAAAAATAAAAATAAATAAATAAAAGGCAATACATGTCTCTGGTTCATCACGTTAATCACAACATCCAGCCTTACAGAACAATGTGGAAGGCTTTAGCAAAAAGCCACAAATACAAATGCTTCCACTGAGCACCGAGTCCTGCTTCCTTGGAAGCAAAGCCCCAGCAAGAATGTGGTGGGATGAGTCCACGGATGACATCAGCAAGGCTGCTTCAACAGTAGCCGTGAAACTCTCTCTGCTTTTGCTCTTTCCTGATTTGTTTTCAGAGGATGGACAGAAAGCCAATTCTCTCAGTCCCTTTTCCAGGAAAGAAAAGTGCAACCCCATCAGTTCAAAGGGGGGTTGGGTTTAACTGATATGGCTGGGAAAGGTACCCCAAATGGAGGAGACAGTGGACAGAAAGGCACAGAAGCAGGACCTTCTTGGATGACCCGTACCACAGGATGGCTGCTGTGTAAGGCTTGGGTTAGAGCCATCTAGAGAGGTAATTGGGGGCTGGGAAGGGCCCCAGGGACCAGGCTCTGACAGCCAGAAAGAAAAGATACGTCACAGCACAGTTTTAGAAAAATTTCAACTCTTACAGGTAGTTTAACAAAAGGATTGCAGGGAGGAGGAAATGGAGGGGAGGTAGGAATTAAGGAAAGACATACCATGACCCTGGCAAAGGTGAAGGGGAGTCTGGGGTGGAAATGCAGAGGAGGGGATGGATATCAGAGATAATGGATATCAGAGATAATGGCCAGAAGTCAGAGCTGGCAGGAACTGACACGTGAATGAGCAAGGAGAGTCCAGAATCTTTCCAAGGTTGCTGGCTTGACCACCTGGGGCAATGAAGATGCCGGGTAGACTTGGAGGGTAAGGAAGAGAACGAGGGAGAGCTGGAGTCTGGCTCCTAAGCCTTCAGGGTGACGTACATTGACATTTGAGCAGAGGTATCCCAGAAATGAGGGGGAAAAAATCTGGCTTCTGGAGACAAGGAATGGTTCATGTGGGAAGTACGTAGGTGAGGACTGCTCAGAGCATGCAGGAGAGGGGTGAGGTCAGGGGAGCACGGGGAGGGGTGGCTCAAATGCCCCAAGACACAGGGGTTACTGACAGTGCTTGCTGGCTAAGATGGAGGAAAGGTCCCAGTGTCCCGTGCCCAAAGAGCTTCAGGAGACAGGTGGGGAAAGAAGCCAGACTGTGATAGAGAAAGTCAGGAAAGGAAGCAAGGACAGACTGTTCTTTCAAGAGGACTCGTAGCTACTAGCAGAGAGAGAGGTGGCAGTGCCATCAAGGGGAGCAAGGTGCTGCCTTGCCAGGGAGGCAGAGCCTTGCTATGCAAAGCAGGGTCCACAGGCCAGGAGCAGCGGCCACACCCATGGGCTTGTTAAACATCCAGAACCTCAGGCCCATTGCCAGGATAAAGGAGTCAGAATCAGCACCTTAGCAAGGTCCTCGGCTGATGTATCTGCATATTAAAATCTGAGAAGCTTGTTATAAAGGAGGCTCAGACTTCTTCTGTGAACAGAACGAGAGGCACCGAGAAAGAGGGGAAGCAAATGCTCTCCTAGGAAGAGATGAGATGACTAAAGGAAGAGTGAATGTAGCCTTACAATGAAGCCACGAAGGCCAGCTGACCTAATATTTTCTTCCTTTTCCCAGTTTCCAACAAATACACCTGGGTGAGGAAAATAAGCTTTCTATGGGTCTCAGTTATCTGGCTGGTGAGACAGGGATAAAGGGAATTAATTCCACAATTAATTTCATGTATAATATCATCAACATGGTGGAGTAGGAAATGCTTTCCTCAAATCCTCTTTACATCTTTTTAGAATGAGGCCCTTACAGGATCTGAACCAATGAGAGAAGGATTTTTTTTTTTTAATTTTTTTTTTAATGTTTTTTTTTTTTTTTTTTTTTAAATTTCTAGAGAGAGAGAGAGACAGCGTGAGCAGGGGAGGGTCAGAGAGAGAGGGAGTCACAGACTGAAACAGGCTCCAGGCTCTGAGCTGGCAGTCAGCACAGAGCCCGACGCGGGGCCCGAACCCACGAACCGCGAGATCATGACCTAAGCGAAAGTCGGACGCTTAACCGACTAAGCCACCCAGGCGCCTCTGAGAGAAGGATTTTTTAGGGGTTCAGGTATCGCTCCGCCTCAGACGCTACGTGGTAGAGGGGGTTTTCTACCACTATCTGGCTACTAAATGTCCGGCAGCTTCAAAGCCATATACAGTTTCCAGCACCAAGTCCTCGATTTAGGGCAGATGGTGGTATTTCATTCTTCCAGCAACTTTCTGAAGGAGATCTCTGTCAAGCACAAACTGAGGCTGGTAGCAAGAAATGTTCATTTTAAACTAGAAGACCATGTAAAATGTTTTTTTTTTTTTTTTTTTTTTCCCACACAGGCACCGTGAGAAACGTAGCTAGCATGCAAAAGATGACAATTAAGTCAGTCAATTTCAGGAAAATTGGTAGGTGATCTGATGTGTGTTGATGCATCTGCCTCCACATGTGATGTTTAACAAGAAATTTGGAAAAACTTACAGGCAAGGCAAGGCTGATAAAAACCTATAATTATAACCAAAAGGCGGCCCGTGTAGCATCTTTATCAAGTAATTAACAACATGTCTGGCGATGATGGCACATGACTCAGTGTTTCCAGCTTCTTTAAGTGAATTTTAAAGCTATTACCAGTGCCCTTGCCAACACACAGCAAGAGATGTGTCTGAGCAGCTTTTGTGAGAGAAACTTTATCTTCATCAGAGGAAGGTAAGTGGATCAGGCTGACGGGGAATGGGGAAACAGAATGCGGCAAGGGCGGAGGAGTGTGGAGAGGGAAAGAGAAAAATAATCAACACGCTACCAGACACGGGGGTCGGGGAAATGCCAATGGCTACAAATGGCTCGCTTTTAGGTCAACAGCTTGAATCCGGCTCCAATGGGCAATAACTCCAAATTCTATGGCCTGTGTAAAAGCCCATGGATGGGAGGGGTGGGATTACAATCCAGCCACAAGTACCCAGCTGGGAATTTCCATGGCTTTAAAGTTGGCAGGACACTCACAGGCTGGAGAGGAGACTGGGAGAGAAATGATCAAGGAGCCGACCAGTATGATTTCTCAAACATCAAAAACAACGCCATTGAAACCAACAGAAAAAAATAAGCTGGTAGCTGGCTTAGTGGTTACAGAGTGTCCATTTGGGACAATGGAAACATTTTGGATATAGACAGTGGTGATATTTACATAACCTTGGGAATGTAATGAATGCCACTAAATCGTACATTTTTTAAAATACTTATTTATTTTTGAAAGAGTGAGACAGAGCTCAAGCGGAGGAGGGGCAGAAACAGACAGAGACACAGACTCTGAAGCAGGCTCCAGGCTCTGAGCAAATGTTCAGCACAAAGCCTGCTGCGGGGCTTGAACCCACGAACCATGAGATCATGACCTGAGCCGAAGTCAGATGCTTAACCAACTGAGCCACCCAGGCGCCCCTAAATCGTACATTTAAAAATGGATGAAATGGTCAATATTAAGTCATACAAATTAAAAAAAAAAACAAACAAGAACAAAAACAAAGCAAAAAACATACATTTAACTTATCTGGTCCATGAAGATTCCCTCAGTGTAGCACTGACCAAGCTGCGAGGCAGAGCTGGGAGGTATTTTGTGTTGTGATTATTTATGAAGCTACCAGCAGCTGTAACATTCAAACCTGATCAACAGACATGTCAGAGGTCAGACATTAACTTCACATCAGAAAACCTAAATATTTTTAAAGTGCTGGGAAAATATTTTAAAGTAACATTAGAAATACCCTTAAACCTATGGTCTATTGTAAGGTAAATGCGCCTGTGGAATTAAAACGTCTTCTGCTCCAAAGTGAATGTCCATTGTATTTTATACTATCCTCCCACCACTGATAAACTGGTTAAACATACACTCAAAGTTTCCTAATTATATGGGAATCAAACAATTTTCATAGTGAATGTGATAAAAAAAAAATTCACCAGTACTGACTTCTAGAAGGAAGAAATCTAAATATCAACTTGCTGTACGGACTTTCATTAGCCTCAGTATCTCTAAACTTAGAAATGTTTTTTTTTTTTTAATTTTTTTTAATGTTTTCTTTATTTCTGAGAGAGAGAGACAGCACGAGCAGAGGAGGGTCAGATAGAAAGGGAGACACAGAATCCGAAACAGGCTCCAGGCTCTGAGCTAGCTGTCAGCACAGAGCCCGATGCGGGGCTCGAACCCACGAAACGAGAGATCATGACCTGAGCCGAAGTCAGACGCCCAACCGACTGAGCCACCCAGGCACCCCTAGAAATGTTTTCTAAGAAACAATTTTAGGTTTTAACGTCCAAGGCACTTGATTAATTTTTTTATTTTTTACCAAACTTAGATAACATTTAAATTCTGTATATTATTATCGGATGGTCCAGTTCATCAAAAAGAAAACAAAGAATTTTTACCCCTGGAAAAAAAATCACCAGTATAATAAACAAATAATAACACAGAAGAGAGGAACCCAACCTATCATGTTCTACACTCGGTCTGCGAAACTCCCAGGAGGCCATCTTCCCTTTCTACTTTTTCTGGAAGGCAGACTAACCAGTTCACTGTAATACACAAGATGAAGATGTCACAGTTACCCGAAGCCAACTAATTACTGCAAAGACTGTCCCGGACACAACAGAGCTCTCTCCTCTGGCAACATCCAAGCCTCCTCTGGCTGAAGAGAAAACCATCTTTTTGCAGATTCAGAACAAATGTGCCACCATTAAAGAGCTAAAACATTCACAATCTTGAATTTCTGCAAGTGTTTAAAAATGGTTCTCCTATAAGCCGGTAACTTCTGTGTCGCTATTCGAGGTAAGAGTGAAAAACACACGGAACCCACCTAACTGTCCCAGGGATTTCTCACTCACTGCCCCGAGTGTAGCCTTTTACTGCTCACTGTTGAACGCATTCAACTCTGAGGCCATTTCTCAATAGGACAAAGCCTCCCAGAAATGTCACCTCATGAGCCGAGAAACCATTTTCTTATCTCCTAGCAGTGTACAGAAAAAAAAAAAAACAAAAAAACCCACATCACACACCAACTGCAGGCTAGTTTCTTCCAATTTTAGATAAGCTCTTTTCAATAAGGTTGTGATTGAGGCATTAGGCTTTGATACTTCATGGGGGCAAATGCAAGGCACAGAGTGGGGCTTGATTTTTAGATTAATTGTCAAGCCCTGTGCCAGGGCGGGTCCTTTGAAGAAAACGGATGAAAGTCTAAATTTTTCTCCTAAAAGTTTCCTGGAGGTGACAAAGCTGATCCTTTGGGGCGAAAATTAACCCAAGTGAATGAGGCATACTAAGATACAGGCACAATTTAAGGAAAAGAGGGCTACCAGGGACTAAACTGTTCTCCAAGTACCTCTATCAATTCTGTATCAACCTTCCACAACTTCTCCCACGCTGTCCTCATTATTCCTTGTGCCACAAACACAGCATCTGCTTTCAGTTCCTCTGACAGGCAAGCCCTTTCTGGCCTCAGGGCCTTTGCACGTGCTATGTGTCTTGCTTAGAACAACCTTCTTCCCAACTCTTGCCTTGGTTGCTGCCTTCTCATAGTCTGGGTTCTTGGTTTTAAATGACCTGTTCTCCAAAAGACCGCCTGCCTACCATTTCTAAAACCGTCACCTTGTCATTTTTCTTTGCCTTGGTCTCCTTATTTCTTTCATATCTTAGCAGAAATTATATATTCCCTGGAGGTGGGAGGGTGGACGGCCGTCATCCTCTTCCTTACCTGTACGACTAGCTCCCTGTGCTCAGAAAAGCCACATGCTTACTAATTTTACCTTCGAATCTATGTTCTGAAAGTGCAATCTGGTTAGATTACGTGGGATGTGCCGGAGGCTGAGGCACTTGGCTGGCACGGAGTCGCTGTAGGTGCTGGTGGCCTCCTCCTCGCGGCCTCCGCTGCTGACTCTGTCCTGGGTGGGGGCTGGGCCAGGGGAGGGGTGGAGTCAGGCAGAGTGGCTGCGGCAGTTCTCCAGTGTGTTTGGTGGCTGAGCACATCTGGGCACACTGCCTGCAATCGGGGCTCACCCGTGGGGTGGGTGGGTGGGGGCAGGATTAGGGCTGTGGGCCCACCTTCCCTTCCCCAGCGGGCTCACAGGGCGCTGGGCAGGCAGTGGACAGCCTGCAGGCCGGGCCCCCAGCCACCGGTGCGCCCCCGCGCCTGTCCGAGCTCCGGGACGGCTCTGCGCCTGGAGGAGCGCAGCACCCCCACAGCAAACAAGCACACCACAGCGGGGGGGTGGGGGGGTGGGGGGGTTAGAGAAACCACCGGAGAGAAGCGGCATATATTTTCATGCCTTTCAATGACTGACCCTCTCTTCAGAGCTTTCCAACATTGTGGCTCTCCTGTGTTCATTCTGCACGGGTCCCTACAAAAGAGGGTTACCCTGTTTACTACCTAGCCCTGGCATCCAGCAAAGAGCAGATACCGAATTTTTTTTAATGTTTATTTAGTTTTGAGAGAGGGAGAGAGAGAGTATGAGCAGGGGAAGGGGCACAGAGAGAGAGGGAGACACAGAACCTGAAGCAGGCTCCAGGCTCTGAGCTGTCAGCACAAAGCCGGACGTTGGCCTTGAACCCACAAACTGTGAGATGATGACCTGAGCCGAAGTCGAACACATAACCTGCCGAGGCGCCTCCCCCAACCTCCTTTTTATTTCTTTCAACTGTGTTGACTCAAACCCTCTACCTCTTTCTGCCAGCACGAGTTCCGCGAGGCGGGCGGAGGGCTTTCAGGGGACGCCACCAGCGGAGACTGAATGCACATCCGACGTTGTCCCAGCCAGGCTTCTGGGCAGACCTCCAGGGTCCCTGCAGGTGCCCGAGGCGGTGACGGCGCGGAATGTTCCCGGGCTATCCAAACCCACAGATGTGCTTACAGAATAACGATGGGACCTCACGGGTAGCCTGTGGAATCCGGCCACACTGCTCATGACCACAGGTCTTCATCTGTGAGCCGAGGCACCGACCAAAACTCCTGTGATGAACCCACTGTAATGGCCACTCCCTGCCCTATGGAACCTTAAAGACATTAGCTTCTTTCTAAGCAGCTCATTTCATCTTCACGCCCCAGCACACCTTTCCCTCTGCGAGGATGTGGGAGCAGCGACACCTGCCTCCCTCCCCTGGGGGGGAGTGGGGAGCCCCACACAACCCGGAAGGTCCTGCGTGGCTGGGGTAACACTGACCGTCCCCGCTCGGGGTCCCACTGTCACCACTGCACAGGGAATCCCAAGCCCCCCCAGGCCACCAAGGGGAAGGGAAATGCTGGGCCTCGTCAGGGGCAGGACGCCCTTCACATCAGGGAGGATGCCCTGCAGCTTTCTAGATCCACGCGTCACGTCACCGGGCTGAGAAAGACTCCCAGCCTCTCTGACCATTCGCTGCATGAGTGACTCGCCCCTCACCGGAATGGGTGTCCGCACCCCAGTGACCAACATGGGCAAAATGCTCACAGCCACAGTGGTACCTGTGGCCCAACAAAGACCTTATTCTTCATCACGTCTCCGGCTGGGAATTCAAAGGCACAGGACGTCCGCGAACCCCAGGGTATGGGGTGACTCCTTAGGGCTGTGTCAGCAGGAAATCCTGCTTACGGGAAGGTACGTTCAGGCTCGCACGGCCTTTCTGGAGGAGGCCTGCTCCTCGGCAGGCACGACGCCGCAGAACCCTTGCCTTGAACAAAGAACGCAGGCAGTGGCTACTGGTCTCTGTACCTCTGAACTTCAAAGGAACTGAAGCGACGGGGCCCAACTGGCTGCCAAAGGAAACAACTTCGAGGGCGCTCTGGCCAGAGGGCGGCATGGGTGTAGCAACCCTGCAATGCACAGGCCTCTCGCTCTATCCCGTCTCGGGCAGCAACCACAGTATCACGAGCCCATAAAACCCTGCCAGGCAAGCCCTCCAAGGTCAAGGTCAGTTCAGGAAGCCCCAGGAAGGCGGCTGCTATTCCCAGCAGTCCCGTCTGCTAAAGGCCCAGACGCCACGACCTTCTGGCCTGCGGGCAGGCAGGCTGCCCCAGTCCCTTAAGCACGCGGGCCCCTGCTCAGGTTACAGAAACTCCTATTTTAAATCCACCAAATTCTCTCCTGGGGGTGCTTAGGAAGAATTCCTGCAGTCGTGTCATTCCGGCTTCAGGGAAGGCGCTAAGATTAGCCTACAAATGACTCAATGGTCCACCAGGGACTCCTCCCCGGAAGAGAGACTCACAACCCATCGTAAAGAGCAAGCTTGGAAGAGGATGAGAACAAGCAGCAAGGAGGCAGCTGGTGTTTCTCACAGTCTCCAATCCCAGAATCCCCTTCCTGGGCCCCATCAGGTCTGTACACCAATTCAAGGGGTCTCTGAGATCTGCAAACCGGCTCCCAACACTAAGGAATCGAAACGCCCACAGAGAATCCTGGTGTGCTGGCTTCTCTTGCAAAAACGCAGAGGTTCAGGCAGCAGTGGGCTCGCGGGTCTTTGTGGCGGTGACCAGCTGGCTGTGAGTAGTGGCTTCTGTCTGTGTGAAGCCAGGCTGTTGTGCCCATGAGCACCTCCACAGTGCCCCACTTCACTGGCCCTAGGAGGCACCTGGGTTTATGACCTTGTCCTGAACGTGCTCTGGAAAATGCACAATTTAATAGCTGTCCAAAGCACGAGTGGAGGATATTCCCTGAGCACCTCTGTGCCTGGTGCCACACTCCGCAGTAAGGGGGTGCCCAAGTGTCTAAGGAAGCTTCCCTTCACAGGATCCGAGGGCAAGGTGCGAGACGAGGCATACTGGACAGAGAGGCACTGGGGGAAGCAGTGTGGTGCCAAGGCCCTAAGCTAAGGCAAGCCACCTGGGTTTTCTGGGAACCTTTAAAATTGAGCATTTCCCTGGGCCTGTGGGTGGCTCAGTCGGTTGACCATCTGACTTCAGTTCATGTCATGATTTCGTGGTTTGTGAGTTCAAGCCCCGCGTCGAGCTCTGTGCTGAGAGCTTGAAGCTTTCAGATTCTGTGTATGTCTCTTCTCTGCCCCTCCCCCTTTAATGCGCTCATATTCTCTCTCAAAAATAAACATTACATTAAAAAAACGTTTAAAATGAGCATTTTCCTTTCTTTGTTGACCTACAACTGTAAAGTATTTCTCATACAAAATCTTATACAAAAGGAAATCTGAAAGTGGGAAGGAGGGTAGCTGTGGGGCCCCCATCTCTTCAGCTTTCCCTTCTCATTCTACACCTTCAGAGAGACCTTCGCTGGAGCTCAAGGCTCCCGAAAGCCCCAGCTGAGCCTCAGGGACCTGCGTGAAGCCTGAGATCTCTCTGTACTCTCCTGTTGTGTCTGTCTGTCTGTCTGAGATGTCCCGTGGAAATGAGCAGGGGGGTGTGATGGGAAAGTTCCCTGCTACCTGACAGAAGACTACAACCGGTAAGAGAGACAAGGAGAACACTCAGGACCTCAGCGACAACATGGAGCCTAGGAATGACTTCAACTGTAAGGGAGAAGATCAAGGATCATGGCCGATCTCTAAACCATGAATGAGGCTCGTCACTCAAACACTCAAAATGGCACCCGATGATTGGATGAGGAGGATGTCTATGTATGTGTGTGCCTGTGTTTGTGCCCACAGTACCCCCTCCCTCCAGCCCACACACACACACACACACACACACACACACACACACACACACACACACACACACACACAATATGAGCACCTGGTAAAAGCCAGAAAGACTGCAGGCTCAAATACCTAGTATTTCTGTAATGCCTATCCTGTACTCCCACTTGGTAATAGCTCCTTATTTCCCCCTGGGCAACCATCCCTCCCCTCCTTCTTTCAATGTGGTTCAGCTGAACTTGACCCCATTACTAGTTCCAGAGATGAGGATGTTCCTGCCTCCAGCCTGGCCAATAAGATTGCTACAAATCTTTGGCATTAGTGACTGGTTAAAGGATGGCACAGGGCCTACACTGGCACAATGAGAGACTGCCGTAAGATTTTTTCTGGAATTATCAAAAAAAAAGAGCCTGTGTTTACATGCTGGGCTGACAGGAGCAATTTTCGAAATGCTAGGAGCCATTTTTACCACCATGTGTGTAGAGCACAGCTCCAAATGAAACCAACGAGAGTTAAGCACAGCTAAGAGACGCAGAGAGATCTATGTTCGAGGAGAAGATTTGAGGAGCTAGATCCAGTGGAGCCTAAAGCTAGATGTGCTTGTAATTTTCCACTGCCTGAGCCAATGAATTGCCATTTGTTCTTTGTTTTGTTTTGTTGAATGCTGAGGCCAATTTGGGCTGGGGTTGGATGCATTCCAAAGAATCCTGACCAATATAATCTTCCTTCACAGAGCACCACTGTACTTCAAGCTAGTTAAATACCTTAAATGCGATACGAAGGCTTTCTTACTATAAACCGGAAGATCGAATTAGAGAATTAAAAAGGAAAAGGCTACTTTCACAACCTGTGTATTCCTATCTCCAACATTCCTCATTAAACGACGGATTCTGACTACATGTCCAAATCTAACCATTCCCTAAAATAACTCCCTTTCTCTTGGTTAACTATGAAGGTCCGGCCAGGACAGCCCTGACACATTTACAGACAGCTACTCCTGGGAAAACGGATGAACAAAACCTATGTGTACCTTCTTTCATGTCATTTGCTCTCATCCAAAGCAGCAATAAAATAATTCAAACACCTCACATAACACTTATAAAGGGAAATATTTATAACCTATGAAATACTATTTGCAAAAGTTTCGTGGCAACTGCTTATGAATTGTTTTTGTTGAAATGGAATATTTAAGAGCTGCTGGTTTGGGACATAAATTTCCTCAGTTTCTTCAAGAAGCTTAATTTATAAAGTAATTTTTGCCCACCCGTAACCTTTTTCTTCTGCATTATTTTAAAGACACTTATGTAAGCACATGTAATTATTTAGTGTCTTCAATGCCAAAAGACAAAATTTGAAGACTATAACTTTTTTTTAAATGAAAATATGATTTCTGGCTCCTTGGCATGCCACAGTGTAAGACAAAGCATACTTTTCACAAGCTAAATAGCAAAAAAAAATTCCAGTATTGCAAAACCAGTAAATCAAAAGATTACTTTACAAAATGATTTACCAAAGAGCTCCTTTCAACAGCAAAATGTATTCATTCAGCAAGCGTCTTCCCTTTTACGCAATTTTTCTTTTTTTTCTTTTTTTTAAATTTTAATGTTTATTTTATTTTTCAGAGAGAGAGACTGAGTGCAAGCAGGAGAGGGGCAGAGGGAGAGGGAGACAGAATCCAAAGCAGGCTCCAGGCCCTGAGCTGTCAGCACAGAGCCCAAGTGTCTGAGTCAAAGTCAGACGCTTAACAAACTGAGCCACCCAGGTGCCCTCCCCTTTTATGTAATTTTTAAATTGTCCAGGTAATAAAAGAATACATTTTGTCAAAAAATTAAAACACGCCTGATATAGCTAAAATTCCTCTACTCATCTCGACTTCCAAGAAGACACCAGTGTGTCCCCTGCCTGGTATGTGTCTTCCCAGATCTTTTTCCTTCTAGGTCTACGCTGCTTGGCATGTACGTGTCTTTCCTCAAATGATGTCAAACATTACGCAGTACCACGTAACTTCCTTTTTTCTCCCCGTAGTTGTATATATTACAGATCTCTCCCTATTAGTTAGTGCACATACATTTATGTCATCATTTTATATTCCAGACTTTATCCTGTTGTTTACTGGGAATTAGGTTGCTTCTGATCTTAATTCTCCACTACAAACAATGTTGCAGTGAACATCCAGGTATAAGCCTCTCGTATACAAACAGTAAAGGACTTCTCTTGGGCTGATTCATACGCATTTTTCATGCAGACAGCTCTTGTATAAGAAAAGGTGGGCAACAGACAAAAAAAAAATATAGCTCCAAACTATCATAAACCAGTGTTGTTTTATTCCTCCATTTTTAAAAAATTAGATTATTTTGGGAGTGCCTAGGTGGCTCAGTAGGTTAAGCGTCCAACTCTTAATTTCGTCTCAGGTCATGATCTCATGGTTTGTGGGTTTGAGCCTTGCTCTGGGCTCTGTGCTGACATAGTGGAGCTTACGTGAGACCCTCTCCCTCTCTCTCTGCCCCGAGTCTGCTTGTGCTCTCTCTCAAAATAAATACACTTAAAAACATTTTTTTAAAGCGTTAGATTATTTCTTTGCTTTTCAAAAACTGTTATATAAACTCAGGGCACCTGGGTAGCTCAGTCAGTTAAGTGTCCAACTTTAGCGCAGGTCATGACTTCGTGGTTCTCTGAGTATGAGCCCTGCATCGAGCTCTGTGCTATTAGCTCAGAGCCTGGAGCCTGTTTCAGATTCTGTGTCTCCCTCTCTCGCTGGCCCTCCCCTGCTCATGCTTGCTCACTCTCTTGATAAAAAATACACATTAAACAAAATTTTTAAAAATTGTTAATAGAACCATAGCTAGTTCTCAGTTTTACTTGATCAGATATCCATTCTCACTTACTCAAGAGTTTCAATATTATTATACTACATATATATGTATATACTTCATCTGTACTTAGTCAATAGGTTAATTATAAGGATTGTTATGTATCAAACCACAGTCCTAAAACTTTTACTACGCCATAGTCAAGCTACTTATCTGAGACAACAAAACTATTCCATAGATAAACTTCATTTTTAAAATGAAATTTATGATACATATACAAAATACCGCACACATACACTCAGCGAATGTGGTACTAAGAACAATGAATTAAATACCCATGTACCTGTGGTAGGGTCACGTCCCTAAGGAAAAAAACAAAAGACAAAAAACAAAAAAACCCTTAAGGCAACCTGGCTATACGCATACATAACATCCCCCACGACCTTATAACGCGAGACCACTTAATCAGACTACATGCTTGTGTGTTACCCTATATGGGAGACAAAGAGGTAGAAATATATGTAAAAAAAAAAAAAAGAAAAAGAAAAAACTATGCCACGTGGCATTTGGGGCTCTGTTCTTCAGGTACGAACCCAACTGAGCAGTGCTGGCACGATAAAGTTGCTTCCTTGAAATTAAAAAGCCTCGGTATTATGACTCTCTGTGCTAGAATCCTGCTATATACCCTCTATTCTTTTTTTTTTTTTTTTAATGTTTATTGATTTTTGAGGGACAGAGGGAGACAGTGCAAATGCGAGGGTGGACTGAGTGAGGGAGACACAGAATCTGAAGCAAATTCCACGCTCTGAGCTGTCATCACAGAGCCAGATTCAGGGCTTAAACCCATAAATCACGAGATCATCGACCTCACCTGAAGTTGGCCGCTTAACCGACTGAGCCACCCAGGTGCCCCTATACCCAACATTCTTAAGAACATTCTCCAAACTGCTGATGCCTCTAGAGCAACTGCCCCATTCTACTTCCCAGGAGAGAGTGTGTGCGTGTATGTGTGTGTATACATAATTTTTCTCATACGCTGTGTGTGCATTATTATATATATGTAGATATATACACACACATACATATACATATATATAATTTTTCTATTTACCTACATTTTGATTTATTAATATTTTTTATTGTGCAAATCTTGATACATACATAAAAGTAGAGAGAATGACCTAATGAACTCCCATGTACCCAACATATGATGTGAACTATTAGCAAATTTTTGCCACTCTGATTTCTTCATGTAGCTCCTCTCATTCTTTTTATTTCTGGCATCTTTTTAAAAAATCACAGAGACATGGGGTGCCTGGGTGGCTTAGTCGGTTAAGCGTCCGACTTTCGCTCAGGTCATGATCTCGCAGTTCGTGGGTTCGAGCCCCGCGTCGGGCTCTGTGCTGACTGCCAGCTCGGAGCCTGGAGCTTGTTTCAGTCTGTGACTCCCTCTCTCTCTGACCCTCCCCTGCTCACGCTGTCTCTCTCTCTCTCTCCTAGAAATAAATAAAAATATTAAAAAAAATAAAAATAAAAATAAAAAAATAAAAAATAAAAAATCACAGAGACCATGTCATGTCATACGTAATTACTTCACAATAAATCTCTATGAGGACTTAAGAGCACCCCTACCATGGCCAAAATCACACAGAGCACAATGCTTCCTTAACTTAATCTAATTTCCATCCGCATTCAAATCTTAACATGCAAAGATGTCTATTTACAGTTTTTTAAAAAGTGCACTGAGAACTTACAATAGGATACAAATCCCAAACCCTACAATATTTAAAAATATTTTATTTCAGGGGCATCTGAGTGGGTCTAAGTCGGTTAAGCATCCAACTTTGGCTCAGGTCATGATCTCGCAGTTCGTGGGTTCGAGCCCCACATCAGGCTCTGTGCTGACAGCTAGCTCAGCTAGCAAGCTGGAGCCTGCTTTGGATACTGTGTCTCCCTCTCTCTCTGCCCCTCTCCTGCTCATGCTCTCTCTCTCTCTCACAGAAATAAAAACATTTAAAATTTTTTTAAAAAAAGAATCATTTAAAAAATATTTTATTTTGAACTTTAAGAAATGGCCTCTCTTTTTCCCTCAAATTAAAAAGAATTAGTGGAGGGGTGCCTGGGTGGCTTAGTCGGTTAAGCATCCAACTTTCGCTTAGGTCATGATCTCACGGTTCGTGGGTTTGACCCCCGCGGTGGACTCTGTGCTGACTGCCAGCTCGGAGCCTGGAGCCTATTTCAGAGTCTGTATCTCCCTCTCTCTCTGACCCTCCCCTGCTCACGCGGTCTCTCTCTCTCTCCTAGAAATAAAATAAAAATATTTAAAAAAAAAAGAATTAGTGGGGTTTTATTATATAATCAACTACTTAGTGAGCATTACCGAGTATACTCCCTGCTGTCTGCGCCATGGTACACCACACCATCATGAACGCATGGGGAAAGCCGTTGGTAGGTTTTTAGTTTCACAAGTGTATTGAGGCAATTAACAAATGAACTACGTTATATGGTGACTATGCTATAACAATGTGACTAATACACACTCTGGCCTTGTTTTCCAAGCTTAAAAATAACTGGGTAGACACCACAAGAGTATTTGGGTTTGGTGCTTGTTTATTGTGCTTTCTTTAAGGAAGCAAATGATTTAATTTAAATGTGGCCATTAAGGAAGAGCTGCTTCCCTAGTCTGGTTTGCTCTTTACACATAGGGGGGAAAAAAAAGAGTATGTTTGGAAAGCAGTAACACATGGACATCTGACAGCGAGGCTGGTAGGTAAATGTTGAAGCTGCTTCAATGGGGTTCTGGCCCTGCTTCTCTTCGTGTATTTATCAATAGTGAGGAAATACACAAAAATCATCTTGAAGATGAACCGTCAGGTTTTTGTACCTTTAGCTGCTTTTCTAAAGCGAATGCCTCGCTGTCAATGCTGACATTATAGGTGCATCCAGCTTTAAGAAAACTCAAAATCCAAAAGGCTCAAGAGCTGAAGGGTGATCACTAATGCTTATTATGGAAAAATTTAAACATACATAAAAGCAGAGCAATAACATAATGAAATTCTATGTACGCACCACCCAGCTTAAACAGTTGTCAACTCATCGTGCATCCTGTTTCAACTACCCCACAGATAGACTTACAATGGTGACATCTCACGGGAATTGATTTCCTTCCAAGAGTATTTCAGGAAATAAAGGAGGGAGAGAAAACTCACTTAGGGTCTGGTCACAGCATCTCTTAAGCTAGCACAGCGTGGGGCCCACAGCAGGGTTCACATATTCCTGGAAGGCATCAAGAGCCTACAGGAATCTTCCATCCTTCCCCAAGAATGTGACAGGTGGATTTCTGAAGAAAGACTTGGAAGGGCAGTACAGGCTGGGAAAACGCTGAGGTTGCATCAAAGACAAAACCTAGTCTGTATGGTTCCAACTCCTTCCTCACCTCCAGGAAGGGATTTGCTGTTCTTGAAGCTCCCTGAGGAGCTTTTGTGTCCCACATGGACACAAAAATTCACCTTAGCCCCTCCTTTTCCAGATGTGGTGAATCACCGTGCCCTGTCATTCCACTTGAAGATACCTCCTAGACCATTCCCTGTCCTCACCTGCCTCAGACCACTCTTCCCTTGTTTAGGCTCCATCAGTGAGTCACCCCACTTGGAGCCTAACTTGAAAAGACCCTCACCTTGGCAGCTGGGTAGGCAGAACATTGAGTGCTTAGTCTTGGAAGGGCAGCTTTGGGACAGTGCAGAAAAATTACTGCTGGAATCTAGGTATCAAAAGAGGACACAAAGGGGCGCCTGGGTGGCCCAGTCGGTTAACTGTCCGACTCTTGATTTCGGTTCAGGTCATGATCTCACAGTTCATGAGGTCAAGCTCTGCACTAGGCTCCACGCTGTCCCTACTTGGGATTCTCTCTCTCCCTCTCAAAAGCTTGCGTACTTTTTCCTAGTTGTTACATCTGACACAATCATTTTCTGTTAGCAATAACCTATCTTTTCATACCAGACGTACAAAGAGAGTCGGATAAATATTCCAAATCGGCCGCACCTCCGTAACAAGTCAAGTGTTTACAATACAGACAGGATAAGGGTAGTTGGTGGCTGTGAGACCCCGTGGTATGACTTACTGCTGTTTCCTGAGGTAAAAGCAGAGGTTGCACTATCCCAGCATCGTGGAAAGCAAGCTCTGATCCTGTGTGAGGAGGAGGTATTGAGGGTAGGTGACCAGTGGCACCATGGGGAAGGGACCAATGACCACATGGTTTGTTCTCATCATTAATAAGGATTTGAGTTTCCCAGACCTCTTTTAATAACCCCCCCCAACGCCATGCTTCCTGACTGACTCCCTTCAACACAGACCAAGGGGTGAAGGAAGGGCAAAGAGGGCTTCTGTTAAGTTACCAAAGGCAGTAGGCTACCTGGGGATGCTAGGTGGCTCCAATCTAGGTTTGCTGCTTACTGCAGCTATACCTTTTGCAGTAAGTTATAGGACTTCAATTTCTATGGATAAGGACAGTATCTTCCTCTATACTGCTGTGGTGATTAAATGACTTAATACATTTTCAGTGCCTAGACAGAGCCTGCCACATAGAAAATCTTCCAGGTAAATACCATACCACTTATACATTTGCTGGTAAAAAGTAGCACCTAATAGAAAAATTAGGATGTCCACTGATGGATATTAGTGAATATCATTGCTCTCCTTGTTGTTACTGTCAGATTTCTTTTACTGTTTGGAAAACCCTGATCCCATAAGAATGGAGGGTTATAAAGAATATCAGGTGAAGCCCTTGCTACTTTTGGAGCTGATTATTAAGTCTGAACTTGAACTTGGCCTTTTAAACTTCTTTCTGATCTCCCCCCATTCTCCTTTTCTGATGTGAGGTATGTCACGTTTCACATTGGGCCCTGAGTATCTCCCAGCTGAATTACTAGGGTTGCGGAACGTTAATCGCCATGGCTCCAGTCTTTACCAGTGTCAAAGCCAGAGTAATCTTCCTAAAACACAGCCTTAACAAGCTCTGCCCCCACCCAACAATGGCTCCTTGTTGTAAACTGGATTAAGAGCAAGCTCCTCATCCTTTGACAATTCATAACCCAGTGTAGCTCACCTGTCAGCTCCCACCTCCACTCCAGATTGGTCCCATTTTAACCACCTACTTTGATGATCTGAGTCATGACTGCCTCTGTCCACCACAGCCACACTTTCTAAAGCGAACTCCTTCCTTTCCAAATCTATCTAAAGCTGTGATTTCTCTGTGATG
Source organism: Proteles cristata cristata (assembly GCA_017311185.1). NCBI lineage: Eukaryota > Metazoa > Chordata > Mammalia > Carnivora > Hyaenidae > Proteles > Proteles cristata. Next base: position 437,886 of record JAESUZ010004230.1, on the reverse strand, counting down.
CCTAACCTAACTAATGTAGCCCATGTGAATCTCTCCATCCTGTCTTCTGCTCATTTTGAGCCTTGATTGTATTTTTCTCATTTAATACAGCTGGATTAGTGCAAGTCTGGTCTCCCAAGAGGGATTCCCATTTTCTGAAGTGGAGGCAAAGGGTCATACATTCCTATGGAGCCCACGTGCTCTTCCTTCCTAGCAAAGTCAGGTGATTTAGAAATCTTGTACTCTTTGCAACTATTTCGACAGGTTGTTATAAACTCCTGCTGCAATTTTGCTATGACTTCAAGAACTGGATTAAGGTTGCAAACTCCAAACACAAAAACCACAGCTGCCTTGGTTTGCTGTGGGGCTCTTAACAACCAAACCAATTTATCCACTTGATTCCCATCTCTGATTAAATTCATGTCAACCACCCTCGAGCACAGGGCATCTTTCCAAGTCCTTTGTACGCTCAAGTGGGACGTGGATGTCAGAGATGATACCCTTTACTGAGAGTCCCATCTACTATTGTTTATTCCTAGGTTCTAAGGAATCTGCCTCCCAATCAGGGCTCACCCATCTGGTCCCCAGCTTCCCCGCCATTTCTCTCCACCAGCATTCACCTTGGTAACTGCAGAAGGCTCTTAACTATTCCTTCAATGCTCAGGCTCTCCCATTTCTAACCTAGCAGTGATCCATTCAACACATATTGGTTGTGTGCATACTATGTAAGAAGCACACACAACCATGTCAGAGAGGAAGATACAAACCTAGATGCTCTGGGTGTCAAAGGGAAGCCGTGTCAAATGTGACTCTCTGGTTCCATATTTGGTGGGAACAAAGTGGGTGATATTGTCATCTAAACTCTAAAAAAAAGCTGTCAGAAGAATGAAGCTCCTTGGATTATCTCCAGCTCTTAGAGTCGTGTTATTAAGGAAGGACGAAAAGCCTAACAGCAGGCAAGAGGTGAGAAAATCAAGTGTTTCCACGCATGCATCTTGATTAAGTTGACTCAGGATGCACAGAATTAAATGTAAAACTTTTCGTCTGAAGTAATTATTATGTTTTCCGTCAAAATTATAACTTGGTTGCAGCCTAAATGATAGGTTTTTATAGAAAAGATTCGATTTCCATAACGGTGTTCTTCGGCATCTAAATAAATGGCTTCCCGGAAGAGTGGGGGTTGTCAGATGTGAGAAGAGAAAGGAAGATACTTGGTTTTCTAGAAGTTTAGGCCTCTGTCAAGTACAATTACTTTCTGCAACATTCATTAAGGATTATATTTAGTATCTTTCTGAATGATCTTTTACTAGGGTGCTTCCCCCTTCCCTTACCACCCCCCTCCCCCCAAGAGACACACCTAAGTAAGGCTGCTTGATCCGAGCTCCTTTTTTGTGGTACATTATGTTCTGGAACTGGCATCATGAATCCACGCAATGGAAAGAAATGACAATTTTCAATGTGTAGCTACAGAGAAGGCAGCTCTGTCAAGGATGTTAAGAGATCAGAGGTAAAGCAAAGTCCCTCACGGGTCTAGGTGTTTCTAAAGATGGGCTGTGGGATATCTCACAGAAATATCTCACGAGGTGGAGAGAGCCTCTTTTCAGCTGAAAGGAATGACCGAGAGGTATGGTATCAGACCGCCACCTCCTGGCAGAGCTATGACAATGTTTTACACACTGCAGTTCTTTCTGGAGAAATCTTTCTGATCCCCTTAAGATAAGAAAAAGTGAAATTCTTCCTATGCACAAAAGAGACACGAAACACAATTCTGGTTTTGCATTCCTGGGACGGGATCTATGGGTACTACTGGTCAGAGAATATTCTACTACCGCAGCAAGTTTTATTTTAGATAACGCATTTTTAATTCAAAGTTTTCTGGATCTCAGTTTTAAAACTTTAACGTTACAAACATAAAATGTCATCTCGAAGAACTGTGGTAACTCAGTCTTTTAAAAACAAACTGAACAAATTTTAGATAGCTGCGTTTTCTTTTTATATAGATTCAACCTAGATTTTAATGGTGCCTTCAAAATTTTTCTATTAGGTGCTACTTTTACAAGCAAATGGATAAGTGGTACATTATTTACCTACAAGATTCTACTGAGGTCATAAATCTGATGTAAGTTCCATTTACAAGTGACAGGTGGGTTAAACATCTGGGAATGCACAGCCACGTTCTAGCATTACACATGGGTAATTCTTTATTTTTAAACTTCAAGGAAGTATGATTTCATAGTTTAAATACTGAGCCTTAAAAAAAAGCAAATGTATTCATTTTAAATCAAACCTTTATCCATAATGCTCATTCCAAAGGGCATCCCCACTGCTGTCTCTTCAGCTTTGCCTAGCAAATAATGAGAAGTCTTTGCTTTTGATTCCGTTTGGTACTTTTTGATTACAGAGGACATCATCTACTGCTTTTCCCTGGGCACGCTGCAAAGTCTTAAATGACAGAATACGAGTACATTTCCAAAAATATATAACACAGCATTTATTGTGTCTGAAGTCAACTGTCTCAGTGCAACCCTGAATGTGTCTCAAGAAACTTGGTAAAAGCTTTGAACTTCTTTGGGGCAGAAAGGCATCACAGACTGAAATAAAAAACCTACAATTAAAGCTTTAATACAAAATGTATACATAGATCAAGTTCGGCTCTCTGACACACAGGCAAGAAAGCAACGGGGGGAAGGGAGAGAAGTTGGACAGATGTGTTTTTCTCTTACATCTACAACCTCCACATCTGAAACAGAACACAGTGAAACAAAAATCCCTGCATGTTACGCCGGTTTTGAATAGAAATGCAAACATGGCATCCCCAAGTCACAGCGTACATGCCAGCCACTCATTTACTCATACCTCTGCCTTCTTTATTAAACGGAAATTACTATTACACTGTCGGCTGTGTATGCGTGTCTGCCTTTTGTGGGTACATTATTGTTTACCCGGGATGACCAACCCATGCACCTCATTCTCACCATTAATTAGAACACGTACATGGTTAAACACACAGAATATGGGGTTAGTTAGCAAGTGTTGTGTAACAAATGAATTCACGTAAAATTTACATGTGATTTAATTAGCTGATAATGGGTCATTAATTGAGGGGCTGGAGAAAGAAAACATATTCTTTTGGACACATAAAGGCGCCTTTGAGGAAGAATAGATTTGTTTTCACTCAGCCCTTCTCAGCTAGGAAAACCACCTGTGCAAATATGGGGCTCAAGTCAGATGACAGGCAGGGTTTTATGGTACCAGGAAGATTTTCATCTCCATGACAACTTTCCTGGTTCCAAATAGAGAATGTTATTTTTCTGGAATCAACATCACGGCCCCACTAGCAGGCTGCTTCGGAGCCTGGCGCACATATGAACGCTCCTCGGGCAGCCGTGATGCTGCTTCTGCCAAATCATTATTAGTCGGTGATTACAGATCTGACATATTTTATGATGACTCCGTCTTCTGCGCCCTGCATGTTCAGGGAATGAAGTAATGCTCTGAGTCAACAACTCTCCAGAAGTACAAACCACTACTCCCATCCCCACAGGATGCGACTTATTGTTAAGCAGGTCCATACCCATGTGAAGTCATCAGATTTTATATATAAAGATAATCGTTTGGGTATCACTCATGTGTGTGCACATAATAATGGAAGAAGAAGAATTCTGCAGATACTAATTAACCACAGGACTGATTGATTGGCATGTGGAGAAATGCACAAGGAGGCTTCCTGGGAACCCCGCGCAAAATAAGTATGGAAGAATCCAAAAAGCGATGCTGCTATGCAATTGTGATATGGAAAGAAAGGTTTTTGCAGAAACTCTAGCAAGTACTTCCGGTTCCTTGAACAGGCCATTTCATCAAGTTTCTGCTCTGTGGACAAATCCTATTCCTGCTCTACAATCTCTCCACACCCTGGAGAGGCCAGTGTGGAATCGAAGAGTAGGAGACAGCGGAACTGAAGGCAGAGGTTTTACTCTTGAATTAAACCATACTCTCATACACAGATGTCATTTCATTTCACTGGTGTTCCAGGAATAACCAATTTGGGCACTTCTGATACGAAGAACCCCTCGGACAGAAAACTTTACTAAGTCCAAAGTCCCTAAAAGTTACAGGCTTTGAAGACAGACTTATGGCAAGAATTACAAGTCACCGAAGTTCATTCATGCAACTTTCTTCACTGTGTCAGGTTTGTTACTGTTGCTTTTAAGAGAACTGAGCCACAAAGCACTGGGTGGACAGAACACTGCACCCAAAACTCCCAGACAAAAATCACAGAACACTGATTAACGGTATCAGCAAAAACATCTTCTAAGAGACAAACCACTAGCTAGACCTATTAGCCTGAGAAAAAATTTTCTTTTTAATGTTTTTCTTTTTTATTTTTTTTTATTTCTAGGAGAGAGAGAGAGACAGCATGAGCAGGGGAGGGTCAGAGAGAGAGGGAGTGACAGACTCTGAAACAGGCTCCAGGCTCCGAGCTGGCAGTCAGCACAGAGCCGACGCGGGGCTCGAACCCATGAACCGCGAGATCATGACCCGAGCGAAAGTCGGACGCTCAACCGACCAAGCCACCCAGGCGCCCCCTGAGAAAATATTTTCAAATAGTCCATCCTATGGAAGATATTCAATTAAAATTTATCAAATCTTTGAAGCTTGAAACGTAATGCATTTAATATGTTTATTAGGAAAGCAATGCTTAGGGGCGCCTGGGTGGCTTAGTCGGTTAAGCGTCCGACTTTCGCTTAGGTCATGATCTCGCGGTTCGTGGGTTCGAGCCCCGCGTCGGGCTCTGTGCTGACTGCCAGCTCAGAGCCTGGAGCCTGCTTCAGATTCTATGTCCCACTCTCTCTAAGCCCTCCCCTGCTCACGCTGTCTCTCTCTCTCTCTCTCCTAGAAATAAATAAAAAAAAAAACATAAAAAAAAAAAAAAAGGAAAGCAATGCTTACTAAAGATGGTTAATTTGTAAATGCTCGCATCTCCAGAAAAGGCAAAACAAATGGGAGTAAATATTTACAACAAAGATGAAAATGTTGGTTATCTTTAGTATAAATGAAGCTTTTCTAGACCAGTAAGACAGAAGATGAACTATCAACCAAAATAAGGGGAAGGTAACAAGCCTTGCACCAAAGAGGAACTACAATTGGCTAATGAAGAAGTGAAACAAGATCCAACTCATTATGTAAACCAAATACTAATTTTAATGTTATTTTTATTTTTTTTATTTTTAATATTTTTATTTATTTCTAGGAGAGAGAGAGAGACAGCGTGAGCAGGGGAGGGTCAGAGAGAGAGGGAGTCACAGACTGAAACAGGCTCCAGGCTCTGAGCTGGCAGTCAGCACAGGGCCCGACGCGGGGCCCGAACCCACGAACCGCGAGATCATGACCTGAGCGAAAGTCGGACGAAACCTGCGAAACCAAGCCACCCAGGTGCCCCTAATGTTATTTTTTAAAACTTTTATTTTATTTTATTTTATTTATTTATTTTTACAAATAGTTTATTGTCAAATTAGTTTCCACATAACACCCAGTGCTCATCCCCACAAGTGCCCTCCTCAATGCCCACCCCTCCTCCCCCCACATCCACCAGTCCTCAGTTTTTGTCAGCATTCAAGAGTCTCTCATGGTTTGCCTCTCTCCCTTTCCCCCACCATTTCTGCCCTCCTTCTCCCCCTTGGTCCACTGTTAAGTTCCTCCTAATCATCCTATACATGCACACATATGATATTTGTCCTTCTCTGCTGACTTATTTCGCTCAGCATAACGCCCTCAAGGTCCATCCATGTTGCTACACATGGCCAGATTTCATTGCTTCTCATTGCCATGGAGTATTCCATGGTATAGATAAACCACATCTTCTTGATCCATTCATCTGTTGATGGACACTTAGGCTCTTTCCATGTTTTAGCTATTGTGGAGAGTGCTGCTATGAACATTGGGGTACATGTGCTCCTATGCCTCAGCATTTCTGTATCCCTTGGGTAAATTCCCAGCAGTGCTATTGCTGGGTCATAGGGGAGTTCTATTGTTAGTTTTCTGAGGAACCTCCACACTGTTTTCCAGAGGGGCTGTACCAGTTTACATTCCCACCAACAGTGTAGGAGGGTGCCCGTCTCTCCACATCCTCGCCAGCATCTAGAGTTCTCTGATTGGCTCATTTTAGCCACTCTGACTGGCGTCAGGTGGTATCTCAGTGTGGTTTTGATTTGTATTTCCCTGATGAGGAGCGATGCTGAGCATCGTTTCATGTGTCTGTTGGCCATCTGGATGTCCTCTTTGGAGAAGTGTCTGTTCATATCTTCTGCCCATTTCTTCACTGGGTTGTTTTAAAAACTCTTTTAATGTTTATTTATTTTTGACAGAGAGAGACAGAATGCAAGCAGAGGAGGGGCAGAGAGAGAGAGAGACAGAATCTGAAGCAGGCTCCAGGCTCCCAGCTATCAGCACAGAGCCCAGTGCAGGGCTTGAACTCAGACCACGAACTCATGAAGTGAGGTGAAGTAAGACACTTGACAGACTGAGCCACCCAGGCGTCCCTATAAGTACTAATTTAAATAACAAGGTGCTGTGTTTTCACTGATCAACAGACCAAAAGTTAAAAAGAACCCAGTCCTAATAAGGGGCAGGAGGATGATCTGCTCAGATATTACCTATGGGAAAGCAGTAGTGCCCACCCTCCAAGGGAGATATTCATATAATAATGGGACAAACACTCTACTTCTAGAAACTTTTAGGAAAAATGCATAAATGGACTTAAGGATTTACATACAAAGACCTTCAACACAACATTGTTTATAATGACAAAAAATGGCAATAATAACAGCACAGTACGGGAAGTTACAACTCAGCCACATGTCAACTCCATAGCCATTAAAAGCCCTGAGGCTCAAAACTATCTCATGGTAAAGGATATCACTGATGGTATACTAAGAACTGGCTACAATGCATCAGGGGAAAAAAGTGTTTCTTTTAAACTGTGTGTATAAACATACCTTTTCCTTCTTGCTTTCTCTAATGCACTTATTTACACACCTCTACACACCCCTACACACCATGAAGTACAAATAAAGGTATAAAGGAGTAACATTTTCTTCTCCACATTGTCAGGTGACTTCTCTGAGCATCTCAGGGCTTTCAGAGATGAGACGGTATCACTTCAGTAACTTGGAGAAGTCACGGAGTTTGGTAATGTCAGGTCTAATTAGGATCAGCCCAATGAAAAATGGCTCTTGGCAGTTGAACACTTGGCAAAGAAAAGATGGATTGAAATGAGGCTTTTACCAACCTCTAAAACTGAATACAGGAAGGGGTGCTCAGGCATTAGCAACTGTAAGTCAGACTTACATTTTATACGTAAGACTCAACTACTGGGGGCACCTGAGTGGCTCAGTCGGTTAAGCATCCGACTCCCGATTTTGGCTCACGACATGATCTCAAGGATGGTGAGATGGAGCCTTAAGTCGGGTTCTGCAGTGACTGCGTGGAACCTGCTGTGGATTCTCTCTTACCCTCCCTCTCTGCCACTCCCCTGCTCATGCTCTCTCTCTCTCTCTCTCTCTCTCTCAAAGTAAATAAACATAAAAAAAACAAAAAACAAAAAGCAACCACTCAGCTACTGCCACCCTATGCTCCATTTCTCACAACACGCATGATGACCGACTAGAAACTTCCTCAAAGAAAACCACCCTCCCTCACAGGCTGGACACCCCAGCTAAGCTACAGTCGCCTCCAACCAACCCCTCTCACTGTTCAGCCTCGAATAAGTAAGTTCCCTGGACAGAGCACTTATCAAGGCAGGTCTCCCTCCCTTTGGTTACCAGAGCCTCGTGCCTAAAATCTCTCTCGAGTCACCTCTAGAACTTTGGGGACAGCAGCCCAGAAGACGAAGGAACCCATGCGAATGAAAGCAGAAAAGCCAACTGGCTGTCACCTTCACCTCCGAGCAACACCTCAGGCTGACCGTGCTGCCTCAACAGAGGCCAGGCCTGCAGCTGCTTCTCGTGGATGACCCATGACCCCTGGGGCCACCAGGGGGCGACAGAGGAGTGACCAGCTTTCCATCCTTAAGATGAGCTAAGAGACCTCTAATTTGGAGAGGAGCTCCCTACTAAGTCCTGTTGTACATTTTAATCACCAATATAAGCAGGGTCTTTCTAACTTCTCTGGAAATTTCAGGATAAAAGGCTTTCTCCTGCGGATGTGAGAAAGGGGAGGGAATGGCACGCGAACCTGTTAAGTTGGAGAATAAATATTTTGCTCTCTGCTGTCCACTTCCCTAGCTATAACCAAGGCTTCCTCCTCGAAAGGACAAAATAAATAAACAAACCTCTGGCAACAGAGCCTTTAGTGTCCCTTTGCGGTTCTATTTACACATTACAACCGACTTTTAAACGGACGGACCTAGAAACTTTCTGCAGGGGCAAAGACAATTTCACCCACTCTTGTGCCTCAGCCTTTGATACCTATAAGCCTTGTGTGGCCAGCAGTTACTCACTGCCTAGTGAGGGCCCTGCTTACTGGTGTTTAATGCTCCTAAGATACCTTAAATCCTTTGTGGAAGGAGGCAAGATATAAATAGTAATTTTTCAAGCGCACAGGCCGACTCTGCTATTTACATTTTTCACGAGTTTGACTTTTCCTTTCTTATTTTCCAAGAGCCCCATAAGGAAGTGCCTCTGCGTTCATGTTCACACTGGAAACCAGCCACCCTGGGAAAGGACGGGGTCAGGTTAACACAGTCACCTAGTACCTACCACGTAATGGGATCTGGGTGCGTTCTGGGAGTGGACCCAGCACGACAGAGATCCACACAGGCATCTCCGTCCCTAGAAGGCAAAGAGCTGGCCCTCTGCATTCCAGATGTCCCCGAGTTTCTCCAAAGGGCCATTTAATCCCTCCTGCCTCAGTTTCCTGATCCACAGAAATGAAGGAACTGAGCTAGATGATGACTAATAGTTCTTCGGGATCTCACAGGGCTACGGCCCAAGGGGACACGCTGCCAATATTTATTGACTAACTGATAGACTAGGCTTTGAGCCGTTGAGGGCAGAAGTATCTCATCGGGACTGACACACCAAAATGTCATTTTAAATTAGGGTCTCAGACTTTTAGGCCATGGGAGAAAAAAAACCATCCTTTTCAATACCCCCCTAAGCAATTGCAGGCCTCAACTCTCAGCTCTGACGGAGTAATCAATTCTTGCCAGAAGATACCTGAGTAAATACCCAACAGACAACTTCCTGCACTCGGTCCTGGCTCCACAGCTCTTCTCTATGATGTCTCTGCAAATGTTTCCACCTGGGGGAAGCCAGGGGCCTCTCGCCACCTTTCCTTGAAAGCAATAGTTGCCAGTGTTTTGAAAACAACAGATTATCTTTAAAGAAGCAGCAACAACAAAAAGCCATTTGTTTCCTCTGCCGTGACCGATTCATTTGGTGTACACTGGGGGGTGGGGGCAGAGAGGAGAGGCCCTCCAACAAATGTTTCCTATCAGAGGCCAGTATTTTGATAATCAGGGCAACACCAAATAAATGTGCAAAGCAGCTCAGGAAACTACTCAGCTTGAGATTCGAGAGGATCCCTACTGCATTCTGCCTGCTGTCTCTTGGGTCTGTTCTCCTGTGGATTCATTCATCTTTTGGCCAGAAATCAAGCCCAATTATAATAAACAGGGTCAGTGACTACATACATAAAGGTAATGCTCTTGAATGCAATGGTTACAGTCCGGTCTTGCCCAGGGACCAGCAATTCCATTGCCCAGTCTGGCCAGGAAAAGAGCTGATAGCACATCCACACAAGGAAAAGCGTGCAAGGAAGCTCACAGCAGCATTGCCTGGAAAAACAAGTGTAAACGTGGCAATCCAGCAACAGGGGAATGGGTCCATGTGTGTTCTGCACAGACGCCTGAACCAGACACAGTATTTTTTTTTTAATGTTTTTTATTTATTTCTGAGAGAGAGAGAGAGGAGAGGAAGATAGAATCCCAGTCTCCAGGCTCTAAGCTGGCTGTCAGCACAGAGCCTGATGTGAGGTTCGAACCCACAAACCACGAGATCATGACCTAAGCCAAAGTCGGACGCTTAACTGACTGAGCCACCCAGGTGCCTCCCAGATGCAAGATTTAAAAGCCTATAAGTAGAAAATAAAAAATGGAAAGAGCACACATCAAATTCAGAGTAAGGACTGAGCAAAGAGGGGTTATGATCTAAGGAGGGCTTTAGCTCTATGTGTAGCATTTTACAGTTCTAACGTTGACCTATGAAGAAAAGGTTATTCAGGTATTACTTTTCAAGATATAAACAGAGAAAGAAAAAAAAAAACCAACCCTGTTCAAAGCCAATGTGGCAAAATGTTCACAGTGGCTACTTTTATGGAGGGAGGCAGGAGTATGAGTGAGTGACTTGCTTTCTCTATTTTTTGCCCTTCCAGAAAATCCAATAAGAAAACAAATCAGCAGGGGCGTCTGGGTGGCTCAGTCGGTGAAGCGTCCGACTTCAGCTCAGGTTATGGTCCCGCGGTCTGTGGGTTCGAGCCCCTCGTCGGGCTCTGTGCTGACAGCCAGCTCAGAGTCTGGAGCCTGTTTCAGATTCTGTGTCTCCCACCTTCTCTGATTCTCCCCTGCTCATGCTGTTTCTCTCTCTCTCAGAAATAAAAATATTAAAAAAAAAAAAAAGAAAACAAATCAGCAAACCTTTGTTTCCTTGGGCGCTCCTGCACGCTCCCCACTAGGGAGAAGGAAGCCTACTGAAACAGCCGCTAGTCAATGCAAAAAAGAAGGGCCAAGGCAGGAAGGGGAGTTACTATTCCCTCAGCACCTCTCCAAGCTGGAAAAACGGTCCCCTTTTCCAAACCACTCCCACCCCAGCCCCGGGTATCCTCGGACCCCCTCCCACAGGCCTTACAAGCTTTCCAGTCCTCGGTTGGATTCCACACGTGGGCTGGCTGGTATACTTGGACAGCCTTTGTGAGGCAAGCTTCTCCCTTCTCATTTTCCCGCATACTTAAGAAAATGACACTGTTGCACATCTCACTCTTAAACCAGGGTCCTTGGGTGTCGAGCCTGGGGCAGATGGCGGGGGGGGGTAGGGGGGTAGGGGATGGAAACAGAAAATGGCAGCATTTCTCACCGCCCCAAAGTACCGTCCACGGCATCAGCAGACAAAGCAGGGTGCGCTGGAAAAAAGCAGGTCTGCTGGCAAACAGGAAACAGATCTGTGCCTTTGGACCAAGGCTTCGCAGCCGCATCTGAAACAGACATCTCATTGTGCTCCAGTTTTAAAAGAAGCCCTTCGGAAGCAGAGGCCTTTCGGGCTGACAGTTAAATCACAACGGCCGGTATTTATACGAACGGCTTCCAACTGTCTGGGCGAATACATAATATTTCTATTTCACAGAAACCAGGGACTGTAACAACACAGAAGCTGGCAAGACCAGAAAGTAAACCTCTGATTAGTGCGAATGTGCTTCAGAAGCAAAGCTTATATACTTGCAGGAGTTAACACAGTCCTTCTGTAAACAAGTTTGTTTTTTCTTTACTTAAGTGACAAATGTAATAGATCAGAATACACCCATATAGACAGGTCTCAAAACGGCTTTATGCTCATTAAATCAAGTATGCTGCCGTGAGCACTCTCGGCCATTCAGACATTAGCAGGGAGGCTGCGTGATTCTTGGTTTCTTATTAAAAGCTAGCAAAGCCCTGCTTGGGCAGCCCAGAGCAGCAGCGAGGCATTCCAAATGCAGACAGGAAACACCTGGAACTCTGTGCGCCACTCGGACCACACTTTACATTGCAAAACAGAGGATTCTGAATTGTTCCTAAATATTTGTCTTGTTTCAATAAAACATTCTTCAGCCCGTTTCATAAACCCTTGGTTCAGAAGGCTAAAACATACACGCTACTAGTCGTCCACATTCTTTCAACATTGCATATATTTATGTGGACAATATTCTAGAAACATAAAACCCAAAGAAAGGCATATAATAGCATCATAAGGGAATTTCAGTGTGGTTTTTTTTTTTTTGAGGGGGGGACATCTCTCTGCCCCTATAAATAATGCCCAAATCATGCTTGTTTTCCAAAAGATTTTAGAAAATACTGAACTGAAATATAAATTAAACCTAAGTTTCCCTAACTTGCCTATTAGGGTAAATAGGACCCAGACAAACCCTTCTGGAGACTTAGAAAAGTTTTAATACACCAATTATTAAACCTCCAGCTATAGAGGAAGCCCAAGGTAAAGGCCTTGTACCAAACTTTCATACTTGCACAGTCAAGCCTTTTAAAATGCTTTAAAAAGCTGTTTTTAGACACTGAAACGAAATGAGCTCAGCTTGTATGCAGAAAATTCCATTTTGAAAAGCGATTTTCTTCTTTTCAGACTCTTCCAGATTTTCCACCATGCAGAGGACATGTATTGCTTTATTTAATGTACACTTTGATAAGAATCAGGAAAATGTCACCCACACATACAGGCATCGAAAGAGGAAAGGAGGGGAGCAAAAAGGGAAAAGATGGGGTTTCTTCAGAGCAGCCTCTAGATGCCTTGTGTCAACCCAGAAGACGGCAGTGCTGGAGACTTCTATGGAAATTATGAAGGGCGGGTTCCAGGTTCCAAAGCAGACTCCCAGCTGGGAGCACGGATGACACAAGGTCACTGAAATGGGACCCGCAGCAGCACCAGATGGAGCTTTAAGCCCACACTGCCTGCCTGGGTGCCCTGACTCTACCCCACCAACGTTAAGTCTTCCCCGAGTCAAGAAGAAAATGCAGAGTCCCAGGCTTACACCAAGAATTAAGCAGGGAAGTAGGTCATGAAAATACCAACTTGCGAACATGGTCCAGTGAGTGCAGTGAGTGACTGGTGTTCTTTTGATTTTTCTTTAAGCAGTCATGACTGAAAATTCCTCAATTGACCATAAACTGCTTACTCTGGTCCAGCTAAGAAATATCAGTGCACTGGCCCCTGGTTAATGAATATTAGGCTTGGCAGTGATAAGAGATTTCATAGAAGGTCTTCGGAACCATAAAAGGCAGCGGTTAGAGGTAATGATAAACTAACTCTGAATCCACGGGGCAGCAGACACTCAGCGTCAGGTTAATGATTAACGTGCTGAGCTCTGGCCAGTTAAGAAGTTGTTGAACCAGCGCCCCTGAGAAGCAAACCTGTTAACATTCACATGTCCTCATAACAACAGCCGCCGTTTCCTTCCTCCATCTACACAGGCTACAACTCTAAGAAAGTTCTCACCTCTCCCTGCCTCAAACCCAGACATGAGCATCCAGGTCCTGAATTCCGCGAATTAGGACCCAAGAATGAAGCTCCTACAGTTTTCTTGGATCCCTGAACCTTTATTGCAAAAATCCACCAAATAAATATTGCTTTCCCACTGAGCAAAGGTAATTGTTTTTTGGGGTTTTGGGGGATTTTTTTTAGTTGAGAAAGGATAATCTTTTTTTTTCCTTTCATAGTTTGTCAAGTTGGTTTCCATATAACACCCAGTGCTCATCCCAACAAGTGCCCTCCTCCATGCCCATCATCCCCCTTCCCCTCTCCCCACTATCAGCCCTCAGTTTGTTCGCAGTATTCAAGAGTCTCTAATGGTTTGCCTCCCTCCCTCTCCCCAAGTATTTTTCCCCTTCTCCTCCCCCATGGTCCTCCATTAAGTTTCTCCTGATCCACTTGTAAGTGAAAACATGTGGTATCTGTCTTTCCTTGCCTGACTTATTTCACTCAGCGTTAAACCCTTGAGTTCCACCCACGTTGCTACAAGTGGCCAGATTTCATTCTTTCTCATTGCCATGTAATATTCCATTAAACAAAGGTATTTGGACCCACAGTTGAATGCCCAATGGTAATAGCTTAGTTTGTTATTCCTGAATGAAATAATTTTTATCACTCTGAAAATGGATATCCACAAAATGTAGGCTCACTGATGAGATTGGGCTTAAAATTCTGGATTGAATAGAAGAATCTTATCCATTCCTATATATAAAACTCTCAGTGACTTGGTACTTTCATAGACTGGCCACCCATATTTAAAAGGGTCAGGCTGCCTTTGTCAAACACAAGGGAACAATTTAGGGGCATTTAATCAATTTTAGGAACAATGCATTTGAAGAGGGTAATTAGTAATGCAAATGAAAAATCACCTTCGGTTGAGATAAGGGAGCCAAACAAAGGGATCTCCTGTCGGGGAGGGGACACTGCTTTGATCCTGCAGAAAGATTTCTAAAAAGAATGAAAGGCTAAGTCTCCAGGATGTGAGGTCTGGGGTCTGTTTATTCTACTTAGTTGAACTTGGAATTAATTCATTGAAAAGTCTGAGATGACCCTAAATCACTCTTTCATTGAGGCCAGGCCTGCGAGCAGATAGTAGATTTAGGCGAAGGGACTATACTGAGTGTCTAATTGTGCACGTGTCTAACAGTGCCTCTGTCAAGATCTTCTTTGGGGAAAAAAGACCTAAGGAAAGGGTGAGATGGAATGCTGGGGCAGCAGAGAGAAGGGAGGTGGCTGTGATGAGTGTACTCAGGACTTTCTATCTGGGCAAATTCTCTGGTCTTGATTTGGGCCATGAGGATCATGAAGACACAAATATACTCACATTCCAACAATTCCAGTCAATATCTTACCTAAGAAATTTCAACCAATACATCTGCATCTTTTATATTCTACACTCCAAGTTAGGTAACATGCCGGAGCCAAAAGTCCGGAGTTCTGATTCTTTGACCTGCTTTCCTGTTCATTAGTGGTAGTTTGGTAACCCATTTAATTATCAGAACCCCAAGAAACAATCTACTTGAACTACTTGGTTTTCATGAAGGCAGAACTGTACATGCTCTTGAATTAAGTTTGTGCAGTTGTGGTCCAACAGAAATGACAGGTACCAACGAAGGCTTGCCAGGTGCCAGATGGGAAGATGAGCATTTCACCTGTTAACTCATTTACCTCTTAATAACTCTGTAAGCAAAATGTTATTCATAAATCCAAAACAAGCTTTGCTAGAGCGCAAAGTCAGAAAGTAACAGAAGACATATATGATTGATAAGAAATACCCCCCATACTGTTTCCCAACATTTTGAAAAAACCAACCACCCCAAAAATGAGTGCACCCTTTATAGGCTCATTAGCTGTGTAACAATGAAGGGCTCTAAAGATACAGGAGCCTAGGTGTTCTTTTCTGTCCGGGGAATTGGGGGAGTCTCCTTTTTTGCCAATAATCAGCCCTGTGTAAAGCCTAGAAGTAGAATATAAATCTGCCTCAAAAAGTTCCTAGAAGAGGGGTGCATGGGTGGCTCAGTCAGTTAAGTGCCCGACTTCAGCTCAGGCCATCATCTCCTGGTTCATGAGTTCAAGCCCCGTGTTGGGCTCTGAGCAGCTCAGGGCCTGGAGCCTGCCTCGGATTCTGTGTACCCCTCTCTCTCTGCCTCTCCCCTGATCAAGCTGTGTCTCCCTCTCAAAAAAAATGTATAAATGTTTTAAAAAAGGTTAAAAAAAAGTTCCTAGAAGGAAATTACATCTACACATTCTTCTTTCCAATGTAACTCCACCCAAGACTTTTATTTTTAATTCTTTTAATGTTTATTTATTTTTGAGAGAGACAGAATGTGATTAGGGAAGGGCAAAGAGAGAAGGAGACAGAATCCAAAGCAGGCTCCAGGCTCTGTGCTGTCAGCACAGAGCCCACTAAGGGGTTCGAACCCATGAACCATGAGATCATGACCTGGGCCCAAGCTGGTTGCTTAACCACCTGAGCCACCCAGCTGCCCCTCCACCTAAGACTTTTAAAAGATGGATTTTCAGAGGAAAGCAGAGGGCAGGATATACCCATATCCTAGTGACCTTCTATTCTTCTCTTTCTAGAGAATAGCTCTGGATGACTGGATTGCACAGATGAGATCAAGACTTAAAGCTAAATGTGGTTATCTATAACTGCTGGAGACACTTTCACATGTATTCAGCCAAATTTTAATTTTTTAAAGAAACAAGATACACAGAAGAATGAAATATTTTTGAAGTATGAAATAAAAAATAAGTCTGACCACACTTTCACACAGTAGTCCCAAAAGTTTAGCCACTGTTAACAATTTCTTGTGTATCCTTCCAGATAAAAGCAAGTAGATACCAATACCAGAAATACTCAAAGAACTGTTTCATGAGTAAAGCTTGAAGGTCTAACTGAGCACCTGTAGATCTACTTTATCCCTTTTCACAGGGCAGCCCGTTGTGGAATAAGTACTGTCACTTGCTTAGCAGTTATGCTTGTAATTTAGGAGGCAGGGCTATCTTGTGGTGGCGTTGGTTTCTCCTGGCAAAACGCTCCCTGTAGCATCCTTGCTGACATACACACACATTCTTATCTTGGCATTCTCTTGTGATTTTCTCCACAGCCTAATAATGGAGATTTATGAGCCAGAACGCATTATCTATTTTAATAGATATTGCCAAAGCTGCCTCCATTTAAATTCCCACCAACGGTTTATGAGGACGTTTATGTCAACACACTCATCAATGCTGCATATTATTAGACTGTTACACCTTTGCCAACCACAACTCAATTATGAATGAAGTTGAGCACCTTTCATACATTAACTGATGGTATTCTTGGCTAACTTTTCCATTGGGTAGTTTGTCTTTTCCCTGTTGACATGTAGGAGCCTATTAGGAAAGCAGGAAATCAGCTGTCCGTCTGCTTCTGCTGGTTTAATTTCTGTTATAGTTTGGCCGCTCTATGTAAATTCTAAGTTTTGTATAGTTAAATTATCAATCTTTTTCCTTATGGCTCATGGGTATACAGGATAAAATATGTGTATGTGTGTGTGTGTGTGTGTGTGTGTGTGTGTGTGTATGTAGATTGAGACCTATAAATAGGTATCCATGAAAAATGTAAAAGTGAGCCTGGCCAAAATTACCCTCGAAGCCTGATATTTAAAACACACAATCCAGAAAGAGGTCTACACTTGTTCCAGCTCAAAAAGTTCTGGACACCTGCCCAAACCTTCCAGAGCAAAACTCTGCAAATCCATTTATGGTCCTGCTGTGCTGCTGCTGGTGATCATGTGCCTACAGACCAGAGCCCTGAGGATTCTCCCACCTTGGCGCAAATGCCACACAATGGAATCCTGAGTTCTAGTTGCTGAGCCGAGCCGAGCTGAGCCACAGCCACAGCTGTGCTAGCATTCAGGAGGAACTCCCACTGATCCTGGCTCCTCAAATTCCACTACCATGCAGAAAATCAAAATGCCGCTGCTTCTTTTATTCTTTACGTAGGCTCCATGCCGAGCGTGGTGCCCAACATGGGGCTTGAACTAGCGACCCTGAGATCAAGAGCTGAGCTGACAGCAAGAGTCAGAACCTTAACCAACAGAGCCACCCAGGCACACCTCAAAATACTTATTTTATTTCTTATTTGAGGGGAATGTTCACTGGTTACCACAAAGTAGGTGCTGAAGCAGTCCAAATGTCTGAGGAAGGGCTGTGTGTGCACGTTCACCCCACTGCACGCCGTTACAGGTGAAAGAACAGAAAGTGTGATCAAGTGGACACTTCAGGCGTACATTATATATCCTCCATTTACCAGCTCTGTGACTTGGAGTAACTTAGTTAACCTCTCTGAGTATCAATTTCCTTGATAATGATGAAGATGATGGTAATTCTGTTATCTTTTTATGAAAGCAATAATAAGATCAGACATTTAAGAGTTAAGTGCTGGGGCTACAGTAAGTACTTATTAATGTTAGCGGTTATTCACATGCGACAACTTTTGGGAAACTTCTAACACAACTGCAAGCATATTACAGTTTTTTAAAAATGTATAATCCTGGTTCACCAAGGATTTTCCAGAGAGGTCTTCTTTCTACATGAAAACAAGTCTCATCTTGACTGTTGCATGACACACTTTTACTTTTGGCACCTAACATACAGGTAATAGAAGAATAAGGTATTATTACATAACCAACTGAAACTCCCCAAACATTATCACAGTTAGGTTTAGAGCTGAAAGGATGCCACCAGACACTTTAAAGGGCTGGAGAGCCTGGAAGATGGAGCTGTGTGGAAGAGGATACTCACAACACGACACAGGAGAAACTGAGAGATGGTCTGTAGACTATGTAGCCATGGGAATCAAAATATTCACTATGCCATATAATTGAAGCCATATCTATAATTTACACATCCGCTTTGAAAATTGGCTTCATAGTTCACAGGCAAGATGATGTAGAGTTTCTGCAATGCATTTTACTAATACATTTTGGGGACCAAAACATTTCCCAGCTCAAAATAATAAATGGGTTGTAAGCAAAAGCAGTTGACCTTGTACACAGGACTAAAAGAAGTTCCTCTGACGTGGGATACCATATAGATCTAGCAATTCCAAGAGTTAGTCTTTTGGGTCAAAGTAAACAATATAAATAATAAGGGATCAAAACAATGTGGTTTATTCTCAGAAAATTAAAAATAGAAATGCCATATGATACAGGAATTTCACTCCTGGCTCTCCACCCACAAGCATTAAAAGCAGGGTCCTGAGCACCCAGTCTCAGAAGCAGCATTATTCACAACAGTCAGAAGATGAAAGCCATTTCAGGGAGTGAATTAGCAAATGGATAATGGCAGACAAACAAAATAGGGTATAGATGTACAATGGAGTATTACTCGGCCTTTAAAAGGCAGGAAATTCTGGGGTGCCTGGGTGGTTCAGTCACATAAGCATCAGGCTCTTGATTTTGGCTCATATCATGATCTCACAATTTGTGAGTTTGAGCCCCACATCTGGCTCTGCACTGACACTGAGGAATGTGCTTGGGATTCTCTCTCTTTCCCCCTCCTTTTCTCTCTGCCCCTTCCTCTCTCTCTCTCTCTCTCAAAAATAAATAAAGTTTAAAAAAAAAAAGAAAGAAATTGTACACATGCTATAACATGGGTAGCCTTGAGGACATTAAGTGAAATAATCCAATCACAAAAGGACAAATAGTGCATGACTCCACTTCTGTAAAATGCGAGAGTAGTTAATTTCATACAGACATGAAGTAGAGTAGTGGCTGCCAGTGGCTAGTGGATGGGAAGAAAAGGGAACTGTTCAGTGGGTAGAGTTTCAGTTTGGGACAACGAAAACATTCTGGAAATGGGTAACAGTGATAGCTATACAACAATGTTAATGTACTTAATACCACTAACTTGCACGCTTAATGATGAAGACTAGGGGAGAGGATTCAGGATGGTGGCACAGGAAGATCCTGAGGCTCACATCGTCACAAGGACACACCAAGGTTTATAAGCACATAAGGAACACTTCTATCCAAAAGGACTTGAAGATTACAGACAACTCTTCCACAACACACAACACACAATACACATGGGGCCGGGGAGAGGAAAAGAAAACAGCTACAGGGGCACCTGGGTGGCTCAGTCAGTTAAGCATCCAACTTCAGCTCAGGTCATGATCTCGTAGTTCACGGGTTCAAGCTCCACGTCGGGCTCTGTGCTGACAGCTAGCTCAGAGCCTGGAGCCTGTCTTCAGATTCTATATCTCCCTCTCTCTCTCACTGACCCTCCCCTGCTCACATTGTTTCTCCCTCTCCCTCAAAAATAAATAAAACCATTTTAAAAATTAAAAAAAAAAAAGCTACAACCAGATCGGTAAGAGGGACAAAGAAGTAACCTTGCCAGGACTCCCATCCCTAACCTCCGGCACCATGACCCAGAAGAGGGAGGGATATCATAAATGCAATGCTCCTCTCTGAAGAGGAGTTTGAGCCCGACACTGGGCACTCTAGCCATCTGCACCAGAAGGGTGAGTCCCCACAACTACTGGCTTTGAAAAACAGTGGGGCTAATATCCAGGAAAGTCAGAGGGCTGTAGGAAATGGAGGCTGTATATGAGGGAGATGCACTGATTAATCTGAGGGAGTATACTGAAGGGGCAGGGGTCTGATAGAGATCTGTCCCAGCATATAGGTAACAGTGAGCACCTTTTATTTTTTTAAACTCTTCTTCATTGTTAGTACAGTGTGGGCAGCTCTTTTTTTTTTTTTTGCCATTATCCCTCTACCTGCCTAGTGCCACCTCTTCACCCCAAATTTCCCTACAGTCTCCCAGACCTGCCCAGTACTCAACTACCTGGTCTCCCACCCTGTCACAATCAGCACCTGTGCTCACTCTGCTGTCTTCATCCTCTAAGCCACTGTGCCCTCTACCCTGCCAGATGCCATGGGCAGATGGCGCCAGCCCCTTAGCCCCAGGAGGTCCTTACAGCTCACATGGGGGACACCCATGAACATCTGGCACTGATGGCCAGCAGGGCTTGCATTTCTGGGCCTTCAGGTCTGAAACATTTGTAGAGACAAAATTTAGTAGGCTACCACTCCATAAAGTACTGCACAGATAACAGATTGAAACAGCACCCCACACCCACCCTTGATCCCGCAGCGTTCTAGTGACCACTCCTTCAAGACTGGGACAAACAGTTTCTTCACTTAATATGCAGAAACAAAGTAAAAATGAAGACACAGAGGAAGAACATGTTCCAAATAAAATTTTTAAAAAAGACAAAACCTCATGAAAAAAAAATAATGAATTGGAGATAAGCCATTAATCTGATCAACAGTGTAAAGAATCAATCATAAAGATCCTCATCAAACTGGGCTCAAAAATGGAAAGTGAGATCTTCAGAAAAGAGACAGGGAAAAAAAAAGCAACAGAAGTTACAAAGCTGAAGAATACAGTAACCCAACTGAAAAATACACTGGAGAGGTTCAACAGCAGATTAGATGAAGCAGGAGAATAGATCAGCAAGCTGGAAGGCCAAGCAATGGAAATCATTCAAAGAAAGAAGCAAAAGGAAAAAACATTTTAAAAGGTGAAGCTTCCTTAAGGGATCACTAGGACAGTATCAAGTAAAATAATATTCACATTATAGATGTCCCAGAAAGAGAAGAAAGAGAAAGAGCCAAAAATTTTGTTTAAAGAAGTAATAGCAAAAAATTTCCTAATCTAAAAGGAAACAGATATCCACATCTAGGTTGCAGAGAGTCCCAAATAAAATAAACCCAAAGATATCCACACCCAAAACACATGAGAATTAAAATGATAAAGGTTCAAGATAAGAATCTTGAAAGCAGCAATAAAAAAAATATACATATATAAAGAAAACCCCAAAAGCTCTCAACAGATTTCTTAGCAGAAACCTTGCAGGCCAGGAGGGAGTGGCAGGACATACTCCAAGGGTTAAAGAGAAAAACTTCCAACCCAGAATTCTCTACCTGACAAGGTTATCATTCAGAATTGAAAGAGAGATCAAGAGGTTTCCAGATAAGCGGGGTGCCTGGGTGGCTCAGTCGGTTACGCCTCAGACTTCGGCTCAGGTCATGATTTTGCTGCTCCTGGGCTCGAGCCCTGTGTCGTGTTCTGTGCTGACAGCTCAGAGCTTGGAGCCTGCTCAGATTCTGTGTCTCCCTCTCTCTCAGTTCCTCCCCCCATCACACACAGTCTCTCTCTAAAATGAATAAATGTTTAAAAAAAAAAAAAGTTTTTCAGATAAGCAAAAGCTTGAGGAGTTCATCATCACTAAACCAGCCTTAGAATGTTAAAGGGACTCCTTTGAACTGAAAAAGAAATGGCAATAATTAATAACAAAAAAACATATAAAAGTAAAAATAGCACCATAAAAGGTAAATATATAGTAAGAGTAGTGGGTCAGTCATTTATAAAGCATGAAGGTTAAAAGACAAAAGTAATAAAATTAACTAAAGCTACAGTAATTCAAGCAGGCATAAAGTAAAAAGATGCAATATGTGATATTAACAATACAGAATGTGGGTGTGGGAGGGAATAAAATTATCATGTTCTGTAATATGCTCAAATTTATGTTGCTATTAACTTAAAAAAGACTTTTATGTATGAAGGGTGCTATATGTGAACCTCACAGGAACCACAAAACAAAAACTCATAGCAAAAACACAAAAGACAATGGAAAAGGAATATAAACATAATATAACATAACGTAACGTAACGTAACGTAACGTAACAGCACCACTTAAGTACAAGGGAAGATAGAAAATGGGACAGGAACTAAAATACAGCCAGAAAACAATTAACAAAATGGCAATACATACACCCCCATCAATAATTACTTTGAATATAAAAGGACTAACTGTTCCAATTAGAAGTCACAATATGGCTCAATGGATAAAAAAACAAGATCTATCTATATGCTGCCTACAGGAAACTCAGTTCAAGAGTAAGTACACACACAGACTCAAAGTGAAGGGATGAAAACAGATAGTCTATGAAAACGGCAATGAAGAGAAAGCTGATATAGCTATATTCATGAATGATAAAACAGACTTTAAACAAAGACCAGAATGAAACACAAAGAAAGACATTACGTAAAGATGAAGGGATCAATCCAGCAAGGATATGTAATGTTTATAAATATTTAGGCACCCAACACAGACACACCAGGATATATAAAACAAGTATTAATGTACATAAAGGGAGAAAGTGATAGCAGTACAGCAATACTAAGGAACTTTAACACCCCACTTACTACAACAGATAGATCATGCAGACAGAAAATCAGTGAGAAAACACAGACCTTAAATTACATATTAGACTGGATGGACTTCATAGACACATGAAGAACATTTCATCAAAGAGCAGGAGAATGCACATTTTTCTCAAGTGCACAGGGACGATTCTGCAGGACAGATCAAATGATGACCACAGAACAATTAACAATAAAGAATGAACTCATATCAAGCATCTTCTCTGACCACAACAGTGTGAAATTAGAAATCAATTACAAAAGGAAAAAGAGAAAACCCATCAAAATGTGGAGATTAAACAATATATTACTGAAAACCACTGGGTTGCTGAAGAAATGTAAGAAGACATTTTAAAAATAAATAGAGACAAAAGAAAATAAAAAGAAGTAATTCAAAACGCTAGGGGATGCAACAAAAGTAGTTCAAAAAGGGAACAATACAGCCTACCTCAAGAAAAAAGAAAAATCTCAAATACAGAATCTAACTTTACACTTAAGGAGGCAGAAAAAAAAGAACACACACAGCCCAAAGTTAGAATGAAGAGAATGCTAAAGATGAGAGTGGAAATAAATGACACTGAGACTAACAAAAAACAAAAAAACCAACACACACACACACACACACACACACACACACACACAGAAAAAGATCAATGAAACCAAGAGCTGAATTTCGAAAAGATGACAAATGAGACAAACCTTTAGCTAGACTAAACACGGAAAAAAAATGAAGGACGGCTCAAATAAACAAAATAAAAAATGAAAAAGGAGGTATTACAATTGATACTACGGAAATAAAAAACATCATAAGAAACTATTACCAACAATTACATGTCAACAAACTGGAAAACTTGTAGAAATGGACAAACTCCTACAAACATAAAATCTTTGAGGACTGAATCATGAGGAAATAGAAAATGTGAACAGACCAGTTATTAGTAAAGAGATTAAATCAGTAACTGAAAACTTCCCAACAAAGAAAAGTCCAGGACTAGATGACTTCACTGGCCAGTTCTACCATTCAATACCTATACCAGTAGTTTCCTTCTCAAAAATATCAAAATATTAAAAACAAGGAATCTTTCCAAACTAATACTATGAGGCCAGCATTACCCTTATACAAAACCAGGCAAGGACACTACAAAAAAAGATAATTACACGCTACAATCCTTACTGACCAAAGACGCAAAAACTCTCAGCAAAATACGAGCAAATTCAATTCAACAATATGTTAAAAGAATTACACGATATGATCAAGTAGGATTTTTTCCAGGGATGCAAGAATGGTACAAGCATCTGCAAATCCACCAACATGATACACCACATTAACCGAATAAAGGATAAAAATCACACAATCATCTCAATAGATGGAGAAAAATGTGAGAAAACAACATCCATTTATCACAAAAATGCTCAATGAAGTGGATATAGAGGGAACATATCTAAAGATAATAAAGGCTATATATGACAAACCCACAGCTAACATCATATCCAAGTGTGAAAAGCTGAAAGCTTTTCTTCTCAGATCAGGAACAAGTGAAGAATGCCCATTCTTGTCACTTTATTCAACCTAATGTTGGAAGTCCACAGCAATTAGGCAAGAAAAAGAAACAGAAGGCATACAAGGTAGAGAGAAAGAAATAAAACTGTACTATTTTTAGACGGCATGATAATTTATACAGGAGACCCTAAAGATTCCACCAAAAAGCTGTTAGAACTAATTCATGAATTCATCCAGGATGCAGGATACAAATCAATCTACAGAAATCAGTGGTGTTTCTAAAAGCTAACAGCAAACTATCCAAAAGGGAAATTAAGAAAACAATCTTACTTACAAGTGGATCAAATAGAATAACAAGGAAGAGATTTCATCAAAGAGGTGAAAGATAAGCTATAAAAGCTAAAAACCACAAGACACTGATGAAGGAAACTAAAAACACAAATACATGGAGAGATACTTGATGTTCATGGATCAACAGAATCAATATGGTTAAAATGTTCATACTACCAAAAGCAATCTACAGATTGAATGCAATCCCTATCAAGATTCCACTGGCATTAGGGGCACCTGGGTGGCTCAGTCAGTTGAGCATCCGACTTTGGCTCAGGTCATGATCTCACGGTTTGTGGCTTTGACCCCGCGTCGGGCTCTGTGCTAACAGCTGGCTCAGAGCCTGGAGCCTGCTTTGGATTCTGTGTGTGTGTGTCTCTCTCTCTGACCCTCCCCTGCTCATGCGGTCTCCCTCTCTTTCTCTCTCTCTCTCTTTCTCTCTCTCTCGGAAATAAATAAAACATTAAAATTTTTTTTTTTTAATTCCACTGGCATTAAAAATTTTTTTTCAATGTATACTATTTATTTGGAGAGAGACAGAGAAACTGAGCATGGGAGGTGCAGAGAGATGGGGAGAGAGAGAATTCCAAGCAGGCTCCATGCCCTCAGTGTACAGCCCAACATGGGGCTTGAACCCATGAGCCATTAAACCATGACCTGAGCTGAAACTAAGAGGTGGATGGATGCTCAATCAACTGAGCCACCCAGGCATCACTTCAACGGCATTTTGACAGAACTAGAATAATCCTAAAATTTGTGTGAAACCACCAAAGATCCTAAATAACCAAAGGAATCCTAAGGAAGAACAAAGCTGGAGGTATCATGTGCCCTGACTTGACACTGTATTACAAAGCTACAGTAATCAAAACAGTACAGTACTGGCATAAAAACAGACACAATAGGCCAATGGGACAGAACTGAGAGCCCAGAAATAATTTAGCTACACATACACAATTTATGACAAAGGAACCAGAAAAAAAAAAAGGGGGTAGTTTCTTCAATAAAGGATCCTGGGGCAAATGGACAACCACATGCAAAAGAATGAGACTAGACCACCATGTTACACCATACATAAAAATTAAATCAAAATGGATTAAAGACTTGAATGTAAGACCTGAAACCATAAAAGTCCTAAAAAGGAAACATACGCAGTAAGCTCCTTAACATATTTTAAAAGTTTTTTAGAAGTGTTAATTTTTGAGAGAGAGCTCGCACACATGTGAGCAGGCAAGAGGCAACGATGTGGGGCTCGAACCCAGGGAACCATGCGATTATGACCTGAGCTGCAGACGAATCACTTAACCAACTGAGCCACCCAGGCACTCCTCCTGGACAATCTTAGTGATGTTTTTGTGGGTCTGACTTCAAAGGCAAGGGAAACAAAAGCAAAAATGAACAAATGGGACCACATCTAAAAAGCTTCTGCGCAGCAAAGGAAACCATCATCAACACAAAAAGCAACCCACTGAAGGAGAGAAGATATTTGCGTATTACATATCAACAAGAGTTTAAAATCCAGACTACAACAAAGTCATACAACATAAGACCCAAAATAACCCAATTTAAAAATGGGCAGAGGATCTAAATACAAACTACTCCAAGGACGACTTGCAGATTGCACAGAGGCATGTGACAGGCTATTAAAAATCAGTAACTATTATGGAAATGCAAAGGGAAACAAAAATGTGGTATCAGTTCATACTGGTTAGAAGGACAATGATGAAAAAGATGAGAAATAACAAGTGTTGGAGAGGATGTGGAGGAAAGGGAATCCCTCTGCAGGTGGGAATGTAAACTGGTACACCAACTATGGAAAACAGTTTATGGAAGACTTCTCAACAAATTAAGAACAAAACTACCATATGACACAGCTATTTCACTCTTGGATATCTATCCGAAAAATACAGAAACACTAATTTGAAAAGATACATGCACTCCAATGTTCATAGCCACACTGCTTACAGTAGCCAAGATGTGGAGGCATCATAAATGTCCAAGGACAAATGAACAGGTAAAGGTGAATGGAATATTACTCCGAGATGGGGCGCCTGGGTGGCTTAGTCGGTTAAGCGTCCGACTTTCACTTAGGTCATGATCTCACGGTTCGTGGGTTCGAACCCCGCGTCGGGCTCTGAGCTGACTGCCAGCTCGGAGCCTGGAGCCTGTTTCAGTCTGTGACTCCCTCTCTCTCTGACCCTCCCCTGCTCACGCTGTCTCTCTCTCTCCTAGAAATAAATAAAACATTAAAAAAAAAAATTAAAGAAAAAAAAAAAAAGGAATATTACTCCGAGATAAAAAAGAATAAAATCTTGCCATATGTGACAACAAGGAGAGACCCTGATAATATAATTTGTAAAATTAGAAGACAAAGATAGAACCAGTATAATTTCACTTCTATGTGAAATCTCAAACAGAAACAAACAAAAAACAGACTCAGAGACCCAAAGAAGAGATTAGTGGCTGCCAGGAGGGCAGGGGGCTGGGAGCTGGGTAGAATGGACCAAGGTGGCCTAACGTATGGTGACAGATGGCAAAACAAGAGTTCTGGAGGTGATCACACTGTAATGACTACCAATGTCAAGTTATAATCTTGTACACCTAAAACGGATATTGTGTTTTACACTAATTTTACCACACTCAAAAAGAAAAAAAACAAGAAAAAAGGTGACAATGGTAACCAGTTTTATGTTCTATGTATATTTTACACACATACACCTAATAAGAAAGGAGTGAGGGATATACTTCTGTAGTAAGGAAACAGACGACACACTTAACACCAATAGGGCTGGCCTGCAGTGTGAGTGTGGGTGGAGGACCAGGGGACCAAGAGAAGTGGGATGTTACCGCGTCGAGGCCCATGTTCTGCAGAGCGTATCTTGAGCGATGCAGTTCAGCTTCCCTCTACAGCCATAGCCAACCTTGGGTAACCTTACAGGCAGAGAGAAACGATCCTCCAACTTCCATTTCCTTCCTCGTCCCAATACCCTGCACAGCCCCCGCTCTGCCGGGGCCAAACCCACTCAGAAACCAGAGAGCACTGGACAGTTGGGTGGACCCTGGAACTTTGGAAACAAAGGCCAGAGATGTGAGAGGCTCGAGATTCAGCAATATCCCTATATACCATAACCAAGGGAATGCCAAACACCGTGGAATGAAAAATACCAAGTTGCAACCCAGAAGGTTCAGTAT
This sequence comes from Proteles cristata cristata, assembly GCA_017311185.1. NCBI lineage: Eukaryota > Metazoa > Chordata > Mammalia > Carnivora > Hyaenidae > Proteles > Proteles cristata. Next base: position 410,336 of record JAESUZ010004230.1, on the reverse strand, counting down.
TATATGATTCATGGTAGGGGGAGAGGGACCACCACAGTACGTGTATATTCTACCAGGAAATGCAGAATGGAGTCTAAAGGGATATACATTAACTGGTAAGAGATACCTGGGGCAGAGAGGAAGGGAAGGGACTTTGGGCAGATCTGTGATTTTTCAAAGATGTCAAGAAAAATGTGTTCATGTGCCACTTGTGTAATTCAATGTTAATAAGAAATGGGTAAATGCAATCATTTCACTGGTATTTATAAAATGCAGGTGCCTCCAGCTCTTACAAAATTGGACTAGGTAGCCTACGTGCAGACATGTCCTGGAGGCTTCAAGTGAGTGAAATGTTACAACAGAAAAATTTCTGTCCTTATCAAGCTCTGTCAATACCAGTGGTTCTCAAAGTGTGGTCCCTGGATCAGCAGCACATCTCCTGGCAACGTGAGAGAAATACATATTTTCAGGTCCAACTCCAGACCTACTGAGTCACAAACTGTGGGACTGGCATTTAGGGAGAGAGCTGTATGGGATGCCATGGTGGGTCAAAAGTTCAAGAGTAGATGTTATTGGACCCTGTGAGCTAGAGCTGCCATGAACAGTAGAATAGGCTACACACTGCACAACTGAGGGCGGCACTATTCACACAGACTATGATGAGAATAATACCTCCTAGGTTTGTGTGGTGCAAAAAACCTGGCAGTTTTTAAAGCAGTGGGAAACCCACAGAAGGGTTTAAGGCAGAGAGAATACACGACCAGATTTGTATTTGAAAAGGTATCACTGGCACCGGGGTGACAGGAGAGAGGCCAAGGGGAGCTACATGGAGGCACTCTGTCTTGTGTATATCCTTGGCATCGCTTAGCAGCTGCATCAAGAATGAACCAGATACTTGGGTCTGGATTAGCAGAGGAAGATGGGGAAGAAAGAGGAAGACCATCAAAGATTTGCAGGTTGATTTAATACAGAGATATGAGAGAGAGATGGAGAGAGAGAGAGACAGAGAGAGAGACAGAGAGAGAGAGAGAGAGAGAGAAGGAAAGGGAGGCAGAGTAGAGGCAAACTGGTCTTGCAGAGGATGAGATGAGCTCTCCGGGAAGACAGTTGGAGGAAGAAACACAAAGTCAGGGGACCAGGCTGGCTGGGGATACTGATCTGAAAGCCATCAGCACCCAGATGGCAATGAAACTACAAGCAAGGGTAAGATCAGTTGAGAGGAATGTGCAAACACTAGAAAAGCCATGTGCTTTTCTAGGGACAGAGCCCTGCAGAAATGCTATATTTACGAAGTACAGGAGCTGGTGAAGAAGTGGGGTGCACCTGGTTTGAAAGCTGGGAGGCTCTAACAAACCAGCAGAAACACCACCAAAGAACTACTGGCACAGGAGAGTCAAAGAATTTAATTCAGGCAAGACACATCAGCCAGAAAATAAGAGGAGGAGACGAGCCCAGGGAAGCACTGTCCCTAGGGAACATTCTACTGCCAGTGGGCTCTCAACTGGTCTGTGTGCATGCGGCGTGAGCGGCCCCTTCACCCCTGCACAGCCTCAAGTGAGACGTCATGCTTCTGGGCACCTCTCTTCTAGGGCCAGTGCACACCCTCCCCCCCCCCAATTTCCTCTCAATTCTCATTTTTGAAGAGTTAGATCGGCTGAGGAAAGCTTCGCCAAGCTTCAGAGGACTAAAATGTGCGACCGGGAGGGGTGGGTGGGCAGATGGCGCCGGATTAAAAAGATGCCGGGTTTGCCTGCCGCTCTGTGGCGTCTGAATAGTCTCCAGCACAGCAGTGTGGGATCAGGAATGCCATCACATGACCTAAAATCTCATGAGTCTCTCCAAAAGACCTCATGCCCTACAAGACACTGAGGGGGAAGGGAGGCAGTTCTAGAGAGTCTGCGAAGCCAGAAAGCCCAAGATTGGCCAGAAGCTGTTGGAGTCAGATGCTGTACATACCCTGCTCTAAGTCTGAAGTATTTTCCATACTGGATTACAGCTGTTCACTTTTTACCACTTTCACTGCTACCCTTCCCTCCAACTGGATGTAAACTCTTTGAAAGCAAAAGTCGTCTTAATCACCTCTGTACCTTCATTGCCAAGCTGGGGCTGCCATGCAGTAGTCAGCCCCCAGAAGTGCTTGCTAAATCAATGTCACAGGAAGGGGAATGTAAGTGCTGGTCACATGCATATCTCTCCATTTACCTGAAGTTCTAAGACTTAAGGGTGTCAAGCAGGGTTGATGAAATATAGACCCCCCCTAATAAATTTTGGCTGTGGGCTGTGGGGAAGGTTTATGAGGTTTGAAATGATGAGAAAAATTTTTTGTGATGTGTGATAATTATATGAAATTGAAATGTTTGTGTTCATCAATAAAGTTTTATAGGAATTCAACCATACCCATGCATTTCTGCATTACCAGCAGCTGATTCAGGCCTCTATCAGTATTGTTGAGCAGCTGTGACAGAAATAGCATGGTCCAAAATGTCTCAACTTTTTATTCTTTTTTAAAAATGTTTATTCATTTATTTTGAGAGGTGGGGAAAGAGCATGAGCAGGAGAGGGGCAGAGAAAAGGGGTTGAGAGAGAATCCCAAGCAGACTCTACAATGTTAGCACAGACCCTGACATGGAGCTCGAGCCACAAATCGCCAGATCATGACCTAAGCCTAAATCAATAGTCGGACCCTTAACCAACTGAGCCATCCAAGGGGCCTGCAAAATTTTATTCTTTGACTCTTTATGGAAAAGGTTTGCTGACTCCTATTATCAAAACACTAAATTAGGAAATAAACATGAAATTTATCAGACAATAATCCTAACAAGTAGGGTTCTTTAAGAGTTCCCAATTACTGACATGAAAAGAAAAGACATTTTAACCCACGGTGGGGCACAAACATCAAAATTTCCTAGTGGTATAAAGCAACAGACTCTGGACTCACAAGATCTTGCATTTATTACTACGCTTATAAGAATGCCTGACAGGTTATTTATTTCCTAGGTTTCAGTCTCCTTGGCAGTAAAATGGGCCCTGTAAGACTTTATCAGGAGATTGTTCTAAGAATCAAATAATACAGTTTATTTTTACCTCTTAAGCTTGAACCTGACATCGCACCTCATTAATCAAACTACAATAACCCTTCACTGTCTGTGGAGGAATATATCACGTTGATGTGTGTGCTCTTTGATATATCTCCCTAAAATGAATTACTTCTAGGGGCGCCGGGCTGGCTCAGTCAGTTGACTGTCCAACTCTTGATTTTGGGTCAAGTCATGATCATGAGGTTGTGGGATGGGGCCCCATGTCGGGCTCCACGCTCAGTGTGTTTAAAATTCTCTCTCCCTTTCTCTAACTAGCCCTCACCTGCTCTCTCACTCTCCAAAATAATACATAAATCAGAAAATAATTTAAAATGAATTGCTTCTATCAGACTGTAGGTTTCTACACCTAATGACGAAAGCTAAATTATTATGCTAGGTCCTAGCTGCTGGCTATGAACTCACTCAAACCTTAAGGATGAGTGTCTGAATAGTTAGACATGTTAGACATGTTAGAATAAAGATGTTCTGGCCAATGAAATATGACAAGAATAAAAAAAGCAGTAAATGGTTAAGAGATACACGAAAGAAAAACAATTCTCATCTAGAAATAACATGATACATTACCTCATAAAACCTTGTAATAAACTATAAAGCTATTTAAATAGTCACCAATTACAACAGCTATATGTGTGTCTACATATACATATCCACAGGTACACGTACATATACATACATGCACACATGTAGAGGTACATGTATATACAAATACACACACATAAAATACCAGACAACAAAAGAAATGCATAGTCATTCTCTGCAGAAAAATACAGGATGTCACTGAGGGGCACAAAGGAATGTCATAAGAAAATATGGATTATAACACTTCAAATAAGGGAAAAACATCCCCACAAAAGCAGAATAGTTGGGTAAAGGTTCACAGAGAAATCTGGTGGCGTAACTACAGGGATGGAAGAGCTTCAAACAAACCTCGACCTCAGTATCGCACAGCGGGCTAACACACAGCACTCCCATTGCTCAGACGCTGGCCAGAGCTTTCTGGAAGCTGCTTTCATTTAGGCCTGAGCAGATGCAACTGGCAGAAAGGAAGCAGGCGGCTTTCAAAAAGCAGCAGGAAATGAACAAGCAGGGAGCGCACTCACAGAGACCCTGGCAAAGGATCCAAAGTGTTCTGTGAAAGAAGCTGGGAGCCTGGGAGTCGAGTGTGGATTCACAAATCAGGAAGGAACCGTTTCAGTACCGTGGAGTATTTCTTATGCACAGATAGATACCGGAGGCCACGCTTAGCCTTCCCTGAAAACTTTCTGTTCCCAGCGAACACGCATCTCTGGTGTTTGGGAAATATCTCAGACTAGGAGAGCTGGCTTTTAATTTAATTTATAATCCTGCAAAAGGGACACAGGGCAACTGACAACTACCACCCCTTTTCAGAGTCAAGGCTGCAAACGTATCAAAGAATTCTGGACGCGAGGAGACAGTCTGCCTGGCAGACCTAGGAAAAAAAAAAAGTGGAAATGTAAGTAAAAGTAGAAGAATAGACATATTTCACCTTCCTATAATATAAAACTCCTGTCTCCAAAAGATATTCCAAATCAGTCTTTTAAACATGCTTGAAAACTGCAGTGTTGTCTATTACTGCCTAAAGGAAATCACAGCGCGATCTAACGTTCCGTCTGATTAACAAATTAGCTGCAGGAAGCACATCAAGTGCAGAGAAAGCCATGACCTCTGAAAACAGGTTGTGACCTGCACAGGCTGCTCATCACATGCTCCGCGAGCTGGATGCACTGTGGTCAGGTGTACCCTGGGAGATCAGAAAACCTCTTCATTAAAAATGAAAGAGAACTTGATCTTCTCATACTGCTTTGATGTGAGATCAGCAATTTCTAATAAAAGGGATTTTTTTTTTTTTTTTTTTGGCCTGGACAGGGCCACAGAACCAAAATCTCTATTTAGGGGGTGTGTGTGTTTTCATTGGCAAGCTTGGGTTTAATTAATTATGATTTATAAAGGGACAGCAAGGGTTAGTGACATTGTTAACCAGGCATGCAAATGAAAAGCGAACATAATCCTACTTTACGTTTTGGGAAAAGAGCCCTGTGTAGCTCAGGAGGTAAAAAGTACCACAGAGGGGCAAGAGATATATGATTCTCAGGAACTTTTCTTTTTTAAAAAGAAATGGCAGAATCAAAAGGCACGGGTAGGTACGTACTCACAAAAAGGTTTTTCAGGAATCATTTCTGGTGGTCTGCCTGATGCTGCTCTTGTGAAAAGCAGGACAAATAAATTAGCATTCATTAATTTTATGCATTGCGTGCTTCAGCACTGACAATTACTATGTCAGAGTTATGACTCTGTTAAAGTTTTTTTTTTTTTTGAGAATGTATAGAAAGGCAGAGCACCGTCATTTTTTATGAACACATGTCAGATTCTAAAGAATGAAGCTGCATAAAAGACCACGGAGGAAATACTTGGAGGCAGAACTTCAAAACCTCTCCTTTCTTCTGTTTTCCCACATTTGGAAGAGGGGAGGGGACTGTGAAATGCGGCCAGTTATGGGCATTCATGACAAGGCTCAATCTCTTTCATGTTTATAAATCTGAACACATGTAATAAAAGAGAGAAAACACTAAACCCAGAAAGGCGGCTGCAGAATCTTCCAAAAGATTGTGAGTAGTTTTTGAAGGTCTGAGTGCTCCTTCCCAGTACCTGCACACGCTCACTTGGGCAGCTGCTTTACGGGGGCCCCTGGTGGACAGATGTTTCCCACCTCGAGGCTTATTCACCGTGTCTCCTCTGCTCAAGTCCTCCATTTCCCACTGGTCACCTGGCTAGCAGCAATTCTGTCCGGTCTTGGCTCAAATGTCACCCACTCAGAGAGGCCTTGCCAGACTCAGCAGCCGCCCTGAGCTCCACCTGCTTGATCCACTCATCTCGCCCTGTCCCCTCCCTTCATAACACTTAGCAGAGCATGTTGCTTTTGTTCTGACCTTGTCCCGCTAGACTCGTGGATTTCAGTGGCATTTAATCAGTTACATGATTAAAATGCAGGTTTTAGAGGTGGGTGGTTGGGTCCCAATCCCAGCTCCATCACGCACAAACTGTGTGACCTCAGCAAGTTACTTAACTTCTCTGGGCAGTGGTTTCTTTGTCTCAGGTGGAGAAATGGTTAATAATACCTATCCATGCGTCTTCTATGGTTAAAATCAAAAGCGATGATATAGGTAGAGCATGTAAAACGACCTTGGTCACACAGTAAGCACTTCATAAAAGAGCACTATTATTAGTTACCACTCTATGCCTCCCACCAGGCACAGCTGTCATACTATATATGCACAAACACTGACTAAATCGATACGCTTTAATACAATTATATCCGAGTATTCTCACAACCCATGAAGGGATCCTACATCCACTTCAGAGGTAAAGAACTAGGGAGATTACTGATGCCTTCTCTGACGTCTCACAGAACTCCAGAAACGTCCTATTTTTGAGCCCTAGGTCCACCAGCAATAAACTCAGGACAGTATTTTCAGTACATCTCTCCTCATAGTTTTCACGTCAACCTGTTGAGGGCAAGAGCAATCAGAAACAAAGTAAAGAAGAACAAATCTGTAGGAGTGAGACAATGTTCCTGCAATTAGGAATATGGTGTGATATGGTTCCCCATTCTCCTGTCCAGTCCCAGAAACCGTGTGAACTTTGATTTTTTCCTCTCTGTGAAATGGGGATAAAAGAGATGCAAGGAGGTAATATATGGAGAACATCTCCCACAGAGCCTGGCATTAAGTAGGTCCTGAAAAAAAGGTAACTTCTGTTATTTACTTCCTCATCCTCTCCACTGAATGTGACCCAATGATTTCTAAGGCCATCAGCTACACTTATCTTGGATGTCATCAATGAAGAATCCATTACAAACAGCTATTTTGCTTTCAAATTATAGGGCAGTTAGAACGCTGAGGTCCTTGGATTTATAATAGATACCGTATGAGGCCATTCACCCTAGAAGTTTCTAAATTATCTTATGAAACAATATGAAAAATCAAAAATCCCATCTGTGCTGGAATCTGACTGCCAACCTGGACATTTCCAATTCCTAAATCTACGGCAAATGCACACGCACACACACACACATGCGCATACACACACACACACACACACACACACAATCATACATTCTGAGTTGTTCTTAGAATTCTCAAATTCGTGGGGCGCCTGGGTGGCTTAGTCGGTTAAGCGTCCGACTTTCGCTTGGGTCATGATCTCACGGTTCGTGGGTTCGAGCCCCGCGTCGGGCTCTGTGCTGACTGCCAGCTCAGAGCCTGGAGCCTGTTTCAGTCTGTGACTCCCTCTCTCTCTGACCCTCCCCTGCTCACGCTGTCTCTCTCTCTCTCCTAGAAATAAATAAAAATATTTAAAAAAAAAAAAAAAAGAATTCTCAAATTCGTGAATAAAGTTGTTTTAGGGTAAAGTGACTGTCTTTCTTTGATCTATCTACAGTAGTACAACTAATTAAAGACTTTGCCCACTTCCAATATTAGATTCAATTTCCAGAACTCTAGTCAACTGGGGGCTAGCACTGTTCCAAGAACACAGGGGGAAACCTAAAAAATCACGTTTCATCTCATTTCCCAGACCACCCAAAAAGACCACGTGACCTAAAAACCACATGAGGCAAATAATACCCTCTTTACTAGGATTGGGCAAAATGTAAAAAGCATGGAACTCTTCCCCACGGTAAGCTCGTAAGGATCCATTCATGAGGTCAGCCTGCAGACACTGCGCAGGGCTCACTGGCTTAGGTCTTTACACAATAAACCTGGACAAGTCACTCAGAGCTATGAAGGTCAAGTCAATGGGCGGAGGGCTGTGAGGTCAAGGGCTGTCTGTCAGACTAGAGAGGCTGCAGTGAATATCACTCCTTATTACTGACATGGTCAGTTGCTTTGGATTCCATCTGGCCTAGACCTGCCGGAAAAATGGGCATGCTTGAGCAGCTGGTTTAAAAATATGCTGGTTAATCCGCCAAACGCCTGGTTCTGCTTTCATGCCAGCAAGGTCAAACTAAACGGCTTCCCTTCCAAAGGTCAGGAAAGCTGGCTAAGGAGTTGGAATATCATCGCACTAGAGAAAAATAGCCAACAAAGCAAGCAGCAGGCAATGATCAGTAAGATTTAGATGAGCCGTGAAATATACAGTACAGCTCTCCTGAAGTTAGATTCATGGCACAAAAAGAGAATATGGCCCCAATGCAGCCCCAGGAAGATGAGAGACTCTTGAGGAAACTGTCAGAAATAAACAAATGACTCAGAAAGCTGATCATCTTTTACATGTGATTGTGAAGTTATACGCAGGATTCCAAATTCTGTGGATGTACACGTTGAATGTCATTCTTCACCCTTTCTGGCTGCATTATTAACTATCTTAGTATCTTAACACTGCCATATAATGGGGATCACAATAAAACAAAGTAACAAAAGGAACCATTCTTACAGGCTACTCAAATAGAATGAGGAATGCTTCCCATAGGACTGGGTACTATAAATGGATTTTACATCTGATGCAATTTAACACTGAGATCTGTGCATCACTGCCATTAGGAGTGGGGGTGGGGGGGAAGGCAGACTGCCACAAGGAAAAGTGGGTATTTTTAGTCTCAAGAACCTTTTCTAAGCAAACAGCTAATAGAGATTGTTTTAAAACCTTGCAATAAACATCTATGTAGGGGCACCTGGGTGGCTCAGTCGGTTGGGCGTCTGACTTTGGCTCGGGTCATGATCTCACGGTTCATGGGTTTGAGCCCCACGTCGGGCTCTGTGCTGACAGCTAGCTCAGAGCCTGGAGCCTGCCTTCAGATTCTGTGTCTCCCTCTCTCTCTGACCCTCCCCTGCTCATGCTGTCTCTCTCTCTTTCAGAAATAAATATAACATTTTTAGAAAATTTTAAAAAAAATCCATCTATCTAAAACAAAGAGGGATAACATTTGCTGGACAACCTACGTTCACCGAAAGAACTCTGATAAGAGTAATATATGCTCAAAAATATTTAAGAGGCTTTTGTTTTATGTTCCCATGGCCAGGGCTGGGGAGCAAAGATTTGGGGTTAAGGTCCATGAGTGCAAATAAAAATTAAGCACTTCACCGGAAACCATTGTACACACTGTCTCCTACATAAGCTGGGCTTCATTCATTATCCCACTAAACGTGAACCTGGAACCTCAAAAATGTGGCCCCAAGGGGCTGCTCAGAGTTCTTCTCGTTGTTCAGGGCCTGTAAGACAGAGCCTGTGGGTGTGTCCTGACCCATGGCTTGGCGCACTGCCACTGGCACATCAATCTGCTTATCCAATGCATTAAGACAAAACTGAACAGAGGGACCTGGACACGGGGGTGCAGACGGCAGCGCCGTGGTCTGTACTGCACACTCTTTACTATCCTCAGTCCCCACCCTCCCTGTTGCTCTGTACCCTTGGTCATTTGCACGGCCACCTCTGATGCTCTCCCTGCCTCACTGCACCCTGATGCAGCCCAGATCACCAATTTCCAATGCAAGCCAGCAGATACAGACTCCATCATCAGTGCACCCTGTTAGTCAAGGGGCTCCAGAGAAAAGCAAAGATACAGGAACAGGAAGGACACTGCTTTGAAACACATGGGGTATAACTAGATCATCTTGATGGACTTATTACATCTTTAAAAAGAAGAGGGAAAAAAAGAAAAGAAGGGGGAGGGGAGGGAAAAGGAAGCACCAAAAGGAAACACAGGGAATGAAATAAATGGCGCCTGGCTTAGCCTTTCCTTAGAGAACCCAGTCTATTTCCTGATGATCACTCCATTCTTTTAGTAAGCCAGTTCCTCTGTTCTCGCATCTCACAGCAGATTAAAGGCAGAATGGGAAGACAGAGGGAAGGCAGAGATGTGCTCTAAAAACCCAACAGTAGCTAACTGTCTGTCAGCAGAGAGAAGACTGAAAGAAAGAGCAACAAAACCTAAGACTGTAGCTCTGTGAACTCCCGAGTACACGCTAGGAGTTTAAAAGGTTAAAAAAAGAGACACAGCGCTTCCTTCTCAAGAGCAGGACAGTAACAGTCACTGTCCTTCGTAGAGGCTCACAATCATCTCAAAAGATCTGAATTACACTCACTCTGTGCTCTTGAAGACAACAGGCATGTACAGCACAGTTTATGAAGAGTTGGATAAAACTGTTCTTGAAGAGTTTTATAAACGTGTTCCAAGGCACCACCTGAGAAAGGGGCTATGAATTTCACGACAAAGCATGGCTATGATGGCTCCAGAGCTAGCTGTTCAGGCCCCATAGTAACTTAATCAAGCAGGCAGAAAGGAATGTTTTTGATGGTGTCTTTGTTTCCTTCAGCTTTTCCTAAAAGCAGGCACAGCAGTTAAGAACATCAACCAGACAGGACAGTCTAAATACTCCGCCACTTCACTAGCTGCCCTACTTGGGGCAGGTCATGTCATCAGCCTGTGCCTCGGGCTCCTCACTTGTAAACAGGGGGAGGAAAAACACCTTCCTCATCAAGTTGTTCAGAAAATGAAATGAATGAATGCACAGCAAACCCCCGGAGCAACACCTGCAACAGGTGAGCCCTCGGTAAAAGTCTGTTGTCAATGTCGTCAACGTTATTAGCCTGCCTTTACTTCTTACCCATTTACTTAATTCCTTAAACTTGTGATCACCGCGACAAAGGCTTACCGCGAAGCCACAGAACACAGATTCTCTTTCCACTCTGGGAGTCGTGGCCTCGCTGCAGTGGTTTTGCTCAGCTCTGCTCCCCATCAGCCTGGAGTCGACGGCGGAATGCCAGAACAATGATGACAAAGACGCCTGGCGAGGTCTGGTTCTTTTACTGAGTGCAGCGCAGACACTTTTTATGACTTAATACATATGCAATAAAAATTAAGTGGTTACATAAGACCACCACCAAATGATGAAACCACGATTACGTACCGGTTTACTACAAAACCCTTCACAGACGTGGATGCTGGTTGAGAATGACTTATTAACATGAACCCCAAGATCAATGCCAACGTACTCACGTTTTTATTAAAACCAAGGTAATTCTTGGTTCCTTGAGAATTAAAAAAAAATAAGAGTGATCTTGTAAAAAGTCCTGATGTACCAAGTTGTGCTAAATCTGGGTCAAGTGTAAGAACCAAAGAGCCCACAAAATTGTAGATTATCACTCAAAGGAGAATGTGTCTCTTAAAGTGTAATTAAATAACAGAGATCAAATGTTTTTGAAGTGAATTGAAGCCTTAAGCTTTGAATTTATTGCTTAGGGGAAAAATCAGAGAAATCTTCAGTTTACATTCATTTCTTACGTACTTCAAAACATAATCAATCAAACCCCTGGAATTCTACAGACGAGATATCACTAATTCACTGAATGGACCAGTGAATCAACTGACATCTCTTCAGTCACTTAATTATGACAAATTTGGCAGGCTGTGATGAGGACCAGAAACATATAAAGCTTTGAAGCAAAGAAAACCAGAGAAATGCAAAGATTATTGCTAGACTCCAATTTTTTTTTAATGTTTTTATTTATTTCTAGGAGAGAGAGAGCGTGAGCAGGGGAGGGTCAGAGAGAGAGGGAGTAACAGACTCTGAAACAGGCTCCAGGCTCTGAGCTGGCAGTCAGCGCAGAGCCCGACGCGGGGCTCGAACCCACGAACTGCGAGATCATGACCTAAGCGAAAGTCAGACGCTTAACCGACTAAGCCACCCAGGCGCCCCTGCTAGACTCCAATTTTTTAATTCAGGTACAGCTCAGACACATGTTAGTTTCAGGTATACAACACGGTGATTTGACAAGTCTGTATGTTACACTCTGCACACCTCATGTCGCTATTATCTGTCACCATACAACACTGTTACTGACTATAGTTCCTATGCTGTTCCTTTTAACTCTGTGTCTTACCAATTCCAGAACTGGAAGCCTGTTTTTCCCATTCCCCTCCACCCATTTTGCCCATCTCTCCCTCACCCCACCTCTCTGGTGCAGCTGCAAATCTATCTGGTCCTGTCTAATTTTTTAACGACCTTACTTTGATCAAGAGTGCTGATCTGTTCTGTACCTTGTTTGATAATGAATTCTCCTCTCTGTTTGGAACCAACTCTCCACTAGCAGCCACATTCCCTATTCTACTGGTGTCATCACTATCACTGTCCACATTCATAATATCTACCATTTACCACGTTTGCCGTGTGGTACCTGAGAATGACCTGGGTGTGCACCTATCACATGGCTCAATGGCCGGTTGCAGGGGCCAATCCTCCTTCTGAACCCCATGTCCCAAACTCTTTCCCGAACACTACTTCTGATTAGGTGCTGTCGAAATTGCATTTTTAATCTGATTTAAAACTGCATTTTTAAGCCGACAGCCTCCTTGGAAGGAGGTGCATTTTCTTCAGTCAGGGGTATACAAGGGATTTCCTTTCCCCATCAGAGCCAGACACATCTCAAAGTCCATCTGTAACCTCCTCAAACTTCTCACTGCCACACAAAAAACAGACACATTTGCTCACTAAGTCCAGTCAGCCTACTGTCTGGACTGGGTACTATTAACACTTAGGTGCCGTCAGGGAGCAGGCAGGAACATGAAGGAGGGAAGGGGGTGGGGTCAGTGTACTCATCTCCACCTAAGGGAAGCCACCGCTTCTCAGCTCCGACTGGCTGTTGGCCATGTGGGGGAAAGTAGGAGAAGGGTAGTATGGCCACAGAGTCTCAATTTTCGAAGAAAGCCAGAGACCCAGACTTCTCTGTAAAAATCTCATTTTTAAATGTCGGCAACAAATTCCAAACATTTTTAGACACAGTGATAGTTTGAACAAACATCTCTCTTGGCCACATCTAGCCTCCAGGCTGCCAGCTGTAGAGCTCACCCCCAGAAAAAAGCAAGGAAACTTGAATAGCAATTCCTAGCTCTAGAGTATTTGTAAAGAACTAACCAACCTGGAGCGCCCTCATGGGTGAGCCACTGGGGTAAGTGCTTGCCATGTATCATGTCATTTTGATTCTCATTACAAATGGATTGTAATATTGCCACCCTGGTTAAAGAGATAAAGAAAGACACTTAGGAAAGTTAAGACCTTGTCTAAGTCCACCCCTGTCCCCAGGCAGGAGAAGGATTGGAACTTGAGTCTCAACTTTGCCAGCTTTCCACTAAACCACAAGATTTGCAACTAGAAACAACAATACACAAAGCAGACCTTGCAGGAGGGGCCTCTTAGGTCCTGGGGAAACCAGAGAGGTGACATTATGGATCTCCGTGTTATTTACTAGGCTATACAATGCCAAGCCTGTTGTTCAGAGGTCGGTGGTCCAATGTGGTCATCTCAGAAGTGAGAAATAATATGGTCTTCAACCATATTTCAAATGATGTACCCCTTCAGCATGACACCTGCTAACTGGTTTATCATCTGCCAGAAGTAGTCAGAAATGCGGCCACTAAATATCTGCAAGCAAAAGGGGGAGAGAGTGGAGAGAGAGAGAGAGACGAAGAGGCAGGAAGGAAGAAGGGGAGGGAGGGAGAGAGGGAGAGAAGGAGGAGGGGGAGGAGGAGGGGGAGGAGAACTTTTAGAGACTAAGCCAGAAACGTTTTTAGAAGATTTCACTCAGTAATTCTTCTTGCATATGTAGGCTTCACATTTAACAGGTTGATTTGGGGACCCCTGGCTGGCTCAGCAGTTAGAGCCTGTGACTCTTGATCTCAGGGTGTCGAGTTTAAGGCCCATGTTGGGTGTAGAGACGATTTTTGAAAAATGGGGCGCCTGGGTGGCTCAGTCAGTTGAATGTCTGACTTTGACTCAGGTCATGATCTTGTAGTTTGTGAGTTTGAGCCCCCCGTCAGGCTCTGTGCTGACAGTTTGGAGCCTAGACCCTGGTTGGGATTCTGTCTCCCTCTCTCTCTGCTCCTCCCCTGGTCATGCTCTGTCTGTTTTCTGCTCTCAAATATAAATAAATGTTAAAAACAAAAAAGATGACAAGGCACCTGAGTGGCTCAGCCACTTAAGCATCCTACTCTTGACCTCGGCTCAGGTCGTGATCTCATGGACATGGGATCGAGCCCTACCATCTGTCAGTTTAGAGCCTGCTTGGGATTCTTTTTCCCTCTCCAACTGCCCTTCCCCCACTTGTTCTTTCTCCTCCCTCCCTCCCTCTCAAAATAAATAAACTTAAAAAAAAACAAGTTGATTTTAATCTTACTACTGCAACATCAAAGAGAGAAAAAAGGTTCAACATCAAATGGATCAGAAGTGAAGTATTTCTACAAAAGACATCCAATAACTTCCTCCAGCACCCTTTCTTAATTAAGTTAACTTAAGCAACTTTCCATATTTTCCTAATGCTTATTTTTGGCACAAATTAAAGCAAAAGCAACCGAATCCAAAATTAGTGCACAGGCCAGTTGTGATTTTTATTTGCCTTAATTTCACTTGACAATAGAGCCATTGTGAAGGATCCACTTCCTCGCAGAACCTCCAGCCCTTTCCTCTTACGCTAACCCATTCAACAACAAGCTTCAAGCTATTTACAGGGCTGTATGACTACAGGAGTCTTTAACCATCTATCTACCCATTGCCAGCTTTCAATTCCAAGTGCAAATAAATAAATAAAAGCAGAAAACCTCCAGGCACAGTGTATTATGAACTCAAAGGGCAATATTTTTTTATTTTTAAAAAAATATCCTGGAATTATTGTGGGGCTGTACTGCCCTGCATCAAACAGGTCTTACAAAGGTGTAATACACAAAGAAACCTAACACAGAGGTAAGCAAAGAAATGGGCGAGGGATGGTATTGCCAGCTTGTCTCACTTTGTACTTTCTGTCCCCTCACGGTCCAACACCCTTCACAAATATTACTACCACTGCCTCTGGGTCTTGTGGCCTTTTCAATGACACCTAACCTGAACACTCTATCCCCACCCACTTCTTCCTACTGACAAAACTCCCTTCCTTGCTTTATTTTTTGTCCCGGCACTTAGCACCACCAGACATCTTGTGTGCTCACTCAATAGTTTATAATCTACTCATCCCCCTTAAAATGGCCCGTCCATGAAAGCTGGACCTTGGCCAGCTCCCTTCACTGTTAGAGCCTCAGCATCTAACAATTGAATCGACAAGATCTTTTGCACATAACTAAGTAATATACACGTGAACAAATGATAAAGCATTAATGACCACACTCACCAGAATGTAAATGTCTGAAAGCAGGGCTCCTATGTGCCTCAGTCTCCCTGTAGCCTTCCGAGCTCCATACGTACAACAGGGCCTGGCATGTAGGAAAGCAGGGCTGAAGCAGCGGGGAATGAATCACACACTCCATTCTGCAGCCAAGCTAATTCCTTTGGCTAGGCAACAATGCTTCTTCTCCACGAGCAGTCAAGACTGGAGCAGAGTTTCAAATTCAAGTGACGGTTGTTCTGTTTTCAATTTTCTTCTGGTTTAGATTGGGACACCTCCACATCTTTGGAGGTCAACTCTGTAGCTCCTTAAGTGCATCTTTTATGTGTTAAGACCCTGACTCTTAAAAGAGTACTATGGAAAGGAACAGACTCATTCCAGTCACCTCATGGAATAGGATGTTTGTGGAAAAGAAGACGTTTAGGGAAACCAAGGGAAAAACTGTGATTAGATTCCAGAAGGTTCAGAAAATCGTGGGTCAGGATTTATGAGGAGTCTGTGAACCTTGAAGAGAAGCCTCTCCACCTTGCCGAGGGACCCTGACTTCTCTTGTAGACTCATATTTTGCCACACTTCTCCAGCATTTTCTTGTCTTCTACTCACATCTTGTTGGTAACACCTTTGGACCCTGAAAATTCTTGATCCCCTTTCTGGCAATGAGGATTAAAAAAGAGTGAAGATTCCATTTCCATGTTTCCAATGGTATGTCATCCAGTCTCCCCCAACTACTATAAAACACGTCTAGTTTGCAAAGGTCAGCATCGAGGAAATCAGTTCTGCCTTGCCAACTGCACAAGGCTGTGTTATTGCTCTAAACGTTTGCCGCCCTTCCCTGTGCGAGGATTATCCTTCCCTCTCCTAGTGATGGCAGACGTGATCAAGTCACTTGCTAATGACATGTGGCTGGGAGGGATGGTGACCCTTCTGAGCACAAGATTCGGGACCATCACCCGGTTCTGCTATGTTGTCTTCTCCATCTGCCTGCACACAGAAACATCCCAGGCAGTGGGCCACTCCTTCAGCCTAGCTTCTGGAAGGCTGAGGGCACAGAACACAGCTGCTGCTGATGGACACATAACAAGAAGAAGAAATAACCCACTGTCACAAACAGCTGAGCTTTTCAGAAGATGTTACTGCAATAGAACTCAGCCTGAGCAGAACGATACGCTGATGAACCTTTCGCCATGATCCTTCTACCCGGTGATTCAACACATAAACAAAGAACTGGGGTTGCCTTCACAAGAAGCTAGGTTTCCACTCTCTACACCTGAAGGGAGACTAACTGGCCCAGCAGTGGCAAAGGCCAACATATTTTAGCCAAGTCATAGAGCCTCCCCGCCCCCACCCCACTCCCAATGCTTACAACACATGAAGTGAATACAAGGGCTCTAGGCAAGATAAAAGCAGACACACATCCACAGAACTGGCCTTTTGGGGAAAGAGTGTCTTGCGAAAGTTTCACCTGACAGTTCACATGGGCAGACAGCAGCATAAAAACACATCAAGTTCCACAGAGGTCCATAATTAGAGTAACTGCACACTTAATAACCTGCATTTCCTGAACTGTCCTTCATGTCATCTGTTGCTATGTATGGTGTAGACCTTGCATGTAATGTCTGCCTTGAAGGTGACTGTAGAATGGGATTTATTATGCACCAACGTGTGTGTGGCAGGACACAAACAAGCAAAGCAGACTCCAAGTGTGTCCCTAAGTCACTCAGCTTAGGATTTGACTGTAGGTAAAAGACGCATTTACAAGGATATAACTTTGGGGTTTTCCACAATTATATATTATGTAACATTAGTGTTAAAAGAAAACATGATATGACCTAGACAGGCTCCCTTATAAACATGCACATGCACACACACATGCATACACACACAATTTAATATATGTAACAGATATAAAAGCCATGATCTTTTTTGGTGCCAAGGTGACTCAAAAAAAAAGCCCAAGGAATGTCACTGTAATTTCTTTGTTTGGGCTACAACTTTTCATCAGAGTCATTCAATACGAACGTCTATGCTGCTGTGTTCCACAGTAAGCCGTTTCCGACACACAGAGCGTCTGTTATATTTAATGACTCACAGGGACCTTGTGCACACCAAAGAGAAGTCGCAAGTTTCATTAAGTAGCTGGATTAATAAAATCGAATGATTCGGTGCCTATCAAATTTTCCGGGAGTCTCTTCAACATCAACAGCAAGGGCAGACCAGATGGAAGCAGAGGAAAAATTCCCACAGCTGGTGCTCCAGAAGTAGACTCTGTGGAGGCCCAGAGCCCGCCCAAGCGGCCCGGCCATCACTTCTGCCGGGGCAGACACTCTGAGGATGTGGCTTTGCTGGCATGACAGGTATGTGTGTCCTTCTGGAGCATCTGTGGTACCCAAGGAACAAATACTCAGACGCACATCTGAAACCTCTGCCCCCTTGTAAAGACTTCCAGCTGTTTCTAATCCTGAGCACTGAGAATTTATTTTAAGAGACAAAGGTTTCTTTAAACCAATATCCATAATTTAGAGACTGGAAGGAAGGTCCTATGTCTAGAATGCCACATGTGTTCTTCAGATGTCCCCGTCCTTAAATCCGCTGTGGTGGCAGGTTCTCCACAAGAACATGTTTCCCACACTTGTGAACGACTGCATCAGAGACAAAAAGGGAACGGACCCAGAGGGAAATGTGACCCAGCAGTTCTACTGTACTGGGTGTATAGGTAATAGACACCAAGGTCTGGACCACTCTGAAACATGGTAGGCTCACACAGAATTTCTCCTACACTGTAAGTCTTTGTCCTTGCACATTGGCCTAAGGCCACTGGAAAGGCCCCCAGGGCTGGTGCTACGATCTGTATCCACATGTGAGGAGGCAGTGACCCCCTCCCTGGGTCCTCCACTGAAAGGCAAGGACCCACAGTGTCAGTGCTCAGACACACTGCACTGTTGTTACAACTGCACTTCTACACCTGGCCTCTCCTCCAGTTCAGTGAGGTCAGGAAACCTGACTTCCAGCCAACAGAATGTGACCAGAGGGGACGTGCCTCACCCCCGAGCCCGGCCCAAAGAAACCTCTCTTGCAGATCTTTACCTGCTTTCCAACTAACGAGATTCAGGAAATCCAGAGAAGGTGGGCTCTGCAAGATGGGAGAAGTCTGGGTCCATCAACTGGGGCAAAGAACGGAAATTGAGGGCATCTGACCCTACTGTGAATAAGTGATAAATATTTATGGTGTTGGACATGTGAAGTTCGGGGATTATTTGTTATAGCACTTGGTCTATGCTAATATAGTGATAAATTGGCTTTAATTGGCCAGATGGTTTGATCTACAATGCAGAACTGTCAAATACCCAGGAATGTGCTGAGATTGGTCATCAAACAAACTCCAGGCAACAGTCTTACCTTCAATCTTTTGTGGAACATGATCCAATCTTGACTGTACTAGTTCAAAAATGGCCAACAGGATCCAACTATTATCTTCTCGAAGAGACACAGGAGGCCTTTGTTTCATGGTCTCCTTGAGGAGAATCTGCCACCTTGAAGGATTTAAGGACAGGGACATCTAGAGAACAGAAGTGGCATTCTAGACACAGAACCCAGGGCGCCTGGGTGGCTCAGTCAGTTAAGCATCCGACTTCGGCTCAGGTCATGATCTCACGGTTCGTGGATTTGAGCCCGGCATCAAGCTCTGTACTGACAACTCGGAGCCTGAAGCCTGCTTCAGACTCTGTGTTTCCCTCTCTCTCTACCATTCCCCTGCTTGTACTCTGTTTTCTCTGTCTCAAAAAAATAAACATTGAAAAAAACCTTTAAAATAAAAAATAGACACAGAACCCTCTTTCCAGACACCAAATTACAGTTATTTGATTAAGGAACCTGTGTCGCCTAAGTCATGTTCAACATCAGCACTCAATTCACCACTGGGGCTTCAGGAACCAAAAGGACTCATTAAAGCTCTATCAAATCTTGAGTGGGGACGGCCACACAGAATCCCTGAAGCACATCTACCATTACAGATGCACAGAGTGTGTCCCAGGCCTGGGCTGTTACCTTAAGATCTAGGATACACCATGACGCATTCTACTTTATCTTCCACCTCCGTTTTACTCTTCGAACTTCCAGGAGTCTGCATCTGTTTTCCAACAGCCACAGAGACATCCTCTAATTGCTTCTGAATGGAAGCAGAGACTTCATCTCCTTGCACCGAACATGTACATACTCCACATACGTCCAGCACACTGGGGCTGTCTCCCTATCCGTGAATTCTGTGCATGGTCTCTGGCAAAGAAGAGCTTTTTCAAATCAAAATAATACTCCTAAAAAAGGCAATCTAGTTTTTTGAAGTTCTTCAAAATGAGCTCAGCCAGAACACCAGGGATGCCAATTACACGTATTTACCTGATGTACTTTTATAGGAAACATAATTCAAAAACTGCAGACTGACTTTGACACTGTGTACGATGCATTTTTAAAATATACTTATGACGTCGAGCCCTCTCGCTTGTGGTTTCCTGATACTACCTCTCATTCAGAGGGGTTTCCTGGTCTGTCCTTATGTGAGGCAATGCAGTGATTCTATTCAGCAACAGAATGCACTTAAGGGTTGTGAGAGCCTTGTTTTACATCTACTTTTCTCCTGCACAGAACATTTGATTTCTTCATCTGGTTTTAATCTTACACAATGATGTAGGTAAAGGCAAGCTCTCCGAGCCAGTAATTAAGCCCTCATGCAGCCCGGCAGATGCACATGAAATGTTTGCCCATCACTGTGATGGGCTGCATCTCCTCATCCAGAGGGCTGTTTATCTTACAGGGTCTTGAATGTTCCTTAATCGAACTGCTTACCCAAACACACACACTGGACAAATGACTTTCTTGTAAGAAAGCATATTCCCAAAGAAGTGTTATTTCTAGCCCCATGGGCTTGGACCAGAAGTGTATATGTCTCTGCCCCACCCCCAACCCCTATGGGAACACCACCACTTCCCCAGATCTGTCTGTATCCTTCAAGGCTGACAAGGAACTTGTGTCTTTTTAAGGGTCAGCTTCACAGATTTACTTATTTATTAAGATATAAGGAAAGGTAATTATTCTTCAGACTAGGCAGGCCCCTCCCATTTGAGTCCTTAAGCAGGTTTCTATATTACAGGTCACTCTGCTAAGTACTTAGTTTTGAACCACAAAATATTTAGGGAAGTGATGTTTAGGGAAGGCATGGTAGCCTGAATAAATTTGAAGCATGGTAAGTTTGGGATGCCTATAGATCTCACTGCAGAGAATCTGGGAGCGGGGTTGTTTTGGAGGGTTTTTTGCTTTTCTTTGTTTACTTTTTAATTTTTTTAACTGTATTTATTCATTCGGAAAGAAAGTGAGAGAGTGAGCACACAAGCCAGTGGAAGAGGGGCAGAGCGAGGGAGAGAAACAGAAACCCAAGCAGGCTCCATGCCGTTAGCACAGAGCCCGATGAGGGACTCAAACTCCCAAACCGTGAAATCATAATCTGAGTGGAAATCAAGTCAGATGTTAACTGACCAAACCACCCAAGTGCCCCTCAGAGAATCACTTTAAAAAGAGGTTGTGGTGGGTTAAACATGGTCACAAATTCTCTGTGGCTCCTCTCAAGAGGTGAAATCTATTTACTCAGTGCCAGTCTAGGCCGGCCTTATAATTAACTTTAACTGTAACCTCGCACCTTCTATTCTTCCTTCTGGATGCTCAGAAACTGTCCCATCAAAGAGCCTGCATTAACCTTGTTGAGCAGTAAAGACTACATGGAGAGGGACCCATCAACATCGAGCCCCAACTGCCAGACTTGTAAGTGTGGCCATTTTTTAGATAATCCAGGTGTTAAATCAATCAATTCAAGGAAGGTCAGGGGAAGAACAGCTCACATGAACTACAGAATCACGAGGAATTATACATCACTGCGGTGTTAAGTAACAGACACAGAAACGCTTTTGTACAGAGAGAGGGAACTGAAACCAAAAGCGAAAGAATGACAGACACTTACTTTTTATTCCTTGTGGGTGTATCTATGTAATTCCAACAGACTGACTGGAAAGAAGTTTTAAAAGTTAATTTTGAAAGCCATCAGTAAGCGGTTAATTGTGGAAAGCACAAATATACTTATGTAGGGTACTGAATGGGAGAGTATGTTGAAATGCTGTATGGATGAGGATTTATAGCTCAGAATGAAACACCTTGTGATGTACAGGGTTCAAGAAGGGCTGTGCCTCTAACGAGTTGGACAGAAGTGAGGATGGGATGCCCTGGAAAACTACAGGATGACGAAAGGAGCTCTCATGAGATGACAAAGACGCTGGTGTAAACTATGCAAAGAAAGTTTTAATAAAACCATTTTATAAAATACAGTAAAAAGGCACTATTTCTAATTTAAGATGTTATCTTGTGTAGGACTTATCAGAGACTCTAAACATGTATAGTTGAAACATTTTACATTATGAGTTAACGCTTCACTATTTCATCCCCGCCTAAATAAGTTTATGTATGAAGGTTGACCTCTTCCAAAACAAAACAAAACAAGTTGTTCTATAATTTTCTCATTGGGGAAATGGTGGAATTGGCCTACATTTGGGCACATATAGCATCTCATAAAATGATAAAGCTCAAAGATCTAATAAATGACTGGAGACTACAATTTGGCAGAAGTTACTCTGAGGAGGTACAAAAACTATTATTTTTTGGAAACAACTGCAGTTAATTAAATTATCTGCCAAGATGCCTTTTTATCCAATTCTTAAGAGAAACTTGCCCTATTACTACTGATAGAAGCAATGAAACAGTCTATCCTAATGTATGCTAAAATTTTCTGTGGAGCAAAGAGGTTCTGGGAACTTGCGGTAAACTTTAAATTCCATTTATGGAGGTGTATAAGACCTTTGAGTTACGTGTCAGCAAAAATGTTGCCTAACCTCATGAAAATACGCTCTGCAATGATTTTTCGTCATCTAAGTGTGACTCACCTGTGGTATATATATTTGTAAACCCTAAGAGATCCTGCTTTAAAAAATTTTCTTCTGATTATCAAAGGCACATGTTCATTGCAGAAAATATGAAAAAATTTAAGACTATGATGAACAGACTATTCTCATTATTTCACCACTCAAATATGCCCAATTTACCTAATACTTACTGAGTGCTGACTGTAAGCCAGGCAGTGATGTCAAATCTTTACATATATGAATTCATTTAATCCATCTAAGTTCATGAGTTATACACAAGATTGACTGAGTGATTGATGCATGAGGAAAGGAAGGCAGAGAGAGATAAAGTAACTTTTTGTCACATGGTCCATGGTCTGATATTTACAGGCTCTGATATTCACATGGTCTGATAGTCACATGGTCCATGGTCCCAAAGCCCATAGAAGGAAGAGTTGGGTGTTGTGGCTCAAGGCTCAGGTTCTCACTACATTCAGTGCTGACACTGAACTGGCCTTCTACTACTTTCCTTTCAGTCTTTTTTCTGTATCTTCCCTATGAGGTGCACTCCAGACATTGAGTTTTTTTTTGAGAGCCCTAAAAACCATCTGACAAAGTCTCACCTTTGCCACAAGTCTTTCCAGGTGTCTCTAAATGCACCCTGATTTTTCCTCAGTGGCTAATTTAGCCATTTCAAACGTTGCGTATTTACACTGCCGAGTTCAGTACAATACATTTCAGAGGTCATTAAGCACAGGGTGCAGGGACCTCATCTTATTTTATTTTTGTCTCCCAACTTTCCAAAGAGGTCTAAAATTCTGTAAATGCTAGAAACATTTGGGTGCTTGAGATGTTTTCAGCAGAGGAGGATATTAAAACAGTAGTATGTGAGTAGCTAATTTCCAAAAACTGTCTGGAAATATTCTAAACCTCGGATGAAAGGGCTGTCATGAAAAGTGAACTTTCAGGAAAGCAAACAGAAGATAAGAGCAATCTGCAGTTTCTCTAGAGAAGGAACTATGAACAATGCGGGCAATGTTGGAACAGGCCTCCAAAGTTACAGAAATGACATGGGGGAAAGTACACACAATAAAATTCTCACTTTAATAGCCTTATTCAATATGGACTGAGAAACGCAAAGCACAAGAGAAATGAGCATATTTTACAGGTCTCTCCGGATGACCAGAAAGCAGCAGGTCAGCAAGGCCTGGGCAGGAACACACTGTGTGTTTGTGTTGCTAAGAACAAAGGCTCCACCGTCGCACAGCCTGGGTTTCAAGGCCAGACCAATCACTCCGTGTCAGTGAATCTTTAGCAATGGATTTTTCTAGAAGAGCTCTAAGTTAAATCATTCTTATGGATCAAAGCACAATACAAGGTCATTCTAAGACGCACTTGCTGACGACTGCTGCATGAAAACCTACACACATACAAACTTCAAACAGCTACATAGGAAGTCATCAGCACTGGTCCTCTGTGAACCCCAAACACATTCCTCCACAAACTCGAGTCAGCCAGGGCAAGTGCGGCCTTTCTGCTATGGGCACCACAAGTGTCTAGCATTTCTGACAACTTCAAACTATACTTCTGGATTCATGTTCTATGAACATAATTGCAAATATACACAGAACATATTCACAGAACCCTTTCAGAAGGTAAACATGACATCCAGAGACAAATGTCAAGGGCTCAAATTTTCTGTTGTTCCAAATATCACTAAGCAGAGCCCAGAGAGGTCTAGGATCCAATTCAGCAAGTGGGCAAACCCAGGGTCCCACGCTGTGAGGTGGGCACCTAGCCATGGCATCTTCCAACAGCCTTCCACAGAACTGCCTTATGCACATCTGACTGTCCCAATCCCTCGTCAGAACCACGAGGGAAGCTTCCACAGTGAGATGAGGCAACATCTGAGAGATGAGTGAGTTGCCTTTTACACACGCTAGGCAAAAACCAAGTCTTGTGCTGAAAACAAAAAGGATATCTCTTCCAGACTTTAGAGTTAGTCTTGCAAGTTGAAAATGAAATCTGGCCTTATGTTTTTTTTTTCTTCTTCTTTTTCTTTTTTTTACTCTTAACCGAAACTTTAAAAATGGAGGCTTTTTTTAAAGTTTATTTATTTTGAGAGAGCAAGGGAGTCAGGGGAGAGAAAGAATTCGAAGCAGGCTCCTTGCTGTCAGCACGGAGCCCCATGTGGGACTCAATCTCGTGGACCATGAGCTCATGACCGGAGGTGAAATTGAGTCAGATGCTAAAGCGACTGAGCCACCAGGCATCCTGACATTTCAAATACAGCAACGATTCAGTATTTCCTTCAGACTCCTGCCTCTCCCGCCATTATTTTCAGGGAGAGCTCTCAATGCAGATGGCACGGACAGACAGTACAGACATGCTTTATGAAACTGGGCCAACTATTTCACTTAGAAATGAAGTTCACTGTAGGTAGGAAGGAAGCTCGGCATAGTCAATCCTTGGGGCTCTAACACAGGATACTTCATACTCTAATATCCAAAACAGACTATTAAAACTGTACACTAACAAGCACTCTGAAAAGAAAGAGCATCACATGCCTAAATCAGATTCAGTAATTTTAGTTGTTACTATTCAAATAAATGTATGTTCATTATAAAAAAAAAGTTGAAAGGCTAGGGCGCCTGGGTGGCTTAGTCGGTTAAGCGTCTGACTTTCACATTGGTCATGATCTCACGGTTTGTGGGTTCAAGCCCCGCGTCGGGCTCTGTGCTGACTGCCAGCTCAGGGCCTGGAGCCTGTTTCAGTCTGTGACTCCCTCTCTCTCTGACCCTCCCCTGCTCACGCTGTCTCTCTCTCTCTCTCCTAGAAATAAATAAAACATTAAAAAAAAAGTTGAAAGGATAAAACATGTATAATCAACTAGGTCAAGTTTCCTGTGCTTTACCAAACCCTTCCCCCACTGCAGTTAACCGTGTGCTTCTTCAAATTGTTCTCTGCACAATTTACCCCCGTGGGTGTTATTTTATGCAAATAAGACCACTACACCTATTGTTTTAAACCATGCTCCTTTTAGTTACCAATGTATCTTAAAATGTTACACTTATTTGTTGCCTTTGTGTGTGTGTTTTTTTAAGTAGGCTCTAGGCCCCAATCTGGGGCTTGAACTCACTACCCTGAGATCAAGAGTTACTCGCTCTACCAAGTGAACCAGCCAGGCACTCCATAAACTGTTTCTTATATGTGAATAGTCAACACTGAAGGTTACCTCAGAGAAGTACAAACAGTCAAGGGTATTATTGCCCCATCGTGCCCACACACCCAGTTTCACCATATTTTTTCCACTACCTTGAATCTCCAACTGTCTGGATTTTTTCCTGGAAAGAGTAAGATGGCGTTTCAAAGAGTCTAAAAAATCTCATAACATTGGCTACTTTATTTTGAGAAGGAAGGAAATATCTGTTGGAGTTACTGTCAAAAACAACATTTTCTGGGTTATTATGTCCCAGGCATCAACCTATGTGGCTGGTTTCTTTATAGATTTCATAATGTGCATGTGATTTGATATGAAAACTGAACCCAATACTGTACCTTTTCATCAAAACCTCCGTGTCGTATTCCCCACCTCCAAATACTTACACACATATATACAAATAACAAGACAACAAAAATAATTTTCAAGGGAAATTTTTTTTAAACCCACTGAGATATCCTGTTCATTTCAAAGCATGCCTACCAACTTATTTTTCAAGTATAGTTGACCCAGTGTTACATTGGTTTTCAGTGCACAACTTCGTGATCCCACAAGCTTATACGTTATACTATGCTCACCATTAAGTGTGGCTACCATCTGTCAATATAATGCCATTTATTATAATATCATGGACAACACAGACATTTAAAAGCACTAATGAAATAATTGCTAACATCTATTGAGCCCCACTAGATGCCAAACACCTGTTATCTCAGGACAGGGCCTGGGAGGCAGGTAAGCTGAAAGGGCAGGCAGGGCAATGGTCTTGAATATGCACCCGCTCTACTCCTTGTGCCTTCAAGACCCCTCTCTTTGAGGTGTGCCTTAACACCTCAAAGGATCAGGATACCATCAACATCCTTCTCAGTAAGGTTATCACCTGAGTATTAGAGAGTTTAAGAAACCCTGTGGAGAAGGGAAGATCGCACCGCACTGCAGACAATCCTATGAACTACTGCTACAAAGTTTATGAAAATTAAGTTTTAATAAAATGTTATCCAACTTTAGCTACATTACAAAAGCTTCAAAAATGGACAAAGAACAAATAATTTAGACTGCTTAGAAGGGTCTGAGTACCTCCGATATATGTAGCAATTTTGCTTACCTATATTAAGCACTTACTATGTATAAGCACTTGCTATGTATGAGACACAAAGCGGAAAAAAATCTATCAGACTTAAATCATGAGGGACTGCTAATATATGCTCATTCTAACCCGTAACAAAAAGAAATTCGATACAGCCCACCCTCAAAGTTCTAGTCCATGAGACATCCTTAACTAGAAATTACTCAGAACATATTGCCAAAACCCCCTGGGTCTTTAAACTTCTGGGCTACACCAAAATTCTGATAAAAATGCTTTTTCCCTCAAAGTCTTCAATCTCGGTGTGATGGAGAATGCTGTGGCAGAGTTTTTTCTACAGGACGGTGGAAGAGCCATTCTGAGGGAAGTCAGCTGTGGTGTGAGTGGGGAACGAAGTCACCTCTCTCTCTCAGTGACGCTGAAGGCCTAAGTTCACCCACTGGCTCTATGACTCTGTGTGTGAGCACCAGAATGTAAGCTCTATCCACAGGAACAGAACCTGTGTGAAAGGAGAAATTGCATCTGTCCTAGGTGCTACTTCCCAGCACTGAGAATAAGTCTCCGTGCAGGGAAGGTGCTCAGTATCTGCTGAAGGAGTATATCAGTGCCTCAGTCACACTGGGCAGAATTCACTGGATCAAGTGCAGCTTCTGTTTCTCCACGAGAAAGGTAAGTACTGGAAGACAGAGGGGAAATTCAACAATGTGTATAGTGCTTGGTTATCTGTAAAGCTGAGGAGCCATATAATACAGGAGAGTAAGGAACAGGAGGAAGCAAGACAAAATGAACCAAATCTTACCCGCTACTCATAGAGCCAAAGGTCCTCACTGTTTGTCAGGTAACCTTTGAGCCCCATTGAAGGCATTTTTGCAATGGACTGAAGGCTGTCTGTCTTTGGATCATCCAAGAGCAGGCTTACTCACTCGGAGAAATAAAGAACCGAGGACACCTTGCATCCTGGTGCACAGCCTTTCACCTGTGACAGGGCAGCTTCCCTATAAGGATTGCCGGTAATGGATTTTCCCTGCCACAGGGTTTCAGGTGATGTTCAGACTTCAAGGTGGCACAAGACCTAATTTACACTTTTCCAACTTACTGGAAACATTTTATAGCTGCTGTTAAGTATTTTAACATTTCCACTCAGAATGCCACCCCCTTACACACACACACACACACACACACACACACACACACACACACTGTACATAATATTTAACTGTACTGTCTTCCTGTTGAAGCTAAAGAAGGACTTTATCAAATTCTATGTACCAGAAGACCAAGCAGACTTCTCCGGACTCATCCTTTGAGTCAAGGTCATGTATGAATGAGCAGATGACTTTTCCTACATTGCATGTGACCACGTGACAAAATCAACACCCTCTGGAAAGAGCCAGAGTTCTGCAGCTGGAAGGCAGGGTGAAAACTTGCAGGTCCTAAGAAGAGGGTAGGATGCCTCCCACCCCACTCGCAACAACAGCCCAAGCGAGGAATCCTAAGCTCCTGAGAGGCTGTACAGAATTCATCCCCTTTAGGATCACAGAGGAAAAACATAAACCTCTCATGAACTGAACTCTGAAAACAGGTTGACTCATTTCATTCCTGTGATGGTCCAGAGTAAAAGCTCTAAAGTCCTAATGGCAGTAGTTTCTTCCTCAAAGCTTATCGGCCTTTCTTGCTGAAGAAAAACACTCCAAAAGGTCATTCAATGACCTTTTGTCATTGAATGACTAGGCTGCCCTAAAGCCTAGTTTATAGTTGTGGGTGCCTCGGTCACCATCCCAGCAAGACAGAAGTCACTGATGCAAAGGAGCTCCCCTGCTAGGCATGCGTGGCTGAGAGAGTCAATAAAGACTTAACCTGGTGACTTGCTAGAGGACCGAGGGGGGGGAACCCCGCAAGGAACCGGTCCCCTGAGCTTCTCAAGCAGGCATCTTGCTCCCCCAATGGGCCAGAGGGGGGAGGTTCAGCTGTGCGGGTCAACCGGATGTCTCCGGAAGCTGCTGGCCAGCCCAGACTCACTGTCATGCAGAGTTTAAGTGGGATTAGCGCCACTGATGGCACCTTCAAAAGGGTAGAGGGAGCCTTTTCCATTGTTGCTGAAGCTCTGAGTGTGCTCAAGTTTGGTGGGTCAGCCTAGAGACGGAGTCAACTCTGAAGCTTGATTTTATTTTGTCTTGGCAAGTCCCAACTTCCTGGTTCTAAGGGGAAAGGGAGGGAGGTGTTTAAAAGTCTCATAAAAAGGCTCCAAATGCTTCTTGGACAGCAAAGAGCTCTTACAAAACTACATTTTGATGAGCTACATGTAAATGAACCAGAAACATATGGAGTTCATTTCCTTTATAATACACAGGGGCTGAGGAATGAAGAGGTGGGGGGAATGTTCCACAGGAGGAGTCTGGGCTCTGGCAAAAATGTTAAAGGGGGTGGTGGGTAGCATCAGACATTTGCTAAACCTAACGAAGACTAGGACCACAACCCTCCCCACCCCCCACCCCCCATCTCCGCTTCCTCTATCGGCCTATGGTATCCACCAACCAACCTTAAAGGCTGATGAGATGAAGTCCCACCTCCCTAAACTGGACAACCCAGAGGCTGGAGCTTTCTTTGATGACATTTGGGACCTGGTTATTTTTTTGTAATGGGCCAAAAACTATTGGACATTTTGTGGCTGCTGGGAATCCCAAAGCAGCATATATAAAAATTTTCTGTCCCTGGGACTCCACTAAAGGGCATATGGGTGGTGGTTCTGTAAGAGGGGCAAGCTCAATGTGCTACAGCAAGGAAGGAATCCTCCTAGGCATGCGCTAATTGCAGGCTCCTCATAGCGCCACATCCTGGAGGCCTGATGCTTCCCCTGGCAGCTCAATGCCCTCAAACCCCTGGGACAGGGGCAGGGGACTGAGCAGGCTCACACACACACTGGAAAGCTGCGCTTTTGACCGCTGCCCTTTCACACATGCCTTTTACGAAGCTAATTAATTACGAGGCGGTAATAAAGAAGCTAGGAGTAAATGAGGTTTCTGGAGGGAGCCGCTTGATAGGGTCAATCACTCAACACCTGTTTTGGCTAAAAATTAGATCGACTGTTTTCATTTTACTGTTTTCATTTAGAAAGCCAGCATGTCCCAGTGGAGAAAAAGTGATTCTCCCCGAAGAAGAAGAAAAACAAAATATAAAAGCAAAAGCAGGAAAGCAGAGGCTGGAAGGCATCAAAAGAAACGGCCAGCAAGCAAATGTTACAAAGACAGTCCCAAGAACTGATGAGAAGGAGCTTGAAGGCAGCAGGAGGGGAGAGAGAATGGCACCCAAAATGGCCCCTATCTGCCCCATGTCAAGGACAAAGCCGTCGGTGAGGGGAACCTCCCACAGCACAAGAACCAGTTCTGGGGCAAAGTCAAAGCCTTGGTGGCAGATCTCTTCTCGCCTGTGAACACAGGCACAATCACTTTCTGTTGATAATAATGTTAAGCTTAATTATACAGAGCTTCCACTTAAACATTTCCTTCCTTAAAGCTGAAATGACGCCATTCTTTTTGGTTTAATTGCAGAATAAGGGGCGCTCTGTTTGTGAGGTCTTGGAATTGCTAAGACAACAATGGTGAATGCCGCGGCAGTGCATGACTTCAGTTTTCATGATAACTATTCATTAAGGGTCTGTCCAACAGACAGAATGGGCTCTTTTCTTCTCCATCCGCCAGCACTGGACACTGCACCCAAGACAGGCTGCATGGCAAGAAGGAAGAGTGAGTCAAGCTGCTCCATCGTTTGGGTTCAAAGCCCAATCCTGGAAGGCCACGAGCATGGGACACGCAACAGTTGCTTTTACAAGTTCGGTCTTCCGTAAAAGTCAACTGAAGACACATGGGCAGCAACTCTGTAAGAGGAACCCCAGGACAAAGCATAGGTGACATCCTAGAACTTCAAACATTTCATAATGGGTTTTTCACTGCAAGACTGAAGGCAAAGATTTGGAGAGTGATGAGGGACTAGGAGAGGTCCCAAGAATCAGGTAATAAGAAATGCAGGGTGTCCATTTAAAGAAGAAATCGATACATCCAGTCATAGACTGTGCATTTTGTAACTAAACGCCTCTCTTTTAGGGGCCAAGCACCGTGTTTTTTTATTCATTTTGGCACATTCCATACTGCCTGGGGAATTGTGAGGATCACTGCCGCTCATGTGTTCCCAAGCTACCTGTGTCAGTAAAGCTCCCCCATCTTTGGGTCATTTGTCAGCCTGAGTCACAATTCCATAGACTTTTGCAACGTTTTCTTTTCTTTTCATCTCTAACCTGCCTCTGGTCCAATTCCTTTCAGATCCTGGGGTTCTTTTTTTTTTATTTTTTAAAGATCACCTTTTTAAAAATTTCTTTAATGTCTTTTATTTATTTTTGAGAGAGAGATAGAGAGTGTGAGCAGGAGAGGGTGAGAGAGGGGGAGATACAAAATCTGAAGCAAGCTCCAGACTCTGAGCTGTCAGCACAGAGCCCAACACGGGGCTTGAACCCACAAACCATGAGATCATGACCTGAGCCAAAGTCAGACACTTAACCGACTGAGCCACCCAAGTGCCCCATCAGATGCTGGGGTTCTACCTGCCTACCAGTTAGCATACTGGTTTAAAAAAAATAAAAGCTAATGGCCCAACTTACTTAGGAATGGTTGGTATAAACCTTTAATACTTGCACCTAAAGTGTTGTTCTACTAAAAGCAACACTGGGTATTTGTGTTGGCATCACTTTTTTTTTTTTCCTCTAACAGTATCATACAAAGCTGTTGGAAAGATCCTTCTATGCCAGTGGTCCTTAAAATGGGTTCCCAAAACCAGCACATCAACATCACTTGGGAATGTGCTAGAAACACATAATCCCAAGCCCCACCTCAGACCTACTGAACCAGAAATTCTGAGGTTAAGGCCCCAGAGTCTGGGTTTTAACAAGCCCTTCAGGAGATGTCCCCGGGCCCTGATTCTCCATCCTGGTGGCACATTATCCACACCTGGGGGGCCTTTCAACTTACCAATACCTGGCACATCCGAGATCAATTAAACCAGAATTCTCTGACAGTAAGGCCTGGACTTCACTCTTCATTTACAAGTTCCCAAGTTGATTTAAGGCACTGTCAAATTTGGAAACCACTGTTGTAGGTGAGCGGCCCTGCCCTTCACCACTTCAAGCTAAACCTCACAGCAGAGGACATTTCCAATACCGCCTGCAGTGACCCTAAAGCAGCCTCAGTGCTGTGGACTGAGCACTGCATTCTAAGCAGAAAGGCCGACCTACACAATGCGGCTTCCACCCTAACAGGTCTTTTTGTCTAATATGCTACTTGGGTAGCAGAAAGAAATATACAGGTGCCAGTGATCAGGGCCAAGGGAGAATGAATTTGTTGATGTTCAAGAAAATAAAGTCAGTGCCTGGGCTGACCTCCATAACCAGCAGATTTTTTTTTTCTCTCTTATCCCCAACTTTCTCATCTTTACAATGGGAACAACAGTCCTTCATGGAGTATTGGGTGCTTAGCCCCATGCCGACGTATCACAGATGCTCAGCAAACTGTAGCTCTTATGATTGTGGACTGTCAGAAGCAGGGTTTTCAAAACTCATCTACACAAAACATTTAATTTCTCAGATGAAGAAAAGGAGGCCACAAGATGGGGAAAGATGCCCAAAGTCTCGAAGCGACTTCGTGGACTAGAACCTGAATGCCCCACGCAGTTCTGTGCTCTTTCCATTTTCCAGACTCCTGCCCATGAGGGGCAGATGGGCATCGGTGCTCCAAAGGGTCCCTGTTCTACAGAAGCAGAATGTTGCAAAAACTGAGCCTGGTGGCTCAATAGGGGAAAGTTCTGGAAGCTCTCAAGGAGTGATGGTTTACTCCTCTCCATCTGCCATCATCACAGTTCATGTCTGTGGAGGTAACAACTGTAACGTCGTTCACTTAAGATGAGGTGAAACAGGGGCACCTGGGTGGCTTAGTAGGTTAAGCGTCCGACTTTCGCTTAGGTCATGATCTCGCCGTTAGTGGGTTCGAGCCCCGCGTCAGGCTCTGTGCTGACTGCCAGCTCAGAGCCTGGAGCCTGTTTCAGTCTGTGACTCCCTCTCTCTCTGACCCTCCCCTGTTCACACTGTCTCTCTCTCTCTCCTAGAAATAAATAAAAATATTTAAAAAAAAAAAGAGGTGAAACAGCGCACTTGCACAAGGGCCTCTCAGCCCTCCCACTCCCTCCCCCTCCCCCACTCTGTGTGAGGCTGCCTGGGCTCTGAGAGTCTCCGGCAACTGAGAGCAGGGGCAGCTGCACCCCCATTTCCAGCAGCCTGAAGCACAACCCACAAGGAAGGCGGTCACCACTGAGAAAAGGAGCCCTGGTCAGAACCTGCTTTCCCATGTCAACCGGGATATCTACCTCCCGTCAGGTTCAGGTCAAAGGAGATCACGCTTGGGAAGCCCTGCTCTCAACAGGAAGGTGTTTATCTTCCAGTTCCTCAATCAGGTGCACACATCGAAAGAGCAGCGCCTCCCCTTCTTTGTTATTATTGCTTTGTCAGTGCCCTAAACCCCCCTTAGAATATTCCACCCCAGTACATATGGCCTCTGGACTGCGGACTGTGAACGTGCCACTCACTGTATGCTCTTGAGTCTAGATCCCGCTCTAGTTTATGTTCATCTTCACTTCAGAGTTCAGAGAGAGGGATAATTATGACACTCTCCTCAGAGTGGACTCTGAAGTCAAACCAACAGGGTCCGTCCGCCCACTGATCCACTTCTAAGTTCTGTAACCTTAGGAAGATCATTCTGACTCTCTGAAGCTTCAGTTTCTGCACCTGTAAAATGGGGATAGTTATGTGACCTACTTGGAGATTAGAATAAGGAATGAAGGATTCTGATTTTTTTGTACAAATTTTAATCTAAGAAATCATCTGTCTCAATTTCAAACCCTGTCTTTAAAAATGCACGGAGATAGCAAAGCCACACATCAACATTAGAACGCTCCTTTTACATCTGAGGAGAGAGGGAAAGGGATCAACCAGAGTTGGAAACGGGGTCCTGTCTGTCCTCCACAGGATTTACCCCCTTGAAAGTGTTCCAAGCCATCATGGTAAATTGTCAACACCCGTTAGAACATGCCCACATCTGTGTCTGAGTCACTAATCACTGCATTTGAGGATATTTAAATCTTGAGTATATTATCTGATGAAAAATAAACTTAAGGGAAGGAAGCACAATGGAAACCATATGCAAAACCTTTACACTGATCACTCTTACAAAAAAATCAAGTCATTAACTATACAAAAATCGTGTTTTTAAATTATTTTCCTAGGTTAGCTATCACCAAATTTCAGCTGTTTCCTGTTGTCACTTCCACTGTGGCTAGGTAAGCAAAAGTTTTATTAATAGCTGGATACTGAAGTAAGGTACGGAACTGCGAGAGGGAAAGGAGAAAGAGAAGCCAAAGAAAAGCCAAGGCAGCAAAAATCACGACCTATGCTGAATATAAGTGACCTATGCTGAATATACGTAACACTACAACTGTTCCCCGTTTCTTTGGCTGCATTTGAAACTTACATAACTACTTTCCTAATTGTAACATTAGAAGCCTGCAGAGAGAATCCTGAAAGTGGTAAGGGACTTATTTTTGGATGCTATGCCCTTGAAGCAGTAAACTACTAATCCTTGTGTTACATATCGTTTATTTTTCATAGCAACACAATGGCCATTACCTTTCCCCCAAGGTACCAGTGAAGAAAATGAGGCTCAGAGAAGGTTAGTAGGTTACTTTAAGGCCACAATGCTAGCAGGCAGTGGGACTGCAAGAGCCATCCATGTCGAACGTCTTTTCTGACTTCTTTCTCCAGCACCTTCTTCTGTCCTCACAGTTACACATCCTCTCTGGGGCTCCTCTTCCTCACCTCAACACTGCCTCTTAGGCTTCTTGTGGGAATGAAAAGGTGAGCAGGTGCATCTTTAACTACATACCTTAGAACAGACACTGGATATAGTAAGTGCTATATAAATAATGTTCTATTAACAATTAGGAAATAATTACCCTGGTACCTTTCTACCACTCACAACTTGCCCATTCCCCATGAAGTGTCCTAATGACTAACTTTAATTGGATAATAACTCAATCTAGACAGTAGGTTCATGAGGAATTCACACAATTATCTTACTTAACTCCTTATGACCCTATAAAATTAGGTTATTTTCTTCCCCCGGAGAAATAGGAACTACAATAAGGCAGATATATATGGAGTATATGAGTTCTGTGTGTCTATCTAAAATAGCTTTCAAAACAACAGTTCATCTTGATCAAGTATAGATTCCAGCAGAAACGAAGCAAGATTGTATAAAACATACTCCTAAGACATCCTTGTGTTATTCAGAAAGTTCTAAATGGACTGACCTAGATGTCTGTCTACAGAGTATCTACTCAGGGAAAATAGGTGCCATTGTTTGTAAGGAGTATGATTAATAAACTGCCTGGAATTTGAAGATACTCAAATATGGTGTTTGGAAGACAGCTCTTCAGAACAAAGGTAAATGTTTTCATTCACGGATAAACAGCACAGCTTACAGAGCACAGGGGCTTAGCATGATGACTCATGCATTCTCATGTTTTACTTGGTAATAACCAACATCTACTGTCTCTTCCCCTCTCTGGCTTGATTCTCTGGTGGACAGAGAAGTATCAGGTGACCCTGGCCCCCGTAATGTAAAAAGGCAAAGCTAACACATAAAATAGAATAATCAAGGGCCAAGGGGGAGACTGTAAAGAGGGGAGAGTGTTTTGAGAATGTAAAAATAGCAGTAAAAAGAACATTTTTTACAAAATTAGCTTATTTGCTCTTCCTAGATGTACAAAATTAACAACTATTGTTCCAATTTTATAGATGAGGAAGCTAAGGGCCAGCAAGGCAAAATAACCCAGATCCAATATTTGAACTCAGGAATCCTGACTCCACAGTTCACATCCTTAAGCATTCTACTCTATGATTTCAGAAAACACAAGAGAGAAACGTCAATACAGGATGGAGCGGTTAATTGGCAGAGGTTACAGGGAGTAGGTTATCTTGCACTCTGGCAAAGGATTGGTAGGATTTGGACAGATGAGAAGGGCATGGACAGGGCATGGGGTGCTGAAATGCGTGCTGCACACAAATGACAAGGTAGTTGGTCCTCCAGAGGCATGAGGGGATAAAAGGGAAACAACTACAAGAAAGCATGGTGGGGAGGGGGTTGGGGAATAAGAAACCTACAAGCGTATGCAAATGTCTCACTGGCCGCAGGAAATGTAAAGCAGAGGCAAAGAGCTGAGAAGTCTGGGCATCACCAGCACAGAGCTGCTAGCCGAAGATACATACAGAAACAGAGGAGATGGAAGAACAGAGTGCCAGAGTCTGGCTGTGAGGAATGGCCACCATTTGGAGACTGAATCAAGGAAGAGGAACATGTATTTTAGCAGTTTTATATATATATATATATATATCCCCATAAACTTCTATCTGGATTCATATGCCAGCTATGAAATTTAGAGCTCTGTTATGTTTGTCAAATTGGAAAATGTCTCTGGGTCTCATTTTATTCCAATATGAAATAGGAATAATAAGAATACCTATCTCACAGGATTGTTCTGTAGATGACAACAAACATGCCAATGATAAGAACAATGCCAGGCATGTAAGTGCTTTCTAAGTGTCTGGTTATTGTTACTGTTGTTGTTGTCATCATCGTGCTTCATGTAAGCATGGTCTGTAAACCACCTAAATGTATGTTCATAGAGAACTGGCTAGCCCAGAGAATCCCAGACAACAGTTTAAAAAACTGGAGTAGTGTTCCGTACCTCTCAATCTGGAAACACCTTCAAGATACAAAAGGTTAAGAGAAATAAATAAGCCGGATCCCAAAATTCCCATCCATAGTCACTAATTGTGACAAAGCAGTGACCATACTATCTTTCACACAAATACCTTCAGGGTCTTAGTAACTATTTCTCAGGAGAATGAACCTTTGCAGACCCCCCACGTGGGAGGGAGAGCAGTTTCCTGTAATGATTCAATGAAGAGGGCCAAGCACATTGTCAGGGCTCAGCCAAAGCCCTCAGTGGCAGGGAAAGGACCAGATTCCAAAAGGCCTGACTGGCTGTCTCCTGCTTTAATCACCAGACAAAGCAGATAAGTTGCAGAAAGGATAGAGAAATTAAACATGTCTGCTTTTGCGTTTTAGAGGCAATTAGGGATTTATAGCCAAAGTGGTGTTATTTTTTGGATCAGAGCCAGTAATTTTTTTTCTTTGAGGGAAGATAATTATACCATAATCACTAACGTTTTAAAAGAACATTTTAGAGCCACTGCTTTATTCCCCTGGAACAAGCACTGCTTAGTAAAAAAAAAAAAAAAAAAAAAAAACAATTAAAAAAAAAAAAATCTAGCCATGTCCCTTGGGACCAAGCAGCAGCTATGAGTATAAGGCCTTGGAGAAGCTTTCATAAGGAGCACCTTTGTTTTCAGAATAAAATAACAAAACAGAACAGCTACAATGGTTATCAAAATGCAGAGGTAACTTTGAATCCACAACCCCGTAGGGAGAACCCTAATTTTCGTAGATTCCTATAGTCTAGAATGTTCAGAACAGTTCAAGTCTCTAAAGTAATTAAAATTTTCATGACATTTTGTGAAAACAATCGTTCTCCTGGCCATACCCTTCCCTTATGAGCAACAAGGGTTGTCTTCAGACTTGTTCCTGCATGATGACCTCCAACTCCACATTACCTGAGTCTGAATCAATGCCACGTCTCAAAGTCTTCTGCTTTGGAAAGATAAAGCTGACAAAAAACATACACAGTGAATACACAGGGTAGGAGGAGAAACTCTAGGAAAAGAATGAGCTTCAGGATCTAGAAAGATGACAGGGAAGGGCTAATGGTAACCTTGATTCTCTACCTCTGAATGTAAAGCAACTACTATTTAAAATGTATAGGGGCACCTGGGTGGCTCAGTCGGTTAAGCATCCAACTTCGGCTCAGGTCCCGATCTCCCTGTTCGTGGGTTCGAGCCCCACGTCGGGCTCTGTGCTGACAGCTGGCTCAGAGCCTGGAGCCTCCTTCCAATTCTGTATCTCCCTCTCTCTCTGACCCTCCCCTGCTCACACTGTCTCTCTCTCTTAGAAATAAACATTAAAAAATAATAAATAAATAAAATGTACAAAAGTAAAAAGAATAGGCTTTAATACAAGACTGTTTGTAGTTGGTTTTACATCTTCCTTCCATGTTCTTACTGGTAAGTAAATACATACATTGATTCAATGCTATGTCCAACACCTAATACGTGCTAGGTGCTGTGCTCATCACTGAAGAGCAATGAGTGATTAAGAAAAGGCAGTAATTACAAAATATGCTTAAAAATTCACAGGAGACAATTCTGAAAATGTCCACTAACCTCCAATTTTCTTTCCCAAACCTACCACAGGAAGAAATGCTCTCAACTTTCAAAATCCTCACTTTGAAAATGAGCCTAACAATACAAATTCACTCTTTCATCTTAGAAATTGAAATAAACATCAAGGAAATCTCAAATATAATAAGGAATAATCATTATCTACAAATATTTTCCATTAAAATAAGACTTGAAAATTAACACGACTTTGCCAAAAAAGGCTTCAGAAAACACAAAATATAAATCTTCTTTTATAGTAATATAAAATATTATCAACATCTAGGATAAAGAATACTGTCATTCTGTCCTTTTCCTGTTGACAAATGTAATGCTATGCCCGCAAGAGACTGTTATCAACGTTTACATATATATTTCCGTCAAGAGATCTCAGATATCTAAATGAAGCAATCAGAGGTAAAGTTACTAAACAAAGGTCACTTTTTCCTTTGATTATTGACTCTTTACCAACAGCTTCCTGTGGGCCAGACTTGGTGCCTGGTGCTGAGGACAGAAGGGTGACTGAAACAGGAAGGAGATGACATTTATCAAATAATCCTACTAACATTAAGTGTAAACCCCGATAAGGAAGACTACCCAACGTCTGGAGAGGCGTTCACGCCAGGAATCAAAGGCGACCCTGAAGGATTGACGCCCAAGCTACTCTCCTCAGGACACCGAGGTCACAGGGAGTTTGTAGACGCAGCAGGAACGGAGGTGGTTTCCAGCCCCACGGTCCTCCCTCCCTGTCCCTCTGGAGCACAGTGGTGGCAGTGGATCACAGCGCGCAGGGTAGAACTCCACTGCTAAACCGGAGTTCTGTACACCTGACCAGACAACAGCCATGCCGTCCCTGTGCTGCCCCGTCCCCCCTCCGCCTCCACAAGGCCGGCTCCTCACATTACTGAGGCCCCATGGGCAGGGTCATGACGGTGACACAGAGCAGCAGTATTGGGGAAATACGGAAGGGACAGAGGACGAGGGTCTGTCCGTCCCTCTTTCCTCCGGTCCCCATATGGCTGTGGCTGGACAGCATGGTCAAAGCCACTTCTCCCCTCCTCCTAGCTCCTTTACAAGAAAAACACCCAGAGCCTGGGATTTCTCAACCCCAAAACAGCTCAACGATGGGAAGCCAGCTGCTTTCAAAAAGAAACAACACAAGTATTCTTTATTTTATAAGACCTTTTCCATTTCCAGAAAAAAAAAAACCCTCTATATTAAATACCACAGCTGCTTCAAGTTAATAAAATCTGAATTATCTTTGCTTGGAACCTGATCACTAGTTTTAAGTTAGGAAGTTGGATTTCTAGGACTATTTCTCATCTTATGATTTGAATCCTTCCTTTTTGTGCTGGTAATAAAATTGAATATGTGGTCATTTTTTTCTTCCTAATTCAGGTTGATAAGGATACATTTTAAACCCAAGTCCTCATATTTAAAAAGCTATGTAACCAAACTGGTGGTTGAAAATAAAAGCAATTCCAAGTCTGGAATGTACCTCAGCATTTTTAATCAATTAATGTCACTGGTTCTTTTCTTCTACTTAATATTTAAATGTCATATTTTATGCCTTAGGATTAACATATTTCTTTTTTTTTTTTAATGTTTTATTTATTTCTAGGAGAGAGAGACAGCGTGAGCAGGGGAGGGTCAGAGAGAGAGGGAGTCACAGACTGAAACAGGCTCCAGGCTCTGAGCTGGCAGTCAGCACAGAGCCCGACGCGGGGCTCGAACCCACGAACCGCGAGATCATGACCTAAGCGAAAGTCGGATGCTTAACCGACTAAGCCACCCAGGCGCCCCAGGATTAACATATTTCTGAAGAATGTTTAAAGATACAGGAGACTGGAGGTGCCTGAATGGCTCAGGAGGTTAAGTGTCCAACTTCAGATCAGGTCATGATCTCATGGTTTGTGAATTGAAACCACACATCAGGCTCTGTGCTGACAGCTCGGAGCCTGCTTCGGATTCTGTGTCTCCCTCTCTCTCTGCCCCTCTCCCTCTCTCTCTCTCTCTCTCTCTCAAAACTAAACGTTTAAAAATGTTTGAGAAAAAAAAAGATACGGGAGACTGTTGTCATAATGATTCAAAAAGGCAGGCAACATATTAAACATTTTAAAGGATGCCTGGGTGGTTCAGGCCATTAAGCATCTGACTTCAGCTCAGGTCACGATTTCACAGATCATGGATTCGAGACCTGCATCGGGTTCTGTGCTGACAGCTCAGAGCCTGGAGCCTGTTTTAGATTCTGTCTTCCTCTGTCTCTCTGCCCCTTCCCCACTCACGCCCTCTTTCTCTCTCTCAAAAATAAAATAAACATTAAAAAAATTAAAGCATCATTTTAAATCATTTCATTGACTCTAATTAGTGAGTTTTAGGACACTAAACATCATTTAATTCAACTTGTGTCTTAGAAACAAGCAGCAGAAATATGAAAATTCACAGAGTAAGTTAAACGGTTCAATTACAGTATTTTTCTATGTACCAGGGTAGGAGAAACACCAAAATACTAACTGTGCTAATCTCTTGTTGGTGGCATTTGACCCTGGCACATAGTTTTCTGTATGTTCAATAAAATGAAAATGCAATATTCTCACAAAATTGAAAAAAAAGTTATCTTTACCGTGTTTTTTTTAAAGTAAAAAAAAAATATAGAAACTCTGCTACCAATAATAGGCCTCCACAGTATAACCAGCTATTTTTATCTAATGAAAATCAAACTCTTGGCTAGGACTTTACTGGAGGGAAAACTGCTTGGGTACAGAGGGGAAAAATCTTCAGGAGCAGATCAGGGAAGCTAGTAGACAGATAATTCTTTCAAAAGAACTAAATATTAATGTAAATGTCCTATTTTTTTTTTTTTTTTGCACAGTTCAAGAGAAGTCTTTGTAAAATATAAGCATTGTTACACTGGCTCAAAAATATCATCATTTTAAAAACTAAAATTTTCTTACTCTACCATAGAATAATCCCCCTGGCACCACCACCACCACAAAAAATATTTTATGGTAAGCGCCAGAAAAGGAGACAAAAATGAATGATTCACCCTTCAGTGTGTTTTGCCCCATCCCAGGCACAGCCAGCCCTCAGGCCCCGACTTGTGAAAGTGCAAACTGTCGTCCTATCCCTCTTCCTGTCCAGGCTCCCCCCTGCCCCACCCTGGTCAGGGGTCTGGGTCCCAGGGGCTGATTGTAGGGTC
Organism: Proteles cristata cristata; assembly: GCA_017311185.1. Lineage (NCBI taxonomy): Eukaryota > Metazoa > Chordata > Mammalia > Carnivora > Hyaenidae > Proteles > Proteles cristata. The sequence continues at coordinate 369,228 of JAESUZ010004230.1, read as the reverse complement.
CGGCGAGAGGTAGGTGGCTCCAAGCCTGTGGAGAATCCAGTCCAAGGCAATCACCACTAGCCCCCTCGCCCGTTCTCAATGCAAATGCAAGGGAGGAGGAGACTAAAAACTTTACCTAAAACATGCTGTGTGTAAGCTTTCCAACAGCCTCTGAAATCACGCACTCTCAGAAACCCATGAATTTCATCACTGACCCCCAAAGCCAGGAACACCCTAGGGCCACACTGTTTGACAGCCTGTGCAAGACAACACAAGACAGTCCCAAGGACAAGGGGCTGCTCTGCTTGGCAAGCTGCCAGATGGCCCAAGCGTGCCCAGTAAGTGATTACGGCGTACATCACCCACACGGCACTAGGATTACACCACAGGAAAACTGCTCCAGGAGTGTGAAGACAGCACTCCTAACCTCAGAAGTCTGCAGGTACTCCAAGCAACCAGAACAGAACACCCGGGCAGCCACAAGGAGCCAGGGGGCTGTGCATGGCCACTGTCTGGCTAATGTCTTCCAGTGGGTTTGGATTTCACACATTCTGCCTGGTTGGCAAGGGCTTTCTGAACCTGACGACTTATGTGGAGAAGAGTTATGCAGATCTGGGTTTTTCAAAAATGCAGTTTCACCCCCGCAACATACTCAACTTTGACTCCTCTTATTTCCAATGCTATTTTATAGGCCTGGGGAAGGGGAAACGGGAATCTCAAATGGTAACAGTGTTAATAAAAGATTAGGCTATGCCATTCAATGAGGTCTAATCTATAAAATATGTTAAAACAAGAATACAAACAAAAAGCCTTCAGAACTCGTCAAAGGAGTTTACAAGAAGGAGAAGCTCTCTGATGGGTGTTAATGCATCTTAAACACCTTGCTCTCACATGGGTTCGTCTTAATGCCCTTTTGCACTATGGGTGCAGGCTTTAGGCTAAGGCCACCTTCTAGTTACTAGATGTAATATTTTCCCATTTATATAAGGTGAAGACCATTTCTATTGATTATTTAGGCATATTTCTTTTTAAAATCTGTTTACATTTAAAAAGAATAAATTCAGGGGCACCTGGGTGGCTTAGTTGGTTAAGTGTCTGACTCTTGGTTTTGGCTCAGGTCATAATCTCATGGGTTCGTGGGTTTGAGCCCTGCATCAGGCTCCAAATGGATAGCATGGAGTCTACTTATGATTCTCTCTCCCTTTTCCTCTCTCTCTCTCTCTCCCCCCCTCTTCCTCTTTCCCTTCTCCCCTTCCCCAACTTGCTCTAAGAAATATTTTTTTAAAAAACTCAATGAATTTAAACAAACTACTTTTTAAGATAACCATATGGACAGAAGACATGATAGGGGTATAGAATGACTGGAGTGTGGCCATGGCTGGGGAATATACTTTTCATGTGCATGCAATTAAAATAAAACAAAACAAAAATCTAAACAACTAGGAAATGTCCCATACCACAATATCATCTTAGTTTTTCTTGGGAATCAATATTTACACTCATGGGGAACATGTGAGCAGACAGTTCACTTTCAAATCACGTTTAATATTTTCTGCCCAGGGCAGAAGCAGGAGGCCTGTCCCACCCCCCATCCCTGACATGATCTATTGAGTTCGGTGAACACTGAAACTTCTATCTCTGCGGGGAACAGAGTCTGCATCAAACAGTGCCTACTCTCAAGGTAACCACAAACTGAAAGTATTAACATGACTTTAATCCAGTAGGCTTAGCACCCTGTCTGCTAAAACCCTAAAACCTTTTTTCTTAAAATCTCTCACAAGGATCCTATTTTTTTGGTTTTACTGATGAGCCCATTCAACTGTTTAAGAAAATGCAGCTCAACAAGACAGACTAGAATGAGGGGCAGATCAAAATTCAACCCTAAAGCTGAGTGCCCTTCCCCCACCCCCACCAAACAAGAGTGTGTTTGGGAACATAACCTAGGGAGCCTCATTTTTATACTGAGAATGAGAAATAGGACATGCCATAAGAAAACCTGCACCACTGTATATATCACAGAAGAAGTGGGAAATCACTGAAACATACCTGCTCAATGGCATGACTGATACATTGTGCTCTGTAATGGAAACACCCAACCTATTCATTCAAAGGAGTTAATTTTTTTTTATGTTTTATTTATTTATTTTAGAGAGGGAGAGATAGAGAGCGAGGAGGGGAGGGGAAGGGAAGAAAGAAAGGGAGACACAGAATCCCAAGCAGGCTCCACACAGTCAGCGCAGAGCCTGATGTAGGGTTCAAACTCACGAACCCGTGAGATCAAGACCCGAGCTGAAATCCGGAGGTGGATGCTTAATTGGCTGAGCCTCCCAGGTACCACTCAAAGGGGTTTAGATGCAGCTTTGAGACGTACACAACGCTTCTCCCAGTGTGGGGGCAGAGCGTGGCCTTCAGCAGACAGATCTCTCTGCATAAGCATCATATTAAGTGTACAGAGATGGAGGCTTTAGAAGACAGATGTCTCTGTGTCACTACAGCCAAGCTGGTCCTCACTCATGGTCAGGAATACTGCATTAAGATTAAGAATCCCTAGTACAGAAAGTTCCTTGGCTCCAAGGAGACGGTAAACAGGAGTCACTGCTCACGATCATGAAGTGGATTTGGCACGTTTGCAACGACTTGACTCCATGTGCTAAATCTAAATGATGTTTGTCAGGGAAGAACAGGGAACGGAGGAGGAAGAGAGGACAATCGCGTCAACAGCTCCTCTGGGCAAACCATTTGAAAAATAAGCGACTTCATCCATTAGCACACCACAGCCCACTAAAGGGATCCAGGTAATAACCTTCAGACAAGAGCTTCCTTACCCTGCCTGCAGCGAGGAACTCTTTACTTCTCACTGATTACTGGATCCTTGAAAAGTAACGTGTCTTGTATGAGAGCTAGTCAATACGTGAGCTGGATCATGTTTTTGTTTCCCCATCTGCTGAAATGCTGTTGTGGAGCCATTTTGAAGAGAAGTAGCCAGTATTTTGAAAGCTTTCCCACCCTTCATGCAATAGGATTCACCACTACTTAGGCCAACTCCATACCTTTTGCCCTCTTTGTGATTGCTGCGAGCACAGCAAGCTTTCTGTCCAGGGTTCCAATGGAATGAGGGTCCTGGCTCTGAGGACTCACTGTTTCTAGAGGAAAAGAGGCTGGGGCACACACGAGTGTAGGACCACAGGGCGCAAGAACGTCCTGGACAACAGAGGCCCAGCAAGTGTACTGAAAATAGAGGCACCTGAGAGAGCATCTCATGATACCAGTCTGTTCACCTCTCAGGACACTGGTATCGTCGGAGAAATAAATACTGAACTACTTCTGAGGAGTCACTCATTTCACATGATGCACACAGGAAAGGATGCTGCAGTCAGTCTTGGGCCTGGCACACATCTCGGTATTTCTGAGGCCAGGGTTTGGGAGATATCAGCCCGAACTCATCAAGTCCTAGGTCTCCATTCCTGGACAAGCCAACTTAAAAGCCAACTCTTCTCCTCATTTCTTTGTGCGATTTTAAATAATCACAGCTTGGTACCATTACTTTGACAGAGAAAGACAAATCATCTTTTTGTTGTTGTTGGAAAAGCTGTTTTGCAGTTTTCTCGAAATATCCACATGAGCTTTACATAAGCTTTCAAGAAGATCCATTCTGCTCCCCAAACCCCACTGCCAGCATCCATAAATTTTGGTCAGAAACATCTTCTGATCTGAGTGTATGTAAAATCTTTAAAGCAGTACAGAAAAGCCTGAGTCGTCACGACCTTCACAATCAGGAGGGAGTGGACTACACACAGGAGTTAATAGACACCTGATGAATTCATCTCAGACAGATACACAATAGTCGTGAGAACTTTCTCATAATAATCAGGGTCACGACTAATAAAAAACAACCTAAAGACATATGTTATGCAGAGAGGGTGGGAATATTGGACCCTGTTACAAGATGGCCATGGGGTGCGATACCTAGAAAACACTGACCTGAGAGCCCCCTGATATTAGGTTTCATCAGACTGAAATCAGACATGTTTTCCAAACTTCTTTTGAAAAATTAAAGAAAAAAGGCCCCATTCCCTGCAAACTGCAGACAGAATAGGTCATTACTCAGACCTCACTTTGCTTCTGTTTTTGGAGAACCTTGGTATGAAATTATCTGCCAGCCTCCAGAGCCTGTATTTACCAAGGTCAGCCCCATTTAGACTGGCCATTTACACTCCCCGGCCTTCATTTAGTGCAACAGCATCTAAAATGTACAGAGCTTGAAGAGACAGCACCACAACAAGCCTTTCTGCACTTTCTTTACTTCTTTTTCTTTTTAACTTGAAGAGAGAGTAAGAGAATTCTTCACCCAAAAAGGTTCCAAGATGGATTTCTCAGCTGCTTCTCACCTTAGGAATGAAGACTATCTCCTTTAAGTGTTACTGGCAACATGCAACATCTCTAACTCAGCTGAACTCTTTTTCTTGTAAATGAAAAACACATTTTCAGACTTTCTGGTGGTACTTATCTAATCATGGGCTGCAACATGCCAAATGATATTTTCTATTTTTAAAAAAGGGTAGATGAGAAAGATAAAAGGAATGCTTGGAAGAAAGGCAGGTACGCTTACAGAAAGAAAATGTCTCATATTATCACGTTTACACAACCTAAAACCTTGTATTAAGGGCGGGCGGGCAGCATCACCCGGGTGGCTCAGTCAGTTAAGTGTCCAACTCTTGATTTCGGTTCAGGTCATGATCTCACAGTTCAAGAGACTGAGCCACACATCAGGCTCTGTGCTGACAGTGCACAGTCTGGCTGGGATTCTCTCTCTCCCTCTTTCTCTGTTCCTCCCCTGCTCATATTCTTTTTCTCTCAAAATAAAAAAAATAAAATAAAAAAACATTAAAAAAAAAAAGGTTAGCCATTCTTTGCATTTGACTGTGTTGACAATCTGGAGTCCAAAGTTGAACACTTATACCAAATTTATTTATAAGCCAAGGGCCACTTGCCCACTGTAGGCTTTTCTGCATATTTCTATGACACAATAGACTTTCAAATGCCTACACTTTCCACCAACTCACAGAAGCATAGAAGAGTCTCAACAAAGACCATAAGACCAAATGGCCACCAATGCCAAAGGCAGTCACCATCAGCCCCTTTACAGATTCCTGCTATAAATTCTATGAAGCATTATTATTATCCCAAGTATACAGAAGAGGCAAAGGTGATGTACTGGGAGCAACAAAGCAAGAAGATACAGGAGCTGGTACTTGAGGCAGTCTGCCTCGATGGCCGGAGCTCATAAGCTTGGCGTAGCCACTCTGTCATTGGTACTGCTGTAGTTATGATCGTGAACAAGCACTATCTGGAACACGTACATTCATCTCTGGGCTTTTGGGCTGCCAACAGAGTGGTTACTGGTTCAGAGGATGTGCCTCTGCAGTCTTTGATATTCTGCCCTTCCCTTGGCTCTGGGCCTTGCTTCCTGGGCCACCTGTTGAACTCTACATCCAGAATCCCAAAGCCAGGGCTGGCAAGCCCAGCTGAATGACTTATAGCTGCCGACCTGAGCCTGACTTTTTTTTTAAGTTTATTTATATTAGAAAGAGAGAGAAAAAAAAGAGAGAGCAGGGGAAGGGCAGAGAAAGAGAATCCCAAGCAGCCTCTGCACTGTCAATGTAGAACCTGATGTGGGGTCTGATCCCATGAACCATGACACCATGACATAAGCGGAAACCAAGAGTCAGATGCTTACTGACTGAGTCACCCAGGTGCTCCCTGAGGCTGTCATCTGAAGTCACTAAAATTCTCCTTTCCCATGAGAGAGTTTTCTACAATTCTGAGACTCACCCACCTGCCGTGCAGGGCTGTGGCCACTGTCTCCGCATGTGTCCACGTGGCCTAGGCCCACCTGCTGCCTAAGCCAGCATCTGGGCCTCTGGCCAGCAGCAGCCACATGGCCTCACCTTGGGGGGCTGTCAAGGAGAGAGGAGACCACAAGTCCAGCCCCATCTGCATTCCATCAGCTCCTTCCAGCACCTGGACCAGACTTCTCCTTCCAGAGCCTAACACTTTGAGACTTCTTCTCGCCCCTGCATTCCACTGGAGGGTTGAGTTCAGGTTGTCACCTGACCAACACAGCAGCCCATGCCGGGGATGACCCAGTCCTTCCCATGGCTGCTTACTCTTCCAGGTCCCACCTGATGCCAGTCAGGACCCGGCCTTCTCAGCATCATCAGCAACAGCCTTTGCCCACGGGGTCAGAACTCAGTCAAACGTGGGCTGGAATGCTAGGCCAGCTGCAGGCCAGCTGTGAAACCCGGGGCAAGTCCAACACCTCAACTCCCCTTTTGTCAGCTGTAAAAAGGCAAATAGTAACGTTACTGTGAGGCTGAGTGATAACACACACAGTAAGTGCTCAATGAATGTCAGGGAGTGCTATTTTATGATTTTTATTATTCTCATCATCACTAGAACCGCCACTACCAAGTGCTACTTTTACAACGTCAAAGTTGTCTCAGTAGAGAATTGTCATAGCGACCATATACACAATGCCATACAGTCCTGTATGTGCTCTGTGTGCTCTGGGGCTACAGAGAATGAAATACCCAGCAAAAAATGAACAGAAGTGAAAAAATCTCTTAATCTCTGTAGGCCCACGTTTCCTCATGCAAAGGAGAGAAGTTGGATGCACGGAGAGTTCGTATTCCTAAATACTTTCCCTAAGAATAAAGCTGACAGACCTGTAGGCTGATTTCAACCTCCTCAATAGCCTAGGAAGAGAGGACAAATCTTAAAGGTCCCCAGATGACACTGCTTGTTAAAAACTTTGTTTCCTGAAAAGAAAACCAGGTTTGTCTTTATTCCTCAGACCATTTTCTGAAGCTTATCCTGTGAGATCAGCATTTTTATCTCAAAGAAATAAATGACAGCTGAGAAAAGTAAAAATAAACTCAGTACGTTTTGCAACTTCAGAAAGGTTAAACAGTGGAAAGCCAAAAGGTTCAAAGTATTAACATAATTAGGGAAAAGGGCAAGGTACTCGAAGCTTGAAATTTCCAGATGCCTCATGATGACGGCTTGACAAGTGTAAGTTACATTCCAAATTTTCTGTTGTGAGAGAAAGGTGGAGGGATGGGGTGTTACACAACTTTGCAGTGAGACTTACTCGAACCAGTTTCCTTTCCTGGTTTACACAAAGTGACATCCTTTCTAATACAAGGAATGCAGAAAACCCCAATGGTATTCAGTCATGCTCACTCACCAGATTGAGTCTAAAATGTGACTTTATATCTTATCGGAATATTCCTATGACCTGTGAGCACAGGATTCATTTCATAGAATCCTGAACGAGTGGCTTTACCACAAAATTCCCAGAAGGCAGATTTGAATCTATGTGGAAATTCTATACCGAAAGAACTGTCCCTTTGTTCCAATTTCATGAAATGCTCATTACCTGAAGGCAATAAACACATTTAGGGAGGGGGCTTCCAGGCCAAGAAACCTGCAATGGCAGTGACCATTGCCCACCCTTCTCCTTCTCACCTTTCTTTGACATCACAACCCAATGTTGGTCACCCTCAGAGACCATGAGTAAATCCCACTGGGGCCACACCAATCACAGTAAAATTACGTCTTATCGTGGAGTTGGGGTGTGACTTGCACTATCTGGCAAGCTGATGTAAAGGTGCAGTCTGTTTCAAGGCTTCTAGGAAAGCATCTTTCACACTTACAAAGAGATACGAAGAAACAGTGTCTTGTTGCTGCCGTTGGAGGCTGTCCAGATGTGATGTTAGGACCTGTGGCAGCCATCTTGTGACCATGAAGAGACCAAGCTGACATGCTAAGAATGACCAAGAAGAACATGGGTCTTTGACAAGGTCACCAAACTATTCAGCTCACTGACCTGAGAATCACCCCATCCTTTCACCTAAGACAACATGTTTAAGCTGTTTTGATTTACAAGTTCCATTACCTATTGCTGAGAATACATCTACAGTAACAGAACTGGACTCATGGAAAAATGTTAGAGAAAACTCTAGTTTCTTCATTACATGTGCCCTCCAAAGGGCATCCAGAAATGGGTTGCTCTGCCTCACCCCAAACGGCAAGGTATGAAAAGAACAAGTTTTAAGAGTGTGTTAGCTTGAACTGCATGGACACTCACCACCAAGGACGGAACTTGCACACCTCAATAGGATGTGTGTAGATACCTCTATATAAGGGCACAATGTCTTAAACATGCCCGTGTCGGATTCTGCAAATTGTGAAATGACAATATAGAAACAAGCCTTCTAAACTACATATGGAAATGATGGAAGAAGATTAAAATAAAAAAATCAGTGACTACAATATCCATCGACAAATGCCAGGTACGACTGCTATTAGAAATCACGGGCCAAAGGAGTGCCTGGGTGGCTTAGTCGGTTGGGCGTCCGACTTTCGCTTAGGTCATGATCTCGCAGTTTGTAGGTTCGGGCCCCGCGTCGGGCTCTGTGCTTACTGCCAGCTCAGAGCCTGGAGCCTGTTTCGGTCTGTGACTCCCTCTCTCTCTGATCCTCCCCTGCTCACACTGTCCCTCTCTCCTAGAAATAAATAAAAAACATTAAAAAAAAAAAAAGAAAAGAAATCACGGGCCAAAATCATGGCCTGGGATTTCAAAGTTTTTAAAAAATGCCTTAGGGGTTTAAAATAAAACTGAGGACTCAAAAGTTTTATCAATCCTACGCAAACAGAACACTAAACCTGCTTCTTATTCAAAGTCCCTTTAACTAGAAAAAAAAAAAGAAGAAGAAGAAGAAGAAGAAGAAAAAAGCCCCCCAAGCTAGTCTCATTTATCGGGAAGATGTAATTCAGAGAACTCTACACATATTAAAGGAAAAACCTGGTTCATTGATGAAAAACTTTTATGACAATACCCACACCTCAATCAACCTTCCTGCCTTTAAAACAAACTTACAGGGCACTTGGGTGGCTCAGTAGGTTAAGCGTCCAACTTCGGCTGAGGTCATGATCTCACAGTTTGTGGGTTCAAGCCCTGCGTCAGGCTCTGTGCTGACAGCTAGCTCAGAACCTGGAGCCTGTTTCAGATTCTGTGTCTCCCTCTCTCTGACCCTTCCCTGCTCATGCTGCCTCTCTCTCAGAAATAAATAAAACATTTTTTAAAAATGATAAAAAAAAAAAAAAAAGAAACATAAACTTTCAATGAAGTAGGCTTTACCCCAGTGGAGAGCTCGACACAGGACTAGATGATACTGCCATCAAAACCTGAATGGTGATTACATGCTAATAAGGGAATAAGGAAGGGGCTAAAAGAAAATGGGGTGGGGAAGCAGTTTTACTTCCAACGGGAGAATTGCTCAAGGTTTCTCGGACACGTGACACAACAGCTGTGGTCCTAGAGAGATGAAGGAGCCGACCAAGGGACCAGCTACCCTAAGCCAGGTGAGAAGACATCGTTGCTGGCACCACGCTGGTGGGGTGGTGTTATTTGTAAAAAGGTACAGCCCGTCACTAACCTGCTCTTCCATGTGGACCAGGTTATGACGACAGAAAATTCTGTTTTTAAATTCAAGGTTAAAAGCCCTACAAATGGTAAAGTGCCCTCATTATGAATCTTCCAAAAACGCGTGAGGTTTGAAGTTGCTCCAAAAATAAACTTGTTGCTGTCTGATGTTTCATACTGCATCTGTGAAGCAGTAAATTAAACCTAGTTTTGACTTGGGACGTGTTATCGCCTTTGCGATACCTAGAGGTTCCCCGGGCTCTTCTCACGCTGGAGCAGAGAACCGCTGCTCCTGTGGAATTCTGGTAAATGCGTGCCAGTGCTCAGATGATAGACACACTGCACCGCAGAACCACCTTCGAAACAGTGACCTAAGTGGGCAAGGCCAATGGGCAGCAGGCTGAGGATTCCTGGGCCCTCATCTGATTACACTAGCACGTGGCGGCAGGGGCAGCTTGGAATTCGCCGGCCGAAAACCAAACCAAACCTTTTTTGTGGCATACTCTTTCTTACAGCCCTAGCTCCTGACAGGCAGCATTTGCCACACGATTTATTAAAAATTAAATGATCAGCCACAGCACAAAGAGGACACTGAAATCCTGGGATCGGAACAAGTGATAGCCACATGCCAAGCCCATAAGCATGATTTGGACCCACCCAGAGTGCCATGGTGGACGCGGTCTATGTGATGAAGGTAAGCCAGATGCCCAGTTTTTAAAAGAGATTTGCAGAGCAGCAAGGGAAAGGCCATGGAAGTCTGGGAACCCTGATGAAATTCCTATTTTGCTCCTGACCCATCAGGACGTACATCTCATTATTCCATTTCCAGATGAAAGAACAGAGGCCCTAAGAAGTAAATGAACTTGCCCAAGGAACGTACTATGGCTGAAATGTGAATCAAATCCATGTGGTTCCAAATCACATGAACTTTTTCCTCATCACATCGCCTCACTTGGTCAATTAGGTTCAATTCTTCTTTATTCCTTGAGTAACCAGGGGAAACAAGATATTGGAAGGTCCTTCCTAAAACTTTTAAGTTCCTAGAGAAGAGGACACTGAAGAACATTGCATGAAATGAAGACTTGAGTTTCACTCAAAATCACCTCAGGTGAACGTCACAACCAGCAGGTTAAGAATCTTTTCTGAGGAAGAACGGAAGGCAGGGCCGCACGCGCACCTCATGCCTATAAAAGGCACATATTCCTGCATCTTGGAGGTCACATTCTCTCAAGCCTCTGGTTTCTACTCTGACAATTCCTACTGCAGCAAGGGCCTCTCTCTTCTGTCCTCTGTACCAGCTCTCCTCGGACAAGTTCTCTGAGAAGTCTTCACCACCACCACCAGCAGCAGCACTGCACCCCACAGCCCACAGTGCTCAGGGCTCCTGGGACATTCTTAGCATGGTGGCTGGATGTTCCCAGGAACCCTGTTCACTGCTCTGGGACTTCCCCAGGCAGTACCGGAGTTCAAGTTCCCTTCCTCACCAGTACTTAGCACGCTGCCTTGCCTTTGAATTGCATATTCAAACAGATACCACTCACTGATCCTTCACCTGATGCACGGGGCAGAAACGGCAGCAGTCAAGATGAGGGACACTGGAGGGGTTCAGAGCAGGTTCTACCTCCATGTCCCCTTGGTCTTCTCTTAAACATGGTGCCTTGGTCTCCTAATCAGTAAACAGGATTGAGGGTCTGGCTCAGCTCCTCACAGAGCTGTTGTTGGGGTAACAGGCAAAAAAAGATAAGGAAAGGCTGATACCGAAGAGTGGCTGAGAACATAATGGGGGCTCTGTTAGCATTCCCTCACTTCCCATCCCCGTACCCAGCTTCATTTCCTTCCAGGCACTCACTGTCCAGCAGACACATTATATATTTGGTTTTGCTTATCACCTGGCCCTGACCTACTAGGATAATAAGCCTACCAGGAGAGGACACTTGTTTACTTCTCTGGGGTATACTGGCACCTAAGACAGTAACTGGTATGCACAAGACCTCAGGTATTTCTCTGAATGAATGAATGCACAAATTAACAACTGAATCAATGACTGAACTAACAAATACTGACTGGCCAACTTAGCATACAGTCTAGAAGACACCTGAGGGGGATGCCCTGGTGGCTCAGTTAGTTAAGTGTCCAACTTCAGCTCAGGTCACTATCTCACTTTTCCCAGGTTGGAGCCCCACATCAGGCTCTGTGCGGACAGCTCAGAGCCTAGAGTCTGCTTCAGATTCTGTATCTCCCTCTCTCTGCACCTCCCCCACACATGCTCTGCCTCTATCAAAAATAAACAAACATTAAAAAAAAAAAATAGAAGACACTTGAGGGACATTAACAAAGCTCAAGACCCTACACTGGCATTTGATGTTAATAATTACAGGGTTATTGCATTTTTTGTCTTAGTCACAAAGCAAAAGCAGCACCTGAAGAAAATTCCTAGACATGAATTTATTTTTGATATCATTCTAGGTGACAAAGGAGTCCTCTCACCCACACCGTACCTGTCCCCAGCTTCACCATTATTAATGCTGTGTGAACCCACAAACTCACTTACTGATGGAACTATATGCTTTAGCAGAGCCCTCTAGAAAGGCATAAAGGCTCTGTAAGAAAATCTATCACTCCAGTTGGCCAGCTGCCTAGCTTCAGGTTTCCCCAAAGGCTAGTCTTTGATTGATCAGTGGGCGGGGCCTTCCTACCCCCAAGGTAGCATGGTAGAGGCCAAGTAGGAGCCTCCAACTGCCCAAAAGGAAATAGCATTGTTTCCTTTGGGACCAGGACTGGGGGAGTAGGAGAATCCCCACCTCCCACAATCCTCTCTGGATATGTTCCTTCACATTCTGTAAATGAGTCTGCCTCCTTTTTTTGTCATATTCCTGGTTGTGGGCAATGTCAAGAAAACTTGGGCAGGAAGTAAAGACAAGATAAAGGTACTGAATTTTAGGATCACCATAGTTACCTGTTCAACTTGCTTGAAAACCCTAAGTCAAAAAACATCATGTGACTCTGCTCAATGTATGAGCTGGGTTTTGGTAAATTTTATGTCAAAAACTGGCATTTTTTTAGAAAAGCTTTCCTCATAATGGAATTAAAACGTTTCATTTCACGCCACACATACCCACAATCTTGGTTCTACTGCAAATATACTACACCATCTACAAATGCTCCTGAGTACTTTTTTTCCTATTTTAAAAAAAAAAGGTCTTTTCATTCCTTTCTTCTCAATATCCCATGGTGAGAAAAGTGATTTATCACCTGCCAGGGCCACTACTCACTATTCCCACCATAAACCCTTCCTTTGTGACAAAATCCTTATCTTAAAAGATAGCATCAACCATTACTGCTTTCTATGTCAGTGTCCTTTTATTTAAGAAGGACGCTCTTCCTTCATTATAAATCCTTAAGCATATTAGTAGAAGACACGTTCACAGTAAATGCCTTCGGTGGGAGGCAATCCAGCTCAAGCGACATTCTTGCTTCTAAGCAAGGGCAAAATCCCTAAGCAAACATGTTCTGCAGAGGCTCTGTGCTCAAGTACATTTTTCAAAAACCAGTGGTCTGTGGTTGACGTCAGCTCCAGAGGGCCACATACCGTTTCAATCAAAGCCACAGCTGCCAGAGGGTGGGCCCTGCCTGGGAAAAGAGCCTTGAGGGCTCCATCCATCTCCACGGAGCAAATGGGCCCACCTCATCAAGAGAGGCTGCCCCCAGGTTCACTTCCAAGTCAGCTGCTGAGAACCCCCGAGAGCAGAAGCCGTGCCCTAAAACTTGGGCTGGTCACAAACGCTTCCCAAGTTCTGTTCATTAACCGTAGCTTCCTCTCTCGCAGCCAACGCTGAGACAGAGTCATGACAGGACAAAGATGGAAGGCAGGGGTAGGTTTGATGAAAACATCCCAGGCAATGCTCTACTTACCGTGAGCAAGGGACAGCACGACTGTTCTCAGAAAATTAAGTAGGTTTGTGTCAACAGAATTTTGACTCACACATACATACAAATCTTAAAAATAACTTCAATTAGCATCTTACTTTTACAAGTATGCCAGCTGTACTGAAACAACTAGGATTCGGGTCTCTATAGTCATTCTCTCTTTTCAAACTTGGTAATAAAAAATAAAGTATCAAGTCTGCTGGCTCATAGCTATATGTTTTCTAAGTCCGATTCTTTTTTAACTCTCTTTCAAAAGTTTTCATAAGCTCTTCCAATGTATCAAAGCTTATGTAGTCAGATTGCTAGTTATTCACTCTGTGGCCTGGAAATCCAATACTATGTTCTGTTCCAGTGGAGAAAAAAGTAAAGAAGTCCTAGATCGATTAATCACCAGGCTTAAAATATCATTAACTTCCATCTCCTCCTTCCTGTATGTTTCTCTTCTTCTTCCATGGGCCAGCCTCAGGACCTCGCATGGATGTCAGAGAATCAAGCTATCTGGTGATCTCTATGTGAACAACTTCCATAAATCATACCATACATTCCAGCTGTCATTACAGCATACAACTCAACTGCAGCTGGTAGCTTCACCGGTCCAGGCATACCTGAGTCCTTGGTAGGACTTTTCAGTCAGCAATACTGAAAAGGAGACAACTGTCCCAAGAGAGCAAATAATCAGGTACTAATAGAAATAATCTGACGAACCCAAGAGGGGTCAGGCAAAGAGGAAGAAGCCTGATATTGCAAGAGCACTCTCCCCACAACTTTCTAATAAAAATGCAAATTCCTTTCTGTATTTGGGAAAACTATGCATAAATATACATATATGTGTGTGTACATATACACGTGCACGCACGTGTGTGTGTATGTAAAAAACCTTGGATTTCAATAGTTCACCAGGAAACTTCAGGAGTTTTGAGAAGATTGTTCCTGGAGCTTTCACACTGGAGACCTCAGATAAACTGAGAAAATGCCACAAGCTCATTAGCAAAAGGGGAATTTTTAGCTATTCTTTTGTATCCCACAGTATGTCCCAGGGATTATGGCTTATCTCAAATTCTATAGCAAGATACAGAGCGTGGTGATAGTGGTGGCTTGCATAAATGCTAATCAATGTTGCTGGCCCTGAAGGCCTCTCTGAGGTCCTTTGGTGACCATCTCTGGCAGTACAGGACCCTGGAGTTGATAGCGAAGCACGATCTCTAGGGCCTTCGGTTGCCTGGGAACAACAGAGCATATACAATGCACCTCAGGACTGACTGTTTTTATTCCAGGGTATACAACAAAGGACAATGGAATGTAAGTGACGAGGAGGAGGGGGAAAATAAGGGACAATGGCCTCTAAGACGAAATCTAACCACAGAGCCAGACCTATATATCAGAAGCAGTACTTTCTAGCCAAGATTAGCAAACCATAGACAGCAAACCAAATTTGGTTCACTGTCTGCTGTTGTTGTTTTCAATAAAGTTTTATTGGAATGAGTCATGCTCAGCTACCTATATATTGCCTCTGGCTATTTTCATACTAAAGCGGCCATGTTGAGTAGTTGCAGAAGAGACTATATGGGCTCCAAAGTTAAAAACATTCACTGTGTGACCCTTTACAGAGAGTAAACCCCCATTCAGTGATAAAATGCAAATGTTTGGGGCCATGTTCCTTCATGCAAATCTATAGAAGCCCTCCAAAAAATACCTCATAAAGCTTTATAAATGGCCAAAATCTTGTAAAATTGACCTCCCCATCCACATGGGTCATTACCACATTAACTCATGTTGTAACACTTGAAAAAAAAATCACAGCAAATACTCAAGGGTGTTTCCACCACACTCAGTATAAGCTGTTCACTTCTGCCTTTTCACAAGTGCAAACTTTTGGCTGCCAGGAAGCATATGTAGCTAGACTCCTGAGTACACCCTCTAGACATAAGTAGACTGCGGAAAACAAGAAGGCCTAAAATTAAAAGGGCAAATACTCTACTTTCTAACCTCACAGAGCAGTAACAGTTGCCAGGATTAATGAGCTGGCTCTAGCCCCATCCGGTATTTGACACTCAGCCTGTAAAGGGAAAAAAATATCCAACATTAATTACCTTCTAGGGCCGAAGGCTATCCTCCGAGTACATCCTAACTCCGGCTCTCAGAGCCCCTTGACCGCTAATCTCCTCAGCATCAAGAAAATGTGCCCTAGGACAAAAGTGCCTTCTTGGCTTACAGCTCTACAAAGCTTCGAAAACCAAACTGAGTATTTGACCATGCTAATTAGGCAGTGAGAGGCTGGACAACTAAGGAAGCCCTCTTAGCTCACTCTCCTTCCCCAACACTGTTTAAAAACCAAAATGAAGTCAACGAGTTCAGTCAAGCAAGCACATTTTATTACTGCACCACAGCCAAAAGGCAGCAGCCGATACTGACTCCACCCACAAGACAAGAAGGAGATTTTTAAAACAAATTCAAGTTTTTCCCCTCCGCTGGCCCATTTCAATCTCCTGCAATAGTTCAGTCCTGTGCCGAACAATTGATTCATTTACGACCAGGTCGTACTATGGCACATTGTCAAGTATAACCAGGTTCTATACCTCTCAGTTCGCAAAAGGGATGTGATGAGAGGTTTCTTCTTTGAAGTGTGGTAGGAGACAGCAAAGGCGTGGTTTCTAAAGGGAAAAGGTAGTAAGTTAATATACAGAAACTCTCTCAGCTCTGAAGGATGTCATCCTTCTTGCAAATACCATTTGCTTCTTGCAAATTTAACATGATCGCCTAAGAAAACAATGAACACAAACGGCATTATACGGCACCCGAAAGGAAAAAGAGGGGTTTATAATGACACAGCTACGTCTTAAGGAAGCTCACCGATGACCACAGATACAATATGTGTGCTGTTCACAGATCACAAAGGTGCCTGCAATGTTCTGGAGAAGCCATCTCTTCATGGGTGAGTCTAACACACTTCGAAGCATCCCATTTCCAAGCCAAGGCTTCTTTCCAAAGCAGCATCTGTAGCCGGTGCAGTGACGTGACACACAAGAAAGCGATGCTCCTGGAACGCACATCTCCTGTCTGGCTCCCAGAAATCTACCACAGCAACTCTCTCAAGGAGAAAGTTGAGAGACGGCAGGCAAGTCAAAGAGCAAACTCACCATCAAACTTGACAATACTACTGTGAGGCCAAAATACAATGTGTGCTAAAAAGATGAAGGGCTTGTGGAAGCTCAAGAACGTTTTAACAGAAAGTTCAGAATGAAGAAACAGAAAAGCATCTGACAAGCACACGCGCTGGGTTGTGGGGAGCGTACCACGGCAAATCAGGCCTAACCCCAGCCCCAGCTCTGCCACCTATCAGACGATGGGATGGGAACAAGCCCTCTGTCTTCTCATTATACAAGCAGGAGACAGAATGCACCGCTCTTCAAGGATCATCAGCTTCCGTGGCTCTCCACCAACGTCACTCAAAATAAATTTTATAGCATAACGTCGTAGTAACCCCCTCAAACCAAAGTCTGTCTGGCTGCCAAGAACACTTACAGGGTCATGTCATCTGAAAGTCAGGATGAAACAGTACAGAAACAGAGGTAAGGGAGGGAGGGAAGAAACCGGAAGGAAAACCCAATGAGACAGTTTAGTCCTTTTGCTGTCATTCTGCAAGGAGGGTGTCCTTGTGAAGAAATTACACTCACATGCACTCAAGGACACATCCTGGCCTAGGGAATGGCCTACTTTCTGCCCAAGTCTTTCCTTTACCCTTCCTCCTCCCAAACTGGGGAGTTCAACTCTTCTGTTAAAAATTGGAGAACATGGGGCACCTGGGTGGCTTAGTCGGTTAAGCGTCCGACTTTCGCTTAGGTCATGATCTCATGGTTCGTGGGTTCAAGCCCCGCTTCGGGCTCTCTGCTGACAGCCAGCTCAAAGCCTGGAGCCTGTTTCAGTCTGTGACTCCCTCTCTCTCTGACCCTCCCCTGCTCACGCTCTCTCTCTGTTTCTCTCTCTCTCCTAAAAATAAATAAAAAACATTTTTAAAAAAATTGGAGAACAAAGTCAAAGATGAGATGGATTAAAAATAATGCAGTTAGCAAACCTGAGGTAGGTGTTAGCCATGGCCATTCAAAACTAAAGCTATTGTTAAAGGACAGCCACCTACCTCAGTAAGTGCTGACAGCTGAGCTAAACACCCTCAAGACCCGAGCTGTATTTTGCCTCCCCAGCCAATCCTCAAGTGAAGACGACTGGGGCTCTCTCCAGGTTGCCATGTGCCAAACATCAGTGCCACAGATCTGACGTTTGAGCAGCAACCTTTCATGTGCTTTTCTCTGAATGTAAAAATACATGCATGACCCAAACTACAGAAATGTGGAGAAACAAGTTTTCAAGGTGATGCAAGTCAAATTCTAAGGACCCTGCCCGATACAAAGAAATGTCTTTTTTTAAGACCATTTACTGGTCAGGATAGAAGCATCAGCATCTAAAACAAGCTCCCTGAAACACCTGTTGAAATCAAACTTTAGCCTTTTCAAATTGTGCTTGATTAGTCAACTCACTGACTACTTTCATTGACAGACACCAATACCCATTTATCCTGTGTCCTGAGAAAGTGAGACTTCACAGAATTCTTATTTTGTTGGTATGGGTAACTATGCATTTCATCGTAGCTTTGAGAGCTATAAACAAAGAAATCAAAGTCCTAGAGAGAAGTGCAATTTTTAGAGAGACAATCAAGAAACTGAATTATAAAGAATACAAAATTGAGGATAAAACCAAGTATAACACATACTCTCAAGATACTTATTTCTAAGGCCTCTATTAGTGTGGGTTGTAAGGTTACCAAAGACATTCACTTTTACCGATCTTACTTTAATCTGCAGTGTGATGCAATGTTTTGGGACATGACTAAATTAGGACTTTACTTAAATGGAGTCATTCACTTACTCTGGTTGACGCCTCATTCCATTAAAGGTCAATATGCATCCATTCATTGAAGCAAACAGGGTTTCCCTGCTTTCTAACTCCAGGAGAGAGCTTAGCAGAAGGATGCTCCCAAAGCATCCGTACAGAAAGAACCATATCAAGAGCCAAGGAAAGCTTGACTGGCCCAAGGGATCTGAATCGATTCTAGGACTGACTTCTGCACTGAGTGGGTCTCTACTCTATGACTAATTGCTGCACCGAGTCGGTCTCTGTACCAGGTTCTGTTCAAGGTCCTCTGATTCATTTACTGTTGAGACTGTAAAGTGAAAGAATGCACATAAACCCCACACAGAGCCAGACATGGAGATGTTTACAAGATCTAGGATTAATAAATAACAACAGGAAAACAATGTTTATACAACCCACCCTGGAACTGAGAGAATCCAGGTTCACAAACTTCCCCGAGTCAGACAGCTTCCTTTCTTCCCTACCCTGTTCTTTGTTCCCAGGGAGGACACTCTACAAAATGGGTCAGGGTCCTCCCTCAGCTCCATTGGCGTAAGTCAATGGGGCACAGTGAGGAGGAGCAAGAGAGGGAAGACCAATCAGGTGTATGTATTTTCCTTCCTCGTGGGGTGGTCTTTTGACAGCAGAGGTCTATCTTCCAGAGTGGACTGTTCCTGTCTGGGCAGTCCCTCTCCATAGCACCCCTTCCTTCTACCATCTGGTGGCTCCTTCCTGCCCTGCCGGACAAACTAAGTCACAGCACTGCTCCTAGCAGAGGATACTGCCTCACCTCTGTGTGTCCCCTACACCAGGAGTCAACAAACCATGGCCCATGAGCCAGATCCTGCCCAAAGTCTTTTTGGTGAATAAAGTTTTATTGGAAACCACACCCATTCATGTCTGTGCTGTCTATGGCTGCTTTTCACGCTTGAAGAGGATAGTTGAAATAGAGGCCACACGGCCCCCAAAACTGAAAATATTTACAATCTGGCTCATTACAGAAAGATCTGCCCTACACTCTTACCACACCCTTGAAAGTAATCCTTAACTTCCCTCCTTTGATGTTTCCTATTTTAGATTATGCCATCTACTTATTCCTGGGATATTGCAAGACACAGTCTTAACTACTTCTAGGATTTAGCTTTAGCTACTATAATTATTCCCATTTCATATGGAACAAGGAAGTTTAAGATTCATTTTGGAGAAACTATTTAGGTGAAAGGGAGTATAAACGAGTTTAAGGGGGAGAAAAAGCCAAAAAGCAGTTTACAGAGAGAGAGCGATTGACTGATTCATAGGTGAAGTGTATAAAATTTGTCAATTCAGGAACACCCAGGTGACTCAGGTTGGTTAAGCGTCTGACAGCTGTGCTGACAGCTCAGAGCCTGGAGCCTGCTTCAGATTCTGTGTCTCCATCTCTCTCTGCCCTCCCCCCCATTCATGCTCTGTCTCTGTCTCAAAAATAAACAAACATTAAAAAATAAATAAATAAAAGTTGTCCATTCATTAATGATCCAGAGGGTTTTCCCCTTTATTTAAAAGATAAATGAAGGGCAGCCAAGCATCTGAGTTTGCTTTGGCGACTGAGGAGGAACCTGCCCCCACTTGCCCATTTCCTGCTCTTGATGCTTGGATGTGAGGCACGTTAATACTTTGCAGAGTGAACTGGAAAACACTTTGCTCCAGAATTCTTTCTTCATTCATGAAGGATGTCAAACAGTTTTATGGGCTCTTGGTTGGTGAACAGAGCGAGAGCTCCACCCCCTAATTTTGGATATGAACTCTGTAACACGTGGGTCCTATCCCAAAACAGTAATCTTTCAAGGCACGCTGAATTTGGAAGGCCCCACTCTGTGGGGTCCAAGACCAGTAAATGGCTACCGCTAGACAACATTAAGTAGCCATCAATTCAAACTTCCAGTTCCTTAGCATGGTAGACGTGCCAAGGCTTATGCAAACACTCCATGTTCTTTTTCTCCATTTACTGAGGCCTACAAGATTCATTTTATTTTATTTTATTTTTTAATATTTTTATTTATTTCTAGAGAGAGAGAGACAGCGTGAGCAGGAGAGGGTCAGAGAGAGAGGGGGAGACACAGACTCTGAAATAGGCTCCAGGCTCTGAGCTGGCAGTCAGCACAGAGCCCGATGCGGGGCTCGAACCCACAAACCGCGAGATCATGACCTAAGTGAAAGTCGGACGCTTAACCGACTAAGCCACCCAGGCGCTCCTACAAGATTCATTTTAAAGGTACTACTATTACTTTCATTTTTGGGGTGAGAAAATGAACATAAACCGGTACTGAGAACTCACCCCAATCTGTAAATGACAAAGTCTCAAGTTTATACCCTGCCTTTCTGAAGGAGGCACGCCAAAAACTGCCCCCGCACAAGAGAGGCTGTCACACTGAGGGAAGGAAGAAGCCTGTTGTAGAAGATCTGACTATAGTCAGAGTGCAGCCCAGAGGTTATTTCATACACCACTGCCATCACTGTTCTTGGAGCTCCTGGTAGTTTCAAACTCTTACTGTGGTCCTGATTCTAGACGCCAGGTAGAGTGTCTGCTCCATGGAGTCTATGCCATTAGGTACGGGGTAGGTTTGGGGGGAGGCCATATGCACATCCACATTATGCTTCCTCAGACCTATATAGAAAAAGGGACAAGTGTCAAACCTCACCAGAGAAGCCAGGACTCCAGAGGAACTTATCCCAGGAAAGGAGGGTCCTTCCTGTCTCCCTAAATCTCCATCTATTGTTTTCCATGGTATTTGGCACCTCATACCTTCCAAATCTGTCATGTGAACTGTTCTTTGTGGATGTTCAATTGTCCAGTTGGAAAATGGAAAGCCCATTTGAGGACGGAGCTGGTTTTGTCTGAGGGAGAATAATGAGACAGAGACTGAGCACAAGCGGGGAAGGGTCAGAGAGAGAGGGAGACACAGAATCTGAAGCAGGCTCCAGGCTCTGAGCTAGCTGTCAGCACAGAACCTGACATGGGACTCAAACCCACAAACCACGAGATCATGACCTGAGCCGAAGTTGGACTCTCTTTTTTTTTAATTTTTTTTTTAATGTTTTTATTTCTAGGAGAGAGAGAGACAGCGTCAGCAGGGGAGGGTCAGAGAGAGAGGGAGTCACATACTGAAACAGGTTCCAGGCTCTGAGCTGGCAGTCAGCACAGAGCCCGACGCGGGGCCCAAACCCACGAACCGTGAGATCATGACCTAAGCGAAAGTCGGACGCTTAACCGACTAAGCCACCCAGGCGTCCCAGTTGGACTCTTAACCAACTGAGCCACCCAGGCGCCCCAGCAAACACAGAAATTCTTAACAGGCTCATGGATTGGTTCCAAGGAGTCTGAGTCCTGTAAAATTGTGTGAGTGCATGCACGTGAAGAAGGAGAAGCAATGAGCGAATATGAGAATATGAATTTTTTGACGACAAGATCCACAACTCTCATCAGATCCTGAGGGGTCTGTCTCCCCCAGACCACAAAGCATTACTGAGGTGAGTGCTAACACAGTCCCCTTGCCTTGGTGCCATCAAGCTCAGGAGGCAGGCTGAGGGGGGCAGGCAAACACACCAGCAGTTTGCTCCTGGTCCTCCTCCCCGGAGACCATTTGCCATGACTCTGCCTTACATATTACTCACCATTTACTCAGTGACCTTGTGACGTCACTATTCCCCACAGAGTGGAATCTGACACAAAGCTGAGAAGGCTGGACTGGACGCCATCCAAAAGATTTAGCTACTCAAGTAACACCAGGGTGTTTTCTGGGGCCATTTTACCTGTGAGGCAGTATCTTGACACACGGCCTAAGTCTCAAGACAGGGCTTTTATTTCATTGTGACCTCAGTCTGACTACAGAAAGTGCATACGGACCTCCCCATGTGCCGTATCTGTGGGTCTGGTAATTCCCCAAAAACGACTGTGCTCTGTAATTGTTATTTTTCCAGAGAGTGGTTTGAATTATATCTTGCTGCATAACAATGAAATTTACCTCAAACGAAATTCAGAAATCCAATACAGCCGCCTTTAGAGTATCCAGTCAACAACTTCCACATAACACCCCAGAAGCAACCAGCAATTGATTTTATTTCAGTAAAATGTCCTTTCTGGGGGTAGAAAGAGGATCAATTCTGGAGTCTGAGGTTTGCCTGAGTATAAATTTTTAAGGTCAAACCTACTCCCATATACAGAACAGCCCTTGAAAAAGTATAAGCAACATAACTTTGGGATTCCTTTTCAAGAAGTGTGCACACGTGGGGGTGTGTGGGAGGTGCGTGTGTGTAGCTTTCTTCCACTCAGCTGAGGAGGGAAAGAGAACTGATGGTTTGCTCACTACATTTGCCAGTTTTCCCCAAATTTTAAAATAACAAAAACAATCTCTGTGCCGTGACCATATGTTCTTTACACATTTTTTTTTTTTTTTTACCACAGAAACCCAATGATGAACACCCAACAATGTTACATTAAGCTTTGAATAAATGTGACTCTGCTTTTGGAAAATAAATCTTTCACACTGGCCCTGGAGTTTGTGCGGTATGTCTGTGTGTGGGTGTGAATGTATGGAAATCAAGTTCTATATATTTTACTTGAAATCTTATTTCTGATTATAAAGAAATCATCTGCTCATTGTAGAAAATAAAACTGCAAAAATTATATGACTATATATAGTCCACGTAGTTCTGGGGATCCAAACCCTAGGACCAAAGGAAGTACATACGTACAAACACACGCTTATAGAGCTGTTCGCAGAGGCAAAAGTTACAAAATAACTGAAGGATCGATCAATACGTGTGTCACAGAATAAGCTGGGGTTACATTCATGTGATGAAATCACACGCATCTATTAAAACCAATGACTGAAGTCTGTATCTATCTGTGATACGTACACAACACACCGTTAAAGAAATAAGAAAAAACTGAGTATAGTAGGATTCCATTTGTGTAAAGACCATGATCTAAAAAGAAAAGAAAAACCTAACATCCCGTATGTGTGGTTATGTTCCTATTTTTGTATAAGTATGCAGAAGGCTGTGGAAGGCTATGTGCCAGGCTCAAACACTGCTCAGCTCACCACACAGAGTCAGAAAAGGCAAGGAAGGTAGGCAGAGAATGATTTCCCTCATTTTAAAACTTCACTGGTTCAGGGGCGCCTGGAGGGCTCAGTCGGTTCAGCATCTGACTTCTGCTCACGTCATGATCTTGCAGTCTGTGAGTTTGAGCCCTACATGGGGCTCTGTGCTGGCAGCTTGGAGCCTGGAGCCTACTTTGGATTCTGTGTCTCCCATTCTCTCTCTGCCCCCACCGCCCCCACTCGCACACTGTCTCTCTCTCAAAAATAAATAAGGATTAAAAATATAATACTAATAGAATAAAACTTCATTGGTTCAATGATTCAGGCAACTGCACATAACTTTACAATCTGGGTGGTGGTGTGTTCAATAAAAGACGTTTTTCTAAACAGAAAGAAAGACAACTAAATATTATAATAAAAAGATCTCAGAAGCCACCCCCTTCCACCCTCTAAGGTAGGCCATTACTAACAACTTGTATACAAATTTCCATTATTGACCATACCTACACTCTAGCAACTTTACTCAATGAAATATTTT
Source organism: Proteles cristata cristata (assembly GCA_017311185.1). Classification (NCBI taxonomy): domain Eukaryota; kingdom Metazoa; phylum Chordata; class Mammalia; order Carnivora; family Hyaenidae; genus Proteles; species Proteles cristata. Next base: position 345,311 of record JAESUZ010004230.1, on the reverse strand, counting down.
AATACAATATTAATTAGAATATACATGTGATATATGCATCACATATATAGTTTTTTAAAATGTTTATTCACTTAACAAGGCTTAATCATGTTTGCACAGGCATGGAGTCAGGCTGGATAGAAAGTGACAGAGCCTGGGGCACCTGGGTGGCTCAGTCGGTTAAGCATCCGGCTTCAGCTCAGGTCATGATCTCATGGTTCGTGGGTTCGAGCCCTGCGTCGGGCTCTGTGCTGACTGCCAGCTCAGAGCCTGGAGCCTGTTTCAGATTCTGTGTCTCCCTCTCTCTCTGACCCTCCCCTGCTCATGCTGTCTCTCTCTCAGAAACAAATAAAACATTAAAAAAAAAAAAGAAAAGAAAGAAAGTGACAGAGCCAGATGGCTGACAGTCCCCAGGATGGGGACTAATTAATGGCTAGATAAGGTAATGAGCTGAGTCTCTGTGGTGTCTGCTGGGAAATGGAAACAAGGCCCCCTGTTGTTACAGGGCTGTGTGAATGATAGGAAAGTCTTTAACCAAGTCCACACCCTGACACCCAACAGGTGCTCAACAAATGGAAACCATCAGTAAGAATGACTCAATAGTAATAATGTCACTGAGTACTTGTCATGTGTTAAGAACTCTTCTAATGGCTTCCTAAAACTTAAGACGTATTAACTCATTTCACTCACACACCTAACTTCTGAGATAGATGCTATTACCCTCATTTTTCAGACAAGAAAATGAAGGTCCAGAGAAGTGAAGTACCTTGCACAAGGCTACACAGCTAAGAGTATCAGAGCTGGGATTCAAACCCAAGCAGCTAGTTTATTCTTACCCACTACATACACACTACCGTTCAAATACTGTGGATGCATAAGTGCTTTGGGGATGGGAAATTCTCCTACAGGAACATCTGTGTGTATCTTGGACCAAGTGCTACAGCTGAAACGGCCTCAAGCCAGCAGTCCATTTTCTCAGCGCCAGTCCCCAGGCCTTTTCATGTGGGGACATACGTGTGCACTCACCTGGCCACCCCAAACTAGCCCCTCCATGATGTCAGCACTCTCTGCCCATCTCTGCCCATGTGTCCTGCCTGCTATGCTCTGCAAAGGGGCCCGGTTGGCCAGGAGCTTCTCCTTCCCTGGAAGGACTTCCAGCACTCAAACCAAACTTTAAGCTGAGGACGGATGCCTCAAGTAACATAGGACAAGGTAACCTCAAGGGCTACGCTCACTTGAACGACACCGCTCTTCACCAAGTCGCCTACAGCATCTGCATCCCAGCTGTGTGGCTCCGACAGTGAGTGTCCCGTCAGCTGATGGTGGAATGAATGGTCCCCTAGCAGGCTCCAATCATGGTAACACCATGACCAGCTTATTAAGCCTACAGGTGACCCTCGTGTCTTGACAAAATAACTTCTGTCCAATCTCCAGAAACCAAGGAGGTTTAGCAACGAGCCTACCACCACTTTTAGGACTCTCTTAAGTTCAATCAAAATGGCAGTTCTGTTTCCCTCAAGATCTAACAGACATCAGGTTCTGGCCGCATCTCAGTGGTGGCCTGTAATGTTACACCAGCAACAATTAGCTCATGTTTTCACTTCCAGGACCAGGGCATTGCTTTCCTGCGACAAGGCCAGGACATTCCCTCTGTCTGGTGTGGTGAAAGAGGGGGTAAAAACAAAGGAGAGAAAAAAAAAAAAAACAACAGCGCAGTCCATTAATCACCAGAGAGTATGCTTCAATGCTCTTAACAAGCAGAATCCGGCGTCCCTGCTACAGGCACACCTTCCGTGATCACTACCAAACTTCGGGTGCCTGGGGAGTGAAACGACAGAGGAGAGAAATAAAGGATGAAGAACCACTTTATCCCAGGAAGAGGGTACTGGTTTCTCACAGGCCCCTCCCACTCTGGAACTGAACTTGAGCTCCTGACTCGTCTTGCTCAATTAACGCAAAAGTCACCAAATTTTATTTCCCAATTGGATGCTCTATTTAATGGTGTGCATGCCCGTCTGTGTTAAGAACATAAATGGGGGGTGCCTGGGTGGCTTAGTCGGTTAGGTGTCTGACTTTCGCTTAGGTCATGATCTCGCGGTTTGTGGGTTTGAGCCCCGCGTCGGGCTCTGTGCTGACTGCCAGCTCAGAGCCTGGAACCTGTTTCAGAATCTGTGACTCCCTCTCTCTCTGACCCTCCCCTGCTCACGCTGTCTCTATCTCTCTCTCTCCTAGTAAAACATTAAAAACAATTTTAAAAAAAGAACATAAATGGAACCCGATTCAGAAGAAAAAGAAAAAATTATTATTAATAAAACCACCTCGTTTCTGTTTGTTTTCTTAAAGTTCCTTGAACCATTTACTTTGAATTCCTCTATAGTTCCTCTGGCTTAGATTCTAGTGTTACTTTACGAGACCTCCTTAAACTACAACATTTCACAGCAGTTTCTCTAACGGAGAAACCAAAGGAGTACTGCATTCTATTATTAATATTGTACATTCTCATTTGTGTATCAAGCAAAATAATCCAGATGCATTCGAAATCCCCAAATGTCAACCAAAGCGGCTCGTTATGCACAGAGTGGAGCATCATCCTTGCAACCTCTGTAACACACATCTTTCATTTTTAAAACTGTCCATTTCAAGAAATTCTGCCATTCCCCCCATCCCAAAAGAAGAGAGACACCCCACTGTTCCTGTTTTATCTTCCTCTGAAACCTCTAGCAAAAGAGATATTTTCCCCCCACAGGAAACTTTCAGCGTGAGGCTGCCTCCACCTTCCAGAGAGACATTTGAGGTTTTCGCTGGCCGGCATATAAATGCACAAGCAAACGCACGACTCTAAACAAGTGTAGCTTCTCTTCTTGGCTCAAGTGCTCAACAGAGAAAATTAAGATAGTTGTTCTATTTTAGTAGTCTCAGCATTCCAAAGCTTAGGAATTCGTGTTTTAAAAGTTTCCGTTAGCAGATGTTCCTCGGAAACACAGCAGGAAATGCCTATTAAGAAATTTGTATCTGATGTCTTCACTTGTATTAACATTTACATTGTTTTTAGTTTTATTATTCCTTCTATGAGGCCACTCCTCTATTTCCAGCTTGTCATCCTTTTCTCGTTATTTCAGCGCAGAACACACATCTCACTTGTCTCAGAAGAAAGGTTAACAGCAGAAAGGTAACATGTATCTGTTTAGTCCTAGAGGCTTCAAACATCATCTCTCTCAACAGATCTCTCCTGGGGGATTGGCTGGGGGTAAAGGAGCGGTGAAAACCATCCCTCAGGCCTTTCTTTAATGCTTCATTTATATTCCCCTCTAAAGCCCTCAGAAAGTTCCACTGAGGTTTACTGCTTCACTGACAAGTTGGCTTAATCAAGCAATTGTGGCAAAGGAATTATTTCCTGGAACATGTATGAAAATTCCATGGCAACACTAGTGGCTGAACTTTCATCTAAGAAAATTGCACACTTCAAATAGAAGTGAGGGAAAGCATCTTCCACAACTGGCTTGAAGTTGGTATCCATTTTATGTTCCTAAAATGGGGCCCCATAGAAGACAAGACCAAGGTCAAGGAGACAGAAGACAAAGATGACCAGTGTTATTTATTATCCAAACATGACAGCAAAGGCTTCTTAAGCAAAACGCACACTGCTATAAATAAATACAAATTTTACCTCACATTAATTTAATTAACTGGAGGTAACATAGTTCCCTAATCTTACTGCTGATCATGACTGAGAGAAAGGATTTACTTAGGGGCACCTGGGTGGCTGAGTCAGTTAAGCATCTGACTTCCAGCCTAGGTCATGATCTCATGGTTGTGGGTTCGAGCCCCACGTGGGGCTCTGTGCTGACAGCTCAGAGCATGGAGCCTGTTTCAGATTCTGTGTCTCCCTCTCTGTTTGCCCCTCCCCTGCTTGTGTGCTCTCTCCCAAAAATAAATTAAAAATAAAATTTTTTTTTAAGGAAAAGGGTACTTAAAACAAAGATTAAAATTCATAAATGCAGCAGTTTTTTCTTAAGGTTTATACAAACTAATGCAGTATATCAAAAATTGAACTTTTTATTTTCTTCAGATACCATTTTTTTTTTCTTTTTTCAAAAGGGGCAAAAATAGGGCCTCCTCACGATTTTCCTCTGGCAAGCCAATTTACTCCCTTGTTTCCAAATAAAGGAACTCTACTCCTAAATCCTGCCGGCACTGACAGCGAGGTCTATTTTAAGCCACTGCTATTCTCGTATGGACAACTGGCAGATTCCACCTGTCTGCAGGAGGTGTCAAAGTATCAAATGCCCCCGAGACCTCATGACATACTGTCACCTGCCTCTAATGCTTCTAATGTTAGACCTCCTGCAATTTTACCCTCAGAAGTGGATCATGTGACTTGAAAATCTATTTCCAGTCAGGCAATAGATCTTTACTGATCGAAAACTCCACACCAGGTACAGTGGAAGGTCCCGGGAATACAGCAAATACACAAGCTCCGTCATTGTGTCTCCGTTCTCACAAGCGTGTCCTCACACGGAACTCTCCTTCGTCCTTCCTTAATGACCTATGAACCCCAGAGGGATGCCTCACCAGTGGGGTCTAACAAATGCTGCACTGAGAAGCCTATCGGGGTACAGCTTAGAAACATCCCCACAGACTCTGGAAGGCAATGATGACCCCCGTCACACAAAGCATCCACCCCAAGCCTCAGGCAGACACAAGTCTCCTCAATGGACAGAGATGACCCTGCACATGAAAGCTTCACTCTTGGAAACAAATGATGCTTCCAAAGACTGAACTTCGGTCCCTTTGTGGTAAGTCTATTATGACACAAGTGACCACCAACTAATGCCATCCATCTGCTGGTGGCGTGCGGAGCCCGTGAACCTGGCCACAGGCAAGAACTTTGTAAGTGGAAAGTTGACAGGTAATGAGACTTATTTTTGCAAATACAGTCATACATTCTAATACCATATTTGATTCCATCCTTCCGGTAAGAGGCTGAGACTTAAGAGACGCTATCAGCCAATGTGACAGATTCCACGGGATAATATCTGAAAAAGACATCTATCAACATGGAAGTTATCAACGTGTTCTGTCCTCCAGAGCAGAATGTTTTTAATTGCTGGCCACTGCCCTTCAGTGAGCCGTGCAATCAACTGAGCGGGTGGCAAAGAGCGAAAACAAGACAGGAATAAAACAGAAACACTGGACTGCTGCGTGTAGTTAAGTAGCTCTCATCAACATTTTTTTCAGTGTTTGTGCACCAGGAACCACTGTCACCTGTTTGTGGACATAAAGCCAATTTCTTTCTGTGAGGCTCTGGTAGAGCAGCCTCCACAAGGAGCTGTTCCCACAGGCGTTTTCACGACGGAAATACAGGTGACATGGTGTTACATTAGTTGCATAACGTAGTTGAAGAACACAGTGATTCTCTGATAAATCTATACATTATGCTGTGCCCACCACAAGTGTAGGTCCCTTCTGTCACCACACAGTCCTATTACAATGCCACTGACTATATTTCCTACGCTGTACCTTTCATTCCCGTGACTTATTCATTCCGTAACTCAAGCAGTTCTTAGATCGAGATCTGGGTTGCATCAATCGACAAATGTTCATACTGCAAACAGCTACAACTGGAATGCCTACAGACAGCACAGTTGTTATTTTTTTAATGTATAAAAGTTGATCAAAGATGGACTCCCTCGTTTGTGGCTTCTGACACGAATATTTACCTTTTGCCTCTGAAATTCTTTAACAATGATGGAATTCTTTTTCTCTGTAGTGGATTCTAATCTCTAAATGCTCCTCATTCCTCAACCAAGCAAACCTAAGTAGCTGCACAAAGCAGTTAGCTCAGCCTGGCTCATGGCCACACAGGCAAGATGAAGTCAGGAACAGGTGACATTTACTGTCGGTGGTTCTTGGGACTATGCTATTCAAGGACCTTGACTGACATTATATGCACACCGTTCTGTTGTAAATTTCCAACCAACGTGGAGGGGACAGATTCGATATGGGGCCTAAATGTCTGTAACATCATTTTTAGAAATAAAATGACTAGGTGTGACATACATACAAGAAGTGAATAAACCTTAAGTGTACATCCTGATGCATTTTCAGTTTGAGTCCACTCATTAACTGTGACCCAAATGAAGACTAGAATGGGGTCCACACCCCAAAGCTCTCCTGGGGCTTGCTTCCCGTCATCATCCTTATGAATGCGGAGAATAATTTTGCTCTTAAAGAGAAAGAAAGGTCCAGGATCAGTGATCAGCCAGCCACAGTACAAGCTGAAATTTACCAACTCTACCCTTTAAGTTTTTATTTTTACTGCTATCTTCTCTTTACATTGCATGAAAATGACTTTCTGCTTACAATCATGACACTGTCTCCTTTTAAAATAAGTTTTAAGTTAAACAAAGGTATGTTGCTTTAAAAAATCTTAGGCACTTCACAAAAACAGGTGGTACATAGATGGTAAAAACCAAGCGGGCGGTAGATGACTGAAGTTTGAGAAACACTCGTTTCGGTTTGCTGATCGGTATGAAATGCTAAACAAGCCTGACCATCCATCACTATGATTTTCTAAACGTGAGGGTGGATTCTCTCTCCTGCCCCAAGGTGTATCACAGGACTAATTTCCTCTCCTGCATATGTTTATAAAAGTTTCATGGCTGGTGCTTCAGGGAAATAATACGAGGTTCTTTTTACACCCCCTGGTTTGTATTTCTCCCTCCCATGCATCATGCTCAATCAAGACTGGAATAAAAGGATTCAGAATGAAAGGAAGCTTATCAGATTTTTCTTTTCCTAAATCTCCATTTTAAGTTTTGAAAGTTCACCTAGAACTGTTTGTAACAAAAGGCTACCAACAGTTCCTTTAATGTTCTAATTATGGCAAAAAACAATGGATACCTATCTGTGCTTAACTTTCAAACAAACAAGGGGAAAGGAAAATATTTCAATAGGAATAGTAACTTCCTTTCTTCTTCTCTTCTCTCTGAATTAGCCTAATTCCCTGTATGTTCTATTAAATCTAATTAGTTCAGCAGATGAGACTGCATTTCACTTACAGGACTGAGTTTATAAGACAAAGTAACACATTTACCTATGAATAGGCTTCACATGTAATTAAGTCACCTTGTCAAAACAAAGATCTCCTTGCCTTCACTTTACATAATACCATCTGGCCACAGGATTCTCCTTTCATTTCTTACAAAGTATCAACAAAGGTTACCAAACAAAGACTATATTAAAAACAGCTTAGAACTTCAATTGGTGCTGGGTCTCCAATGAGTGACTCATACAAAATAAAACCAAAATCTCTCAATTTACATGAATTGAAGGAAGCGCTGTGTATTCAGGCATACATACTTACCCACAGATTCATATTCATACGTAGTCATACAGACACATATATGTAAAGCCTTTTACAAGCTCTTTAGTCAGTCTAAAAAAATCGTATTTGTCAAAACACAGTAAATTAAAGGATTCTGGCTAATAATATAGTTCCAGTGTCATTTAGAACTTCATGAAAATCCCAACGCCAAGATTAAGGCAACGTTTCTGTGAAAATGATACCACCCAACTCAGCATTTACCATCCTATGTGACTTAACTTTCCCTCTGCTGGTTCATATACCAAAGGAAATTAATTCTCTAGGTACCAAGGTGCTGATTAGGACAGCCAAACAGAGAAATTAAAAACGTCACCAGCTTTTGATACCATTATCGCTAGTCCTTTAGAAGGAAAGGATAAAGTAGTTCTTTCCAATTTTCAAACTTACCTTTTAATCAGTGAAGAAAATTAAGATGTTCTATTGATAGCATTAGGAGCTTTCAATAAAAATATGATGAAATACTTTTTTTCTTGCTTGGTTCCTCCTCCTCTACAATTCCTTTACCACCAGCAATCCTCTTCAAAGTCACCACAAACATCAATCCTCACCCAACGTTCTTATAAGCATATTTCCAAAAATGATATAAAGCATTAGAAGTCCATTATCAATGCGGCAACAAAATCATACTTAATCCTATTGTATTTGAGCTGCTCCCACTTCACTTAAGACAGTTTAAAAACAAGTAATAAATAGTTGTCCCATATGCAATTTCCAGTCCCCATCAGATTTCCGCACAGAGCCGACTGTAGCTCTTCCTTTCTGTCAAGACAATGCTTCCTGGGGCACCTGAGTGGCACAGTGAGTTAAGCATCCAACTTTGACTCAGGTCGTGATCTTTAAGGCTTGTGAGTTCTAGCTCCCACATAGGGCTCTGTGCCGACAGCTTGGAGCCTAGAGCCCGCTTCAGAGTCTGTCTCCCTCTCTCTGCCACTGCTCATTCTCTGTCTCTCTCTCAAAAATAAACCTCACTAAAACAATTTTTTTTTAAAGAGTAAGGGTTTCTAGTTTCATCTCTATAATTTATTGTATTTTTCAATTTTTCTACCTTGGTGCATCACATTGGCATCAAGATACAGAGAGAAATTAAATAACTTGTCATCTTAACAGAAGAGGTAGTCAAAGAAACTCTTCAGTTTTAAGAAATTCCCAATATTCTTCATAAGTCAACTTAAAAATGGAAGTCTTACTCTGTTCTGACATTTTAAAAAGAGCTGGTATTAAACACGCAATCGTTTTACTTTATTTTTAGAACACTGAAGTCAGCACATATGCAATGAATTACCATGTTGTTCGCACTATGATGTAAATTAAGAATTATTTCTGATTGATCAATTACTGTGATTTATATGGCCTTAGGAAGTGACATCTCGTTCTCCATCCAGATTCAAAGAGTCACTAACTTAAAAAAGAACTCTAAAACAAATTACAATGATCTATTCACAACTGTAACTTCAGGCTCACAGAACTGTGTCCTACAACCATCATCAAAGCAAGAGCTCGCTGCAAGGTCCCTCCAGGTCAGCCTCTACACAACTACGACCAGCAAAGCTAACCACTGGCAGGTGTTTATTCTGAGCCAAATTTATAGTATTTGGACACATGCATTCTTTTCTTTACTACAGCAACCTCATAACAGGTGTAATAGTGTCCGCATTTTACAGAAGATCACAATGCTCAGAAACAATAACACACTTGAGCAAGGTCACAAGGGTAGTCTAACAATTAATAAAGGGAAACTTCACTAAAGACGACTTGAGATGGTACAAAGAGAGGCTGGTAGAGAAGAGCTGTGCCACTCAAGGTCAGTTATAAGAATCGTCAATTACAAAGTGTGCCTGAGTGGTTAAGTTGGTTAAGTGACTTACTTCAGTTCAGGTCATGATCTCAAGGTTTATGAGTTTGAGCCCTGGATCGGGCTCTGTATGGACCTCTCAGAGCCTGGAGCCTGCTTTAGATTCTGTATCTCCCTCCCTCCATGCACCTCCCCCACTCACATTCTGTCTCTCTCTCAAAAATAAATATTAAAAACATTTTTTAGAAGAACTTTTACTTACATAACCCCACAAGAAAAATCCCAGTAGGGAAAGATATATATCTCCTACAAGAAATCAAATACCCCTGCAACTCAGATGAGAAATCATCACCCTCAATTCTTGATTCCCTTTAGTGGAATTTTATTCAAAACAACTCCTCCCAACTTCCTCCTCCTTTTCCTTACAATAATGTTCCTCGCTTTGGTTGGCTAGACTTGCCTATAGATTTGCCGTAGCTTACTTATGCCACCTTCCAATTCTCTGCTCTTCCCAGATAAACCCATCTTTTGCTGGAAAAACAGCTGGCAGTTTTAAGGTTAACAATAGCAAACAGCAGGACTAGAATTTCAAATCTGGTCTGATTCCAGAGTCTGTGATTCAGAGCCACTCTATGTGCTGACCCCTAGTGTCAGTCATCTTGCTGTATATACTGGCCTTATGGGTAAACGCCCTACAGGCAGGGGCCACATTTTAGCTCTCTATGGATCCTCATCTCTCTCGTATTATGGGGAATTCAATGCACATCCAGAAAGTATCCAAATGCTAGCCAAGGGCTTCTCTTCTACCAATATTCTAAGAATCACACAACATAAAGATTTTTTTAAGGCTTTATTTTTATTTTGAGAGAGAGAGAGAGAGAGAGAGAGAGAGAGGCGTGTGAGCTGGGGAGTGGGACAAAGGGACAGGGAAAGAGAGAATCTTAAGTAGGCTCCACACTCACTGCTGAGGCTGACATGGAGCTCCATCCCACCACCCTGGGATCATGACCTGAGCTGAAATCAGCAGTTGGACACTCATCAGACTGGGCCACGGGGGAGTTCCCACAACATGAAGATTTTTAATAAGTCACAACCATCTCATTCTATATAATCATCCTCCTCCCAAATTTTTAAACAAACACCTAATTATTTTTTAGATAGGAGTTCCAAGTGTCTGGCTAACGAATTCTCAAATCCCTATGTCTGTTTTTAGCCTCTACTTCAAAGCTGTAATCATCAAAACACTATGGTATTGGCCCAAAAACAGACACAGAGACCAATGGACTAGAACAGAGGACCCAGACTTGGACCCACAAATGTATGGCCAACTAATCTTTGACAAACCAGGAAAAGAGTATCCAGTGGAAAAAAGTCTTTTTAGCAAAAGGTGCTGGGAGAACTGAATAGCATTATGCACCAGAATGAAACTAGACCAGTTTCTTACACCACACACAAAAACCAACTTAAAACGGACGAAAGACCTAAATGTGAGACAGGAAGCCATCAAAACCCTCGAGGAGAAAACAGGAAACAACCTCTTTGACCTCAGCCACAGCAATTTCTTGCTCCACACATCTCCAAAGGCAAGGGAATTAAAAGCAAAAATGAACGATTGGGACCTCATCAAGATAAAAAAAAACTTCTGCACTGCAAAGGAAACAATCAACAAAACTAAAAGGCAACTGACAATGGGAAAAGATATTTGCAAATGATGTATTGGATAAAGAGGTTAGTGTCCAAAATGTGTAAAGAAGTTACCAAATTCAACACACACACAAACCCAAAAAAAACCCAGGGAAGAAATGGGCAAAAGACACAAACAGACACTACTCCAAAGAAGACATCCAGATGGCCAAGAGACACGTGAAAAGTTACTCAACGTTACTCATCATCAGAGAAATACAAACCAAAACCACACTGAGATACCACCTCACACTGGACAGAGTGGCTAAAATTAATAACTAAAGAAACAACAGATGCTGGCGAGGATGTGGAGAAACAGGAACCCTCTTGTGCTGTTGGTAGGAATGCAAACTGGTGCAGCCGCTCTGGAAAACAGTGTGGAACCTCCTCAAAAATTAACAATAGAACTACCCTATGACCGAGCAATAGCACTACTAGGAATTTACCCACAGGATACAGGAGTGCTGATGCATAGGGGCCCATGGACCCCAATGTCCATAGCTTTCAACAATAGCCAAATTATGGAAAGAACCTAAATGTCCATCTACTGATGAATGGATAAAGAAGATGTGGTTTATATATACAATGGAATACTACTTGGCAATGAGAAAGAATGAAATCATGCCATTTCAGCAACATGGATGGAATCAAAAGGTATTATCCTAAATGAAATATGTCAGTGAAACAAACACAGACACCAAACGTTTTTACTCATATGTGCAACTTGAGAAACTTAACAGAAAACCATGGCAGAAGGGAAGGGGAAAAAATAGTTATGGGGTTGGGGGTGGGGGAGGCAAACCATAAGAGACTCATAAATATAGAGAAGAAACTGAGGGTGGATGGGGGGGTGGGGGAGAGGGAAAACAGATGATGAGCATGGAGGAGGGCACTTGCTGGGATGAGCACTGGGTGTTGTACGTAAGCAATGAATTGCAGGAATCTACCCCAAAACCAAGAGCACACTGTACACACTGTATGTTAGCCAGCCTCACAATAAATTACATTAAAAATAAACAAAATAAAATAGAAACTCTCACAGCAAAAAAAAAAAAAATCATGATGTCTGGAAACAGGATTTCTTAGCAACAATCGTTCCGTGAAAAGAATAAAAATTGTTTTGATTAGGGACTGTCAAAATTGATTTTGTACCTAGAGTTTCTGCAAGAACTGAAAAATAAGCAATACATGTATTTAACAGGTTTTAAAATGCGTGGGAAGGTCTGTTTTGACAAGTGGAAGAGCGGCTACACAACCAGCGTTTGTAGGCTTTCAGTCCTCCTGACCCGGGAGAGCTGTCAAGTGACTCCCTCAGACCAGCAGGAAAAGAGGAAGTGATGAAAGATGGAAATTAAGTGAATCAGAAGAGCTAAAAAGACAGCAGGGAGTGCCACCCTCAGGAGAAAAGGGATGGGACACAGACTCCGTGGAGTTTAAACGGCTATCAAAATAGACAAAGACAGGATAAAAGGCAAAGGTCTCTTTGGAGCGGTGTGGCACTCAGTGTGGCGGAGGCAGACAGGCTCTGTCCCAGCTGCTCTCCCCAGTGAAGCTCCTGGGAACCATTCATCATCATTACAGGACACGGTGCTAGCATCCCACCCCCCGGGGTACTCAGGGTCTCCAGTGAAAGTGCCATGATGGCCAAACAGTGCACGCAGCGGCCATCCCGAGTCTTCCCATGTGCAATTTGCACTGACAATTTCTAACTCAACACTCCCTCCCCCTGTTCACAGCACCCTAACCTATAGGCTCTGGGCTTAGTGTTTGTTTCCAAAATGATGTCAATGTGCCGCTCTGAAGAGTCCCCCCATCCGGGCCTCTGAGCGAACCTTAATTCCATACCCTTCACAGCTTATCATTTAAACTCGACCATCTCAACATACCTTCCAAAGTTGACAAAAGGCCATCTAGCTCTTTGACTGACAGTGACAGAAAGACAAAACTTAATGTTTAAGACAATTGTTCTCAAAACCCCTCTACTTAACGGGAAGTGTCTAGATATCATATGTAAATCATATGTAAAGAAGATGGGTGAACATAAACTGCATTCTGTCTGTACGGCTGTCAAAAGACTTGCGGTTTTATTTTGTTTTCCTTGGGGAATTACCAGATTTTACTTTTATGGCCTAACCTTTATTCAGAAAATTTAACAGGGACACCAGTCCCCTCTGATGTATTGTAGATTTTAAAATACTCTGTGGATGATCTAAAAGAGGACCATAAGGAATAGATTTAAAACTCTGGTAGAGCAAGAACTGCCGCGAAACTTCTCACAGCACCAACATCTGTGAACTCTGGTTAACTTAAGCTGAGAACTGGGGGTGGGTGGGGGTAGGTAGGTGCTTTGCCAATGAGGAGCGGCCAGTACCCAGATTCCCGAGTTGCAGCACAAAGCTAGCTGCTTACACGTGTCCATACCTGGGGCAATGCCAAGTCACGTTTTAAAGAAACCTAGAAGCAGGAGCCAATCTTGTGACATTCAAAACTCAAAAGAAATTTCTAACTCATCACGTTTCATCTTTACTTTTTTATTGATTATAAAAACAATGGTCACTTTGGAGAATTCCAACATTATGGAAATGTGACTTCAGAAATTTTATTGTTTAGCTTTGTAAGCTTTTTAAAAATAGTTTTTAATGTAATTTGTCAAATTGGCTGACACACAGTGCGTACAGCGTGCTCTTGGGTTTTTGGGGGTTGATTCCCATGGTTCATTGCTTACAAACAACACCCAGTGCTCATCCCAACAAGTGCCCTCCTCAATGCCCATCACGCATTTTCCCCTCTCCCCTACCCATCAACCCTGTTTGTTCTCTGTATTTAAGAGTCTCTTATGGTTGCCTCCTCTCCCTCTCTGTTTCTATTTTTTCTCATTCTCCTCCCCCATGGTCTTCCGTTAAGTTTCTCAAGGTCCACATATGAGGTGACTTCAGAAATTTCAAGTCTCCCTCCCAGTTCCTCCCCCCTACAAAATTAAGAACTATAAAATGTTTATTAGCTCAAAGGATTTTTTCCTATGAAAAGACGAATATATAGAAATGCCTTCAAAATACACAAATTGCATCATGCCATATGTTCTATTCTTCATCTAACTTGTATGTTTATCTGGCTGGTGTGCCAGGATGTCTGTTACAAAGATGTTCAGTGAAAACCTAGCTGTTCTTGGTTTTTATGAAAAGCTAGATTTAATAGCAAAATACTAAGACAGCAACAAGACTAATAAACATAACAAAGTCAATACATCAGTACAGTCATTAGAAAGCAATTAATATAGATCAGAGAGGGTATATTTGGTTTTAATTGGGCACATCATTAATTCCAGAGAGGATGCTCCTTGGTCAGAGTTTTCTCAATAATACTATAGCAGCACTATATCCTTGCCAAAATGTGTAACAAGTGGAAAACAGATCAAAATTATTTTTGCTGACTTCTATACTTAGCTTTGGTATTAAGTTCTTGTGTCAGATGCTAAAATTTTAATTTAAAAGAAAACCAATTCTTCATATTTGTACTTAATAGCAAAAATCTTTTGACTTCTATTATCTCCTTGATCCACCCACATAGTACAAGAGGTAATGGGGAGACAGTAATGCTCTTCTTCTTTGAGAGATGAGGAAATCAAGACTAAGCACCGAGGACAGCAAGCAAGCTCAAAGAGGTAGTAACTGGGCACAGCGCCAACTTGGGGTGTGCGATCTAAATTTCAGGGCTTTTCCCACCTCAACATGTACCTTCTAGGATGAAAGAAACTGGTTACATTTTAGAGGAACATCACTTTGCCAGTGTCTTCCATTGCTTTACTACAGGACATTAGGGTACAATGAAAATGGTTAGAGGGGTAGGAGAAGAAAAAAAAAAAAACAATACTATGAAGGTGTTTGCTGTATTTTACATATGAACACCAACAAGATTAACTAATACGTCATTAATGAGTACACTCCATGCCAATGAAATCAGAGTCATGACTTGCAAATAATAACATAGTCACTTCAAAAACATCCCAGCCAGGATGTCATCCCTCTCCTCTCTGTGCCCACAGCAACCATCATTAAATGACCACCACACTCGGGAGCTCCTGGCTGGCTCAGCCAGTAGAGCATGTGACTCTTGATCTCAGGGTTTAAGTTCAAGCCCCCCCATTAGCTGTAGAGATTATTTTTTTAAAAAAAGAATCTTTAAAAAAAATGACCACTATACTTATCCTTGCTTTATCCAGACATGACATCAGAGCCTTTCCACATCATAATTCAGGGTTTAACACTTGTTAACCCATCAAAATTGGTAAAATAAAACTCTAATCTGTCTCTGGAAATGGAGAGTTGGAGTTCATTATGCATAACTGATCTCTAAAATCAGCTTATTTTTGCAGGTAACAGAGTGTTTTCAACACGGCTTGGATTTTACCAAGTCTCCTTCATCAAAACAGATTATTTAAATAAATGATGCAATAGAGATTCAAAATGACCATAGGTTTTAATCCTAAGAAAATAACTACCCACACAATTCTTTACTCTCCTCTGTTAAATATGGCCAATTGGCGTTCATTGTGGTAGAGGACGGTAGTATAACCTCATTTGTTTATATCTAAAATTACACAGAAATGGTTTGTGCTTACCTATACCTGGTTTAACAATACTAACTTTCTTGTGTAAAGTTACACAAGAAAAACTGATCCTTTCTTACCTGTAAAATAAGAAAAATATCATTCCCAAATTATCTAGTTTTTAGCATATTTTTCTCCAGAATCAAATCAAAATAATGTAGAAATATTCTTTTAAGCTTACTTATTTTTGAGTGTATGGTGTGCACATGTGTGTATGAGGAGGGGAGGGGCAGATTGAGAGGGAAAGAGAGAAACCCAAGCAGGCTCACCACACTGGGCTCAATCTCACGACTGTGAGACTGTAACCTAGGCCGTTACCGAGAGCCAGATGCTTTAACTGACTGAGCCACCCAGTCACCCTAATACAGAAATAATTTAAACATTTTTCATCAACCATTTTTAAATCACTAATAATAGTAAGGCAACAATCAAAGATTTGAATCAAAGGAAAAGAGCTCATTCATCACCATTTCCAAAGTGACTTCTAGGAGTTCCACATACTTGAAGAGGAAGAATAAATTTAACCACACAGACTTGGAACGGAACTAGATATGTTGATAAAGGCCTGGCTTTTCAAATATATATAGAAGGATAGAGAAACAGATGGAGACATATTAACGTTGACAAAGATGATGATACTGTGTACGTGTGTTTATACACGCATATTTACATTTTCTAGCTCTATCTGTGGACAGTGCATAGAAGCAATGAAACCCCAATCATTATGATCGGCCTAGCACCCATATTATGATTTCAAAACGCCATTCCTCACTAAATGGAGCCAGAGTTACTTGGAAAAGTAGCTGACTCCAGAACTGGGTTAAGAAAAGTAGAAGATGAACCAGAAGCAGCCTATAGTGACAGAAAGTAAGAAGTGCTCAGAAAATGAGGGGAACATGACAAAAGGATATAGTTACCATCTTTTAAAAAGCTCTGTCTGGTCAAAACTAGCCACTATGACCACCAAACTCTAAGTATCAATGAGTCCATATGGAGATAGATGGATGGATGGATGGATGGATGGATGGATGGATGGATGGATGGAGATAGATAAATAAGGAGTATAAAAACAAGAGGAGGAATACTCTTTCTTATTGTGGAAAATCAACTAATAAACACAGAAGGAATGCTATTAGAAAAAATGTATAAACCACCTAATAATGATCGATTCAAGTAAAAACCATAAAAGAATGCTGAAAACAGTGTATTAAAGTTTGAACAGCAACAGAAATATTTACATAGCCACAAATATCCCCCCATAAGATACAAGGTAAAGGAGAAAATAATAACTTAATAGTGGAGAAGTCTGGCAGATAAGACTTGACCCATGCATTCCAAATTTTTGTCACCAATTAACATCATGTGACTCTGTACAGGATGTGCTGAGAGGGACACACTATCACTTCTGTGATATTTCTATTCAAAATATATGACCTAAATCCAGACTCATAGCAACAAACAGATCCAAATGGAGAAGCACTCTACAAATCACTTGGTTTGTACTCTTCCAAAATATGAGTAGGGTGCAAGACAAAGAACTTGAGCTGCTGTCAAGTTAGAGACACTAAAGAAAAATGACAACTAAATAAACCTGTGATCTAGGATTTTCTCTCACTGTAATGGACATTATAGTTATTATTATTATTATTGAAATTAATGAAATCTGAATAAATTTGGTAGACTAGATGAATGGCACCCCGCCATGTTAATTTCCTGATTTAGACAACTGTACTGAAGCTATGTAAGAGAAAGTTTTCTTCCTAAAATACACACACGGATATATTTAGGAATTAAGAGTAGAGAGAGAAAAGGGTTCAAGTAAATATGATCGATGTTAATATTTGGGGAATCTGGGTAAATATTATGCAGGAATTCATTTTTATGTGTCTGAAATTATGTCAAAATAAAAGTAAATAGGATAAAAAAAGAGTCTTAATAAAAGACAGAAGTTTTTTTATTATTTTTTGAGAAAGACAGTGTGAGTAGGCGAGGGGCAAGGAGAATCCGAATCCGGAGCAGGCACCAGGTTCCAAGCTGTTGGCACAGAGCCAGACACAGGGCTCAAACTCAAGAACCTTGATATCATGACCTGAGCTGAAGTGGGCTGCTTAACCCACTGAGCCACCCAGGTGCCCCAAGTTGTTTGTTTGTGTGTTTAAATAAATGCTTTATCAAGTGAATTACAGGCCATTCTGCAGCTGTCGTTGGTTTCAGAACAGTGTCTTCTAACAGTAAGAAATGGTACAATCTCACTGTGTCCTAGCAAAGTCTGGCTCCGGAAGGGAAGGTATTGTTAAAGCTTTCTGGTCAGTCCTGCAACCCAACCTTAGTGGCCATGACAGGCTAAGCGAACCTACAGCCAACAAAACCGAGGGACTGGTTTACACAAGAGCCACAGAAGTTTCACAGCCTCCATGACCACAACCATGGGTCTTCGAATCCTCATGCTTTCAACGGGAACACGTACTTACAGACGACTGTATAAAATCACGGCTCCGGGTAACCCCCCACTTTCAGTGCACTCCACCACATCAGCAAGACAACAGGACACTGCCTTAACCCAACGACTGTCACACAGGCGCACTCGCTACTCAATGGGAGACTCGCACCATGCAGCCGTGAGCTCAGTTCTCCAACTTAAGAAACCTGAAAACTGGCACCAAAAAAATTATATAAATAAATACGGTTGTCCTCTACAAGTGGCTTAAGCGTTGCTTTGGAATTGCATCATATGGCTAAGTACTTGCCATGCTGGCCATGTAGCTAAAAAAAGAAAATTGAACCAAGGAACTAATATACTGATAGCACGTGCCTCCAAGAGAATTTGCTAGGTTTCTAGGAGGATTTGGTTTTTCTGTGCTTTTCTTGGCATAAGCACTTCACCCAGTGAGGTATTTGCAAAGCAAGTCAAATACCTCATATGGTAGTCAACTGAGGGAAGAGCCAGATGCTCCAATGCTAGGGAAATCGGGTGGCTGGACTTGGGGAGAGACGGATGCTCCCAATGTGGGACACCCTCCAGGGATGTTTGAGGGTAATATCAACTGTATGTGATTTTTCACCTTTTGGTTTCTCCAAATCACTTACAGTAGAACTGGGCAGAACGTGACTGGTGGTCCAGAGCAGACTCTAGATAGAGGTCACAGAAAAAAGCATTCTATTTGTGATGGAATCTACTTACGTTGGTTGACTCACACTCAGCTGGAGCTGGGCAGATTTTTTCCAAAGGTTTCAAACTGTCACGAAGAACAAACGCCACGTTCCTTTAAGAAAGTGACGGGACTGGGGTATAGCATTGTGAGCGCTGTGTTGTCTTCAAAGTGGAGTTCATAAAGCAGGCTAGGCTCAGAGACAGAAAAACTTAGACCACTGGGGTATTTAGGGTTTAGAGGGATTACAAAAGGTACTGTGGAGAAATTAAATTTAGTTTTCTAAATTTGACTATATGCAATGAAAGGTGAGGTTACAAGTTATGACAAGGGTCTGGGGCAGCTCCCTAAGTACATACAGGGAGAAAAAAAGCACACACATACACACACACAGAATCAGAAGGAAATACTGAGTACATTGGAACTTGCTGTATCTCGGTGTCAGATGTGAGTAAGGGTGGGCACAACGGTCTGTCTGTCCCAATCCAGGGCAGAGAGGAGAGACAGAAGTGCGGGCTTCTGGATCAGCCAGGCTCCAACACTGGGGGTGCTGGGAGGACACATGATCAGAGGGGGCCCAAGGCTTCCAGCCCCAGGATGGGTCAGCTAAGGCCTTCTTCTTCTCAGGCCTTACAGGCCCCCAGACAGGAAACCCCGGCAGTCAGGCTAGCAGAGGGGCACATTCACAGCATAAGGTTTTGGTGTAAAATAAATCCTACTCCAGTGACTCCCCTAGGTACCCCGATCATCCCCTGAGGCAGTGCTGGAAATCTGTGGGGTCAGTCAAGGATTGGGGTGGGAGCCAGGGATGCTACAGATCATCCAATGCACAGGGTCCCATGCTAGGTACATTAAGCTTCCAAAGACACTGGCACAAATCCTGCCAGACATTTGTGAAGGTAAAATAACAAGTGTTTTATAATTGAGTGGAGGGCCTAACTCTGTTTTACATTTAAATATTAAAGGGTTTTTTTTTTTTCTTCAGTTTTACTATACGCCAATCCTACCCCCTTGTTCACAGCAGCATGACTGACAATGGACAAAAAGTGAGAGCAAACCAAGTGTCCATCAATGGACAGAGAGATGCACAAAATGCAGCAGAGCCCTAAGAAGGAGGCAATTCTGATGCATCTTACAAGAGGGATGGCCCTGGAGGGTGAATCATGCTAGGTGAAATGAGCCAGACTCAGAAGGACAAGTACTGTGTGACTCTACTCACACGGAGTACCTACAGCAGTCAAATGCATAGAAACAGAATACACAACGGTGGTTGCCAGAAGCTGGGGGTAGAAAGTGTAGGGAAGGGGCGCCTGGGTGGCTTAGTCGGTTAAGCGTCCGACTTTCGCTTAGGTCATGATCTCGCGGTTCGTGGGTTCGAGCCCCGCGTCGGGCTGTGTGCTGACTGCCGGTTCAGAGCCTGGAGCCTGTTTCAATCTGTGACTCCCTCTCTCTCTGACCCGCACCTGCTCATGCTGTCTCTCTCTCTCCTAGAAATAAATAAAAAACATTAAAAAAAAAAAAAAAAAAAAAGAAAGTGTAGGGAGTTCTTTCACGGGGACAGTTTCACTGAAAGAAGATGAAAAAGTTCTGGAGACGGACGGCGGCGGTGGCTGCACGGGAGTGTAAATGTCACAGAAAGGTCTAACAAGAAATGGTTAAATGACCAACTTTGGGTTAGATTTATTTTGGCACAGTTTTAAAAATATACATCCACACACACAAACACCAGAGTGTGCCAATCACAAGAAGACTGGACTCTGTTGTGCCGGGAACTTAACCACAGCCTGTTCACCACAGAAAATTCGGCCACGGACGGCGACGGGGCTCACAGCACCTGGGTCCCCAGCACGGCCCTCCTGCTCTGGCAGCCCTTCCAGCTGGAACATCATGGTGGGTCTACCAGGAGGCACAAGCATCGGGCAGCATCACGGTGCTCCCAAAGTCACCATGCCCCCACACACATACACTGATACACGTGCTTTATGATCAGTTATCTTCCTTTTCAGCGGTCTGTTACAGTATATAGAGATCTTACAGTTAGGGGTGTCTCCTTGTATTTTCCTTATAAATTTCATTTCGTGATGGTATTGGTGGCACTGAAAAACTATTTGTTATGAGAAAACTGAATGGAGGGGGCCTGGCATTGGTCTCAGGGAGCAGACAGCAGCAGGAAGAGAGGATGCCTTGTAGACTTGGCAGTAAAGCCCCAGACTCACAGAGTCTCCATGGATTTAACAGAAGCACCCTTTCGCGACAAATACAGTTCTTATGGTGAAGGTCTGGTGGTAGTTCGCCCACTCCCCTGAAAAGGAAGAAATATGGTAGAAAAGAATAAAGCGCCTGACTCTCCTTCGTGATGAAACACAGGCACACTTAAAATAATCAAATCCGTACCCAGTAATCGACTCCGACAGAGATGAGGTGAACCAGGGCATACATTTTTCAGGCATGGGAATCACCGTAGCATGTCAAAGGAGATCAGGATTTAACAGAGAGGGGCACACTGCGTCAACTGCAATGACACATATATTGCAGTAGAGACATATATTGTCTCTACTGCAACCACCCTTCTTTCCATCTCAACACTGGGACATGATTAATATTTTACATACTGTCCAACAGGGGAATGCGACTTACCAGAAACCATCCTCAACATTTCAAATACAGATCCCCCCTCTGCCAAGAGAAAATCCCACCCAGCTGTAGATTTCTCATTTGCAAAACGTAAGAGCAATGAAATTCCATTACTTAGAGAAACTGGCCGGTCCACCAAACCCTTGGCAACGGAAGCTGTACTTATCTTTCTGAACAATAGCCTCAGAAAATGTATTCTTTCTCTCAGAGGAGAAAAAAAAAAAAAAAAAGACAGTAAGTATGTCTTTGAGCTCTTGAGAAAGTGCTCTTGCCCAAGCAAATTCCTCTTAGGGAAAATCCACTCCCCTGACCTGGGAAGTACAAAGACTGACCCTAAAACAAGCAGTAAAAAGAGCTCCAAGGTTAAGAAAGAGCCCTTCAAAAAGTCAACGGGGATGTAACAATATTAATACTGCCCTTAAAACAAAATCAAGTATTCCTTTAATATGTAAGTTACCATGACGTACCCGCTCCCGCATCAAAGTTGACTCTTAGACCCAAAAGTGTTGAGTTTGTTTTCCTGGTGATGTTTAAATGAATGTTTTCCTGAGGACATAAATGATCCAGAAGTGTGCTGCTTCACACATGGTGGAATTCATTCAAACAAGAATGGAAAAGCCAGACTTTGTTCTCAGTCTTCCCAAGGCTCCCTTCCCTGGGGAGAAGCATGTGGCCAAATTCCAGTGGGTTACATTAACCTCACTCACAGCTTATCTCATAGTTAAGAGTTCCCTCTCAGCCCAAAGTTTTGAAACAGACCATGAAAATACTCAACAAATACAGATGCTACGCCAATGTATTTGGAATACCAACAGTGCTGTTTTCGCAGTTCCCCGTTCAATGTGCCGTGTTACGTGGCCATGGCCCGTGGTGACTTTCTTGTGGGACTCAACGTATCATCTTGGATTCTCCCATTTAAGTTCTTTCTCACAGGAGACCCACCCACTGGTCCATGTATTTACCCATTAAAAGAGCAATCAACATGGTCAAAAAACAGCAGCGGAAAAACAGTCATTTGTATCCAACTTTGCACCAAGAGCCCATACAAGGAGGCAATGAATAACTCTCTCCCTTTGGGCAACCTGGGGCATCCGAGGACATCTGTGTGACTCTATGCCAGTGTGCTGGACTGTGGGGCGAGACACCTACCTCCCCCAGAGGAAATCCACAAACCTGCTCTATAAAACCTTAAAATGCTCCATGAAGAACTGAATTAAACTGGCAACAAACCAACCCAGAAGACAGAATGGTGCGTTTGCAGCAGTAACAGTGTGCCGCGAGCTGGGAAGATGTGAGCAAGCTCCCAACACTGCCCCCACCTTACCCTGGGAACCAACGTGAACACCAACACAATGCGCACAACGGGGCTGCTCATCTGGTTCTAACTAACGGACAACTCTCCAACGGCCCTCGCACAGAGCTGTAACTGAAGTCTACAAAACAGATGCAAGGCTAAAGGAAGAGAGCCAAACTGTGAACATGCCACTCATGATCTGGCTTCTCTATATTTAATATAAACAAAAACTTGACACCAAGGCAATCAACGGTATATGTAGTCCCACATGAGGGGAGAGCTCTCCTTCCCGACCATCGGGAGGGTTCAGGCCTCCCTCCCCAACCAAACATCTTGCACCGAACCGGACGAAGACGGGATGGCATTCAGCCTATTAAAAGACACTGGCCAGCATTCACATACCTCAATAATCCTGTCATGAATTTGCAGGCCTCCGTCCTTGGCTGCGGGCCCACTGTCAACTATTTTGGATACAAAGATTCCTTCACTGGATGATCCATCCTGGTTGTCCTTTGGGTTAAAAAAACACACACATGAATGCTAGGCATTAACGTGGTTAAAGCTTACACTCTTCAACTATGATGGACTCTAGCTTATGCCCGAAGTGGCCCTGGAGTGAAAGCTCACCTGTTACCCCTAATTTCTGTTTTAATCTAAAATTAACACATGCACATGGTACAATGTTTCAAAACATACCAGAAGGTCTAAGTGCCTGCCACCTCCTACCCATTGTCGTTTTTCCCCTTTAGAGCATCCGTTTGTACCTTATGTAGCCTTTCCAAAACATTTTTCATAGAGCACCTTTCCTCAACGCCTATGTTTCTTGCTCATGTGAAACAGGAGTGTGCTCTCTCCGTTCTTGTGCACCTTGCCTCTTCACTTAGCTTTACAAATCTGACTTTCCGCCAGTCTTACGGTCTACCTCACTCCCTTCGACGGCGGAACAGTATCCCGGTAATTGAGATAGTAAGCACTGTTTCCAGCTGTCACTCTAAGAGACAATGATGTTTCTAATACCTCCCTCCAACCTGTACAATGAAGTATCTTTTGCAGCAGGTATCTGGGGCAGACTCCTAACAATGGAATTGGTGGTCCAAGGATGTATCGATTTGACAGATAATGCCAAATTACGCACTCAGAGCTCATCAGAGTGTTTTTCCATATCCTCACCAGCATAGAGGTCTATTAAAACTTTGACTACCCAACAATCTGATTGTGCAAATAGGTGTTTTATGTGTGCTCTGATTTACATTAGAAAAGCTCACCACCAGCACCCCAATCCTCATAAATTCTCATCTCCAATCTCAAATCCCTTTAGATCTTCTTTCATAGTCTGGACTGAAACTTTCTGGGAAAAGGGGACGGCTCGCTGCTCAAACTCCTTCCTTTATTTAAAATCAAAAAGCTCCAACAAGCTCATAAAAAGAAAAGAAAAAAGAAAAGAAAAGAAAAGAAAAGAAAAACCCTCACAGCTTGTTCATGAACTTCTTTCCAAACAGCACTGGGATGAATTCTCTCCAAGCGTGTGGATTAAATTTCTTGTGATTAACAGATGGATTTGTAAGTTAAATGGCATAAGTATGTGTTGTTTCCAAACAAAAGCATTTGAAAAGTAATTTCAGGATCTTCCACAAAAACTCCAGAATTCTGAAGTTGCCATAATGCCACTAGAAGATCTATTTTAAAAGCAATTTCTGGATACAGAAATACACATAAATACCATTTGTTAAAAAGTAAAGAAAATATACAATTTTTCTCTTTAAACAGGAAAAAAACCATACTCTGAAGGGAGAAAGGGAGGACTTTATTTAATGTGGTTCAAGTGACTGCTTCAAGTCCAAGAGCAATGGCTGAGAGTAAGAAAATGCACACCTTGTACCTCTTCTATCTCTCCCTCCGTCCTCACCCCTTTCTCTCCAACACACACACATGCCCTACAAGGTTATAAGCAGGATTTGAAAGACACCAAAATCACACCCTAAAATGAGCATTAAGTGTTTTCCCCCACATTTATCCCCCTGTGACAAAGATAGGTCTTTAAACTGACATCTGGATTCTATCAACACTCTTCCAAGAGAGAAGGGTCAGCGAGACTGTGGGTGCTGTGCTAAATCAGCCATCCTCAAAAGGCAGCCCTGCCCAGCATCACAACACCCTGCACGGGCCCACCGCAGACTAACCCTTCGCTGTCTGGACTTCTCCCTGCCTCCTTTCTCTCTCACAGCCACCTTACTAATGCACTAATCTGAGCATATTCACATATCTTCCTATGTGCATACGTCACTTTTAAGTACAGTTGTGCAACAGCTTCTACTTACTGACTACATACTAGATACCAGGCTGGTAGGGAGTACCCTGTGAACACTGTTTCACCCTCATAATAGCCACAAACGCTAAGTGCTCTATTATTCTCCAATTCACAGAGGAAAAACTGAGACAGAGAGATTCAGTAATTTATCAGAGGTCACACAGCTAAAAAGTAGCACAGGTCAGTTTCAAAACTAAAGACAGTTTAATTCCCTTCACAAGCTCTAAGTGCAATACTGCCTCCTACAGAGAGACATCTCAAAAAGAAGCATTCATTTGGAAGTTCCACATTCCAAGCTATGGAATATTCCACTGGAGAAACCTGAAGAATCTCAATGGACCACAAAGGATTTATGGATTCGTGGGCAATGTGGAGTTCCCTAAGAGGTGATATCAATATATTCAATGAAAACAGATCTGCACTTACTCTGAATTCATTGCTTTGCATTTCTTGGCCGAAGAGGAAGAGAGGGATGGGGGAGGAGGGATGGGATTCTGACTTTGGTTTGTTTTGCAGAATACTACTTTGTACACAAATAATTTTTCTCAGGAGAATCAGGACGTTCAAGCAAAGGCAGAGAGGAACATGTAAAAGCAAACGGCACAATCAGGTTAAATTAAGACAGTGGTAGGAGGTGGGGAAAGAATGCAAAATAATAATAATAATTATAGAAAGGTCAAAATCTAAGGAAACCAAAGCAATCCCATCCTGGATAGCTACGGGTGTCTCTTCAAAGGCATCTCTCGATTCTTTGTTTGTTGGGCGTCTCTGCTAATCCATTTTAAGTCAGGGCTATTTCTCAAGGTGAACTAACATGGCTCAGGATTTGTTTTGTTTGGCTGGCTTGAGAAAAGGAAAAATAAAAGGGACTTTCTGCATCCCAGGGGTACCTGACAATGAGGCATACTTGCCAAAGGCTGAAGTGACAGGTCTGACACACCAGACTGGCTACTGCTACTGAAGGGATAAAGGAATGAATGAATGAATGCTGTGACTTTGCGAGGAGCAGTGCGTCAGGCAAGGAAAAGCCTTGTGTCAGAACCCCCGGGCTTATGTCACAACCCAACCAAGCATCCAGCACAAGAATTCCTTGGGAAACACACACGTCATGCATGCTGCCTTCTACCTCCAGTTACTAACAATGAGTGTGCATTGTTGCTCATCCTGGCTTTTTAGCGTGTTCTCAATGACCTGCCAGATTTCCAGGCAACAGTTCAGCATACATTTAGAGCTCATTATGCTCTTTCTGCTAATCAGGACAAGTCTTTAAAACGCACTATTGTAACCACATGCATGTGGAAAGAAACTTCCCTCCAGGGGGACATGCACGTAGTTCTTGCAAAAAGACCACATGAACTAAGAACACTTTCGAATGCTACAGAATTCACTCTGGCTTTCACTTCAACCAGCATTTTAAAGGAGAAAAAAAAGTAAAAGGTACCTAAAACATGTACGGTACTTTGATAAGCACAAGAAAGAACCATATTCCAATGAGGCTGGGAGTGGCCTTTCTTCCCCAGGAGGAACAGAAAATAAATCTCATCTTCACTGCCTTTCACAGAGCCAGTCCTCCAACCATCAAGACCCAGGCATGCCTCTCCACGTCAAGCACTTTGCAAAGTTTGGGCTCCTGTTTCCTATATATGCTTTGGTAAGGCAGAGAACAGACCTTGCTGGTTTGGGCTCTTTCAGCTGCAGAAGTTTCTGAAACATCTAACGATGAGGTGCACCTTCGTTTGTTGAAGTCATTTCTTAAAACCAGTAACAGTGGGGGGGACAGGAGAAATCGTTATTTATGAAGCCAAACCAAGGACAGTCTTCGGTATTCACACTAAGTGGGAGATGAAAACATGTTCTAA
Source organism: Proteles cristata cristata (assembly GCA_017311185.1). Lineage (NCBI taxonomy): Eukaryota > Metazoa > Chordata > Mammalia > Carnivora > Hyaenidae > Proteles > Proteles cristata. The sequence goes on along the minus strand of JAESUZ010004230.1, from coordinate 318,620 downwards.
AACAAGCTGGGGAACACGGATCTGTTGTTCCCTGGGACGTCCTTAAGAATGTCACCGAGACAAGGAGACAAATGCTACTATGTATGCCCACCTCTGGAGCTCAGCCCACCAGGGCTCCTGCCCCCACCCCCCTTCATTCTCACAGTTCAATCTCATGGTCTAAAGCGGGCTTTTTTACAGGTTTTACAGGGCAGACAATTTGTCAGTCCGGCATTTAATGGTTACATATCACCTGTAAGTAAGCTGTCATTTCTTACAATTAACCCTGTGTGTTTCTTTTTGAAACTGTGGCTTTGGCCAAAAACAAAAGTAACTCAACCCTAAATTCTCATGCTAACTTCCCCCGTCTTCTCCCAGTCTCTTTCTGACCACTTCCTGCCCACTCCTCAACTCTAGCCATGCTGAACTCTTTCCAGTTCCCCCACATGCCAACTCCGACCTTCTTCTAAGTTTTGCAAGGGCTTCCCCAGGCCTGCTCACTTTCCTCTAGTTCAGTCGTCTTCAAAGATGGGGGTGGGGGGAGGGGAAGTGGGTGATGGGCATGGAGGAGGGCACTTGTGGGGATGAGTGCGTGTTATATGGAAACCAACTTGACAATAAACTATTAAAAAAAAACTAACAAGAAAAAAAAAACAAAGATGGGCTGATGCAAAGCAGTGCATTTGAACAATGAAAGAACATGTGACAAATGTGATTCATTCTCACATTTTAATTTTGTCTTTTAAAATGCTTCCTTTTGGGGCACCTGGGTGGCTCAGTCGGTTAAGCGTCCGACTTCGGCTCAGGTCATGATCTCATGGTTCATGGGTTCGAGCCCCACATCGGGCTCTGCGCTGATAGCTAGCTCAGAACCTGAAGCCCGTTTCAGATTCTGTATCTCCCTCTCTCTGACCCTCCCTGCTCACACTGTCTCTCTTCTCTTCTTCTCTTCAGAAATAAATAAAACATTTAAAAATAAAATAAAATGCTTCCTTTTGCATGAAACTTTTCTTTTTTTTTTAAATGTTTTATTTATTTCTAGGAGAGAGAGAGAGACAGCTTGAGCAGGGAAGGGTCAGAGAGAGAGGGAGTCACAGACTGAAACAGGCTCCAGGCTCTGAGCTGGCAGTCAGCACAGAGCCCGACGCGGGGCTCGAACCCACGAACCACGAGATCATGACGCAAGCGAAAGTCGGACGCTTAACCAACTAAGCCACCCAAGCGCCCCTACATGAAACTTTTCTAAGCCATGTAGGATAAAGAGCTAACTAAATAAGCTCAATTTTTTTTTTTTTGAGTTAAGAGTACTCAACTAAATACAGTATATATGGGCCTCTGATCTAGCAAATATCTACTCATCCTTCAGAATGCAGCACAAATGGCCATGCCCCAGGATAATACCTCCTCCCCAAGGGCACGCCAGACCCAGGCACGGAGTGTAGCCACATACGGATGCCTAGCATCTCCTTGTCCTTCAGGATTCAGCTGAGTATCTTCTTCTCTCTTTCCTGGCCAGTGACAGCCCTTGCTGCTTGGTCTCTAACGTTTGCCATGCTCCCATTTTTTTTTCCTGCATCACATGTCCCCCAGTCTGTAACTGTTATCTTTACTTTTTTCTCGCCTGATGTCCCCACCAGGACACAAACTCCATGACCCCAGGGACTCAAGTCTCCCTGGCCTCCACAGTGTATCCCAGCTCCTACCAAACAGCCCCTGTTCAATACTTATTTGTTGAAGGAGTGAAATCTATTTTCCTTTCCTTTGACTATTTTCCTTTCAGGATAATAAATGATGAAATGGTCAGCAGAAGAAATGAGCAGGAGATGATCCACATCCAGATAACCCCACATGAAAGGTGAGATCCTGCAATGCGCCTTTTGCCACGTCTGGTCCCCAGGGCTGTTTCAGTGGCCATTTTCCTCCCAGTTAAACCTACTGATCTGAATCTGACCTCTTCTTTCTGGAGGAGGAGCTGATGGGGAAGGGGGTGAGCAAAGAGCTGTAGTGGGAGGGAAAGCAAAGGGATGCAATCATCTACAAATGAGGGAATCGCCCGACCAATGAAGAGCAGACAGAGCAGAGCTCCAGACCAGACTTCCAGGCACGGGGTCCATGCTCCAGCTCAGTTACTCTCTTCCAACTGCACACATCTCACACTACATTCTTCAGCTCAACTGCCACCCAACCAGACATGTCCCCTCAAAACCTAAACGGTTTAGATAAGCTTTTGTAGTACTAGGACAATGCTATTTTAGGAGACCACAACTAAATAAAAACTCCAGAGGATAAAGATGTTAGATAAACAATGAACTCTCTAATTACACAGAGCAGAATGAGGTGAGCAAGGTTTCTACTCCTCACTCCCCAAACCTGAGCCTTCTTCCTGCTGCAGCAGGGAAAGGAAAAACACGTTTTAGTAATTAACATACCACGCAAGGCCGGCCACCAATAATATTGAATCCCAGGGAGCCGGAGTCTCGATGTAGGACAAGAGTCAGACTTTTGGTTTCTTCACCCTGTAGGGAACAGAGGAGTTCAAGTTTTATTTACAAACAGGGAATAAACGGTAGCCATTTTCTTTCTATCTAAGCAGACTCATGGGCTCTTAAGTCATCACTAAAGATCCTCTGTCTCTTGGATACTTTACGTAAGGAAAGTTTTAGGGCCCAAGCTGAACCCGTGTCTTGTGTTGAGGAGGTCACGGACATTTCTAGATCTCACCCAGCCTTGCAATGCCCGCATAAGAATGTCTGGCGATGTCCAGACGTGCCTCCTGAACACTGTCTATCAATGACTCCTTGGTCTGCAAACGCATCTCTCCTTTGACCAGCCCACTGCACGCCAGCTGTCTAGACAGCAACTTTCTGTTTGTTTCTCAACCATTCTCAACAGCGCCATTCATGTTTTGTCATGAGAGGTTCAAGTAGCAATGCTCTCAGAAGTCTGAGCGCCTGTACAGCCTGTCAATGGTCATCTGTGTTTGAGAGACACAGCAGTCCGAGCGAAGTGAGACGGTGAACATGTGGAGGAAACAGAAAAATCCTGCATCTGACTCAAAGGGGGAGGGGACAATTCCACAAAGTAATTACTGTCCAGCCCACAGGAGATGCCGAGATGGCTAACAGAAAACACTCTGTTCAGTGGAGGCTGGTCGCCGTGAACCCCTTTAAATCAAAGAAGCAGCAGTCACCCAGGCAGGTCTTCCAGGCACTGGTGGCCAGCTGGACGGGACAGGGATGCCAGGGCACCTTAGTGGAAATTCTCCAGTAACAGATGAATAAAAGTAAATTTAACGTTAGGTGTGCACTGTCACTAAACGGGCAGCGACATCAACATGAACCTCGCTGAGACACCTCTGAAATGTTTCCCATTTTTCGAACGGTACACCAAACTTTACACGTGGGGACCGAGAGGGACTTGGAAATGTGTCACTCACGTTTTCTGTTTAAATGTGGTATTATTTAAATGCTGCATTTTTTAAGATAATGAAATACTTCGTTAGAAGCTTAAAAAAAAAAACTTGCAATGGCTTATCACAAAATAGATTTTGTTCTGATATTTGCCACTTCTGGATCAAACCTTTGCCTTCTGCTTTTTCTGTGGAAATAACTGACAACATGTGAATGCGATGCATGCCAAGGATCTGACCCGGTACACTGGCCAGGGAAACCACTCTTCCTGGAGTAAAATGCTCCATTTACTGCTCGTGTTGTCAAGCAAGAACTATGGTTCTGTATTTGGGCAGCAGAAATGTGGCCAACAGAACCGAAAGAAAAAAAATATACATACATATGTGTGTGTGGCTAACAGGCCTCAATAAATAAAAGTACCTACATGCTTAAAGCTCTGAGTAACCACAACCATTTCTGGTGCCTAGTTAGTGCACTGAATTTACAATACTAGAATTTTTCAAAATTTCAAAACCATTACCTAAGCCTATCAATTTTTAAAATCCTGTAAAAACAAAAATGACCATTTTTCATTAGAAAAAGGCTGTTTTTAGGGGCGCCTGGGTGGCTCTGCTTAAGCATCTACGTTGGCTCAGGTCATGATCTCGGGGTTCTTGAGTTCAGCCTGTGCCAAAAGCTGGGAGCCCGGAGCCTGCTTTGGATTCTGTCTCCCTGTCTCTCTGCCCCTCCCCTGCTCCCACTCTGTCTCTCTTTCTCAAAAATAAATAAACATTAAAAAAAAGAAGAAGAAAAAGACAGTTTTTAATGAAAGAACTAGGTGTCCTCTAAGAACAATGCAATAAAACACTTCGGTCAGCTCGCTCACTTGATATATTAAATACAGTGTTTTATAGAATAGCAAACGAGTCTCCATCAAGCTGCTGTACCTAACCAAAAACAGAAAAGCCTCTATAATAACAAACTAATTTTCCAAAATATTTTGCAAAAAAATATTTCCAATCCCTGGCACGTCCATCTAGAGCACCTCTCTGTCAATGGTACTGATCTAATTAATTTGATCTACCCAAGTTAACCACTAACAACTGTCACTGCCATAACAGAATAAACACTGAGGATCAACTGGAGAGTTGTGAAATGTCGACGTGAGGATTCACAGACTGAAATCGTTTATATCTCTCTGCCTCGGAAAAGCAAGATCCTGCTAAGTCCATGTCTTGCTTTGCTATCTTAGAGGGGTGAAAAAGTTAGAAATACATTGGAATTTGACTGAGCTATTACACATATCTTGCATTGCTGGCTTTCGTAATTAATGATGGAAACTGCGGTTACCCAGTAATCTGAGGCAGATGGCTCTAGTCTGGGAATCTCAAAGCATGTATGGTAGAGAACACACAACAGGGTTTTTCAAAAGACTAGTTTAAAGCCTACTGTGTGATAAGCACTTACTCCACAAATGAAAGAAAAACAAAGAAATCTTATTAGAGTGCATTGACAATGTAACAGCTAACATTTATTGGCTGCTTACCAGGTGCCAGAAATTGTATTAAACATTAAAGTGCTTCATTCTCTTTAATAAATCCAACCCATCTCCTAGACTAGCACTCTTACCACCCTTATGATATAGATGGGAAGAGCGAGTCAGAGATCAAGCTAAGCTGGGCTTTACACCCAGGCTCTCTGAATCTATACCCCAGTTACTCTTCAATACTACCCCCTTTTCATGCAGAATGTAGAAAAGAATGCCATGTAGGCTAGTAACCTCTTAGGCCTCTCTCAAGATGGTTCAATGGTTGGAGTTCCATTAAGGAACTGATTATAGGAGCTCTTACCCAGGAAACCAATGTCAAAACAGAACCCCCAACTGTGCACCAAACTACTGATCTCCAGAAGATCCAAACTGAGATGCCCAGACACCTAAGGCTGTACCCAGACACAGATCTCTCTATGGGGACAGGTGAGACAATGCCTGAGACACAACATTCCTCAGACAAACAGCGATTTGCAAAGAACATTTTGGAACAACTGGGTTGACCATCTAAACTTCCCTGCCAGACCCAAGCACAGGGGACAGAGAAGGGGTATTTTCACTTCTACAAGCATCTTGATGTAGTCTGCTGTCCAGGAAGGTTGGAACTGGCTTCAGGTGCCACTGCCTATTTTAGGACTGATTTATAATGATGAGCCAATACACAGTGCTGGGAGCAAGACAGAAGAGGAAAGCTCTGTCTGGGCTGAATTTCTTTCATTTCTCCATCTAACCACCAAAGGTCTTTTCTCCTCTGACACCATGAACTTGATTCTGGTTTTCCCTTTCCATTCCTCTCCCCACAAAGCAATCTTAACTACTCAACTTTCTAATTCTTCACACACACACACACACACACACACACACACACACACACACACTCTCTCTCTCTCTCTCTCTCTCTCACACACACACACACACACATTGAGAATTTAAACACTACACTTCATACAACCTATTTAACACATTAATACTAATTCCTGCTTAAATCATTTAACCTGTTCTTGAGCTGAAACTGCTTCAGGATGGAGGGCATTTAAATATTTCTTGTTTAATTATGCTCCACCAATTAAAGAGACATATAAATGGGACAAGGACAAAGGCTCATGTCAATGCTGCTTTGCTGACTTTTCACGGACATGATGTTAACGAGTGGCTCTTTCATCTAAAGAAAAACTTAACCAATATTAATCTGTATGGGGGTTTTATCATAACCTATGCTTTGAAATTTTCTTAACGGACTGATGAAGTACAACAAAGAAGGTAAAAGAGCTCTGTTTCACATAAACAACCAGTTAACTAAAACATCTGTTTTTTGATGCAGACATTAGATCTGTGCTCTACACCCGAGAAACTGAGGCTTCCAGAAATTCAGACGCACACTTAAGATCACACAGCGGCAGAAGCAGAGCCAGGAATCAAGGTCCATGGGGCTCCAATGTCCATGTTCTTTGTACTCTGCGGGTAAAGTCTGGCACCATATCCTAAATCCCTTTGCCTCACAAGACTGAGCCTTCACATTAAAATGTCATGAAGGATTAGACATCTAATTAGTTTTGTAATTAGAGTTTTAAGCAAGGTTTCTTCGGACCATGTAATAATAGTGGCCAAGATTAAGAGCATCTATTATACCATGAAGGGTATCATAAGAGTATTATGCCCCCGACAGAAACGGGGTAATGGTTAAGATCTTGGACTCCAGAGTCCAGATCCTCAAGTCAGAACCTGAGTTGAGTTTCCTCATCCCCAGAATGAGGATAATGATGGTTTTTTTCTCATGTTACGGGGTTATTATAAAGCATGAATGAGATAGACAATTACCGACCAGTGCCTCAGTACAGCACCTGGCCAACAGACTTGCTCACAAGACAACAGGACACAGTGTGTGGTAGACACTACAACACTCAGCACTGAGGACCCTGGTACTCTTCAGCCACTTCAATTACTCTGCCACAAAGTCCAAGCAAATCCCAAATTAACTTAGGCTATCTAAAGCAAGTTTGGGAGAGCCAGGACCTCAAGTTACACAAAATAGGAGAGTTACATATTCATCATACCATCTGGCCCTATGATGGGAACTCTTCCACATATGTGTCTCTTGTTTTCCCCAAAGTCTGGAGAAAGAGTGGCACATTCTAGGAGGGCTGGTTAAGTGCCAACAGACAGTTTGTACTGGAGAGATGGTAGCAGGAGGACGCGTAAGGAAAACAATGGTGACAGCTCAGCCTGAATCTTCAGCTCAGAGCTAGGACAAGCACGTGATGCTGTCCCGGTGGGATACAGGGATAAGCAGGTGAAGTCACACACATGATGTATCCAGCCCTGGCGGGAGGAGGCCATCAGAGCAGAGAACAGGCAAACAGGTATTGGCTCACAAGGGGAAGGAGAAACAGGAAGTCTAAGACTCCGTGGACTTGGACAGGGACAGCAACGTAGAAGCAGCTGGGGAGATGGAAAGTGAGGGGTAAGTGGGGACTGCTGGGGCACGTTCTACCAGATCAGTGAGCCCCGATGGGCCTGCGAAGAAAAGGTGAATAAAGCAACATCTGCAAGAAGACTGGAGGGGAGATCACACCTCCTTGGCCGCTTTCCCTAGAACTGCCTCTATTACTCTGCTCTGACGGCAGGTGTCTCTTTCCTTCAGGAACCAGGAGACAGGAGACAGGCATGTCTCAACCAAGAGTCTGGGCGGCAGATGGACAAGGAAGACAGCAGGCATTGAGCGGACCCCAGAAACAGCACGGACTCCCTGGGGTGGGTCTAGAAGCTCTTACAGGCCCTCAGCACTCCAACCTCCACCCCAGCAGCACATGGCTCATGCACTGGGCCCCTAGGGCAGTGTAGGACCTCTGTGGGAGGTGCCTAGGCCTTTAGGATTGAGAAAGAACAGAGATCCATCAGCCCTGGAGGAGGAGATGTGGGCACCAAACCCTCAATGATGGCACAAACAGTCCACAGTACTTATACCATGAAGTCACAGCAGAAATAGAAACTCAATGTTCAGCAACACTGTAGTTGATTTCACTGAAAATAAGCTATGTTATCATATTCGGACAAGTAACTACTGGATCAATATTTAAACTGCCCAAAACACAATCTGCTCAAATTTCAACTCAAGGTCTAAGCGGACAAGAATTAGGGAGGAAAATAAAAGCCATGGTGGAAAAGGTAAAAATCAAATTTACTTTGTCAAAGTCACCTTACATGGTGGCTGGGGGGGAGTTTTCTTGGTTTTTGTTTGTTTTTGTTTTTTTTTTTAAGTGTCCAAGGACATGAACCATCCTCTACAGGAAAAGCCCCTTTTCCTTAGTATTACTCTGTCACCACCCTCCTCTGAACAATCTGGCCTCAGAAGCTTGGCTGTGGGCCATCTCCTAATCCACGCGGTGGCCTCCAGAGCCTGTCCATGCCACTGTCAATGTGGATTTTTTCTAAACACTACTTTCCGCCCCACGACGGGTATTCCCCAATTACTGGTGTTGTGGGACTCACAGCCGAGAACTGGCTGGACTGGAAAACTGCCCGGCGGGTTCTGAGAACTGTAATTGACTGACCGCTATAGTCTGTGTATCTGGGGTGACATGACACCTCTCGGCCTCGGATTATGCAAAGCTCTCAGAGAGTCGCACAGCTGGGAGACAGCTCTATCTGTGCACTAGTGACAAGCAGGCACGAAACTGTGCAGCAGTGGGTGCGGGGACACCAGGAGGCAGAGCTGGCTGCCAGAAATGCCGTTCTGAAGAGATGAGGGTGTCTTTACTTCCCTACACCAAAATGGGTTTGTCCTCTCTGTCGCTCAAACTGTGGTTCTAATGGCTGGCTTGGGCCAACCTCCTCTTTATAACTCAACCTCCAGTTCTAAAGAAGGGATATTCTTGGGGGAAGAACAGTGGAGGCCTGTTCAAGCCTCAGACTGAAGGCAGTGGTGGGGTTGATGCAAACGAACTGACAATGGATGAGGGGCACCTGGGTGGCTCAGTCTATTAAGCAGCTGACTTCGCTCAGGTCATCATCTCATGGTTCATAGGTTCAAGCCCTGTGTTGGGCTCTTTGGCTGACAGCTCAGAGCCTGGAGCCTGCTTCCAGATTCTACATCTCTCTCTCTCTCTCTCTCTGCCCCTCCCCTGCTCATGCTTGAACTCTGTCTCAAAAATAAACATTTAAAAAAATGTATGAGACATTCAATGGAAGTATTAGTGGTGTGTACCTATCACCAAAATAGGTATAAGGGAAGATGAGGAAAGGCAAAGGGGATGGAGAAACAGATAGGAAGAAATACAGAAAGAGCTTCTCTGGAGAGAATATCTACAGAATAGTATATATAAACTCTTCCATAGGCCAAAGAAGTTATTTTTGAAAAACAGTGTAAGAGAAAGAGTCCCTTGGCTCAAAAATTCCTATGTATTTTTTAGTCTGCAGTTATATTTAAATAACATAAGATATCCCTAAAAATTTGCTTCTTTATTCCCCTGGGTTTGACTTCAAGTCTGTACTTTTTTTTATCAAGTCCTGCCTCTCTTGGTGAACATCTACAAGAAATGCTTCACCAAAAAAACTAACAAACAAGAACAAACTTTATTTTAGGAGCTACTGAATTGTCACATTTTCACTTGACAGACTATAGAGTAGTTCCAGTCTCTGAAATTTAAGCCTTGGGGAAGCATTTTCGTCCCCAAATCAGAAAGCAAGCAAAAGTTACCCAGCTAGAACACGGTTAAGTTCTAGATTATAGGAAGGCAGGGTCTCTGCCCGACCTCTCCTGAGCCCCGTTAATTTTGGTGAGACAGACAGCAGCACACATAGCAACTCCCTACCCCGCATTTTATTCATGAGCTTTAACCACCTCCCTTACATCTCAGCCCAGAACTGCTACCCTGACACAGCGAAACTCACCTGGCATATTTCTCTCTTACCCAGCTCCCACCAGGGCAAAAGAGGCAGATAGAGAACTAGTCCAGAGAACTAGTTACTCAGGGGAGCACGAGGCTCACAAGGAAACCGTGACCCTCTAAGCAAAAACCCCTTTCCATCTTCTCCATTACATCACTTCAAATTTCTAACATTTCTGCGGCAATATATTTTAAAAATATCTAAAAACCTAAAGGTGCCAGGCACTTAATAGATGTTCAATAAATACCCATGCACGTAATACTCATCATCTGGCTTAATCCTAAAGCCAGCTCTATGAGCCCACATATTATCCCGTTTTAGAGATAAGGACATTAAGGCTTACAGGTTACAAGATCCTCCCAGAGGCCTTCAACAATAAGGCATAGGCAACATATGAATCCTATTATCACTGACTCCAGGGCTTGGATACTAACCACACACCACCTCAACTCAGGGTACACTGCAGCCTGCCTCTTTACACAAAGCCTACATCTAACCATGACCCACAACCTGAAAGTAGAGGCACAGACACCTGAAAACAGCTCTGAAAAAATTCTAAGGGTGACCTCTCTGCCCAGGACTCATTTCTGCATACCCGCTGCCCCCAAGATAGTTCATTCTGGGCAACATTGCTGCCGGGCTCACTCATACACAGGCTGCACGGGGTCTCTGTCCCCTGGACTCCCCATGAATATATGGAAGGGGAGAGAAAGGTGGATGCCTGTGTCCATCTGTTAGTTATTTTCTTTACAAGACTAATCATTATGTTATACCACTTCCCTTTTTTATTGGAACAGGCTTATTAGAACACCATTAGTTCAGGGGGGACAGAAACTAATCCATAGAGAAAAAAAAATAAAAAATAAAAAGCCTGAGTCAACCAAGAGTAGGAAGACTTGCGTTGTGTTTTCAAAGACTCAAGTAGGTGTCTGATTGATCCCAGGGGTTAAAGCTACTCCGGATGACCTCTGTATCCATTAGCGCCTGTCACGGTGCCTGGCACAATGTGTCTAAGAACATGGAGAGCAAAATGGCAAGAATACATTTGGAAAAGACTGTCTTTTCTTTCTACTCTCAACCCCTCTTAACATTATTAGCATGAAAATGAGAGAAACGAGCCACTATTCCATCCAGGATACCATCTCTTTGTTTTACTGAAATCTCTTTTCACAGGATAGTTTTATGTTCCATGTGTTCGATGCCAGCCAGACCTGTGAAAATGGGATTTATGTCATGGGAAGAACATACTTCACCAGCACGGCCCAGAAGCCATCAAACCAACTAGAAGGAGCCAAAGAAAAATGCTGGGGGAAGATGTTTAACCTTCCAGGCCTCAGTTTCTCCACCTGTGATACGAAAGGTAATGGTCTGTGGGTATCTACTCAGAGGTCTTCCTGAGGACAAAATAAACACCTCCAAATAACATAGAGCGTGCATATATAAGAACAATCTGGAAACAGGGATGAGACCTCACACATGCATGAGCCTGCAGTCAGACACTGGGTTCAAATCCCAGTTTTATACTAAGAATCTGTGTAACTTCTGGCCTTAACCTAACTTTCATCTAACCGGTTGTTTTTAAGAAAGAGAGATCTATCTGATGAAAAAGATGGAGCAGCTCATATACATACATACATAAAGCACCCCAAGTGTATGGCACCCAACAGAATTCAATGAATATTTCTTTTCCTTTCAAGCTCCTGGGTCTCTAGTCTAATGCACAACTAACTGCCTTATAGATTCTTGTGCGTCAGATATTTTGACAGACAGGCAAGCAGTATTTCCAAGTGCAGAAAGAATCGCTTATGAATAAATATCATCAGAACTCCCAATTCAAAATGTTCAGTTATAATTATTTAAGAGTAGCTAACCTGAAATGAAATGGACTGACAGCCCCCAATTCCTTCAGCTGAACTGGGCTGTTTTGTTACATGCACTATGAAATGGTTATTCGCTGAAGCTTTCCAGAAACAGAAAATACCCTGAAAGGTGAACACTCAAGATAGATACATTTCAAAGTGTTTGGACATCTGGAAAGCCTTTTGATACAATTGTCTATTAGATTCACTTACCCCCAGGAGTTCTGAAGTGGACAAAATCGTTTCTGGGATGTGGTGCTTGATACAATTTGATCCGGGTGGATCTAGTAGGACAAAAAGAATGCCTCCCAAAAACCTGGGAACAATTTTGTTAACTTGGGGGTCACGGAAAAACTCATTCTTTTTCAATACAAGCTCACTGTTGGTTAGCAATCTGAAAAGCTGTGGTGGCTGACAAGACAGCCTCACCAAACTTGAATTCACCCACAGAACAAACACATATTGAGAGCTCACAGCCCATATGGCAATCCTGTGCCCAGAGCACAGTCCTGATGAAGACTGAGGTGCTTCCTCCTGGGGAGACACAATCAGTAGCCCTTCCAATTAGTCAGTTACAACTTTGATAAATACCATGCAGGAGAAGAAGTACCAAAGTGCACATCTCAGGGCACCAGACCTGATCTATGAGGTCACAGAGGCCTTCGTGGATGTGGTAGTGCTTGAGCTGGGATGGGAAGGATAGAAAGATTATCTAGTGATGAGCAAACCCTAAGTGCTGACATAAAGGCAGGGGCAGAAGGCAGCAGTTTGAAACTTGCAGATTATCCAGTGACGAGTCGTTGGAAAGACTTGTATGTAGAGAAAAGAGCACATGCAAAGGCCCAGGGGGCACAAAGGAGCATAGGGTCATATTCATGGAATTTCCAGAGACTAAAGAAGCTGGGAAGAGAGAAAGAAGGGGTGAGAATGTAAGCAGACAGACAGGTGGAGGCTGGAAGGATACAGGACACCATGGACCTCACGGCCCTGCAACTGCAACTGGAAAGCTAATGCCTCTCAGAAGGCTATCAGATTGACATTTCCTTTTTTCTTTTTAAGTTTATTCAGAGAGAGAAAGAGGGTGCATGTGCACAAGCAGGGAGAGGCAGACAGAGGGGGACAGAGAATCCCAAGCAGGCCCCTCATTTATTAGCTCAGAGCCCGACATGGGGGTCAAACTCACAAACCTTGAGATCATGACCTGAGTTGAAATCAAGAGTTTGACCTGTAACGAACTAAGTCACCCAGGCATCCCTCAGATTGACACTTCTAAGTGATTATTCCTGGTGCTAGGTAATTGCATGGAAGAATATATGTAGTGAGAACAGTTGTGGTACAGGCAAGGTATGGTGGCGGCTCACACCAAAACTGATTTTGTTTCCCAGATGACATCTGGCAGTATCTGGAGACATCTGTGATTGCCACAACCTGGGAAGTGCTCCTGGCATCTAGTAGGTAGAGGCCAGGGATACTGCCCAACATCCTATAAAACAAGGAACACTGTCCCCCAAAACGCACACAACGGAGGATTAAATAGCCCAAAACATTAATAGGTGGAGTTGGAAACTGTGGTTTGGATCAAGGATATCACTGGATAGGGAGGGAGAACATAAATAGATTCAAAAAGTACCGTGGAGGGTCCCCAGGTGGCTCAGTCAGCTAAGAGTCCAACTTCTGTTCAGGTCACGATCTCATGGCTTGTGAGTTCGAGCCCCACCACAGGCTCTGCTTCAGATTCTGAGTCTCCTCCTGTCTCTGCCCCTCCCCTGCTCACACTCAGTCTGTCTCTCTCAAAAATAAACATTTAAAATTTTTCTAAAAGGTGTTTTGGAGGTAAAATCAATAAGACTTAACAATGGACTGGATGTAGAAATAAAAGAGCAGAAGGTATCAAAGAACGAGTCTCTGGTTTTTCAACATTTTCCAGAAAAGTTATGCTCAGAACTCTCCCTTTCTTGGAAAGCCAGAGAAGAGTGCTATGAAGTGCTTCTGCTCTTAGAATCATCAGGTGGGTAAGCCAAGGTGGGAAAACAGATGCTGGCAGCAACACTCTTCAACTGATTCAAGCAAACCATCATCAGCAAGTCTGTTGTGGCCCAGATGGCAGCTTCCTGTTGGTCAGAGATGCCGTGTCAGGCCGTAGTTATCTACAGTGTAACTGCTGGGGAGTCTGGGTTTTAGAGCTTTACCCTGGTCTTTTGTAAAAGGAGGAGACCCATACCTGTTCGTCTAGGTCTGTACTTGAACCTCTAGTCTTCATCCAGTGGAGGAGCTAACCCAGCATGACAGGCAGACCAGCATTGACCCAGGAGCTTGTGGGAAATGCAGGCCGAAGCCAGCCCTAATGATCAGTACCCTCAGGAGGTAAGACGCAGGAATCTGTCTTAACAAGCTCCCGGGGTGATTTCCGATCATAGGGATGCTGGAGAAGCACAGCCCTAGCACCCATCTAAGAGCAAGAGAAACAATGCCTCCGTGGGTACAGCACACACACACCCTCAACACTCAGCTGGCGTCCAAACCCCAAAGGTTAAGATCGTTTTTTAAAATGCCAGATCATTTCACGGAACAAGGTCTAGCTAGGCCTTGAAGGACTGGTAGTGAAAATCTTCTAAGCGTTTCTTATCTACTTCAGCTTGGAACAGACAGATAAACATTAGGACTTATTTAAAAAAAAAAAAAAAGTGTTGTGCATGAGAGTTTCCAAGCAATATAAATCCTTCTGCCTTTTGGAAGAGAATAAACAGTACCCTGCAGGAGCAGAGTCAACCCAATGAAATAAACAAGTTCTTAAACAGCTTGCAGTGGGAGAGGGTTTTCTGGCCGAGGCAAGAACAGCAAAAGCTTTCAGCGAGGGCCACTGAGGGTTAACTTCGGGGCAAGAGGCGCAAGCTTCCCTGAGGCCTCATTGAGGCCAGCCAGGGTCTGAAGCCAGAGAAAGGAACTCGTGCAAACTGCAGGCCAGGCCATTCTTGGCTGTCCTTGAGGCGAGCAGAGCACCGGGGTGCATAGGAGTCCCAGGGCGGGCTCCAGCTCCAGAGGCGAACTTTCTCTGGAAGCTCAAAACGCAACATCTTGTCCCTAAGCTTAATACCCTTGATTACCCTCCTGGCTCCCCCAGCGCAGCTTCAAACAGTTCAGATTCAAGTATCCCATTTTCGATTGTGAGAAGGTTTCACCAAACACTCCGGAAAGAAAACAGAAAGGCAAGAAATAACAAACGAGCTGAACAATGAATGATGTATCACTTCTGGGGTAGTGAATGGCTTATTTATAAATAAGCATCGCTTAAAACCACGCAGGAAGTTCGCGTGACAGCATCAACAAGAGAAACTCAGGCACCCCTCTGCCGCAAACCGGGTACCTGCTGGAAGACCAAGCTGTGCCCTCTGTTTTGGGGACTTGCAGGCTCACACCAGGCTTTTGTATGCCTGTGCGGTCCTGGGTGAGCCTCCCAGTTGTAAATATTTGCCCTTCGTCCAGAGCTGGCCAGCTGCTGGGCCTGCAGCTGACAGGCCAGGGGGCCAGGATGGGGCGGGGAGGAGTGGGGGGTGGGAAAACTTGCAGGCCTGGTGTGTGCGTAAAGAGGGGGCTGGGAGAGGGCAGGGAGAGGCAAAGCAGATGCAGGCTCCTTGGGCAAATATGTTCTCCTGCAGCCACATGGAACAGGCAACCAGAGAGGGGCACCGTGGCCCTCCCTGTTGGTATAAAATGCGGGTTTGCAATCAGGGAGACCGTGGTTCTTAACAGGCGGTTTTGCATGTGTATGAACACACACCCCAACCCCAGAGAACATTTGATAATATCTGGAGACGTTTTTAGTCGCATGTCTTGGAGACAGGCATGCTGCTGGGATCTAGTGGGAAGAGGCCAGGCATGCTGCTAACCATCTTACAACGCAGAGAAGAGCCTCCTACAATAAACACTGACGGGGCCCCAAATGTCAATACAAACCAACGTTGATAACTCTGACGCAGAACCTGAATCCTCGCTCTGTTCCTGGAGTCAAGTATGACTCTGGACAGGTTCTACGCCCTCCCTAAGCCTGCTTCCTCCACCCCCGAAGGATTAAATAGATATCACACCTGTAAAGTGCTTCCCACAGTTGCTGGAACCTAAAGAACACCCAAAAAATGGCCCTTGGAGTTACACTGAGGCAACACCATAGTGCTTATGACCCTGGGCTGGAAAGACAGGCGCATGAGCATTCAGAAGGCAACTATGGCACTAGAAGCTATGACCCAGGCACATGACCGCCCCGGCTGCCCCTTAGGGGGCTCAGTTGCTCCATCTCCAAAATGGGACTGACCGCAGCTGCCTCACTTGATTAAAACGGAAAACAACTGAGAAGTAATTAGCCTAAGGCCTAGAGCAAAGCAAGCCATCACTAGTGGTGACCATTATAACTACACCAACTCCCAGCTCAAGGGGACGGCTCCAGGGAGATGTTAACCCCTGTAGAGAATATCCATCCAGGCCTGTGCCAGATCTTTTTAAACATTCTCTCGCTGTAGGCTGACAACCACCTATTTCACATTTAGGGAAACTGAGACACCTGGAGGTTAAACCACACAGTCACTCAGCCATTAGCAAAACGCCCAAATCTTAACAGTTCCAATTTGAAAGAACTTACTCTCCATTATTACTTTATGTTTGGTAGCGCTTCCTTTTTTTTTTTTTTCTGGAATCCCCGGATGAAGGCCAAAGATGGGGCCTGGCTGTGTTTTACCCCTGTGTCACAGCTCTAGGGACCAGTTTCTAACTTTAGAGAGCCTAAGCGCTTGCTCAAGGTCAGCCAGCTAGTTGGCAGCAAGGCCCAGATCCGAATCCAGCTCTGACTCCAGGGGCCTGTTTTCTAGCATCCTTGTGAACTTAGAACTGTATTTCATTTACTCTTTCTGAAATTCCTAAGGTTGCTGGATATAGTTCACGCTGTGCATCAGGATCTGCACCATTCTTACTCCACAGTGACTGTGGGCTCCTTTTAGTCTTTCCAGAACCCCGGAAGCTGCTGCAGCTAAATTCCACACTGTGCGTGAAATCTGTACTGACCGTAGTTTCCAAGCTTCAACTGCTTCAGCGACCTGCTCTTAGTGACACCAATGGTAAGCAGTGGAAGGAGACAGGGATGCTCCTGGGAAGTCCCAGGCATCCGGGTGCCCAAAGGGACCAGGAGGCGCCCGGGTCCCCAGGGAGGGCCCGGCAGGGGGTGGGGGCCGGTGGCTGGCGCCTACCTTGCCGCCGGGGGGCGCGGCCACGCAGCGGCTGAGCGAGTCGAGGCGCGCGCTGTACTCCGTGAACTTCTTTTGGTAGCGTAGGGCGGTCATCTGCAGCTCCAGCTGCGCCGCGGCCAGCTGCGCCACCAGCGACTTCTCGCGCTTGCCGGCGCGCAGCGCCTCCTTCTTGAGCGCCTTGTGCAGCGCGCCCAGGCGGGCCTGCAGCGCGCCGTTGTGCGCCCGCAGGGCCCTGGCGCAGCAGTGGCCGCCCGCGCGCTGCTCGCCGTGCGTCAGCGGCAGCCCGCAGCCCTCCTGGCAGCGGCCCACCGGCCGCGCGTCGCACGCGTCGCGCATGTGCGCCTCCACGTCGCGCCGCAGCAGCACCTGGCCGCAGCCCGCGTGGCGGCAGCGCGCGGGCGCGAAGTCGCAGCGCTCGAGGTGCTCTGGCAGCTGCTGCAGCTTGACCACCCGGCCGCAGCCGCGCGCGGCGTGCGCGCACTTGATGTCCAGCTTGAGGATGAGTCGCTTGAGAGGCAGGACGTGGTTGAGCTCCTTGGCCGACAGGCGACCGCGGCAGCGCGCCGGGCAGCTACCCTCCTGCACCACCCAGGGCAACACGCAGCCGGCGCAAAAGACGTGGCCGCACGGCGTGGTCAGCGGGTCTTCCAGGACCTTGTGGCACAGCGCGCACTTCAGGTCCGGGTCCACGTCGCCGTCGAAGCGGTCCAGCTCGAAGCCCATGGTGGCGGCCGGGGCCCGGGGTCGCCGCCGGGCGGCCGGCCGCCCCCTCCCTCCCTGCGAGGCAGCCCAGACGCGCCGACTGCGCCTCCCGCTCGCTCGCTCGCTCTCCCCGGACTGAGCCTAATTGCTCCAGACTTCCTCGGAAAATGCCCGAGGAACAGGACTCCTCCGGCCGTATATGCGCGAGCGCGAGCGCACGCACATCCTGCCTCGGCTGCCTCCGGCCCGCCCCCTGCCACGAGGAGGAGGCGGAGAAGGATGGGGAGACCCGGAGGCTCCCCGAGAGAACTGGCCTGCCCAGGGCGCCAGTCAGAGCCCTTCTCTCTGGCGACTCCTCTCTGCTCTCTTGCAGTTTTTGCTATAGCGTACCAACACAGGCCAAGAAGAGCACAGCGAGTTTGGAGCTGAGGCTGCTGCTGCCGCCCAGAAGAACTCTCCTGGAGCCCCCTCCGCGACTGATCCTGACTTTCAACTCCCCTCCCCCGCCCTCTCTTTTCTTAGCTGATTGCGGAGAACGAAAAATATTTTGGGACCCGCTATCTCAGCACTTACGGTCTTTATTTATTTCATTCCAGGGAAAGTTACCGAGCCCGCGGAACGCTCCAGCAACTGCGGATCCGACCAGAGTTCCCCGGACCCTGGATCCCTGGATCTGGGCAGGCCAAGGATACCAGGGGACGAAACTACAGGGGGGAATTTGCCGGGAGGAGAGCTGCTCACGGGCTGTCAGCGTCGGGGAGGCTGGAGGACCGGCTCCGTTCGTTCGTTCACTTAACACCTCTCAAGTGTCCGCGCTTCTAAATCGGTCTCTCTAAACACCATCCGTAGGGATGTTGTGAGAGAGCGTTAGCGCCATTTAAAAATTGTTTCACTGCATTGCAGAAGAAACGCTGGTCGTGCCAAGCGAAAAGTCACACAAGTATAGATATTAGTGAAGTTCCCCGTAGCCCACCCCCACATCCACGATCATGTGAACTGTGTTCCTTCCGTTTTTTTTTCCCCCTTCGTTATACACAAATATTGCTTTGTTATATTTCCATTTTCCCCTTAGGGGAAACGCAGGCTGCTAGAAGGAAAAACAATAAAAGTCCTGTCAGGTCTCCGGGAGCAGTGTTTCTCAAATTTTAATGTGGTTGTGGATTCTGATCTAGTCGGTCTGGGGCTGAGAATCTCTATGTTAAAAGAGCTTCCAGAAAGATGCTGATGCTTCCAGTGCTGTACCTCCACCTGATTGGAAAGTGGCCATCCCTGAATCTGGACTTTTTTTCTTCTGCTCTGGGGCAGTTTTTCAGGCTGTGTAGTGAGACTTGTAGTTGTCAGCAATACTCCAGTGTGTTGAAGGAATACTTTGGGATTCCAAGTTAGATGATAAAATACATAGCATTATCCTTGGATTTGGGGAGTTTCTTTTTTTCCCCCTGAGGTTATAGACGTTGATAAGAAACAAGCAGCACCAGTGAGAAAGAAATCAAGGGATGGAATTCACATTCTCCAAATGAGAAACTGCTGCCAGTCTCTGAATAGTGAAGTGGAAAAGTTGGATCTCTGTGTTTGGTGTGGCTGTGAGGTCTAGAAAGTGGGATTACAGCATCCATTTTGTCTAATTGCTTTTACTTCTCTCCTTTATCTGTCTGCTAAAGCCCCAAGACCTTCCCTAGTTAACTGCTTCACCAGAGTGAAAGGATTGCCTTGATGTCTATAGGATTACTTATTTTGAATTGACCTTTAAAAAGTTGTCACTGACTAGGTTTTTCAATGCATCATTGAGGTCACTGGACAGTGTTCTTTAATCAGTGTTGGTGGCATTTGCTGTCTGTTTGTGGTAGAGGCTTTCTTTTCATTGCTGTAATCAATTAATGCATTTCTTTGATAGAACATGGGGTGGAATATAATTGGCCTTTGTTCAGATAAGCATGTGCCAGGAATCTCCATCGGTATATTTATTAAGCAGCTCACAGGTTCTCAGATAATGAGTGAGAAACACATTCTTCTCAACAAAGGTGTGTGGGCTTGTCAGTTTCACAGGGTGGGCTAGTGTCAACAGGGGGATAATCTTCAAACCAAACTGGTTTTGAGAAACAGGGAAAGCTCATCATACACCATAAATGGGAAGCCAGTGCTTGCTTTGGGTGTCAGCTTCTTTTAGCAGCCACCCACCACCTCCCCCTGCAGCCTCCAGAGAGGCTGTTGATAAAATGCTACAGCTGAGGCCACAGGGAAGCTCTAAGAGATCGTCCTCTTGAGGCCAAAGCAAAGTCTGTAGGAGCCACTCCTTATTGTTTACTTTTAGTATCAAAAATTTTGGAGGTCAGAATCAAAAAACACCTCCTAGAATGTCAGAGTTGGCGGACCATGCATATTATTTAGTGGCCTAATTTAACCAGGGGTGCTGAGGACTAGAAAGGTTTAAAACAAGTACAGTTTAGGGGCGCCTGGGTGGATTAGTCGGTTAAGCGTCCGACTTTCGCTTGGGTCATGATCTCACGGTTCGTGGGTTCGAGCCCCGCATCGGGCTCTGTGCTGACTGCCAGCTCTGAGCCTGGAGCCTGTTTCAGAGTCTGTGTCTCCCTCTCTCTCTGACCCTCCCCTGTTCACGTTGTCTCTCTCTATCCTAGAAATAAACAAATAAAATATATATAAAAAAAACAAGTATAGTTAAGGGCCAGGTTTCTCAACCTTGCAACTACTGATAGTCAAGTAATGCTTTGTTGTGGGGGCGTGTTCTGTCCAGGGAACAATGTTTAGCAGCACCTCTGGCTACTACCCACCAGAGGCCAGTGGCAACCCTATCCTGCCCCTCCCCCCTCCCGCCCTGCTGTGACAACCAGATGTTGCCATGTCCCGTGGGGGCAAAATTGCCCTACATTGAGAACCGCTGGTTTAGGGCATCGTTTCACTGATTGCTGAAGTCAGGCAAGGACTAGCAGCCCACATCCCCTGCTAGCTGCAGAATGACCTAGTGAATGCAGCACAGTGAGAGAGTCATGTTAAATTGGAAAGCTGAGGCAGCACACTCATAAACGTGAATAAAAGCTTAGGAAGGTGAATGTTTGGTCCAGCAGGCCCTCTGAGAAACCTAGCTAGTTTTTCTGACCTGGATGAGATACTTACTCAGCAATCACAGAACCAGCTGACTGTTGATAAACGTGATTCCTTAGCGGCAGGTGGATCCGTCATTTTACAAACAATTCTTTTTTTTTTTTAATATTTAGTTTTGGGAGAGCACAAGTGGGGGAGGGACAGAGAGGGGGGACAGAGGATCCAGAAGCAGGCTCTTGTTCTGACAGGCTGAGCCTGATGTGGAGCTCGAACTCACGAAATGCGAGATCATGACCTGAGCCAATGTGAGACGTTCAACCCCACTGAGCCACCCAGGTGCCCCTGCAAATGATTTCATGGACTCCATCATCTTTGCCGTCACGGCTTCCTCTTGCAGCCTGATTTGGCCCTTCCTAAACAAAAGTGATCCCAAGCCTCACTGAAATGCCATGTTCACCATCACCCTGATTTTGAATTTTGTTCTTACGGTCTCTTCTGTCGTCTTTAATCAGATGATAACGTCTGCCCTATTTTGAGCTAGCTAATGCTCCGTGCCAAGCATTGTGCTCACTACTTGACCTTCAGTTTTTCATTAACCCTCACAGCACTTCACAAAAAACATGTGTTGTTAGCTCCAGTTTACAAATGAGGAAACTGAGGTTTACAGAGATTATGTAAGTTATCAAGATAGCCAAGAATAAAGACATAAGGATTCCACAACCCTCACACTTCACCTCTGTGAGCACTGAGCTTACACAGTTAACTCGGGAGTTACTACCTCCCAAGCAATATAGAAAATCACTCCATGCCTCCAACATGACTCGCCAGTCCCTTCCCTCTATCAACCCTCAGCTTCCCCTAGGCTTTAGATAATTTGTATGTTCGGTACTAGAGAAAGCAAAAAAGTCAGGATTTTTGCTTTTGGGGGGGTGCGGGCAGTACCTTCCCTAGGCTTAACTACTTTACATTCTACTGGCTGAAATCGTACCCTACAGACAATGTGATTAATTAACATTTTTTTTAAACCAACTAGAAGTACCACCAGAGAGTAATAAGGTGTATTAGTCACAGGTGAACAGGTGTGACGCATCTCAAGCAGATTGCCTGCCTCCTAACCTAGTCAGTGTCAGCCATTCTGAGGCCTGGGGTATTTCATTTGGCCTTAGGTAGGGAGAAGAATAGGTAACTTTTTATCCTAGAGACTTGAAAATTTGGCTAAGTCCAGATGAGCTACCACAGTGGGGAGCATGGGCCAGAGAACAGGGGGAGTTGTGAAAAGGCTTCTTACAAATTTGTGCAAGGGTCCGGGGCTGCACAGTGATGAGCCCTCCTTCCCTGTCCCTTCAGATGGGACTAGCTTCTACAACACCATGTATATTCCTGTGTGTAACATTCATCACACTTGGAATGTTTTAATTTATCCAATAGTTAATTCATAGCTTCTGTGTGCCGGGAAGCACGTAGCTTTTGTCATGGCATTGGGGTGACAGGGGTGAGCCAGATGGCCAATGCTGCCTTATCGAGCCCTCATTCCAGGATGCAAAGAGGCAAGTATCAAAAACAAATACCTTCCCGACACCATGGCAGCATGTTGGAAGTTCTCTACAGCAGTACTGATCATGTCAGAGGCGTGGCATCACCTGGAGGCTTGCCAGCTGGAACTACAGGATCTCGGGCTTCCTCCTGGATGTACTGAGTTAGAATCTGCATTTTAACAGTGTCCCCAAATGGTATGTATGCACTTAAAGTTTGAGAAGCTCTGCTCCAAAGACTATGTAGCAAGCTGTTGTGCTGGAGAGAAATTAGAGGAGTCCATTCCAAATAGGGAAGTCTGACGGGAGGAGAAATGGGAGTTGTTGCTTGAAGGGGGAGAATGAGCCAGCCCTAGTCAGCAGGAGAACATTCCAGCAGGAAGTGCAGAGGTCCAGAGGGAGTGAAGCACTTGGTGAAAGTAAGAGCTTGCCTAGAACCTAAAACAGGGTGAGGAAGGGGAAGAATAGAATTGAGTGAGGGGAGGGAAGTGGGTAGGATCCAAACATCCAGGGCTACCAGAGCACACAGACCAAAGGGTTTCAAGTGATCTGAGAGAGCTGGGTGGCACGGATAGGTTTTGGCAGCAGAGGGGCACAGCTCGATCAATGTCCAGACCCCCACCCCCATTCTATTCTAGAACAGGACTACCATATCCTTTCCCACATATTTAACACTTAGTAGAGACCTAATAAAAGTTGAGCAAATTGCTCCCTCTTGCTGCTCAGTGTAAGTTCCTGCTTCTAAAATCCTAGGCACAGATTGATGCTACCATATGAGGTATCCATATCACATTATGGATTAAATAGCCTTCTGTGGCCTGTCATAATTTAGAACATCGTTCCCCTAACAAAATCTATTCTGAATTTTGAGCAATCAACTCCCACAGGAAGAGCTCAATCACTATCTGGTTGTGAATTGAGTGGCTTTTTTTTTTAACAGAAAATGTTCTGTGTGTGTGTGTGTGTGTGTGTGTGTGTGTGACAAATGTGATTCCAAAGACTTGTGACACTATAGACAATTTGGAGCTAGAAGGGAGCTTCTCTTTTATCCCACAAATACTGATCCCCTGTATTGTACAGAGCATAGAAGATAAGACATATGACAAAGGACACATGTCCTAGCTCTTACCTTCATGAGTTCACAGGGCTCCCAGCATTGCCAACTGAATGAATGGACCAACAGTTCTCATACTAAAACAAATGTATCAAGTATCATATCCAGTCCAAACTACTCATAATCAAAAGGGGACCTGAAAGCTCAAAGAAGTTAGATGACTTTTTAAAAAAAAATTTTTATAAATGTTTATTTATAGTTAGGGGGTGCGGGTGGAGAGGCAGAGAGAGAGGGAGACAGAATCCAAAGTGGGCTGATGGCCCAGAGCCTGACATAGGGCTGGAACTCACGAGCTATGAGATCATGACCTCAGCCAAAGTCAGACTCTTAACTGACTGAGTCACCGAGTCACCCCTCGATGACTTTATAAATACATATGATGAAACACGTTGTAGTTACAGATGCTCGGTTATCCTTACAACCTAGTACTGCAGAGAAAGGATTGGATCAAATGTCAGGAGGTGAGTGTTAACTCTGGTTCACTAAGTAACCTAGGGTTAACCTAGTCTGTGATCATATTTCATATAAATATGAAATCATCATATTTCATATAAATATGGATGTGTATGTATGTGCAATTCAATTAGGGTAAGCAAACTCCAAATTCTCTAAGACCTAACACCACAGCATGTTTTTCTTACTCTTGTCTACTATAGCGATCTATGTGGTCATTTGGTGCCCTGGCTCCTTCCATCTATTGACTTTCCCTTGCTTCAAGCCCTCTCCTCAGACCTGTCTCCCTCCATTCAGTGGATGGGAAGAAAAGAATGGAATATGCCCATGGAAGGTGTTTGTAGACAAGACTGGAAATGCTTACTTACTTTTACCCACATTCTACTAGCTAAAATTCAGTCACAGGGCCACACTGATAGCAAGGGATTATGGGAAGCGGGATCTAGCTATGGTTTCAGGTAGGAGAAGAATTAGGTTTTTGTGTGCATGTAGCCAATCTATGCACATATGTGTGTGTATGTGTTCATACACATTTGTGCATAAATACATAGGTATATATATACTCATACATTTGCATGTGTAGGAGAAAAAAAGATTAAGTTTAGCTGAGGCAAATAGAACATCAGAACAACCAAGAAGTCTATAAGCAAGAAATTTCTTTGTCCCTGAACTAAAAATGTCCGATCTTTCCTTAGGAGCACAAAGCTGATACACTGGCTTCCAAATCATCAAAGACTTAGGATTCTTTAATCTTCCTAGTCTACTGTCAGTAGGGCCTGGCCTCTCTGATCATTTTGTGGACCAAGATGTCCACTGCAGATCCAACCAGTCCATGAAAAAAAGTGAAGGAAAGAGGGGAAGACCAAAAATTACTGCCCCCCCTGCCCAATTTAGCCTTCTTTAGGACCTTTCTGGGAATCCTGTCCAAGTACTTTCTCTTACATTTCAGCAACAATCCCTACATGCAAAGAAGATTTGTGAAATAAAGTCTTTCAAGAGGGCACAGTGGTTTCAGGTGTATATTGTGAAATATTTCATATCCACTAGGATGGCTAATGTCAAAAAGATGGGCAATAACAAGTATAGACAAAGATAAGGAGGAACTGGGACCCTCATACACTGTTTGTGGGTTTGTAACACGGAACAGCCACTCTAGAAAATTTGGCAATTACGCAAAATGTTGTACATTGGGTGACCAGACGGCCCAGCAGTTCCACTCCTACCTATATAACCAAGAGAACTGAAAACATAAACTTGCATGTGAATGTTCATGGCAGCATTATATATGATCGTCAGAAAGTTTAAACATCCCAAGTATCCATCAACTGATGAATGTGTAAGCAAGATTAGTATATAATGGAATATCAGTCACCATAAAAAGGAACGAAGTACTGATTCATGATATAACATGGCTTACATTGAAAACATTATTCTGAGTGAAAGAAGCCAAACACAAAAGGCTACATAATTGTGTGATTCTCTTTATATAGAATCTATAGACACACAAATTATTTTAGAGTTTGTCAAAAGCTGAGAGGAGGAGAAATGGAATGGATAGAGAATTTCTTTTTGAGGTGAGGAAAATGTTCTAAAATAAATCATACAGATTGTTACATAACTTTGTGAATGTATTAAAAGTCACTGAACTGTATACTTTAAAAGGGTGAATTTTGGGGTGCCTGGGTGGCTCAGTCGGTTAAATGTCTATCTGTTGATTTCGGCTCAGGTCATGATCTTACAGTTCATGAGTTGGAGGCCCACATAGGGCTTTGCGCTGATAATGCAGACCCTGCTTGGGATTCTCTCTCTCTCTCTTTCTCTCTCTGTGTCCCCACTTTGTGCTTTCTTTCAAAATAAATAAATAAACTTAAAAAAATAAAAGGGTGAATTTCATGGTATGTGAAATGTATCTCATATACTAAGTATTCAATAAAGCTGTCATAAAAATGCAAAAATATTAACAGGGTTCTGTTAATCTGGACAAAGGGAATGATGGATATTAGATATACAGAGAGCACTATGCATGTGTCTATATACACGCATAAGCTTTTTTTTTCAAAATTGTATGTATTAAAAAATGTTTTTTAATGTTTATTTTTGAGAAACAGACAGCACGTGAGCAGGGGAGGGGCATAGAGAGCTGGATACACAAAATCTGAAGCAGGCTATAAGCTCTGAGCTATCAGTACAGAGCCCAACATGGGCTGGAACTCATGAGTGGTGAGATCACGACCTGAGCCGAAGTCGAATGCTTAACCAACCAAGACACCCAGGTGTTCCTCAAAATTATATAAAGCTATTATCTGTATCTATGAAACTTATATCTGTTAAACTATTTTCTCATCCATGCCAAAAACTGTATTTAAAAAGCATTATTGATTCGAATTACATTATAACTCGTTCTACCATCAAGTTTCTGAAAGTCAATTCAAAGTGACTCAGGCATTTAAGAAGAAAAAAAAAAAAAAAAAAAGACAAGGCCACATCAATGAAAAGTCCAGGAGGTAAAAACGGCTCAGGCACCTGAATCCAGGTGCTAACATGAATGTATTAAGAATCTACTCTACTCTCCCCTGGACTGGCTTCCTTCTTAGGCACGCTCCCCACATGATTAAACAGAAGACCCCTGCAGCCCAGGTTTGCATGTCATGAGCCCATCAACTATCATCTCCAGCAGAGAGAACAGAGTCAGAGACTGGACACAAACTCACCCGACCACAAGGAATGAAGGTAGGGGAGATAGTAGTTCCCCCAAAGACATGCTGGAATGGCCAAAAATATGCCCACTAGAGCCTTATTACAGAAGTCATCACGCATCTGAGGGCGGAGGGGGAAGCAGTGTCTGTAAAATACATATATAACCATTGTCTTGGGATGAATTTCAGAAAAGCCAGTCAGCCTTCTTAACCATGATCTGTTTTACCCTCCCTGACTTGAAGCAATCACCTGTGAAAGGAAAACAAATACACATGATTATGGCCATGTATTATGCTTTTTAATAAGTTCAGAATGCCTCCATGCAACAGTGGACCCTCTTTCTTTAGCTAAATCACACGAAGGTACAATTTCTAAAGTCGAATGTTAACTTTTAAAGTTTAAAAGATACCTGTCATATTGCTCAGTGCTGGATCCGTAAGACCTAGGATGGTGTTTGGCTCACATTTGCACACTCACACAATAGGCTGACTGTTGATGTAACTTACCCAAATATTTATTGGCCCAGAAACATTTTTCAGGGTTCTAAAACCTCAGAGACTCTTGATTATTCCTAAGGAGAAAAGAAAAGAATGTGATCTGAAGAGCGCATCCTTTGATCACATCGAATCCCCATTAATAATAAGATGACTCAGTCATCCCAGGGGTATCGAAGGTTTAAAAAAAAAATCATCAAAAGAAATACTCATAAATAAAAACCAGAATCCGAACCCTCGCTACTAAACAGGACATTTTCAATTTGCAAACTCTGTTTTTCCAATATTTAAGTTTCAGTTTACCGTGTGTTCTTTAAAACAACAAGCTCTTTAACCTCCTTGTAGGTCAGGCCTATGATCTAGGAACTCATTAATTGTAATTTTTCTTCTGGCACCTTCTCCATCACTCTCATTTACTCTGTCTGTAAAATTATGGTAATAATAATCTGTGCTCACCTAACATACGGTAATAATTGCTAATTAACTAATTTTTATATGTGGAAACCCCTGAAGACTTTACACAGGTGCTAAGTTATTATTTTAGGCTTGGCGGGGGCGCAGGGGGTGCAGGGGGGGAAGATACAACCTTCTGTTTGCAAGTGTGATGGCTCACACTCTAATTCTGCCCACTCCGTGAGGATACAGTATTGTAAACGGCTTTCTGGATTCATCCACTGTTCACTGATTTGACAAACAAAACCCTGCCATATGAGATCATTGTCTCTTGTCACCTTGGGCCTCAAATAACCAGAGTTGTGCTCAGCGTTTCATCTATCGGGCGGGCTTTTTTATAGCAAAATATAACCAACACCTTAAACGGCCTCAACAGAATCTGAGCTCAAATGATACAGAGCTGCAATTCTAGAACCAGTGACTTCCACGGTGCCCTTCCTCATGTAACATAGAACACACAATTGCTTTTCATTTACATATGATTTGATTGTATTAAAATAAAAAAGACAGTTGCCCAGGCCCTCTTAAAAAAAAAAGAGAGAGAGAGAAAGTTTCCCATTGTTTAGGGTGTTTTTTTCCCTTGCCTTCCCTTTTTATCATTTTTACAACAGAAGAATAACTTCTTTTCATCTGGGAGAGCTTCAGGCAGAACATTTTTGAGATGTCAGCCAATCAAGAGAAACGTGACATGACCGTTCTTTGAAATCTTGTCTTGAAGCTGTGGTTTCGGTACCCAGATCAACCCGGCATTTGGCAATGAAAAAGAAAAAACAAAACATTACTGAAAATAGTCCTACAATGGTATGGTGTTTCTCGGATAATCGTTTGTTATATTTTAACACAGGAAAGTCACTTAAACCTTTCGATCTAGTTTCATTGCTGCACAGGAACGAACATGAAACATTTCACAAAGCTGGCCACAAGCTACTTGTTACAGGGGCAAAAAGCAATCATGGAAAAAACTTCAGCAATGGTAACATTTTTCTATACAGGTAAAATGGAAAATGTGTCCAAATGCTGGCATACTCTCTGTAATTTTGGCAAATAGCACACTCGGTCTTGACAGTATACAGAGAGCCTTAGAAGTTGAATCCAAAAAGATGAAAGAACTTGGAGGACAGTGAGTCAGTTTGTCATTGGTGGGAATCTCTGCAGTAACTTATAATTTATCCACGGGTTGTGTAAGCTCAAAGATGAAGATAAAGCCGCACTCTGAGAGCTCGTACTCGTGTTCTTCCTATTGTAGAACTACAAAGTGGCTGATGGTCCTTTAAGTGTAAGAAATCAGTGAGATTGTGTTTCTAACTTCTGTCATACATGTTTTGATTTTGTTATTTCCAGAAGAGCCGTAATTGACGAGCAAAGACAGGGACTACCCTGTTTGTAAATGGAATTGTGGCCGATCATCTAAGAATTGCACACAACTCTAAAGACAGTAGTCCCCCCTTACCCGAGGGGATAACTTCCAAGACCCCCAGGGGATGCCTGAAACCACGGGTAGTTCTGAACCCCATATAAACTGTGGCGGGGGGGGGGTCCTATACTTACAGACCTATGATAAAATTTAATTTATAAATGAAGCACAGCCAGAGATTAACAATAACTGATAATAATGTGGAAGGATTATAATAACATACTGTAATAAAAGTTATGGGAATGTGGTCTCTCTCTCTCCCTCAAAATACCTTCTTAGACTTACCCTTCTCTCTAAAAAAAAGTTTTTTTAAATTAATGGTTATTTACTTTTGAAAGAGAGAGAAACACAGCAGGAGCAGGGCAAGACCAGAGAGAGAGGGAGACACAGAATCAAAATAGGCTCCAGGCTCTGAGCTGTCAGCACAGAGCCCAATGTGGGCCTCGAACTCACGAGCCATGAGATCATGACCTGAGCCGAAGTCGGATGCTTAACCGAATGAGCCACCCAGGCCCCCCTAGACTCACCCTTCTTGGGACGATATGAGATGATAAAATGCCTATGGATGACATGAAGTGAGGTGAGCAACGTTGGCACCATGATGTAGCGCCAAGCTACTGCTGCCTTTCTGACTATGTGCCTAAAGGAGGATCACCTGCTTCCGTGACCACTGTTGACCTTGGGTAACAGAAACTACAGAAAGTGAAACTATAGGTAAGGGCGGGCGGGCGGATGGTCTACTGTAACAAAGACTTAGGAATGACTTTTGGGAAAAGTCAAAAGAAGTTCCACACTTCACCCTTTAATTGGGAATGGTACATTTTCTTCTTCATGCCAAAATCCCTACAGATGGACTTCTGACCTTTTTGTTTTGTGGCAGCTGATAAGAATGAATTGGATTAAATAACATATACATATACATTTAATAGGAACACTGACCCTAAGTCGGTGAATAACACCATTCTACTCATTTGAAAGCATTTCATCAGAGACAATACAAGTAATTGTGCTCCACATTGGGGCTTGGCAAACTTTCTCTGGAAAGAACCAGATAGTAAATATTGGTGGCACTGTGGGCCATGTCGCCTCTGTCACAACTGTTCAGCTGTAACGTTGCAGCACAAAAGCAGCTGTAGAAAATATGTAAATGAATGGCTGTGGCTGTATTCCAATAAAACTCTGTTTTCGAAAGGGCTGGATTTCACCCACAGGCCTTAGTTTGCCAACGGCTGTCACATAAGAACGCCCTGCCATTTGGGCAAAACACAGATCAGCTCAACTGGAACCCATTAACACCATCAGAGTGAGACAGAGTGATATAGACTTTATAATAAATAGATGTTCCATTCATGTTGATACTTGGAATGAAGGGGACTGTGGAGTATTATAAACTTGGGAATCAGGAAAACCTACATTCAAATTTTGGTACTACCACTTACCGGCTCTTTGACCTTTGCAAGTCGCTCACGTCAGTTTCTTCATCTGTGAAAGGGAGATGTTATTAGCACCTGTTTCACAGCATAGACAGGGATTAAATGGCATACCATTTAAATTAGGAAGCCTATGGAAAGTGCTTGGCACAAATGCCAGGCATTTCCTGAGCTAAACAACACTAAGACTGAATTAACGGCCATAAGGAGGGTGGACCTGCATTGTCCCTGCTTCCTGAAATTCTCATCTACAAACTGGACCCAGATTCTCTGCCCTCGACACCTGGAATGCAAGGACCCAAATGCATTTGTATACAGACTATGAATATGGAGTGATGGAGTCATACCCAAAAGGAGTTTTGCCGACACGCTTCACCAGAAAGGAATAAGAAGAAGAGGCCATATCAGAGCTACCTATGAATCATCACTCTCTGGGAGTTATCTATTATTCTGTGAATGAGCCAGTTAGTCCCCATAACAGTTTTATCAACCCAAGACACAAATGAACGTCAGAAGAAAGTGAGGTCCTCTCTCTTTAGAACGAAAATGGTGCCAATAGACATGAAGTCAATCCCTTGAATGCAAATGGCCGGATGGCACTGTCTTTCAGGATAAATGTGTCCGCAATGCAAAGTGTGAAAACCAGAGCCCTATAATGAGATTGTCAGGGAAGACGCCCTTATTAACGGATGCCTGTTTCAAACAAACCAGGGGGACAGTTATTCATCCTTTGTTTACAGGGACGAGAGGCAGAAACTAGAGAGCTATTTTATTGAAGAGATCATAAGGTCAAGTCTTATTCGTACTTCTATATCCCCAACACTGAGCACAGTCTCTGGGATACAATAGCTACTCAGTAAATGCCCATGACACTCTTGCATGACAGAAGAGAAGGTGCAGTGGCTTTCTCCGGTTTCCAACGGCCCGGACACGCGGGTCTGGAGCACTGTACTGTTCAAAGCCCTCCTACTGCACTGTGGAGTGTATTGGAGACAGCAACCGATTGCATCATATTATATGCTTGGCATAATTATACTGCAGGCTTTTGTCTCCTTTGGTGCCAGTCAGTCTCAAAACACATGCCGCTTCCTCGCTTTGCTTATGTAAAGTGCCGGGGTTGCCCACTCATTACAATTGGGATTTGTGAACTCTGTGTCCACGGTCTGAGTCACTGCAGCCCAGAGGCTCATGCTTGGGAGAAGGGAGATGGCTCTTCTCCAGAGAAGATGGTCAACAATGGGTGTTTCTGTCCTGGAAGAAAAAGAGGAAAGTGGCAGACATGGATGGGTTGGGGCCAGATCAGATGGAAAATGGTGATCAAGTTTGACTTTCAGTTTTTAAAACATTAATAAACAAGCTGCTTTCCCCCTCAATTTTAAAAAGGGAGTTTGATCTCTAGAGAGTTACAGGCTCTCCCCTCCGAATTTCCTTCCCATCTACCTACTTGAAGTTCTTGCCACACTCCTCATCCAAGCCACCACCTCCCTTACCTGGACGATGGCAATATTTTCCGAAGCTGTCTCTCTCCATCCCAGCATGCCCCTCTCTGTTTCCACATCGCTGCCAGAGTGATCTTTTTAAGACGGAAAAATGGTTCTGAACCACTGCTGCTTATAACCGTTCAACAGTTTCCCGTTTCTTTTAAGAGAAAGGATTGTAACCCTATACCTTGCTTCTCAGGCTGGGCATGATCTCACCCTGACTCTCCTGCCAGCCTCATTTTGGGCTTGTCTCTAGCTCTGTACTGCAGTAAGTGCAGGCATTCCCAACTGCCCCTCGGTATCCATTTTCCCTTGTGCTTAAAGAAAAAAAAAAAAGCTGGGTTTCCCTAGGGCCCATGACTCCCCAGCCAAGAGCTTCATTTCTAGTCTTCCTGAGCTCTCGAGAATAGAACACAAGGAGAAGTGACGGCGCCCCTCAAAAGAAAATGAGCCTGCTCCCCATACCCTTGCTTTTCCCTCCTATTGGTCAAGCAGGCTAAGCACATAGGACCAGGGGAGGGTTCCAAGCATGCCCCATAGGCCAACCCCAGCTTATCGCGATTAGGTCAATAAAGTGTGATTGGAACATAGCCACGTCCATGGACTTAGGCATTGTCCATGGCTACTTTCACACCCCAGTGTCAGAGCTGAGAAGTGACGGAGACCATATGACCGGCAAAGACAAAATATTGCCAGGCTGGTCCTCTACAGAGAAGTTTGCCAATCTGTGCTCTAGGGGTATAGAGCAACAAGACAGAAGGGGCTCAGGTTCATGGCATTACAGAGCTGATCGCATCAGGTGACTTAGTCCATGTGGGCTGATAAATACGAAAAATACATCTGTCTTGTTGCAACCTTGGTATCTGGGGCTTCTGTTGAAGAGCCCTTCAACCAGAGCATTATTGACACGATGGGGAGGAGAAATCTTTGTTTTCAGAGGCTGTGCTGTACACTGTAGGATGTTAAATAGCATCCCTGGCATCTACCCACTAGATGCCAGGAGCATCCACTCCGCAAGTTGTGACAACTATAAATATCTCCAACCATTGCCAAATATCTGCTGGGGGATAGAAATTACTCCTAGCTGAGAAGCATGGTGTTACAGCAACTTAACCAGCTATGCTAAGCATCTCTGTCTCCTCACACCTTCCAGAACCTCCCCCTACTGCGAGGAACTCCCCCTCACTGCTCTCTCTATCAGAAATGCTGTGACCCACGCCTCATCTGGTTATCTTCTACTTAACTTTCATGTGTCAGTTTCACCATCACTTCCTCAGGACTCTCCATGGACCCTCCCACTAAAGAATGCTTTCAAAGTCACCTGGAGTTTCCCTAAGCAACAATATTGTGCGTATTGACATATTGTCTGTCATTCATAGACACACATAATAAAGGAGTGGCTCCAAACTGGCTTCCTCACAGAACACTGTCATTTTTGTGGGGAAAGCAAGGGGCTAGTAAGGGTAGTGGAGGCAAACATGGGTCTTGTCATGGACCTGCCTGGGGATGCTGGATCCACAGTGCCGGTTATAGAATAAGGAAGAAGCAGCCAGGGAGAAATGCGGTCTCCGTACTTCCCAGCCCCAGAATTCCCATAAACCAAGGGACCTGCCTTCCTTCTGTAGCAGCCAAAACATCTGCTAAAGTTAGTGCATCTCTGTATTGCAGAGCAACATATGGATTTGTACTTTGCCTTTGGTTTTGAAATCACTTACATTTTAACCCTGTACTTTTCAGCCTGAGAAGCTGTATGTGATATGATTTATTAAACCTGCCCTATACCCTTCTAAGTTAAGTTAAAGATAATCCCTACACACACATCTTAGATTCTCGTGCAGATAAATATGTGCCACCTGCCTTCTCCAGCCTCTCCATCTGTCCCAATGAAGAGGCTAAATGTTCATGTAGATCTAGATGCTTCCTTAGCACAAGCTATTAAGAGATGTGTGTGGCCTAATTAATTCCTTTATAGCTTTCTCTCTGTTGAGTTAGACTTTGTCTTCTCTCTCAATCCCTCTCTTGAGACTTCTGCACTTTCATACCCAGGATCTTTTCCTCAAGATCCTGAGCATTCTGTAAGTGAACTTAGATACTGTTGAAAATAAAGGCACTCTCCTCACTCTCTCCTCGTACAACATACACTAATTGTGTGTCTCTGTGTATGTAATGGCTGCAGCAAATTGTGACCACCATAGCAAAGATGGGATGGTCAGCAGATCTGGTTTTAAGTTTGAGTTCCACCAGTTATCAGGAGGCCAGGATGTCCATGAACTCATAATCTCTAAGTGTTGGATCCTCAGCTTGTAAGTGGATTGCTTACCTAAAGGTATGTGGGATTGAGGAACACAGTGCCTTGCAATAGCAGATGTTCAAAGAGTATTAGCTACTTCTTTCTTTCTTTTCCTTCTTCTTTTTTTTTTTTTTTTTTTTTTTGAGAGAGAGAGAGCATGCATGTGAGCTGGGGAGAGGGGAAGATGGAGAGAGAGAGAGAGAAAGAATCTGAAGCAGGCTCTGTGCTCAGTGTGAAGCCTG
Organism: Proteles cristata cristata; assembly: GCA_017311185.1. Taxonomy (NCBI): domain Eukaryota; kingdom Metazoa; phylum Chordata; class Mammalia; order Carnivora; family Hyaenidae; genus Proteles; species Proteles cristata. The sequence continues at coordinate 284,361 of JAESUZ010004230.1, read as the reverse complement.
ATGTGGAGCTTGATCCCACAATCTGGGGATCATGACCTGAGGGGAAACCAAGAGCCAGACACTCAACCAACTGAGCCACCCAGGTGCCCCAGAATATAAGCTATTTCTATGATCCATTCTAGAATCCCTGAGGTAGGTCACAGACCTTGAGATGACAAGCTGATGCACGGAACACACAGTGACTGTGCTCTGCTAACCAGACCATATGGGACCTCACCACTTTCCCTTGATCTGAATATGCGAGGGAGCCCTAGACAGACATTGTAAGGGACAGAATATCTTTCTCATTCCAATCCTAAGAGCACATAAGGTGAGCAGTACTCTTTCATCGTGACACTTGTACATCTGTAATGCATCTCTGTATACACCCATGCACATCAGAGTGAGGATGAGCTGGGAAAACAGGAATAAGAAAAATGTGTCATGATTTTTAAAAAAATTTTTTGAGAGATCGAGAGAAGAGGGGAGAGGGGCAGAGGAGAAGACAGAATCCAAACAGTTTCCACCCTCAGCGTGGAGCCCGACATGGGGCTTGATCCCACAACCTGGGGAAGATGACCTGAGGTGAAATCAAGAGTCATATGCGTAACCAACTGAGCTACCCAGGTGCCCCAAACAAAGTGTCAAGATATTTCAAGATGTCAGTAATCAAACTAAGCAGAACGAAGCATTCAGCAATTTTATCCTTAGTTGGGTAACAATAATAATAGTTGCCTTTTACTTTGCACTTACTCTAAGACAAAAGTTTAGCAAGGCATATACAAATTATTTAATCCTCACAGCAATCCTAAGGGGGTAGATACTATCACCTCCATTTGACAGATGAGGAAACTGAGGCCCAGATTTGCCCAAGACTTCCCGTGGACCTGTGAGTGACAGAGTGGAGTTTCTAACTCCTGAGTGCTTGATGTCAAACCCTAAACTCACTAGGTGATAGACCAAGGTCTCAAGGGTGCCACACACGGGGCAGGCTGAAGATCTCTGAGGTAGTGGATGCTAGCACCCACCCCAAATCCATTCTCCCATCCAGACCATGACAACACAGCTTGGACACGAGTGCCCAGCCAGGGACAACACTCATGGCACCACGTGTGTGCTGAGATGGACCATGCATTCACTTTCACTAATGGAGTAGCTGTGGCCTGTGTCGCTTCAGAGCCAACATTTTTAAGAGGCAGTGGTGCCTCCTCCATGTTTTTCCCCCTTCCTCTGGCTGGATTCCCCAGGCAACCAACAGTGAAGGATGACTGAACTTGGAGATGGAAGGAATCTGGATCTCTCAATTACCATGTGGAAGCGAGGGTGACAAACCACCCTCCTTTAGGACATTTCTGTAGGTGAGAAAACCACTTGTATTGTGATTATGCCATCATCATTTTTTAGGTCTTCCTTGTCACAGCCCTCATACTAGCCTAACTCCTACGACTTCTTTCTTTGCCTTCTACAACAAAAATTGCCCCTTGCTGGTCTAAGAAGATCAAAAGGAAAAAGCCCTATGACAGCATAAGTAAATGGAAAATGAATCCCAGCTCCAGGAAATAAACATCTGCATAATTGGGAGACAAAACTTATTCAAACATCACTTCTTAGACATGGCTATTACTTAGAACTGTTTATACTCTCTCTTCTTCCCTTCCGATAAAGCAAACACAGCATAATACAAAAAAATGCGAATGGACGGCAGACGGTGTTCATGATATTTCAAACTCTGAAAGGTGTTCTGACAATTAAAAGATCTCAAATTAATAATGGGAGAAAAGAATGAAGTATTTACTTTAAAAAATCGTTAGCTTCTTTTTCCTCTGTTCTGAAATGGTTTCTCCTCATTTTCTTCAGTCACACTTTATTCAATGGAGTGTCTGGCTTTCCGAGCCAGCTTGTCTTTTATGATTTTTCCAGGTGCTTTGAAACGCAGAGTAATTAAGTGACTCCTTCAAGGTTGTGTCCAGTGGGCTACAGCCTTGAATCTGCAGTCTTCTCCCCTGGCCTCTGGGCTCCCCTGCCCCCCACATATTCCCCCCACTCTCCTTGCACAAAACCAAGCAGCGATGAGGCTTCTTCTGGTTTTGTTTTTTGTTTTTGTTTTTTTTTTTTTCAGAAACAAGCACAAAAACCTCCTTTTTAACCTTAACATTGACTTACTTACTCACCATTCCTAAACTATTGCATCTGAAAAGTTCAGAAATTCATAGTGGGTACACCAAATCCTGAAAGCATAGAGATGAAGAACTACCTTACCTGCAGTTTGTGCCTGTTGAATATGCCCAGACACCTGGAAACAAACTCTCGGCACTTCTCTCTGCTCCATACTTCGTGCTCTAGTGGAGAAAGGGAAAGTGCATGGTATTAAAATGCAGACACGGCACCTGGTTACAGCCCTTTGGGGTCTGGCTTTATGCTTTTGTGCAACAAGCTCAGAACAGAGACAATAGCTAGTGCATGAGCCTAATTACTCTGTAAGTGCAAGCTGCAGTCTGGACCTGGGTTTGATTTAATGCTTGTGAATAGAACTTAGAGAAGACAGTTAAGACTTATTGCCACAAGTGTGGTTTCCAAGCTGCCACACCCATGCAGAAATGCTGGGTCAGGCTCCATTGTTTAAAGCTACAAATATTTCACCTAGGTCCACACCCTTTCTTGCTAAGCATAGAAATGGGTTTATAAGTTTTGTCTTATAAACTCTTCTCTTAAGGAACTTATACTTAAAGGCTTCTTATTAGGGCCCAGGTCCCCGACCCTGATACAACTCTCAGCCATTGGCCTTGGGGTAAGGGAAAGCTGTGAAGGTTAATTTATATAATGTGTGATATTACCCTTTTCCTTTTAGAATCCTAAGACTGACTGCTTCCATAAACAGCCACCCTTCTATCTCTGACTTCTCGTACATCTACCCACTTATATCCTTACTTTTGAGGGTAGGAATTTGACCTTTTAATTTTGACCTCCTAATTTTGGGGTCATCCTTCAATGGCCCACCCTTATCCTTACCCACAACTACCATTAGGGTTGATACATATGGCTACCCATTAAAGGTAAGTCAACTTAAGAAAATATATATGTATTTTGTTGGGGGGAGGGAGAGAGAGAATCCCAAGCAGGCTCCATGTTCAGTGTGGAGTCCAACGTGGGGCTCCATCTCATGATTGTGAGTTCATGACCTGAGCCAATATCAAGGCGCTGAACCCACTGAGCCACCCAGGCACCCCAAGGTAAGTCAACTTTTATGTTGATTGTCTGATGGGACAAATTGAAATATCATGTGTCTATATGAGTCAGTATATTTTAGAGACAGAAGTGATCTCTGAGCATGGCTGTTGCTTTTCCTGGTCCAACATGGTATCTTCTTCTGAAAGAGACTCTCTGATCTTTCCTCTGAGGTACTGTACACCCCTTTTTTTAGGCCAAGGTATAATGTACATCTCTTGGATTTAGGGTTTGGTAGGGGACCCAGCCTGACCAATCAGCATATTCTGAGCAAAGAGACTGGCATAAGATTGACACATGACCCCAGTGCCATAGACTGAATGCTTGTGTACCCCCCAGGAATTCATACATGTGATAGTATAGGAAATAGGGTGATTGGGAGGTGATTAAGTCATAAGGGCAAAGCCCTCATGAATGAGATTAGTGCCATTATAAAAGGGGCCCACAGAGTTCCCTTGCCACTTCTATCATGTGTGTTGAAAGCATGGTCATCCACAAAGTGGGCCCTGCTCAGACACCAAATCTGGTGGTGCCATGATCTTGAACCTCCCAACTCCAGAACTGTGAGAAATAAGTATGTGTTGTTTATAGGCAGCCCAGATACTAAGCTGGTACAGTCAGAAGAAATTCATGAATTTTTGTAGGATTATTGCACTGGATAAGCTCCCTTGGGTATGCTGACAGAATGATATAAGCCTGGCCCTTTGGGCACCAAGGAGAGAGAGCTGGCCTAGACTGAAACCAATATGGAGAAAAAGAGAGCCAAGAAGTAAGGCATGACTGTTCTGGTGATGCATATGACCTCTTGGATCTGTCTGTGCCTGAGAACATACTGATTGTTGGCCTTAAGTATGTTTGAATCAATAATTCCTTTTTATTTTTTTTCTGCTTAATATAATTTGACTAGCGTTTTTGTCATGGGTGACCAGGAGCATTAAAAATAAGCTAAAAGAAGGCCAGTGTGTCTATATCCAATGATTTTCAACATGTAAGCTATGGAGTTTTAAGTAATAAAACAGCTAAGATTCATTGGTCCCCTTTCTTTAGCCTTTATTGCCTCAGTTGCTCAAAGGACTTTAAATAACTTTTGTACTATATTATCCAGTTTCCCTGGGCGCCCCATACTACCTTACTTATTTCCTGATGCTCAGAGACATATCAAGCGTTACAGTTCTGAAATTGAACTCTTGATTGCTCCTCCCAAACATGCTCTTTTCTAGATCACGCTCATGTCAGTAAAGGCCGTCATCCAGTGATCAGTTGTCCCAGCCAAAACCTGGAAGCACAGCTGTGATTCCTCCCTGCTCTTCACCTCCCATGTTCACCTCCCATGTTTATATCCCATGTTCAGGCCATCAGGACATGTTGTTTATTGTATGTCTTCAATGTGTGTCAGATCAGCACTCTTCTCTCCATCTCTGCACCCTCCGCTGTAGTTCAAGGATCACCAAGTCTGTCCTGGGTCACAGAGCAGCATCTGTCTATTATCTTTTTCATTCACAGTCGCTTTCAAGTCCATGCTCTACACTACAACCATCAAAAGTTGATTAAAATTTTTTTTGATGTTTATTTTTGAGAGAGAGAAAGATGGATAGAGTGTGAGCAGGGGAGGAGCAGAGAGGGAGGGAGACACAACATCTGAAGCAGGCTCTAGGCTCTGAGCTATCAGCACAGAGCTTGATGCAGGGTTTGAACTCACAAACTGCAAGATCATGACTTGAGCCAGAGTTGGATGCTTAACTGACTGAGGCACCCAGGTGCCCCAAAAGTCAATTTAATTGTATCATGCCATACTCCTGTCCAAGATACTTTGCTTCATGGTAGACACAGAATTAACACCTCACTGTGGTCTGAAGGGGCTCTGTATACTCTGACCCCATCTAATGTCATTGTGTACCAACTCGTTTACCAACACCCATCTCCACAAAGGATTTTCTTGCTTCCTAAAACACAGACAGGTCACTTCAGGGTAAGCTCCTGGTGATGTTCCTTCTACTAAGCGTGCTCACTCTTCTTCAGTTCTTCATGTGATTCTGAGCCTTCTGTCCTGCGGTTCCCAACCTGAATATCATGCCATTCTGTATACAAGCCACTGTCCACGTCAGTACTCCATCTGCTTCCTGCATATACGTCCACAACTTGAAAATACTTACTTATTGATTTACTTATATACTATATGCCTTGCCACTTGACCAAACTCCATAAAGACACATGGTAAGCACCTGATAAATATAACTGAATGAAAGTTGTGTGAATCCATCTGCAGACAAGCCATTTTCTATAGACCAAGTAAATAACATATGTTGCACACACGTGGGCTCTTTGTCAAATGTTTGCAGATGCTATAGTGTGTACCAAAACACAAGTACATTTACAACATTAATGAGTTGATACTGGCTTTAAAAATTTTTTTATTTAATTTTATGTTTTTGGTCTTTAGGTATTCTCTTAATTCGTGGTTTCCTTATATGAAAATGTCCACCTCCAGACCACCATGCCCTGGTAGTTTGTACAAGCTTATTCTCTAGCACTCCCCCACTTTTTCATGGTAGCAAAGTTCTAATTTGGTGGTTGCTGAAAACGAGGAGATATGTTCTCAGGAAACAAAATAATTATAGATTTTGCAAGAAAGTATAATAGACCAAAAATCTGCATGGAAGCTATACACTGTTTCAGTGCTAATTCAGTTATACTACACCCCACTACCTTTATCAGGCCATATTACTTGTTCAAAGATGATTAATAAGAAAAAGATATACATGGAGCTAATGCATAAAAAGTAGAAAAATAAATGGGCATCTGGGTGGCTCAGTTGGTTAAGCATCTGACTTTCGCTCAGGTCTCAGTCTCATTGTTTCTGGATTTGAACCCTGTGCTGGGCTCTAGGCTGACAGCACGGAGCCTTCTTGGGATTCTGTCCCTCCCTCCCTCTCTCTCTGCCCCTTCCCTGCACTCTCTCTCTCTCTCAAAAGAAATAAATAAACCTAAAAAACCTAAAAAAGTAAAAAATATATAAACAAGAAAAACTATATTATATACATATGTATCTTTATGTAAAGAGAATAAGATAAAATATACAAAAGATGACAGAAATAATCGCCAAGGAATTATATACAATATAACCTCACTAAAAAAATATTTCAAATAAGAGATACAAAGATTCAAAGGAGAGGGTGATAAGACAATAAAGGATGATAGAGTTGGGAGAGAAATGAAAGAGAAAAAAAAAAGGCAGAGTGAAACTCACAATAGACGAAACCAAAAAACCCAATCATTATTCCAAACTGATGACAGGCTTAAAGAAATCCTGCTAAATACATGAAATATAATGAAGATATAAAAATGGTTGTAGAAAGGATGATAGGTATGGGAGGTAAACTTATACATAACTGGAGTTGCTGAAGAAGAGAAGCGATAAACATAGTGAAAAAACACATGCAAAGATGTAAGAGGAGAAAGATTCTTCAAATACATAATTTCATTTGGAGACAGAAGGCCACACCACATCCTTGAAAAAAGGGATAGATGACAATGAACAGAAGATACATCCTGGGAGAAGTTAATGCTATTTAAAAATTTTAAAAGCAAAAAGAATGTTTTCTAAAAAGAATATTACTGTTTTTTAAACAAGAAAAATGATGGACACCTGGTTGGTTCAGTTAAGCATCTGACTTTGGCTCAGGTCATGATCTCATGGTTCTTGAGTTCGAGCCCTGCACAGAGCCTGCTTCACATCATCTGTCTCCCTCTCTCTCTGCCCTTCTCTACCAACGTGGGCACGCTCTCTCTCTTGCTCTCTCTCTCTCTCTCCCTCTCACTGTCTCTCTCAAAAATGGATAAACATTAAAAATAAATAAATAGTTAAATAAAAGGATTCTATCTTTAAAAAATAAGGTATTTCAGAAGGGATGATCAAATAAAAGATAAGGTGGAAGATGTTTCACATGGAATGCTTTAGGGTGTAAGGAACAGAAACTGGGTCAAATTGGCTCACAACTTTGCTACTCCAGGTGTGGTCCCTTTGCAGCAACATTAACCTTCCCAGGAAACTCGTCTGAAATGTGGAATCTCAGGCCTTATCCCGAGTCTATTGGATCAGAACCTGCATTTTTAACAAGATCCTCCACTGATTCAGATAGATATTACGGTTTGAGAAACACTGGCTTATACGATAGGAGATGTATTTTTTGCTGGTGGTCTCAACCTCGGCTATACAGTAGACTGTCCTTAGCTTTAGGCAATCCTGCCACAGAGGCCATACCCCTTACTAGTTAAGTCAGAAATTCTGAGATTTAAGTCTACTACAGTTTATTTCATTTTTTAACATTCCGGGAGATTCTGCCATGAAGCCATAGTTGAGAGCTACTGCACTAGGGGTTGGAGGTGGGTGGGGTTTCTGGGTTGGTTGATTCTACAATTCAATAGAATCATGATGGATCCAAGATCTTCTCATCTCTCTGCTTGACCATCTTCAGGATTGGCTTTTAATTCATAATGTTTCATATTTCCTTTTACTCTTCATCCCTTCCTTCTTCCTTCCTTTCATTTCCTCCATTTTTTTCCTGCCTTTCTGCTGTCCTGTCTTCCTTCTCTTGTACACATAGGGAAATATTGACTGTAATTATCACCAAATGTTAAAAGTTACCTGGGGATTTTGAGTGCTTTGGGGGTATAATTTTTAAAGTTTGTGTATTAATTTATAACCTCAAAATTGTTGTTGTCTCTTTAATGCAGGTTGGGTCTCCATCCTTAAAAATCCCAAGAACCATTCGGTTAGCCCAAAATTCTCCTCTCATGGTTGAGGAAACTGAGACCCTAGACCACAACATAGAGGGGAGCGGATTGATTACAAGTCCTGGTGCTACTTTGTGCCGTCCAAAACCATGAATAATGCCCACAGTGTGGCTGTACCTCTCACATCTTGGGATTAAGTGGTTTCTGCAAAAAATCTTGGAGGCACTTTGAGTCAACTAAGGAGTGGGAGGGATAATGCAAGACCTCGGGAAGATTTAGCCAAGTGATTGGTGCCTCAGAGAGGGATAACTGCTGGGAGATGTTGATGGCACAACAGGGAATACACTCATATCTTCCCTCCTCCACCCCCTCCTCCCCCACAGGCACCTCTTTGATATTTGGCTTGGGGTTATCACAGGTCTCCCATTGTTGAGGCTGGTTTGTCAAGAGTTGGCTGGCCACTGTTAATAAATGCATTTCCTTTCCCAGTTAACAGTGGATGTGGAGCCAAAGTAAACCCACAGAGCTTCTCCAGAGGATGCTTCAAGGCTATGGCAAAGGCTGGCTATTTCAGACAAGGGAACAGGCCAGTGAGGTGGTAGATATTTTTGTTTAAGTACGTATGGCAGCCACAGATTCTCCCACAAATATCTCCCACAAATATCTTCCACAAATAGCTATTCTATTTGCACAGACAACTAAATCACTGAAATCAACCTTTTTAAATGGAGAGTGGGTATCAGGATCTGTTTCCTGGAACACATTTTCTCAGGTTTTCGCTTTACTCCTTGGGACTCATCCGTAGGTCTCAATTTAAATGTCCCCTCAGCAGGCCTTCTCTGATCTAAAGAGGCTAACCTCTGAAGTTCCCTTTCTCATGACCTTGTCTGTTTTGTTTCTTTGTTTGTTTACCATTTAATTCTTTTGAGAGCGAGAGAAAGAGGGAGGGAGAGAGAGTGAGCACATATGTGTACACAGACACAAGTGGGGAAGGAGCAGAGAGAGAGGGAGAGAGAGAATCACCAGCAGGTTCTGCACTGTCGACACAGAGCCCAGTGTGGGGCTTGATCCCACAAACTGTGAGATTATAACCTGAGCTGAAATCAAGAGTTGGCTGCTTAATCCAGTGAGTCACCCAGGTGTCCTGATCCTTGTTTAGTTTATTCAGAGTGATTATGGCCATTATTATTAGTCTTTTCCTCTCTCATTCATCTTCCTGCTAAAAGTTAAGTTCATGAGAGCTTGCTATGTACCTATAGCCTTTATCCCAGCACCTGATATATTTCAGGTGCTCAGTAAAAGTCTGTAGTGGGAATAAATGATTCAAACATATTTCTTTACCCTTGCTCCCAAAGAGAGACTATACTTTGATCTGAGAAAACATTGTATTTACAATTCAATTTTAAATAATGGTCACAGCCCCATCAACAATAAGTTGGTGACTGTTCATGCCATTGCTACCACCAAAGATGGAGGAGCATTCAGCTCTGTTAAGTCCTATCAGTGAGACCTGGGGCAAGTTGTTTACGTCTCTGAGCCTCGGTGTCCTCATCTGTATAATGGGGGCCATAGCAGCTGAAAGAATAATACAGAACATGCTCTACAAGCATTGGGAAAACTCTTGAGAGTTACGCCATGTAGGGGGATTGGCTTTTAATATACCGTCTATTAGAAGGTAGAACGTTAAGATGCCCTTGCAACCCCATGGCTTAGGCTCCTTCAGGAGGGAGACTTCAAGGAGCATTTGTGTGAAAGTGACTCATTAGGAAGTGCTACTGGAAGGATGGAGTCAAACAAGGCTACCATATTGTGCACCATCTTACTGACGGTGACTCAGTCCCATGGGGGGCGGGGGGCGGGTCTTGACACAGCAAGGCTCATGCCACAGAGTTGTCCCAATCAGGGGTGAAGCCCCATGCACATCAGTCACTGGATAGGAGCTGGCCCCAGGGGCTGGGGTGCAGGAATTCCCAAGTACCTCTACTTCAGGAAAGAAAAGCAGGCTCCAGTAGCCCGAGGGCAGGGATAGTGTTCCAAGAACTAGTGAGCACAGAAATGGTAAAAGGATTAAAGGGAGATTCCAAGAACTAGTGAGCATAGAAATGGCAAAAGGATTAAAGGCAGAGTTAACAGGGACAGGCTATTCACTAGGAAATTCCTGTCTCAATCCTAGACTATTGTCCTTGGCAATAGGGCTCCTGTTCAGAGCTGAGATTAGATTTGAGTACACTACCGCCTTGTATTCAGGCAGCATGTCTCACTTCTCTTTGAAGTGCTTCTCCGCATAACTCATGAGAGAGGATAGCAGAGAGCGGGGCCAGGTCGGATCACGTGCAAACCATAAAAAAGTACATTTTCAAGGGCAATAGGTTAAATAAAGGAAAGGGGTTCACCGGTTTTACAACCATGAGAGGTTTCTATGTTTCAATAAGTCAAACCCTTTAGAAGACATGGCTGAATGGGCAAAGAGCCCTCTCGGGGAAATTCATGCTTTTACAGTTTGATTTTCTTTGGGGTGAGGGGAAAAAAATGCAAGCTGCAGTTTAAAACTCTTCATTTCATCATGAGCCTGAAAAAAAGAAGGAAAAAAAAAAACTTGCAGTATTTTTGTGACAGAGGAAATTTTATAAAATATGCTGTGAAAGTAGTATTTTGGGGTTTTAAGTGTTGTTTTCCATAATCAACTCTAACTCAAAGCATACAAGCTGCTTACAGGACTGATAAGGTTCGTCTCCTTTTCTATCCACCAGAATGCTCCAACTTTACTACTGTCAACAGCTGACCCGCAGGGATGCCACAGGCCAGGAGCAAGCTGTCGCTGTATTAGTCTCTGGTTCGTCCTTGGCATAGAGAAGTCCTTCTCTACATGGAAGCTTCACAGCTCAGTGGAAAGAGACTTGGTTTGGACACAGACACAATTCAGCCTAGGTTGGCAAACTCTGGCCAATGTACAGATCCTATCTGCTGCCTGTTTTTGGATCACCCGTGAACTAAGAATTGATTTTACATGTTTATATGCAAATTGAGGGGCACCTGGGTGGGTCAGTGGGTTAAACGTCTGACTTTGGCTCAGGTCAGGATCTCACGGTTTGTGGGTTTGAGGCCCCATCAAACCCTGACGGGTTGATCAACCCTGATCAACCCTGTCTGTGCTGACAGCTCAGAGCCTGGAGCCTGCTTCAGATTCTGTGTGTGTGTCTCTCTCTCTGTCCCTCCCCCTCTCACACTCTGTCTCTCTCTCTCTCTGTCTGTGTCTCTCTCTCTCTCAAACATTAACATTAAAAAGAATTAAATGGTTGAAAAAAAAGTCAAAAGAAGAAGTGTAATCCAGTCCTATGAAAATTATATGAAATTCAGATTTCAGTATCTATATATAAGGTGTTATTGAAACCCACCATGCCCAGTTGTTTATGCTTTGACTGCTTTTGGATGACAAAGCAGGGCACTTGTCCACAAAGCCAAAAATATATACTATCTGGTCCCTTACAGGAAATGCTGGCTAACTCTTGATCCGGGATAATTCACTTCTCTGAGCCACACCTTCTTCACCTGTAAAATGAGTTAATAATGGTACTTATCTCCCAGACAGACAGCTTAGTGAGGCCATATAGTAAGGAGCCAAGAGCACAAGACAAGTAGGATTCTAACCCTGGCTCTGCCTCGTACTCAATAGGTAACTTTGGGAAGGTCACTTAATCTCTCAGTGCCTCAGTTTCTGCTTCTGTGAAATGGGGATGATGAAAGCCTTTGTATCCTAGTTATGAGTTTATTATAGTCACATCATTTGAAAAGGTACCTGGCATGGATTATGTGTTAGGTAATGTTAGCCATTGCTACTGTCACAGGGTTGCTGTGAGGAGAAACATGCATGCTCTCTAGAAACAAGAAAGGTAAAATTATGGTCTTTCTTTCAAAATGCTCTGGTAACTGGGTAAAAGGGCAAAGACTCGAGCCAGACAGTGCGAGTATAAATCCAGGCTCTGTCCCTCGCTAGCCCGTGGCCTAAGCATGGTGCTTAAGTTTACTGGACTTCACTTTTATCATCTGGGAATTACGGGTGATAATAATAATGATGATCACCTTCTTGGATTTTGGTGAAGATTAAATGAACCTGAACGTGTGTAAAGCACTTAGAATCGTCGCTGGCACAAAGTAAGCAAATGTTGCTTTCTAATACCTATTTCTGAATGCTATTAAAATAGATGAATAATCATGAAAAAAGTTTACTCAATAATTACCTAAAAATCACCTCTCGTGCACCAGTGATACGTGTTTGGGAAGCACTGACGTGCTGGCAGACGGACAGTGGGAATTTGGGGAGGCCAGAGAGGAACAGGCAAGAGCTCATCTCTGCCTTTTTCATCATTAGGATCTGCCTCTCAAAATATCTGTGAGCAGAAGCAGCACCAGTTACCTGTCTCCAGACTCTGACCTCATGGGAAATCCCCATTCACTGCTGTGACCCATGGGTCCCTCATCCCATCGTTCCTGATTATTTAGCCCAGACTTCTCATTTCTCAGCTACTGTTCATGTGGCTTCAACCTCCATCTTGAGGAAGTTTCTCTGGCTCAGCTTTAACTCTCTATCAGACACAATCCTGGCCCTAGGACCTGCCTGCTGGCCAGCAGTGGACTTCTCACATTCTGGCTGCGTGGTATCTGAATATTCTATTTGGGATTATCCCAAGATTATAGCAAAGGAAGGCTCACTTCTCACTGCAAAAGCCAACAGGGGAGACTGTGTATTTCTTTCATGCTCCCTGGCCGCATGGTCCATCCAGGACTCTGGATCTTGATGGAATGACACAAAGGCCCAGGATCAAGGAGCATCCAGACCCCAAAGCGGTAGAGGGAGCCATCAGTGGCCATGGCCCCAGGGTAATGACAATGGCCCTGTTGGATCACACTAACTGAATCATGCCTGTGGCTAGACTTGGCCTTCTGGTTCTTGACTAAGCTGGCTCTCTGCCTTCTTTGATCCATGAGCTTTCTGATAGCTTTCCAATAAACTTCTTCTCTGAACAGGCTAACCAGAGATATTTCCATTGTTTGTAACCAGAATTTTGACTTGCACACCAGGGTTGGACAATTGGACCATAATGTATGTTTTTTCTCAAGGCCTCCTGCATCTTCCATCTTTGAACTGGAATCTCTCCCGGGAGGCTCCCCAGGGAGCGCACACAGTGACCTACTTTTCTACTCAGCTTAGTTTTTCAGGATCATTATTGCCACATTAATAATTTTTTTTGCCATTTGCCATGCTTTTCTTGCATTCCACATTCCTTTTTGACCATACAGCATTCATCTGGTTTACAGCATTTTAAAGTGTTGGAAGCCAGAATTAAACCAGCAAGGGGGGGGAGGGGGAATTTGATTAAAAATATAAGTCAAAACTTCTTCAGAGGAAGCCAAGTAACAGTATGAGGAAAGAATTCAGTCCAATTTTCTTTATTGAATTTTCAGTGATTTGGTAGCATTGTGTCATCTATTCAATGCATGGTTTTTAACTTTTAATTTTCACTGTTGTCTTGGCTTTTTTAAATTGCACGTGGGAAGCATGTCTCTTTGAGCTCGTGGGGCTAATATGTGGAGACAAAATGAGGATGCTCTCTTGTCTCATGAAATATTGAAATGATATCAAGAAAGTATAAAATATACACAGACCGACTTGCTTATACAAAGTAGTGTAAGAACTATACTACCCGTATAGTTCCAAAGAATAGAAGCGCATTCATTCCAATGTCATGCAATAACTTAGATTTCTTCCTTTCCAATAGTTTCTCCTTTTGGGTATATAGATAGCCTAATTTACATCCCTTTCCAACAGATATATTAAATATTTTTCATGAGCCCACTTTCTTGCAGGCACACAGAGACATAAACAGAAGACGTCTTCCTTTGTATCTTGGCTTTTTCCATATCAAGACTCACCAAGAACAAATCCATAGTCCGTGTCTTATTTATCTTTGTATGATGAGAGCTTATCCCTGTGCTGGTATACAAGAGGTATTTAAGCAATAAAGTTTGCTGAATAAATTAATAGTGCCACTTTCAGAGAACTCATGACATAGTAGCATAGGGAAATGTGTACAGATATAAATGCTGCACAAGGAGATAGAAGTTATTAATGGAAATAGAAAATGAAGTAGGTTAAGTATGTAAGAGAGGAAGGATATCAGTTTATCAGACGGGTTGGGACCAATATCTTACCTTATTTCTTTTTTAAATCTCCCATGTAATTCAAACTGCCGTCCACTTTCAAATCCCCCTTCTAAAGTGAATTTATAGAAAGGGGGGATTTCACTGATGCTCCCAGCAGCAGCTGGGTCAGTCCCCAGGGTCCTCTTTCTGCATGGTCTCTGTGTAGCCTCTCATCTTGTCTTTTGAGAGTGTCATTCTCTCTCACCACCTCTATCCCAGATGGGATTATTTTTCCTTCCTTCCCCCAAAGCACTTTAAATAAAACTGTTATGAAAACAGTAGACTTTTAATTAGCTTTTGGGTAATCACAGACCAGAGCCAGGTATGATTCCAGATGCAGTGTTTTGACCTCCCTATAATCTTCACCTCCTTACCATCTTATTGACTGCTCTTGACTCCAGGGAATTTTCTTACTGGTCACAATAATGCCCTCCTCTCCCCCAGCAGATACTCAGCTGCTCACAAATCCTGGTGGTCAATTTTCCATGAGAAGCAGGTAAGCTCTCCTTCTACTCTTGTCTAGACTTTCCTTTGCATTTCCAAAACGTCTTGGTTGTGTCCGGCTACATGAAGGGCTAGAGACACTGGGTGTCTAGCCTTAACACTACAAAGAGCTGAAAGGAGCTACACACGTAGACACCACACACTGAACCAGGAGTCCCTTCTCCACTGATGGGAACAGAGTGCTCAGTAGGAGTGGAGAACCCCACTTTCCTGTTACACACCCCAGCCCAGTGACAGACATGAATAGGCAATCAAAGGTGTTTAAAAGGATGTGAGGCACCTGGGTGGCTCAGTCAGTTAAGTGTCCGACTCCGGCTCAGGTCATGATCTCACGGTTCATGGGTTCAAGCCCCATGGCATGAGGCTCTGTGCTGACAGCTCGGAGCCTGGAGCCTGCTTCAGATTCTGTGTCTCCCTCTCTCTCTGACCCTCCTCTGCTCACACTGCCTCTCTCTCTCTCAGAAATAAATAAAACATTTAAAAAATGTAATAACAGGATACATGGAATGGGAAGGAGACAGAAAAAGCAGGTGATTAGGGAGGCAAGTCCTTATAAAAGTTAAGCACAGATAAATATAAGATTTCAAATCAGTCTTGGTGAGGAAAAGGGAACCATCTTTCCTAGAAACAAGCGAGAGAAGACAGGGAAAGCCAAGATCAAAATTAAATGAATCACAGTGTATGTGTTCCCTAATCGCTTTTGTACCGAGATGTGAACAGGATAGGGTTGGGAACATTTTCTACCTTGAGGTTTGTCCCAGGCTTCCTCTGCTAGGAGTGTCACATGTGGCAGGTCTTGAGAGTAAACTGTGAACTCAGCAAAAATGATCAAATATAGGGGAAACAAAGAGTTTGGAACGCTCCCTGGATATGAGGAATCAGCTCTTAATGTGCCTCACATAACTCTAGGTGGCCTCTCATCGAATTTATAGGCATTATTTGTCTTTCAAAGAATAACAAGTCAGCAAGCCTGGCTCTTATTTCTTCCCTTTGGTTTGTCTGGAACCTCCTTTCTCATCTCGGCCAGTTCCAAGGTTGGCCAGCACAAGGAACGAGATGTAACTGGACTGCAGCCATTGCTTTTATGGTCTGCTACCTTACCGGACTACAGAGATGCACAGAACTTTCCAGCTTTGCACCGAGCAAAGAAAAGGAAAGAGAAACAATAACAAACCATACTTTGCTTTTTCCCCAGGATGTTCTGACTTCAAAAAGGGATTGTCTTAGGCTGAAGTAATAAACAGGGTATCATGAGATGGATATATCAACATTCTCTCCCCAATTTGAAACAAACTCCAAATTTGTAGTTTTATTCCCTTCTACCAATGTGAACAATAATAACTAATATGTTACTTGTTGACTCTCTAAACCTCATACTTGATATAATTTCATGATTGGAAGTACCTTTTCAAATCACTTAGTTTTAGCCCTTAACTGGAATTTGGATCCCTTTACAAAGCACCCACGAAACAGTCGTCTGGCTTGCCTGTGCCAACCTCCTGTGTGGAGAACTCATCATCTTTAAAGATAGTTCATTCCTTCCTTTGCCAGATATGACTAATGGAAAGTCCTCATTTATATAGCATCTCAGCCCATCTACCACCAGCCCTATTTCTATTCTATGAAGGCCAGACAGTAAATGGAATCTTCACTCACCCAGTTGCTCCAGCCAAAAATCTGAGAATCATTCTTTACTCTTGTCTGTTTCTTATGCTTGCTCTCCAAAATATCAGCCAACACCATCAGATCTGCCCTCAAATTTATGCTGAAATTTATGACTTTTATCTCCTCTGCCACCCTAGTGCAAGCCACCATTGTTCCCTAGCAGAGATGACTGCAGTAATTTCCTAACTGGTTCCCATGCTCTTATGTTTGCCTGCCTTTATTTGTTGCCTACATGGCACCCAAGGGGGATGCTCTTTAAACATATATTCTACCATGTTTCTCTCTTGGTCAAAACTTGCTGACAGCTTCTCAATGGACACATATGGTAATCACCCAAGGCTCGGCATGACCAGGTCTCTTCCTTTTTCCCTATTTTCCTGCCTCTTTCCCTTTTGGTGACAGCTCTCTACCCACTCCTGGACATCCCTTAAAAACCCAAGCATTTGCATCTGCTGCTCCCTCTGCCTGGGATGCTCTTTCTTCAGGTATCTCATGATTGGCTCCTTTGCCTCATGTTGATCTCTGTTCAAGTGTTCATACTTCAGAGAGGCCTTCTCTGAGCACTCTGTCTCAAATATCACCATGACTCTTTTCCCCAGCTTTGATTATTGTCCTATTATTTATCATCTCCTGACATTTGAAATATTGATTTCCAAAATGTGTTTGTCAATAATCCCTAGCTAGATTGCAAGCCCCATTAGAGCATGGACTTTGTGTTTATTCACTCCTGTGATCTAACATGTTTCAATAAAATTTTGTCATGAAAAGAGTGAATGAATAAAGGATGATAGTCATCTTTACTCTTTCTTCTGAACAACTCTTCTCCAGTTATTTAAAGATATTTACTCTTCTTCATGTCAATCTTTCTTGAGAACAAACAATCCCATTCCATCAGTGGTCAACACATGGTTTCCAATCCCCTTTCCTCCTGGTTTCCCTTTTATCTCCTCTGTCTCATCTGCCAAGTTTCCTCTCACTGGAGCTGGTGTCTGACTAGTGCAGCAATGAAGTGTGTAAGTTCTGGAGTCTAAAAGGCCTCAGTGACTTGTTTACCTTACCACTAAACACTTGTTTACATCAATGCAAGGTACTTGATGTTCTGTGGTAATAATAGTAACTGGCTAAATTAAACAAAAACGTGAACTTATTAGAATTATATGAACTGACTAAGAGATCTGATAAAAAAAAAAAATCAGGCCCTGGAAAAATTAGAAAAAGAGCGAGCTTGGAGACCAAAGCAGTAGGGCCGCTTCCTCAGAGTACTGATGTTGGGTGTTACCAGCCTCATTGTTTTCTTGCCTTGTTCTATTCCATTCATGAATCAAGTGCCTGCAACAGGTAATGCTGTGGGTTTGCTTTGATTCACATTTCCACCATTTGACCTGGGATTGGACTGATATTCAACAGGACTGTATGTAATGGTAGACAAGAAAGAAAGAAAGAAAGAAGAGAAGAGAGAGAGAGAGAGAGAGAGAGAGAGAGGAAGGAAGGAAGGAAGGAAGGAAGGAAGGAAGGAAGGAAGGAAGGAAGGAAGGAAGGAAGGGACATTGGGCAGGCACATGGGTAGGTGCCCATTTCACGTTCTAACCTGTTTCCTAAGTTGTGAAAGGGGTATAATAACATGGTTGCTCATTCATTGACTGAGGTTTAAATAGGATATGTATATATCCTTTATATATATACCCTATATATATATATATATATATATATATATATATATATATACACCCTATATATATATACATATACCCCCTATATATATACATATACCCCCTATATATTATATATATATAAAGGGTTTAGCATAGTGCTTGGCACAAAGTAGGTCTACCAATTCCATTGGATCCCCCAATGAAATTCAGTACTCTAGATGCAGTAGCCTAGGATGCCATTTCCTCATTTCAGACCCTAGTAACAGAGGCAGGAATGGACTACACATTTTCTCCAGCCATGGTAATGATTGACTCTAACTCGCTTCTCGTCGGCCAAGACCTCTAAGTTGTTTCCATCGGTGCTTCTGTCAGCTCTTAAATCTCCCTTCTCACACTGACATAGCTGACTGGTCTTTACACTTATTTCATGGCACTTAATGCTGTTAGATAATGACCCATCACTGTGTCTCCTCCATCGCCTGGAATCTGGATTCTATCTTCTCACAAAAACTTTTAGCTTTGTGTCATTTGCACATTTGTTACCAGATTAACTGAGATTACAAGAGAAAATGAATATGAACTCTTTTCCAAATATGAAGCACAACACAAATTCAAGGGTGTTATTTTAGTTACCCTTGGGGTCTTCCCAAGCAGCAATGCACTCAAACTTCTGAGCATGGTATCTGTTTTCCATGCATATGCCCAGTTTCTTGTTCTCCAGTTTTAGTTCCACCAGGTGAAATAATGCCATGCACTTTCCAGAGCAAGCAAATCTAAATGCTTTACAAGCAAGAATATGTGGGGTTTCCCATTAGCATCAATCTTCCGGATAACTTCAAGGAATTCAAGTTTTAGGCAGACAGCAATCTAGTTCTGAAGCCATATGGGCATATGTTCTCCATCTTTTAAACTTGACCTTGGCCGCCTTCAAAAGCAATAAGGAGTGCTGTTTCAGAGCAAATGTAATTTACATTATCTGATTGTCAATAATGCAATCTCTACTCTACATGGTCATGGTCATGGAGATAGCTACAATAAAGACTTTATATGAATAGCTCTGGTTAGGGATTTAGAGTAATGTTATTTACATAACTTCAGCTTCTTCTGTGGAAACTTTGCAGAGCAGTAATATTCTGTGAAGAATATATTAATGATATACGTCTGCTGGGTACATGTCCTTCACCTTTTTACTAATTTACTTAGATGCCAAATAAAACTCCTTAGCACTACTGTTCTTTTGACTGGAATAAAATACATGCCACCATATTAAAACAAAATAAAGACATTTTAGTGTACAAAGATATCACTTACCTATGTGTTTTATGCCATGATCAGTACACCTAGGTGCCTAATGTGTTGTCTGATACCGGCAGTATTGTTTTATATTTCTATGTCCTATGCCACCGTAAGTGTTCACATTTTTCCCATTAGTCATTCATACTGACATGCATTATGTTTATGTATTTGAGGAAAGTCAATGCTTTTCCTGTTCTGTTCAAAAACATTTTCAGCATATACCAAACTCATTGAATTATAGTCTTTTTTTTTGCCTTCCAAATCCAGGCATCTCTAAAGGATGTTACTAGGCCTTTGAGAAGAGATTAAAGGTCTTTGTTCCCCAAAACCAGTCGCTGGTCCTCAAAGGAAAGTGACTATAGTCATACCTGAACTTTAATGGCATAAGGCAGGAGTGAATGGCTGACTGCAAGAGTGAGCTTTTGGGGGGAATTCTGACTGTTAGCAGATACTTTCTTCTGTCTTCGAGAATTCGCCACTCCATAGGTATGATCGAGCTAAATTTCCAGTATTCTTGAATAATTCCTGAGCCATTGGAGGGTCCTCTGGTTTCTATCCTTTTTGAGATAAGAAATGTTCAGTTGTGACAGGAGGCATTTGCAGGATGGAGCATGTATGTTATGGTGCAGTGCCTTGGGAGGGAGAGAGGTTTGCTGAATTGTGGCAAAGAAGATTCTAAACAAAGGCCTTGGAAAGTGAGAGTGTCCCCTGCAGAGAGACATGATGAGTTCATTTCACTCCCCAGCTCTGCTCCACACACATGCAAGGGATTCCGAATCTTCTCACAGCTTTTATGCTCTGAATGCTAAGTGGAAAATGTAAGCCCACTAATGATTCTCTCCCATCTATTTATTATTTGTACTTGGATGAATTCTGGTCCCACAAGGAGAGCTCATGATCTTTGGTGTGAGATGCTTTATATGGGTAATGTTTTTATTTTCCCTCCGTACTACTTCTGAAATATCCTGGGGCCAGATTCCATTATTTCATCTTTCTCTTCTGATTTCACAAAGCATACGATTATTCCCATCAACAGACCTTCTCCCTTCCTTTTATCTTTCACTAGGAAAAGTAGATAAAACCTATATAAGCTTCCTTAGAAGATGAGACCCAAGGGAATCTACAAGGTGAATGTATATGTGAAATGATACAATTAATTAAAACAGAATGCAGTTTCAATACTGTGGCACTGTGACTTGGCATTTGGGAAGTAAACAGCTGGAACTTAACAACAAAGTATGAATGAGAGGAAGGAAAATAAAGCCTGAGGGGTTACATGGTAAGACTTTGCAATCTCCTTTAGTGGCAAGATCTCAAAAATGTATTTGAGGTCAAGATACCCTGTGGAATTTGGTGCTGATCATGCAATCTTGTGAATGGCCCTTAGATCAGAGATGATTCTTATCTCAGTGCCTGTTTTGTGTCATCCTCTCCGGTTCAGTTCTCCATGCCGCTGACGATCATCAGAGCCCTAGGCTGCACTGTGGAATGTCACATGTGTTATAACAAATGGCCTTCTATGTGTGGAGGCACATGCAAAGGGCGTACTGTAACGTTAAGGACCCTGCTTTGCAAATTTTGTTTCACATCATGTGTGGGAAAATGATCTGCTTTTGGTTTTTTTGTATGAGATTAGTTAACTTTGTTTCCTGTGTATTTGGTTGAATTCCAGAGCCTACTGACATTTAAAACACACTATACCAGGCTAAGTTCTATCACATTATTTAGCTAAGGTAGAAGAAAGATTAAGGCACGCAGATGTCTCCAGATGAGAGAGAAGTTTGCTCCAGAAAACAAATGGGTGAAGAAGAAAAACACTTGAGGCTGCAGTTCTCAAATTACTGTGCATAACGTTCACCTTGGACTTGTGCACATGCATGTGCACGTGCTGCGCACACACACAGACATACACAGACGCAGACACACACACACACACATACACGCATGCACACACTATCCTATGCCCCAACCATGGAGAATCTGATTCCTAAGTGTTAGGTGAGGCTGTCTATATTTTTAACACACTTCTAGGCGATTTGGAGGCAGGTAGTTCATTGACCATACTTTCAGAAATACTTAACTTGGAAAGTCCTCCATGGTAAAGGAAAGAACTCACACATAGGAGCCCAGCTGGCCTGGGTTTGGCTGCTGTGTTTATTGGTCAAGTTTTGTAACTTCTTAAAGCTTTATTTTGTTCTTCTATAGAATCAGTATAATGGTACCTCCCTGACTGTGAATTGGTGATATTATAATGCTTAGTACATTACTGGGTATGTGATAGAAAATCACTACATATCACAATTCTTTTAATTCTTCTTCTTAATTTTTTGAAAAATCATGTTTAAAGAGGTGCTAAAGTGACCTAAACACTAGACAAACTCCTGCAAAGTAGGGAGTAGGGCACTAAGGCCAACCTAAGAAAAGGACTTTAGATAACGGGAGATCAACAACTTGTGTGGGCCAGTCCATTCTCTATCTGCAGCTTCCTTGTTTTTATTCTCTGTGCCATTTTGCTCTTTTCTTAGTCAAAGGTATACATCACAAAAACTTGTTTTGTTACCATAAAGTATATTCCCTGTGGATTTACTAGAAAAATATGGAGTGAGATATTTCCATTTTTCTTCATTTTTCCATGCCAGTATAAGGTGTTGCCACTGAGGCTCTTCTAATATTCCAAAGAGGTACTTGAAGACAGTGACTACAGTAAGGGAAAAATGCCAGGAAGGTGTGGTCTGAAACTCACCTACTCTGTAGCGATGGGCACCATACGCATGTTCCATTTTCCAAAGCAGGATTCAGTGCTCTAATGTTCTCATTGAAGACAAAAGAGATACCATCTCGGAGACATGTGGGCAGTGGAGGAGACATGGCCAGTTTCACAGTTGCACAAGGTTCCAGGCTTAGAAGGGACCCACGCTGCCTTAAAACTACTCTCTTGTCACCCTCTTGAAATTTTAATAATTCTGAAAAATGGCACTGCATTTGCATTTTGCATGGGACCCCATGGTTTCTAGCTGGTCCTGGATGGATATTAGGAGAGCCTCTGTAATCATTGTTAAGTACACCACCACGGGCATTTAAAATGTTGATATACTCTGATTTATACTCTGAAGTGATTTTTCTTCTCCTGCTGAGTAAGAATAGCTCAGAGGTAAAGGGAAGAAAGAATGGAAGCAAAAAAAAAAAAAAGTCAGTAAGAAAGGAGGTCATTTTAGTATCTAGGTGAAAGATGATAGTGGATTGGGATAGATTGTGGAAATGGAATATTCCAGGCCCCAGAAGGAATTCGAGTTGAGACATGTTTATGGTGGCAGAGCCAATCAGACCAAAGTTTAACAAAAAAATATGCTGTTACAAGCTTTTGCCATCAGCAAGATGGCTTCTTGTGAAATCAGAGAAAGGCTCAGGAACCATGCTGGTGGGAACAAAATGTTGGACACAAGATTTTCGGCACTGACCCTGACAGCTTTTCGGGCCTGGAGTCTAATGACCAAGTCGAATGAGAGCTCTGCAAAGCGGGGTTCAGGCTGACCTGGGTCACCCAGCAGCGAATCCCGTGCTTGGGGCAGAGGAGGAAGAATCTAACTAGCAGCTGTGGCCCCAAGCTGCTGATGACAGCAATTATTGATGGTAGTCCTTTGTCCTCACTTGGTGGCAGTCAATGAATGAAGAGGCAAATGTTGGACTGGATACATCAGTACAAGCTTGTTAAGCAGAAACAGCAGAAGAAAACCACCCAAACACTAGTTAAATGTTTTTTTTAGAGCTCCAGTGTCATCTAGCCTTAGAGTGGGCAGCATTTAAGTATTTATAGTGGCTTCTTGTTTACTATATTTTATTTTATTTGGTCTTTGGAAAATATTACAAAGATGAATTTCATGGTTGTTACTGCTGATTAAATTCCATAATTAATTTTAAACTCAACATGACCTACTGCTATTTCTTTAATCTAACTAATGAGACTCCTTGGAATTTACATGAACCAATTAATCAACATGACTTTGGGGGAGATATTAGGGCTGCAAGTCCTCCTAGCCACAAAGTCAACAGTCCATTCAAGTTTGGAAACCTCTGAGACCCAAGCTTATTTTATACCCACTACATCGACTTTAATCATGTTTATGAAGTGCATTGAGCTACCATTATTTTTCTTTAATATCTTTAACATGTTCTGGTTGTGGAGCTGAGGGTGTCACATGGTTTTGAGATAATGAGCTTCTTTTGTGGTGGGTCCATGACAGGCGTTTGTGTTTCTTTCATTAAAACAGAAAAAGAAGGCCATGTTGGCTATTCTCAAATGAAAAATGATTCTCCAAATCCGTGCCAGCACTGGGTTAGCAAGTCTACCATACTGCACTGAAATGAAACCAGAACTCTACAAATGCTCACTGCCCACCGATCTGTTTTCCTTCAGAAATAACAGAAATACATCTTAAAGGTTTTCAAATTGCTTCTGCCTTGAGATCTGTTTTGTTGTGCTGGGATTTTTGCTAATGCAGTATCACCATTTGGTGAAATGAATGTAAAAGAAAGGGTAGAGAGTAAATTCCTTCAAAAACAAGATAATGCAATCAAACTGAACCAGTCTTTCATCCGAATGAAATCTTTTAGCCTGTTTTTCATGTGTAAAGCAAAACCGGGGCCTCGGAAAGGCACTGGCCAACAGGCAAATATATTTGTTTGTTTTAATTTGTGTATTCAATCGGTCTTAGAATCCACTTTAAAAATACATAAATATTTTCTTTGGAAATGCGGACACTTCCTGCATTTATGAAGGGAAAAATAAATGAAAGCTTTGTTTGTTTTGCATGACCAGATGTGGGCTGGATACAACGTGGGATGGAGCAAAAAGACTCAGACTGGCGTGGGGCTCCACTCTAGCACAAGCTATGACCTTGGGCCAGTCCCATACTCCCTCCCCAGCCTCATTGTCAACTGTAAAATATCAATAACACACTGATGTGAATATGAAGGCTTCTTCGATTTCCACAATGTGTCAATGCCAGGAGCCACGTCCTTTTTTTTCTTCATTTTTACATTTTCAATAATTTAATGGGATTTGTGTGCACTAATTTGAAACTCAAATCAGTATATTTCCCATATCATTTTACCTTCTTTCCCATTAAAAAAAAAAAAGAATTCTTTACCCTTCATGTGAACCTCCAAGGCAAAGCAAGATGTCTTTCCAGAGGGATTTAATTAGGGGCTTATTGATTTTCCTCACATTGGTCCATTGTCCCTTCGTTTTTTAGTTGTTTATAAACACAAAAACTTGTATTTAAGTGTTTACAGGCACAGATCATGTAAACAATTATTGTAGAGTCAAGAAAACATATAATCAAGAATGAGTTGGTTGTTGATACATTTTAAAATATTTGACTTTGCTCCTGGAAAAAGAAAGGGTGAAAAATATGTGAAAAGCCCACAGCCTACATATATTTTATGTAAACTAAGATCCAACCTAATCCATGCAGCCATCCACCCATCTTTCTTCCCAGCAGAACACACTGATATGTGGACATCTGCTTGTCTTGAGGGTCATGTGAACCTCAGGAGTAAAACTGTTAGAAATGTCCTATAATTTCACTTTTTGACTAAGTGATGCTATTCTCCTCTAACAAGCAAGCTAATACATTCCAAGCAGCAAGGCACAATTATGAAAGGCCCAATGAGCTATGTACTTTAGAGTTAGTACACTCTCATGAATGATGTCTTCCAGTTCTTTACAGATTATTCTTTTTTTGTAGTTATATGTATTTCTTTATTTCCTTCTTTATTTTTAAATATAATTTATTGTAAAGTTAGTTAACAGTGTGTACAGTGTGCTCTTGGTTTTGGGGGTAGATTCCCGTGATTCATCGCTTATATACAACACCCAGTGCTCATCCCAACAAGTGCCCTCAACGCACATCATCCATTTTCCTCTCTCCCCTCTCCCACCCACATCAACCCTCAGTTTCTTATCTGTATTAAAGAGTCTCTTATAGTTTGCCTCCCTCCCTCTCTGTAACTAGTTTTTACCCCTTCCCTTCCCCCATGGTCTTCTGTTAAGTTTGTCAAATTCCACATATGGGTGAAAACATATGATATCTGTCTTCCCCTGATTGACTTATTTCACTTAGCATAATACCCTCCAGTTCCATCCACAATGCCGCAAATGGCAGGATTTCATTTTTTCTCATTGCCAAGTAGTATTCCATTCTTTACAGATTATTCTAATATCACCTTCATATTTCCTAGCAGAGCTGCTGGCATTTTTCCGAACTTAAGTGCAGTTTTCCCTTAGGAAGAAGAAGTTTCATGGAAACTGACCAGTGCAAAATGTTTACCAAAGTACGTTTCCCTCACTTTCTTCTGAATAGATCATGTTTCATTGGGAATGGGATTTGGGGCCAACTTTGAAATATATTACTGGAAAATACAACTAAAATGTTCATGGACACAAAAAGATAAATACTATATGATTCCACTTATAGGAGTTTACCTATGGAAGTAGGATTATCGAGACAGAAAGTCAAGTGACGGGTGATTGCCAGAGGCTGGGGGTAAGAAATGGTGGGAATGAAGAGTTAGTATTTAAAGGATACAGAGTTTCAGTTTGGGAAGATAAAAAGCTTTGGAGAGGCAAGGTGGTGATGGTCGCATCACAGTATGAATGTTACTTAATGCCATAGAACTATATACTTAAAAATGGCAAAAATTAAATTTTAATATTACGTGTATTTTGCCACAATTTAAAAAATTGAAAAATCTTTCAAAAGGTTATGAATCTCTTATTTATTTTCTGGCAATAGCATGTATCTATGTTATTATTCCAGGACGCTGATTTCATTGGTCAGGTTGTAAAATACTTAATATTTTAGATGTTCAAGCTGCAATTTGGTGAAATTCCTCAGGAAACAAAATAGAAATTACAGTTTAGATTTTGAGTATCTTAATACTTTCTTAATAACTAAAAATATAAGGTGATAAAGGCAACAAATGTTGACATAAGGTGTCATATCTCCAGAGTCACACTGTCCTACAGAAATACAAGTGATGAATGTATAAAGAAGATGTTGTATATGCATATAAGGGAATAATATTCAACAACCAAAAAGAATGAAATTTTGCCGTTTGCAACAACATGGATGGAACTATAGTATGCTAAGCAAAGTAAGTCACAGAAAGACAGGTATCATATGATTTCATTCGTATGTGGAATTGAAGAAACACAACAGATGAACAAAGGGGAAAGGAAGGAAAAAGAAAATAAAAATAGAGAGGGAAGCAAACCGTAAGCGTCTCTTAAATACAGAGAACAAACTGAGGGTTGCTGGAGGGGGGTTTGGGGAAAGTAGGCGGGGATGGACTAAATGGGTCATGAGCATTATGGAGGGCATTTGTTGGGATGAGCACTGGGTGTTAGATGCAAGTGATGCATCACTAAATTCTACTCCTGAAACCAATACTACACTATATGTTAACTAACTTGAATGTAAATAAATAAATTAAAAGACAAAAAGAAATACGTTAGTCACATATGCAATTCTAAAGTTTCTGGTAGCCACACTTAAAAAAGTAAAAAATTTGGGTGAAGTTTTAATAAGACATTTTATTTAATCATATGTATCTCCATTATTGTCATATCAATGCATAATCAATATGAAAATTATTAGTTAGATATTTTTCATCCTAAGTTTTTGAATTTGGTGTATATCTTAAAGTTAAAGTACATCTCCATCAAGGTGTAATATTTTTATTGGAAATTCCTGACTTGTATTTAGGTTTCATAAAATTTGCAGTTGGAAAAGTAGATTCTCCTACCTAAATTGTTCCAAACATACGTAAACATTTTCTATAACTGACTTGAAGATCAAAAAATTCATTTCCTTTAATATTTGCATCCACATTCACAAAACCAGTTCATTTCTTTCAGAATTGATTTGACTTTGAAATAAAACCAAATCAATTTGAGATTTATGTGCATCTAGATTAAATAAATTTGCTACTCCTTGTCAATTTGGGATTATTAGCATCAAATTCAAAATGGTATAACATAAATGGAAGAGCAACTCTCACTTTCTAAAATCAACAAAGTATTCCCCAATTTTTTCCTATAGGCTTAATAGTCCATCTGTATAAGTCTACCAATTATAATAATATTTTCTGCATGTTGATTCATGTTAGAAAATGGGTGAAATCATTACTATTGGTATGTGTTATGAGAAATTTACATTTTTAACATAAATTGTCATAATTGTTTAACTTTGTTACAAGCTTTTTTGTATATGAAGAGTTTGTTTTAATTTAAAATTTTTTAAATTTATTTTTGAGAGACAGAGAGAGACAGAGCGCAAATAGGGGAGGGGAAGAGAGAGAGGGAAACACAGAATCCGAAGCAGGCTCCAAGCTCTGAGCTATCAGCACAGAGCCCAACACAGGACTTGAACTCACAAACCACAAGATCATGACCTGAGCTGAAGTTGGAAACTTAATCAACTAAGCCACCCAGTTGGCCCTAAATACTTTTTTTTAAAGTATCTTCAGGCTTAGAATCAAATTGAGAAGCAAGTACTGAGATTTCCCATATACCATCTGCCCCAACATATGCATATCAACACTAAGCACCACTCACCAGAATGATATATGTATATACCATTCTGAATGGTATATATATTTATAAATATTAATATATATATATATATATATTTAAACCAAGGATGAACTTATGTTGACACAATAATCATCCACAGCCCATAGTTTACCTGCGCATTCACTCTGGGTTTTGTTTATTCAGTGGGCTTGGACAATGTATGATGACATATATCCATCATTATATCCTACAGACTATTTTCACTGATCTTAAAAATCCTCTGTGCTCTGTGTATTTCTCTCTCCCTTACCATACTCCCTGGTAACCACTGATCTTTTCACTACCTCCACAATTTTGTCGTTTTTCAGAACGTCTTACAGCTGGAATCATATAATTTATAGTCTTCTCAATTTGGTTTATTTCACATAGTAATATGCATTTAACTTGCCTCCATGTCTTTTTCATGGCTTGATAGCTTATTTCTTTCTAGCACTGAATAATATTCTATTGTGGCTATGCCATAGTTCATTTATCTGTTCACTTACTGAAGTCCATTTTGGTTACTTCTAAGTTTTGGCAATTATGAATAAATCTGCTATTAACATCTCTGTGCAGGTTTTTGTGCTGACATAACTTTTCACCTCCTTTGGGTAATTATCAAAGAGTGCAATTGCTGGACTGTATGGTAAGAGCTTGTTTGCTTTTATAAGAAACTGCCCAATTGTCTCCCATAGTGGCTATCCCATTTTGCATTCCCAACAGCAAAGTAGGAGAGTTCCTGTTGCTCTACATCCTCACTTGCATCTGATGTTGTCAGTTTCCCAGATTTTGGCCATTTAAGTGGGTCCGTAGTAGTATCTCCGCGTTGTTTTAATTTCACTGATTACATATGCTGTAGAACATCTTTTTATATTTGCCGTTTAGCTTATTTGCCACTTGTCTATCTTGGGGGGGGGTGTCAGTGAAAGTCTTTAGCATATTTTAAAAATCAGGTTGTTTTTTTGTTATTGAGTTTTATGAGTTCTTTGCACATTTTGGGTAATAGATGTGTCTTTTGCAAATATATTTCTTAGTCTATGCTTTGTTTTCTAATTCTCTTGACTTTGTCTTTCACAGAGAAGTTTTTAAATTTAATGAAGTCCAGCTTACCAGTTTTTTCTTTCACGGACTGTGTCTTTGCTGTTGTATCTAAACCAGCACTGGTACCTGGGGGGCTGAGTCAGTTGAACGACTGACTCCAGATTTCAGCTACAGTCATGCATGATCTCATGGTTCACAGGCTCAGGCTCCATGGTTCCTTGGGAGTTTCTCCCTTTCTCTCTGCGCCTCTTCTATGTGCATACTCTCTCTCTCAAAAAATAAACAAATATACTTAAAAAAAAAAGGCACCACCATGCCAGGGTTATCCAGGTTTTCTCCTATATTATCTTCTAGGCATTTTATGGTTCTGCTTTTTTATGTTTAAGTTGCTGATCCATTTTGAGTTAATTTTTGTGAAGAATGTAAGGAGTGTGTTTAGATTCTTTCTTTTTGTGTGGGGATGTCCAGCTATTACGGCACCATTAGTTGAGAAGACCATCTTTGCTCTATTGCATTGCCTTTGCTCCTTTATCAAAGACCAGTTGGCTACATTTATGTAAGTCTATTTCCGATCTCTCCATTTTTAAAATTTATCCATTTGTCTATTCTTTCACCAATGCCACACTGTCTTAAGCCAGAGCAATTAGGTAAGAAAAAGAAATAAAAGACACCCAGATTTGAAAGGAAGAAGCAAAATGTCACTTTTTGGAGATAACATGATATTATATGTAGAAAACTCTAGAGTCCCAAGTCTAGAGACCCCCAAAAACAAAAAGTACAGCATTTAGAGCTAATCAATGAATGCAGTAGAGTTCAGGATACAGAATCAATGTACAAAAATATGTTGTGTTCCTACACACTAACAATAAACTATCAGGAAAAGAAACACAGAGGGGCACCTGGGTGGCTTGGTTGGTTAAGGTTCAGACTTTGGTTCACGTCATGATCTCACGGTTTGTGGATTCGAGCCCTGCATTGGGCTCTGTGCTGACAGCTAGCTCAAGCCTGGAGCCTGTTTCAGATTCTGTATCTCCCTCTCTCTCTCTCACCCTCCCCTGCTCACACTGTCTCTCTCATTCTCTCTCTAGAGAGATAAAGCAAAGATAAAGAAAGCAAAAATAAACAAGTGAGACTACATTAAAAGCTTCTGCACAACAAAGGAAACCATCAACAAAATGAAAGGCAATCTACTGATGGGAGAAAATATTGCAAATCACATATTTGATAAGGGGCTAATATTCAAAATATATAAAGAACAAATACAACTGAATAACAACAACAACAAAAAAATCCCAAACAATGTGATTAAAAAATAGGCACTGGATCTAAATAGACACTTTTCCAGATAAGACATATAGACGGAGAACAATTACATGAAAAGATACTCAACATAACAAATCATCAGGGAAATGCAAATAAAAACCACAATGTGATATCATATCAGGCCTGTTACCATGGCTGTTAGATATAAAAAAAGAAAGAACATGCATAAATGAGGATGTAGAAAAAAGGGAATTCTTGTGTACAGTTGGTGGAAATGTAAATTGGTATAGCCAGTATGGAAAACAGCATGAAGTTGA
The DNA here is from genome assembly GCA_017311185.1 of Proteles cristata cristata. Classification (NCBI taxonomy): domain Eukaryota; kingdom Metazoa; phylum Chordata; class Mammalia; order Carnivora; family Hyaenidae; genus Proteles; species Proteles cristata. Next base: position 253,870 of record JAESUZ010004230.1, on the reverse strand, counting down.
TTCAAAGAATAAAAATAGAACTACCATATGATACAGCAATTTTATTTCTGGGTATTTATCAGAAGAAAATAAAAACAGTAATTTGAAAAGATATACACAGCCCCATGTTGTATTATGTGCAATAGCTAACATATAGAAACCATCTAAGTGTCCATCAGTGTATAAATAGATAAAGAAGATGTACGTACACACACACACACACACACACACACACTATTCAGCCATAAAAAATAATAAAATCTTGTCATTTGTAACAATATGGATGGACTTTGAGGGAATTATGCTAAGTGAAATAAATCAGACAGAGAAAGACAAGTACATATGAGCTCACTAATACATGAAATCTAAAAAACAAACAACAAAATAACAAAAATAAGGTCATAGATTCAGAGAATAGAAATGGTGTCTGTTGGTGTGTACAGATGGGAGGGGGTAAAATGAGTAAAGAGGGTCAAAAGGTATATATTTCCAGCTAAAAAACAAGTAAGTTGTGAGGATATAATGCACAGCATGGTGACTAAAGTTAAAAATACTGTATTACATATTTATGTTGCTAAGAAAGTAAGAAAGTCCTCATTATAAGAAAAACAAATTTTTAACTATGTATGGCATTGAAAGATAACAAGACTCATCATGGTTATTGTTTCACAAGGTATACAAATACTGAATCATTATGTTATATCTGAAACTAATATAATGTCATATGTCAATTTTATTTCAAAATAAAAAAATTCTACTGTCATCACTACTATAGTTAAATAGTAAGTCTTGAAGTCAGATATCATCAATATTCCAACTTTTTTCTTTTTCGATATTGTCTTAACTATTCTGGGTCTTTTGCTTCTTTATATAAACTTTAGAATCTGTTGATATTCATAAAATAACTAGTTGGGATTTTCATTGGAATTAAATCTACAGATTAAGTTGAGGTGTCAAGCTGACATCTTGACAATATTGAGTTTTCCTGTCCATGAACATGGAATATTAAGTCATTTAATTCTTCTTTGATTTTGTTCACTAGAGTTTTGCAATGGGCTTTTGCATAATGTACATACAAGTATTAGACTCAATCATTCTTTTTTTTAAAAGTTTATTTATTTAAGAGAGAGGAAGAGAGAGAGAGAGAGAGAGAGTGGGAGAGGGCAGGGCAGAGAGAATGGTAGAGACAGCCTCCCAAGCAGGCTCTATGCTGTCAGTGCGGAGCCCAACGTGGGTCTCAGATCCACAAACTGAGAAATCAAGAGTTGGACACTTAACCAGCTGCGGCACCCAGGCACTCCTTAGACTCAGTCATTCTTAACTGAATGATTAAAGTGTCTGGTCAGAGCTTAATGTGAGAATTTATTATTTATTTATTTATTTATTTATTTATTTTTTAAATGTTTTATTTATTTCTAGGAGAGAGAGAGAGGGAGACAGCGTGAGCAGGGGAGGGTCAGAAAGAGAGGGAGTCACAGACTGAAACAGGCTCCAGGCTCCGAGCTGGCAGTCAGCACAGAGCCCGACGCGGGGCTCGAACCCACGAAACGCAAGATCATGACCTAAGCGAAAGTCGGACGCTTAACCGACTAAGCCACCTAGGCGCCCCTAATGTGAGAATTTAGAAGCAAAATTCAGGCTTCATGGTGAGTGTGTGTTCCCATTTGGAATTGAGAAGTCCAACTGTTTACTATTTCTTATCTTAGATAAAATTACTTACATTTTCTGTGCCTAAAACTATGGAATATAACTTCTAAACAAGGAGCTAAAACAGCTCTATGATCTGGCAGCAATCACTGTCTCTATCACATTCTCTGTTGTTCTATTTACTGCAAATTCCGTTAGCTACAAAATGCCTTTTTCTGTTTGTTTGTTTGTTTTCTGTTTGTTTGTTTGTTTGTTTGTTTGTTTGTCAGAATTCTTTGTTCCAGTTCTATCAATTCTAACAGGCTCAAGCTTTCCACATTTCCCAGGTAGAATTCCTGAGAGCAATGACATGACCTGCCAGCCTTTTCACAGTTAGCACATCACTGGCTAGTTTACTGGGCAGCTATCTATCCCTGAGCCAATCAGCTGTGGAAATGAGGTCACTTGGGAGAAGACAGGGCCGTGAAGACAGCAGTGGCTGCCTTTGGTATGGGCAGGCAAGAAGAAATTATTTGACATCAAAAATACCTGAGATTGGTGTAGAAGATCACTACAGCTCCTATTCTGACAGACTGTATGCCAAATCATTGGAAAGATACAGAAGAATTTTCTGAGGAAATAGAAGGGATTTGTGAAGGAGAATTCTTTATCCCAATAGAAGAAGAAAATGAGGATGCCAGTATTATCAGTGCACCTCAAACTAATGATGTCTAAATTTGATGTCCTTCTACCAGTTTTAATCCATACGTAGCATGGCTGAATGCACTGCCCTTCACCTTGGTTCACTGATTCTTTCTCTGGTAGTAAGCTCCTGGCTGGCCTCCCTGCAGCCAACTCTCCCTGTTCTAAGTTATTCCATACATAAGAAGAGTATATTATATTTTACCTAAATATGAATCTTGATCCCCACTTCCCATAACTAGGCTGTGACTTTTAATTAGTTCCATTTAGAAGTAAATATGGAATATACACACTGCAAGGTGCCTTCAGGAATATAAAAGCATGACAAGATATCTATTCTGCCCTCAGGGATTGTGCAATCTAAAAGAAGTTTTACAAGTTATAACCTATTATCTGTAATGCAAAGGAGAATCTGGTGTCTTAATAGAGGTACAGAGTAAGAAACTTTTTTTTATAAGCATTCAAATCAAGGATAAAAACAATGTTGTGCTGTAAATATTTAACACCTGACTCTGGGTTGTGTGATTGGAGGAAATGTTTGTAGTGTTTGCAGATTTCCATAGTGTAAATATACCCATTATAACCAATTTCAAGCTGCCATTCTGAAATCACTGAAGATATAGTTTGGAAGAGATGTGTCCTAACTCATCATTACATAGAATTTCCATCACCCAGATAGAGTATCTCAAGAACATAGATAGTAATAAACTGTAGTAACATAATTAGGAATTTTTAAACTAATTTAATGCTAAATTTAAATAATTTGATTTTTTAAAATATTTTTAAATGTTTTTATTTATTTCTAGGAGAGAGAGAGAGACAGCGTGAGCAGGGGATGGTCAGAGAGACAGGGAGTCACAAACTGAAACAGGCTCCAGGCTCCGAGCTGGCTGTCAGCACAGAGCCCGACGCGGGGCTCAAACCCACGAACCGCGAGATCATGACCTAGGCGAAAGACGGACGCTTAACCGTCTAAGCCACCCAGGTGCCCCTAATTTGATTTTTAATAACAGGTGTGTTTAACAATTGGCTTAGAATATTCCCAAAATTTAATGACTGCTACTGTCCTCTGGTACACTGCTGGTTAAAGGGCTATGAGGAACTTGGATTCTAAGGTGGGGAGGGACAGATGAGAAAGAAGTGTCTAAGTGGAGCCTGAAAGCATCTGTAGGATTCAGCCTTTAGACACAGGAGTGGAGGGGAGAGGCATGTTCCTGAGAGAGCAAATGAGAAGGGAACAAAGAACAAAAAGCTTGAGGCATAACTGGAAAAAAAAATGAGTAAACCACTTCTTTAATTCAACTCAGTCACTAACTACTGACCCAGCTCATGGCCAATTCTCACCTCCAACTCCACCTGTTTCAGACTGATGACAGTGATAATGATCATAATGGGAACGACAGCTAATATTTGTTGGATGAATTCTTGGTGCCAGGTACTGTTCTAACTAAAGAACAAACCTTGTTTCCTTATTTACCATGTTGCTGGGCAGCCACTGTCTTCTCTGGGTGAGGCTATTCCATTCTCTGGCTCACCACAGAACCTGCTGTTCACCCTTGTCTTTCCCACACCACAGCGCAAGCTGCCATTTGTCACCGCTTGTGCAAGTGCTTTATGCAGAGTGAAGAAATCCTCTGTATCCATGACTCAGAAATGCGAAAACAAAGGAGAGATGACCATATCTTTCCAGAAGCAGAGGAAAGAGTATATTTCTTTGTAGATGTAAAGAGCACTTCTATGGGTTTGATGTGGAGATAACTGATCTGTTTCATCCATTTATATTCTCTTGACCCCTGCCCCCACACCCCACCATTGGCATTTGAGTTTGAGGTTCTATTTCTGTGGGCAAGACGGCCCCGTCAACAAGCAGTAAAATAAAAATTAGCTTTGTAGTCAAGGACTTGCTGTACTTAGGAAGTCTTCAAATTTAAAATGTATTCAAAACTTTTGAAAGTCAGTGTGGAATGTGATATGTTTGAAAACAATGATGAGACAGGTTCTCTGTACATGAGTTTTGAGCAGTTAGGATTAAGGGAATAAAAAGAGATTCGGGTTTGTACCTTTCTGCCAATTTCTCACACACCCTCTCTGTTTGGAAGCAGTCCTCTTTCTCACAATTTCAGGGTAAGAAATTATAGGATCACCTCATCGTATTGCCACTTAGGTTCCAGGAATGACGGGAAAAAGAAAAAAGGTGAAACAAAACTAAGATGAATGATATTCTAAATATGGTAAGACTAGTAATTCTGTTTTTATTTGGAAATCCATTTATTTTGGTAAAATCCACCTGTTCTCAACTTGGAGGAAATGTCTGCTTAGGGAGAAGCAATTTCTATGGATCAAGTTTGAAATTTGTTTTTAAGGATAGATGAAATGTACAATTGGAAGGGAAGTGAGAGTACGCTTGAGGACGCTTTTAAGGATTGCATGTCATGCTCCTCACAGAATCATTGTTAATTGAGAAATTCTATAGCTTGAGACACCAACGGGAAACAATGTAACTTGTTAATCAAAATGGTAAAGAGTGTGTGTGTGTGTGTGTGTGTGTGTGTGTGTGTGTGTGCGTGCGTGCCCGCGTGCATGCACATGCACGCAAGGACCAGGAAGGGGAATTAACCTTATTTTCTTATATTCGTTGCTTGACCTGCTTCTGCAAAATACTCAAAAGGCAAATAGTCTTTCTATTCTCCAATAAGATATGCTGAATTACATCAACATTATCTTCACATTAAAGATAAACCCACTCGTTTGCTAAGGGTAACATGAGGTATATGGCTTTAGAATAACCAACTCCACCCTCGCCAATAAACAACTTTAGGGAAGTCAATTTTCTCTAATTTATAGTCAGCCTGTTTAAATTACTGTTATTTGGCTGGGATTATTTCATAGGGATTTAATTGTGCCTGTAAATCGAGTTTCTTTCAAATTCATCTATTTATTCATTTTATTTCCCTCCCCCATGTCTCATTTTGCATATGCTCCAAAACATATCAATAATTTATGCCACAAAGCCTTGTTTTCTCCTTTGTAACTACACACATGTTCTACATTGTGTAGTGATGTCAAAGGAAATGTGTACATTGTGAAAAGGTCTTGAATTTTTCATGAAAGTTGGTTAGGGCTAAATGGCATTTTATAGATCTTTGGGAGAAGAACAAATCTATTTTGTGAAAGGGTTTCAAAACTGAGTAAAAGCAATAACAGAATAAGCACTAACAAACATAATATTTGCTAAGCATTTTTTTAAATAATGAACATGTCTAAACATTTATGTGCACCATCTAATCCTTATAACTACATTGTCAAAATGTCTCATGACCTCCATTTTACAGATCAGGTAACTGAGGCTCTGACACAGGAAGTCACTGGGTAATGTCACATAGCCAGGGAGTAACAGAAGAGGAACTTAAACTCAGGCCTTTTGGACCTCAAAACTCAAGTGGTCTTTTCATAAAATCGCTTATGTAACTTTCTCATACGTGAGCCACAATAGTTGAGAGAGACTGATTTTGCTCTAGTTCTAAATCTAAAACTAGAACCTCCAAATGTTCTTTTCTTAAAAATCTTTTTTTTTCATCCTGTCTATCCTACTCTATTACTGCTGGCTCTCAACTCACCACAAAATCAAATGAATAAAACCTGATGGCACTTACAGCAGAGGGGAAGGGAAGGACATCATCTACACAGTTGTCGGCGGGGTATGGGCAGTGTGAGATCACCCTGAGCTGATCCTGAGTTGATGCTAGGTTGATGCAGAATATTCATTTATTAATCACTGAAAGCCAAGTAGATGCTAGATTAGGGGTCAGAAAACTGTAGCCCATGGGCCAAATATGTCCTGCCTCCTGTCTTTGCAAGTAAAGTTTTATTGGAGCACAGCCATTGCATTCATTACATATGGTCTATAGCTAGTTTTGTGTTATGACAGGGACACTGTGTAGCTGTGACAGACACCATGTAGCTCACAGTACTTGCTTGCCCTATATAGCAACTGCTTGTTAACTCTGTGTCAGATAATGATCAAAACAGGGGTGCCTGGGTGACTTAGTCGGTTAAGCGTCCGACTTCAGCTCAGGTCATGATCTCATGGTTCGTGGGTTCAAGCCCCACATCGAGCTCTGTGCTGACAACTAGCTCAGAGCCTGGAGCCTGCTTCAGATTCTGTATCTCCTTTTCTCTCTGACCCTCTCCTGCTCATGCTGCCTCTCTCTCTCTCTCAGAAATAAATTAAAAAAATAAAAAATTAAAAACACCTTGTGTCCTTCTCTTTAAAAAAATAGATAATGATCAAAACAGACACAACCCCCTACCCTTATGAAGCTTATCGTCTTGTGAAAAACATTAATAAAAAACATCATTATATTATTAAAAATTATGACACATGCTATGAAAATGAGTAGAGTAGGTAATAGAATGTACTGTGCTTGTCATTTGCCATTTTTTTTTAATAATGTTTCTTTTTGAGAGACAGAACATGAGTGGGGAGGGACAGAGACAGAGAGAGAGGGAGACACAGAATCTGAAGCAGGCTTCAGGCTCTAAGCTGTCAGCACAGAGCCTGACGTGGAGCTCGAACTCATGAACTGTGAGATCATGACCTAGGCTGAAGTCAGATGCTCAACCGACTAAGCCACCCAGGTGCCCCTGCCATTGGTTCTTGAAATTCAATCATTTGGGCTTTATTCTTTTACAGTGAAAAGTACTTTTTTGAGTGAGATGACAAACATCTATGTATTCACTCATTTATTCATGCCTTGAAATCCAGTGAATATATCCCGAGTACCTGCCAGGTACTGGGCATTGTATTAGACTCCAGCATTTGGACTGAACAGAAGTTGGTTGCCCGTTAGTTGGCTCTTTGGCCTTATTTCTCAACTGGCTCAGAACTCAGGAAAGAAAGAGTTCTATTTACTGAACCCTCTCAACAAAGTCCATTGTAAGATCTGGCTATTTTTGTCCTTGAATTCTCTACAGTGGCCTGGTGTTCTTATAGTATATCTCCCCCCTTTCTGATGAAAAGTAGCTTGACTGGGTTTCAACCTTCCAAAACTTGGAGTTTGGTGACTAAGTCAGCTAGATGAGCATTTGGCTTTACAGACTCTTTAGTGGGAGGAAGCAGTGGAACAAGGTGCTAGAAATGGCTTTTATGTAGACAACCATGTCTGTCCCAGTTCTGTTCTTGGCTTCCTATCTTCCTTCTCCATATGTTCTTCTTCTTGATCTGATCTTATCCTTGAAAACTTCAACTACCGTTATTCTCCCAGTAGCTTTCAGGAGACAGCTCTGTCTCAGCTCCTTATTTCCATTCGCTTGCTGCTCAAGTAGAGTTGAATGGCTCATTAGTGCCTCAAACCCAAAAGGACACCCCCACTCCTTCTCTACATATTCTCTACATACTCCTCGTCTTGACTACACCCTTGAAGGAAAATATGGATCAGAGAAACAGCTGAAACCACATGTCACACCCGGGTGAGGAAACAGCTATAGGCCTAGGGTGGAGGCTACCCTGGGAGGAACATGCAGGCAAACTCTGTCTCCCTGTCCTAAGTCTGGCTCAGTTTACGATCTTGAAGATGTGCCTTTTCCCATCCCTCCTAACTCTGACCTCTGTCTCTCCTGAACTTTGACTCGGTTCTCTGAATCTCAGACCTGAGTTTCTGAACTTGATTTTGTATTTTCTGCTTCTATGTCATCCTCAACCTAGGAACACTTATTGGATAGTCACGGTTTTATATATATTGACTATGTTAGTTAGTCCCTAACACAGTTTTGTGAGGAAGGGAGCATTAATTATTGTCATCTATTCCCAGATGAGGGGGTGAGACACCAACAGGTTTAAGTGACTTGTCCAACGTTACACAAATGGATGTAGTTGGAACTAACAGACCACCTAGGTCTGATTGGCTCCCAAATGATGTCCCAATTCCTTCTTCCTGCTACTGGGAATTGATTGCTGTTCCCTTCATCTTTAATCTACTACATTGGGGGTTCTGATCTTGAAACTTTCTTTAACATCTATAACCAGGGATTAGTAAACTTTTTCTGTAAAGGGCCAGACAATAAATATGTTTGGCTTTGCAGGACATAAGGTCTTTAACACAATGACTTTAGTTCTACTGTTGTGGTATGGCCATGATCAATACTTAAATGATGGGTGTGGCTCTGTACCAGTAAAGCCTTATTTTAGAGGCTGAAATTTGAATTTCATATCATTTTCACATCACTAATTATTCTTTTCAATTTTTAAAAAGCTTAGCTTGTGAAACTTACAAAAGTAGGCAGTGAGCCACATGAGACCCACCGCCCAGAGCTTGCCAACATCTTTTCTATATCATGTAATTTGACTTTGGGTTTATGTTTTTCTGAAATCCTTACCTGTTAGCTACCACTTATGGTGAGCTTAGTAGACACCAATGTCCTAGGCATTTTTATATATGTTAACTAATATATTCTTCATAGTGGGTCTCTGACGGAAATGCTATTATCATCTCAATTTTACAGATGAACAAAATGAGCCCAGAGAGAGGAACTAATTTGCACAAGGTTGTACTAAGCTAGGAAATGAGGGAGCCCAGGCAGACCCACTCCATGGCTGGCATCCTAAGCACAAAGCTATGTTTCCCTTCTCGTTCTTCTGAGATCATGTACCTTAAAGCATTTTAAAAACTATAAAGGATTATATAAATATAAGTTAATAACTATCATAATTATTAGTGTTACATCTTTATCTAGGTTTCTGAAGGGATTGGATAGCAATCAAATTGATGTTCATCAAAACAAAAACACCCAGGCATGCCGTGGGACGATATCTATTTTTCTGTTCATCTTAGCGTTACACATTTTTAAGCACTGAGTTTCTGTCACTAATAAGTAAGCAATGGAGGAGACTTCTTTTTGTGGGTAGTTTGGTATTTGCTTCAATCTCCCCTGAACTCAGCATTATGTCTTGGTTCTGATTACAACTCAAATGAAGCTGCATATATGAAAGAAGTTGCCTATCAATAAGGTTTGTGATTAGGTGTTGTTCCCCTCCCCCCACTCTTTTATTTCTTTAAAGGTTCTTAAATTAGATAGCAGGAGAGACATGACTTAATTATTGAGAATACTTTGGAGCCAAATGGAAAATTATCCTACTACTTACTCAGATGCCAGGGTAATTAGAGCCCAATTATTTCTCACATTTGGCGCTAATGAATGAAGATCAATTAAAAAAATAATGTAACTGAGAATTGCTTTTATTGAGCAGAGAACTCGAAGCAGCTGAAATTGTCTACTCTTTCACTAATTGAAAATACTAAATGAAGGCAACCCAGAATGTGATTGTCTCCATGTAATTTTAGAGCAGTTTGATTTTCAGAAATCATGCAGATGGCCAAACCCTCGTATTAGACTTATTTCCTGGGTACAGCCTGCTGGTCTTTCTTCCATAAGGAAAGTCAAAACATGGCTCCAGAAATTCCTATTTCCCTAGTGATAACATCAGGTTTGTTGGCAGGACTTTATTGTTGCTTCTGGGTTGGTCGTGCTTGGGCTGAGATGGAATGTCTGATTTGCTTGGCTATTTTACTTTTCTCCTGATTAGTATATCCATTTCATCAAATGTATTCCGAAAACAACATTTATTTGACTGTACCAAAATCTGATTGAAAGAGACATCTCCTTGATTAAAGCTTTAGACTCAGCTTACGTGAATATGGACTTACCTGCTCAGAGATAGCCTTGGACTTCACTTTGCTCGTTATGGTAATGTTTAAACAGCATCCACTAACCTCCCCCCGCCCCGCCCCAACAAGCTTATGCTCTTTTCTTTTCCTTATCTTTTTAAAAATCTTTACTTTATATATATTTAGCATATATATTTTTTGAGGGGGTGGTATAAGAATTTCAGTTCTGTAGGTTTGTTTATGCTCTGAATATACATTCCCATGAAGGGTTAGAGGGCAGCCTGAGATGCTCAGTTCTATGAAAGAAGTAATGGCACCATTTATAACAATGTCGTTCTCCCTCCTCCTCACTCCCCTGCATACTTCACATACTTTAATAACCTTTGTAATTCACAAGACATGTTTACCTATTATTTCATTACACCCTCAAATGCTTTAGGAAGCAAATAAGGCAGGTTTTATCCTGAATTTACAAACAAGAAAAAATATGAGGTTTCAGAGAGCTTAACAGGCACCAAAGCATCAAAACCCAGGCGGTGGAGTCCCACTGTGGTCTCCGTCAGCGGTGACCCCGGGGGATGTGTAGTGTGAAACCGGCATAGTCAAAGACAGCACTCTGACTGTGACTCCTAATTCAGCTTTAAGGAAAATGTAAAAAGAAAACCAAAAGAAAATTCTGAAGAGCATGAGTCAGACTGGAGGCAAACCCTAAAACATTTGCTCTCTTAGCATTTCCCCAATTGAAAAAAAAATTGGGTGTGACCAAAGTCTGAATCAGCTTTGGTTATCCAGGCGTTGCTACGTGGCTGAGCAAAGTGGAGACTCAGAAGAGTAAATCCTCTCTGTCCTGTAATGGAGTCAAAATGGTACAACGTGTCCCATGTTCGGATTTTGCAGTCACACTAATCTGGAAGGTCTCAGGTGGGGATTCTAAACCCATTGATCAAGGTGTGGCTTTTGCCTTTCTGGCTCTGAGTTGCTGTGGACTTCCTTGTTAAGTATTCCACAGCACCGTCAGAAGGTAAGGAACATGTGAAAGAGAGCCACCAGGGGACTCACATTATTACTGCCAAAGGAAATCATGCGTAAGGCCCTAGGATTGCAGTGACAGTGTTCAAAGAAGCCATTTTTCCATGTCATGTAACTGCCTCTCCACAACTATAGTTCACTGTTAATTACCACTTTTTTTTTTTAATAATCCCATTTTCACTTTGTAAATAGTAACCACTATGGTGCATCGTGGTTTTTATGTGTGTCATACATGAGAAGGATAATTTTGCTAAGTGAACACATTTGAAAAATTCCATAATCTTTTCACCGTATTTTGGCATGCTTCCATTAAAAACAAAACAAAAACTAGCAAGAGCTTAAAACATAGCAAATAAATTTTGGGGGGGTCTTTTTTCAACTCTAAGAAGCTTGTTCAGGGTGGAGGATAAAGGAGGGTGTGTGGAAGGGGAGCAGTGTAACTCTGGAGTCAGAGGACTCAGAATCAATTCTGATTCTTCCACATCCAAGCCTTGGGCAAGGCTCCTCTTTTCACACTTTAGTTTCCTCATCACCAAAACGGGGACAACTATCATTAACTTCCTCATGGTATTGTTCTGAAAATGAATGAGATCTGACAGGTCAAGGGCTTGGCAAGGTACCTGCCACACAGTGAGGCTCACTGAATGTGAGACCTCATTATTTCTCTCTTTAACTAAGATTAACACATCCATCTGTGGGGAAATTCCAGGTGAGTGGTGCGTTTTTGCAAAGGCATGGGGGAAAGTGGGGCGGAGGGGGAAAGGGGAACTGGGCTCTGTGGCTGCTGTGGCTGAAAATAACATTTGGTGAACGAATTCAACAAATGTTTACCAAGTTTTGCTATGAGGAGAGCTATACAAGGCGTGGGAGATACAGCGGTGAACAAAAGAAATGTTTGCCCTCAAGGAGTTTATGAATGAGTGAGGGATATGGATAAACAGATCTTAAAAATACACATGTAATATGTGCCATGAAGAATGGCGAATCCACATAGCGGTAGGGGATGATTAGGTTTGTGCATAGCAGGTGAGTTCCAGGGGGCTGTTTTAAGAGTGTGGCCAAGAGGGGCGCCTGGGTGGCTCAGTCGGTTAAGCGTCCGACTTCGGCTCAGGTCATGGTCTCATGGTTCGTGGGTTTGAGCCCCACGTCGGGCTCTGCTGACAGCTGGCTCAGAGCCTGGAGCCTGTCTTCCAATTCTGTGACTCCTTCTCTCTCTGACCCTCCCCTGTTCACGCTCTCTCTCTCTCTCTCTCAAAAATAAATAAAACATTAAAAAAAAAATTAAAAAAAAAAAGAATGTGGCCAAGAGAGGGAGGAAGTTACAGCAACAGGGGACTTGATTTCCAGAAAGAGAAAAGAGTAAGTACAAAGGTCCTGATGCAGGAATGAACTCAGTCTATTCCAGGGATAAGAGCTTCAAATGCCGAAAGCAAAGGCTGTGTGTTAGATGAGGGCGCAGGGAGGAGACGGAATCAGGAAGACAAGTGGGCAAGACATGTAGGTCTATGGAGATCAAGCTAATGACTTTGGCTTTTACTCTGAATCTGCAGGGGGAAGCTAATGGGTTAAATGCAAGAGAGAAGTCGCCTGATACGCATTTTTCCAAGTTTACTTTGCATTCTGAGCAGGGGACTGATTTGAGGGGGCAAGAGAAGAAGCAGAATAGTTGGCAGGTCCTGTGGCTCTCTGTAGGAAACGATGGTAGCCTGAAATAGAGTAGCTGCCACGAAAGGGCGGAGTAGACTGATCAAACGTACCACAGAAGGACTTGCTGTTGTGGGTATAAGGGAAAGAGAAGAGTCAAAGATTTATGACTTCAAGGGGCACCTGGGTGACTCAATCAGTTGGGTATCTGACTTTGGTTCAGGTCATGATCTCATAGCCTGGTTTGTGAGTTTGAGCCCAGCATTAGGCTCACTGTTGTCAGCTCAGAGCCTCCTTTGGATCCTGTCTCTCTCTCTCTCTGCCCTTCCCCTGCTCAAGCGTTCTCTCTCTCTCATTCTCTCTCAAAAATAAATAAATCTTAAATTAAAAAAAAGATTTACGACTTCAAGATTTCTGGCCCAAACAAAGAGATGGATAACGGTATTTTTTTTTTTACCAGAGTGGAAAAGACTGGGGTACAAGGGGATGTAGATGATAAAATCAAAACTTCTAGGGGTGCCTGGGTGGCTTAGTTGGTTAAGCATCCGACTTTCGCCTAGGTCATGATCTCGTGGTTTGTGGGTTCGAGCCCCACGTCGGGCTCTGTGCTGACTGCCAGCTCAGAGCCTGGAGCCTATTTCAGAGTCTGTTTCTCCCTCTCTCTCTGACCCTCCCCTGCTCATGCTCACTCTCTCTCTCTTTCCTAGAAATAAATATAAAAATATTTTTTTAAAAATCAAAACTTCTAGTTGAGATAGCTATTCAAATCATGTCTAGTAAGTTAGATAGATGAGTCTGGACTTTAGAGGAGATTTTTGACCTGTTGACATTAAGTTGGGAGCCATTAGCTTATAGATGATGTTCAAGATTCCATAATAGATCTTAATATTGATTAACTCAAGTGTGAAGGTTTATCATCAGCTTCTTCCCTGTATACCTAATTATTGAATCTTAAACTTTATTATGATTTCCCCTATTTCAAAATCAGTTAGAGAAGTTTATTAAAAATACAATTGCTCAAGCCTATATTTCTCAGACAAGTTGGCCTATCTCTATGACTTTTATCTATTGATTTCATTTTGTGTCATAAATGCACACATATGCCTACTTTTTTTCCTTGGCAGCTCTTCCAGAACTTGAGAAGAGTACTCACTATAATCACGGCTATCAATGTTGAGCCACACTCTATATGCCAGCCCTTAATCCTCAGAACAATAAGGGGAATTGGGGGAGTGCAGACAGGTGCAAGGTATCTGGTTATCAACCCCGGGAGAGGAAGAAAAGCAATGCTGGTGGTTTTGTCTTGACGTGGCTAATTGAAAAGTGCTGTCTGTGTCTGAGATATTTCAAAAACTCTACCAAACCTGACGAATGTGATCCCCTTCTATGAAACACATGTGCACGAGTGCTAATTTATTTGGAAATGTTGAGGAGGGCACGGGAAGTCAGAGCGGGCTAGAGATGGTGAGGAATTTCCATCTGTCTATAGAAACTGTGACTTGAATGACTTGAACTAGAACCTGAGGCTTGGGAAGGCACAAGTCCATGTTGCTTGTAAGCAACGAAACCTGTACAAACTGGCTTATGCCAAAAAGGTAAGTAGGGGGTTAGTGTGCTCATGGAGCAGAATGTTAAGTAATTAACTTTAAACAAGGCTTAATCTAAGTGCTAAAATGAAGTTTCCTACTTTCTGAGATATGGATTGAGAAGTGGGCCAGTGTCATCCTGTGAACAAGAATCAACTCTTCCTTACTAGACATAGGGCGAAGAGTTGATGGAGGTGAGGCAACACCAACACATGTCCATCACAGGCAGGATAAGGGAAAGGAAAATGGACAGGACTTTAGTGGTTATTTGAAAGGTGAGATTTCACATTTTTCGATTAGTATTTAAAACAAAACAAAACAAAACAAAACAAAAGAGGGCACCTGGGAGGCTCAGTCAGTTAAGCATCCGACTTAGGCTTATGTCATGATCTCACAGTTGGTGAGTTCGAGCCCCATGTCAGACTCTGCTGACAACTCCGAGCCTGGAGCCTACTTCAGATTCTGTCTCTCCCTCTCTCTCTGCCCCTCCCTGACTCAGACTCTCTCTCTCAAAATAGATAAACATTTAAAAAAATTAAGCAAACAAAACCCAGGATAGTGTGCTCTCAGTAAAAAGGGCAAATGTGACCAAGAGTTGGACTTAGAATGTTCTCTTTACAATCAATGGAAAGGTAGGAATGGGTGCTCAGGATGGCGAAGGGTCAGGCCAGACCACTTGGGCTCTCTAGTGCAATTCCACCATGTACAGCCTATTCAAGAGCTATAGAAAGACTGAGGTTTTCCAAACTACCTGACAAATGTCAAAGCTCCTGTCATTTTTTTCTCCAGTGCTGTTGATAGCTTGGTGCAGGACAAAAAGGGAATGCATCTTGGTCAGCCTGACATGGCTTCAAGTCCTAGTGCTGCCATGTGTTAGTCACGTGACACGGGAACCATTTCTGTACCTCTCCAAGCCTCAGGCTTCTCATCTGCAAAATGGGAGTGCTAATTGGGTCTCCTCAGAGATGTGGTGAGGACCCAGTGAAACCTGGCATGCAAGGTGCCTAGTGCAGGGCTTTGCACAAAATAACCTCTCAAAAAGGTGATCAATCTTCCTCCTCCTCCTCCTCTTTCTTAATATTCCTCTTAGTTTGGATAAACTGGATTCACAGTGTGTGATAAAATGCACGTAGGACTGACTCAGGACATTCTGCCATCTGCTTATGCTCAAAAGGATTGTGTTTTGTCTAGAAATAACAGTTTTTTGAGTGACTAATAGCTTGGCTTTGGGTGCAGGGAGACTAAGCTGTTTTGTCTGGGATCAGGTAATACTAGTAGTTAACCTCTCTGAGCCTCAGTTTCCCGTTAGAATAATTTTCATGGGGTTATGAGAATAGCTTGAATAATTGCTCTACTGTGCATGTCCTCGTGACTAGACCTTGTAAGGTTTTAATAAATAACAGTAACGGTAATAGCATTTATCATTATCTGTAGCCATTTCTGCAAGGCAGCCCACAGCCTTGAGAAAGGAAGGCTTCTGATAGAAAGACAGAGTTGTCCCTTGAGGACGATGCAGTTGTCATACGACGAAGCTTCACCAGACGGATCACCTTAGTCATCCTCGTTAGAGTTGCTTGGAATATGATACCAGTGTCGATGTGCCTCTGGGTGTCTTTTGAGGATGGGAGTCTTGACTCCATTCCACCCATGATTTATTTAGAAATGCCTGGGAGCGGAGAAGCACATAACGTTCTGCAAAGTCAACGTGTGCATCTTGTCCCAGGATGGCTTCGTGACTGTTCATTGGCTCTGTGCAGGGCTTACCTCTCGAATTTATAGACTCTGAGAGCTCCAGTGAGTGCAACAAACTGGCTCTTTGCTAGTTTGGATCGCTTAATATAGTTTATAGTGCAACCGTAAATTTGGAACCATTTATGTAACATTATGACTTGCAAACATCTCCCCCAGTTTTATTACTCAGGAAAAAATGTGCAGTGCTCACAATCACTCTAAAAACTGTAAAAGCATTCAGAAAACTCAAACGGCCATACAGCGCAGGTTGCAAGCATTTCTCTTGAGTAGTATATTGAAAACCCAATTTCTTTTTTTACTAAAACATCAGCTTGTTTTAAAATACACATGATGGGATTAGAATCTTCACCAAAAGAGCTTGTCTTTGCTCTTTCCTCTTTAAAAAAAAAAAAAAAAAAAGTCATGCTATGCCTAGGGAGGAATTTAGCAATTAGATGATTTCTATAAAATAGCATTTGACACATGCCCTATTTTTTCTACCATCAAAGATGTTTAGTTTGAATAAAAGCTTTCTTCTCCACAATCTGACATTCTCCTTGAGTTCTATCTGATGCTGAAGTCGTTATCTTACAATTAGGTCTGAACTTAGGGATAAGACAACAACAACATGAACCAGGGACCTCAGGGCAGCGACCTTCCTTGGGCTGGAGCTGTCTGATGCTATCTGGGTTGAAGAGCTCTGTATCATGGTGGCATTTAAAGGGGAAGGTCTCATTCTGTTGCCTTCCTCCCACCTCAATATTCTTTAAAGTTGAACCTGCTGAGTAGGCTTGGGCCTTTGTGAATCAGGACGAGATATTGTTATCATAAAAATGAATGTGGAGGTCAGACATTTATCTTTGTCTCGTCTCCCCTGCAGGATCCCGAGAAAGGAAAATTATGGATGAAGTGCTTTTATCTAAGCTAAGTTCAGATGGAGATAAATGGTGTGGGGCTGGGAGCAAAGAGATACAGAACAGAGTGAGGGAGAGTCTTGGGGGCAAAGATTCTGTTCTGGTGAATCCTATAATCGTCACCATAGAAGGGGCCCCACAAATACTCTAGGGCGACTCCATCAGGACACAGAAGCAGTGCAGTAGGAGACCGGGGAAGGGGCAGATTCCTTTCATGTTACTCTTGCATTAGAAATTTAAGGGCCCAGCAAGGTACAGGTTAAGTGTGAAGGGAGTTGAGGTCTGATGGCTTGGTATGAATCTTGCCTATATCACTTTTTGGTTGTGAATGGGCAAGAAATAGAAATTCTCTAAGCTACAGTGACCCCATTGTCAAATGCGGAAGAACAGTGGTCCATAAATATGCGTTACTGAATGTATTAGCTGAAGTAATAGGGAGCACAGACCACTGTGTCTGACAGAGTAAGAGAACTTCCTTCCTCCCTCCCTCCCTCCCTCCCTCTGCTTCCTTCCTCCCTCGCTCCCTCCCTTCCTTCCTTCTTTCCTCCCTCCCTTTCTTTTCTTCCTCTCTTTCTTCCTTCTTCCCTTCCCTCCTTCCTTCTTCCCTCCCCTCCTTCCTTCTTCCCTCCCCTCCTTCCTTCTTCCTTCCCTCCTTCCTTCTTCCTCCCTCCCTCTCTTCCTTCCTTTTTCCTTCCTTCTTCCCTTTCTTCTTTTCTTCCTTCTTCTCTTCCTTCCTTCCCTCTTCCCTCCCTCCTTCCTTCCCTTCCTTCCTTCTCTCCTCCTCCTCCTTTCCTTCCTTCCCTTCCTTCCTCCTCCTTCCTTCCCTTCCTCCCTCCCTCCCTCCCTCCCTCCCTCCCTTTCTTTCTTTCTTTCTTTCTTTCTTTCTTTCTTTCTTTCTTTCTTTCTTTCTTTCTTTCTTTCTTTTCTTTTCTTTTCTTTCTCCTTCCTCCTTCCTTCCTCCCTCCTCCCTTCCTCCTTCCCTCCCTTCTTCTTTTTTTTTTTTTTAACATTTTTATTTATTTCTAGGAGAGAGAGAGAGAGACAGCATGAGCAGGGGAGGATCAGAGAGAGGGGAGTCACAGACTGAAACAGGCTCCAGGCTCTGAGCTGGCAGTCAGCACAGAGCCCGACGCGGGGCACGAACCCACGAACTGCGAGATCATGACCCAAGCGAAAGTCGGACGCTTAACCGACTAAGCCACCCAGGCGCCCCTCCCTTCCTTCCTTCTTTCCTTACCCACCTCTTTCCTTCCTCCATCATTCATTCACTGGACAGGAAATTATTGAATATTTGTAATGTACTAATAGTGTTAGCACCGTGGATACAGTGATTCACAACACAGCATTCTTGACCTCACAAATGTTTCTAAAATGTTAACTACTATTATGGTAATAATTATGGACAACTGAAATTTGAAGAAGTCATGCTGCCAGAGAGTAAAAGGCCTCGAACCAGAGCAGGGTCTTTAGATTCCCACGCTTCTCTCCAGCTGCCCAGACCCCCGACCCCCATCCCATACGATGCTACTTCTACTCAGTTTGTCACCTTCCATTTTCTTTAAGATACTGATTTTTTAAGGACAAAATGTATTTTTAAGCACAACGTTAGATTTATGAATTGTGAAGATAGTCCAGACAATTCCCGTATATCTCACAGTGTCCCCTAAATCCTACATGAGTATGGTATCTTTCATACAATTAATGACTCAATATTGATACTTTATTCTATTGTCCTTAGGTTTTCTTTTAACTTAATGTTCATTTTCTGTTCCAGGATGGTATCCAGGACACCACACTGCAGTAAGTCATCCTATCTCCTCAGCGTCCCCTGGGCTAGGTCCATGTTGCTGACTTTCCTTATTTTTGATGACCTTGACAGTTTTGAGGATTACTGTTTAGGTATTTTGTAGAATGTCTCTCACTGGGATTTGTCTGAGGTTTTCCCCATCATTAGACTGTCATTACATGTTTTCGAGAGGAAGACGACAGGGGTACAGTGACATTTTCATCACATTATATCAAGAGCACACACTACAACATGGCAGATCGCTGCTGAGATTGACCTTGATCTCCTGGATGAGGGAGGTTTTTCCCTGTTTTGTCTGTCCTCTTTCCCATAAATGCACTCTAGAAGGAAGTTGCTATATGTAACACACACATAACCAAGCGGAGAGCTACACTCCACCTACTTGAGAGGGATGTATCTGCATGAGGCATCTGGATTCTTTTGCACAGATTTTTTTTTAATTTCCATTTTTAAAATATATTCAATCACTTACTAACATCAATATGAATTCATGGATACTTATTTCATACTTTGAGTTGCAATCCAGCACTCCTTTTCTTGTCCATTCTTCCAGCTTTGGTCATCAAGAGAGAGCTCTTTCGATCAGCTCCTGCTCTATCTTTGACATGCCTTCACCAATGTACTGGTTTTTTGTAGCTGTTTTTGTTTTTGTTTTTTTCGTTTTTTTTTTTTTTTGTACTACTTACTTTCTGGCACTCAGAGGTTCTCTAGGGTTATCATGTATCTTTTCTTTGTCCCAGCTCTTGAACCAGACATTTCTCCAAGGAGCTCGGGCTTCTTTATACTGGAGAAAGGTGTTAGAAACCAGTATCTGGGGGGCACCTGGGTGGCTTAGTCAGTGAAACCTCCAACTTCGGCTTAGTTCCTGATCCAGCAGTCAGCGGGTTTGAGCTCTGCATGGGCTCTGTACTGACAGCTCAGAATCTGGAGCCTGCTTGGATTCTGTCTCCCTCTCTCTCTGCCCCTCCCTCTCTCACACTCTCTCTCTTTCAAAAATAAAAATAAGCATTAAAAAAATTTAAACTCTTAATCTCATTCAAGAGGAATGACATTAAAAAAAAAAAAAAAGGAAAAAGAAACCAGTACCTGGGCCCTTGGTGTGCTCATTGTTACTGTTATATTGTTGCTTCTATATGCATTCCAGCTGACAGAACAAGGACATATTTGAGTGTTTACTAACTTCTGTATATATATACATATCTATAGTTATTTCTATATGCAATTTTCTGTATGTAAAGTAAGCCAAACATGAGTTCATACTAATGTCTCCCATGCTAATCCATTACCCCATGGACCATTCTTGCCTCCTCTCTTCTCATATTTGCAAATTTCCAGTTCAATAGTAACAGAAAGCTCTCACTATCTACCATCCATTTATTTACTCAATTCCGGCATACATGTCTGATGGCATCAGAATTGTTAACCCACACTACTGAGTAATTCAACTTTATCACTAGCAAAGCATGATTATGGACACATTCTCAGCTTCTCTCTAAGATGCACTTAACAGATTCGGTACATTTCCAAAGTTAACTCAGCACCTTGTTCTCCAAACCCCTTTAGAGAGAGTGTCTCATACATCTGTAATACTGTCAGAGGGCTTCATCATATTCCACATTCCATCCTGGGATCTCCAACCTCCTAAATGATTTCTTAAAAATTTACATACATTATGGCTGACTCTTTGTACTGTTAAGTTTAATGGGCTTTGACAAACGAAGTATCATGTATCTACCATTGCAGAATCAGACAGAAAAGTTTCACCATCCCAAAATGCCTGAGGCTTTGCCCTTTCAACCCTACCCATCCCACCAAGCCCCTGGCAACCACTGATCCTCTCCCAGTTGCTCCAGTTTTGCCTTTCCAGAGGGTCATTTTGCTGGAGTCATATGTTATGTAGCCTTTACAGATTGGTTTCTTTCACTTGGCCATATGCATTTAAGTGATCCCTCCCTCCCTCCCTCTCCCCTCCCTCCCTCCCTTCCTCCCTCCCTCCCTTCCGTTTCTCTTTCTTTTTGTGGCTTAATAGCTCAAAAAGTTGCACTTTCCAACATACGTGTATAATTCACATATATGCATTTAATGCAAATATCCTATTATATGGGTGTACCACAGTTTGTGAATGCATTGCATACTAAAGGATATCTTGGTTGCTTACAGTTTTTTGGCAACTATGAATAAAGCTGCTATAAACATTCACATGCATTTTTCGGTGAGAATGTAATTTTTCAAATTGGTCACTTAAATGTCTAGAAGAAGGATTGCTGAATTTCATGGCAAGACTATGTTAAGCTTTCTAAGAAAACACACCAAAGTGTCTTCCAAAGTGGCTGTGTTATTTGGCATTTCTACCAGCAAAGGATGGGAGTTCTTGCTGTTCCACATTCTTGCCAACATTTGGTGTTGTAAATTTAAAATTGTTTTTTTGCCCTTCTCATGGATGTATAGTGATATCTCCGCATTGTTTTAATTTGTAATTCCCTAATGAGTCTTTTCATATGTTCATTTGTCATATATATCTTATTTGCCATGTATATTTTTCTTCTGAGAGGTGTCTGTTCAGGTTTTCTGATTTTTTTTTTTTTTGAGTGGTTTGTTTCTTTTTGTCGAGTTTTAAGAACGTTTGTATATTTTGGATACAAGTTCTTTATCAGATATGCCTTTTGCAAATATTTTCTCCTAGGCTGTGGCTTGGCTTTTGATTTTCTTAATAGTGTCTTTCACAGAGCAGAAGTTTTTAATTTTTATAAAGTCCAACTTACCAATTTTTTTCATAGATCATGCTTTCGGGGTTGTAACTAAAAACTCATTGTCAAACCCAAAAGCATTACAGATTTTTTCCCTATATTTTGATGTAGAAATTTTATAGCTTTGCATTTACATTTAGCTATATGATCCATTTTGAGTTAAGTTTTGTGAAAGGCATAAAATCAACATCTAAATTCCTTTTATTGTTTTTGCACACGAATGTCTAGTTGTCCTAGTCTAGTGTTATGTGTTGAAAAGACTATCTTTCCTCCACTGGAATGCCTGTGTACCTTTGTCAAAGATCAACTGACTACATTGTGTGAAAATATTGCTGGACTCTATTCTGTACCATTGATTCATATGTTTATTCTTCCTTAATACCATGCTCTTTGGTCACTATAGTTTTATAGTAAGTCTTAAAATTTGGTAGTATATCTTAAATTTTTAATTTCATTCTTCAGTATTGTTTTGGATGTTCAAGGTCTTTTGCCTTTACATATCTAGCTTAGTATTAGTTTGTTGATATCTAACAAGTTACTGTGCTATGCTCTTGACTGGGGTTTTGTTGAATGCCTAGATCAAGTTGAGATGAACTGACATTTTAATGCAGAGTTTTCTAATCCGTGAAGACAGAATATTTCTCTATTTTTTTATACCATCTTTGATTTTTTTAAATCAGAATTTTAGGCTTTTCCACATATAGGTCCTGTACACATTTTGTGAGATTTATATCTAATTATTTTATTTTTTGCTGCTACCATAAACGATAATTGTTTAAAAACTTGCTGGCATATAGGAAAACAACTGACCTCTGTATATGAAACTTGTATCTTGCAACACTCCTAGGTTCACTTACTTGCTTCAGGAGGCTTTGTTTTTATTTTTGTTTTGTTTCTCAATTCTTTGGGATTTTCTGAATAGACAATCAAGTCATCTGTGAACAAAGACAGTTTTATTTCTTCCTTCTCAAACAGACTACCTTTCATTCCCTCATTTTCCTTTCTTATTGCACTAGCTGGGGCTTCTAATATAATACATGAATAAGAGCTGTGAGAAGGGACATCCTTCCCATGTTCCTAATCTTAGAAAGCAACCAATTGTCAACATTAAGGATAAGGTTCCCATAGGGTTTTTGGTAGACATTCTTTATCCAGTTGAGGAAGTTCCCCTCCAGTCTTCGTTTGCTGAGTTTTTATCATGAATGAGTGTTGGATTTTGCAAATACTTTTTCTGCATAAATTGATATGATATGATTTTTTTCTTTTTTCTTTTCTTTCTTTTCTTTTCTTTCTTTTCTTTCCTGTTCTTTTCTTTTCAGTCCAGAGATATGGATTCCATTGCCTGGTTTTAGAATGGTGAACCAACCTTGCATACCAAGAATAAATCCCATTTAGTAATTTTGTTATCAGCACAGAGCCTGATGCAGGTCTCGTACCCACAAACTTTGAGATCAGGACCTGAGCTGAAATCAAGAGTTGGATGCTTAACTAACTGAGCTACCTAGGTGCTGCCTCCTCCCTCAATTTGGTAATTCCGTATAATTTTATATAACGTTGGACTTTATTTGCAGTATTTTTTGTGAGGATACTGATCTATAAGTTTCCTTTGTCATGATATCTTTTTTTTTTTTTCTGGAGTAATACTGGCATTTAGATTGAATTGAACAATATTCTTTCTGTTTCTATTTTCTGGAAGAGACTGTAGAGTATTAGTATCACTTCTTTACATATTTGGGAAAGTTTATCAATGAAACCAACCTGGCGTGGTGTTTTTTAAAATTACTTATTAATTTAATTACGATAATAAAGATGGACCTTTTCAGATCATCTGTTACTCCTTGTGTGAGCTCTAGTAGTTTGTGTTTTTTTAACTAGTTGGCTTATTGCATGTAAATAATTAAATTTGTGGGCATAGAATTGTTCATATATTCCTTGATTATACTGATCAGTATCAGTAATAATAATTTTTCAATCATTTGTGATATTAGGAATTTGTATCTTCTTTCTTTTTCTCTTGGTTTGCCTAGCTAGAAGGTTGTCACTTTGATCTTTTCAAAGAACCAGGTTTTGGTTTTGTGGGTTCTATTATTTTCCTGTTTTAAATTTCAATGATTTCTCTTACCTTTGTTCTTTCTTTTTTTCTGTTTCATTTCGGCTTAAATTGTTCCTCTTTCCTAACATGAAAACTTAAATTATTGATTTTAGATTATTCTACTTTTAATACATGCATTGAATGCCATGAATTTCTCTCTAAGCACAGCTTTCAAAGAACTCCACAGATTTTGATTAGCTATGTTTTCAGTTTTTATTTGGCTCGAAAATATTTTTAAGTTTCTTGTGAAACAGCTTCTTCTTCTCCTCCTTCTCCCCTTTTCCCTCCTCCTCCTCTTCTTCTGCCTCTTCCTCCTCCTTCTTCTTACCATGAGTTATGTAGAAGTGTGTTATTTAATATTCAAGTATTTGGGGGTTTTGTTATGTGTTAATTCTATCATGATCTGAGAACATAAATTTAAGATTTGGTTTTATGGCTCAGAATGCGGTCTTCCTTGGCAAATCTTTCAGGCAAGATTGAAAAGAATGTATATTCTGCTGTTGTTGGGTGGAGCTTTCCACAGGTGGCTATTAGATCAAGTAGACTGAGGGTGCTGGTCAGATCCACTATATCCCACAAAGTTTCTGCCTACTTGATCTGCCAGTTACCAAAGGAGGGTATTAAAGTCTTTAACCATAATAATTGATTTATCTTTGTAGGGTTATCTTTTTGCCCCTCATTTGACACTGTTGTTAGAGGCATACATGTTTATAACTGTTGAGTCTTCTTAGAGAGTTGGACTTCTTATCAGCAAAATGCATCTATTTATCCCTGATAAATCTCTTTTTCTGAAATAAGTTTCAGATTTTTTATGTAGGGGGTGATCCCAAGATCAAGAGTGAGGGAATGATGAGAGTAAAACAGGAAAGAAACAAAAGCCAACAGCAGTCATTGAGGCTGTCACTCTTGGAAATGGGACACTGACTGCATTGGAACAGCTGAGGTACATGTGGAATGCTTCCCAGAATTGTTCACTCCAAAAATGGGAAGCTGGAACATTTATCTATCAGCTCTCATTGCTACTTGGATGAGGGTGGCTCCCGAGGGCATTAACTTCCCTATACTTGGGGGCTGGGCATGCTGTGGGGCCAGGAGGTACTAAGGTAGGGTATGTGGTATGGCCATGCACTTGAGATAAGGGTTCCCTGCCAGCACAAGGCGGATGGAGTTGTCCACTGACGCTGTTACTAGAATAGGAAGCAAACGATGCTAATAGGATACAGAGCAAAATGAGGCATCTGCTGTGATGGGCTTCCACTGCAATCTTTAGAATGGAAAATTACTGCACAATACACCAGTATACTTTCCTACCTAGACAGTGCCAACGGATGCTATTTACATCTCCTCACTATGCTGAAAGTCATCTTAAATAAGCATATCAAGTAAAACCAGCATGCTTACTATGGTCTGCAGCTACAAAATAGGTTTTTTCGCTGTTCATTTCCACTCATATGGCTGCTCCTTTGCAGATGGATGCAAATTCTGAAACTTGAACAGGCGGTACTCATGCTGAATGAGACGGACTCCTTGCTTGAACATTGAGAAATTAGCAGGTCATCTCTGTCACAACATCCACTTTTCTCAAATCCCATTCTATCCTTCTATGCCTTTATTTCTCATGCTTCCTCTGCAAATTAAGTGTAGTGAAAGAATATAGTCATCTGAAAGGACCAATAAGGTGAAGTGTGTTCAAGTAACTCAGTTGTCTGAGGGGCAGGTTACTTGCAATTTCTCATGACGGTAAGCCAGAAGGCAGAAGAAAGAATCACTGTCATACTCCGTGTAATTGACTCTCATCACTATGAGAAGATAGAGGTGCTGCTGCGTAAAGGGGGCAGTGAGAAATACACCTGAAACCCAGGGCATTCAGTAGGTGTGTCTCTTGTATTTTCCATATCTCTTGATAATGGTGTATAGGAAAATGTAATAACCAGTCACACGGTGACAAGGTAACTATGGTAGAAATTTGAGGCCTTACCAGGCAAGCATCCCCGATGAAGGGCTAGCCAAGGGTGAAGGATATCCAGAATGGTTGGTGGAAAGAGATCTATTGAATATCAATTCTAGCCTCAGGACTGGCTGCAAATGTCATTAGGCTGGTTCACTACCTGCCTTGCATTAAGTCTTGGCTGAGATTGTGGTGCCTTCCACTTAAAAGAACTGTGCAATTATTTGAACTGAGAGGGTAAACTCATAGCTGAGTGGTTCAAAGGCTAGACTGCTGCACACACATTGTGTGTATCACTTCAGGACTTCTAATCTATTCTTATTGTCACCTCTTATCTTAGCCCATCTGTGAGAAGTGGTGGTTCCACTCATGCTTCCGCCAACTTCCTGCAGGTCTAATCTGACAGTGCTTTATTTTGGGCTTCCAACGCACGTCTCCTGCTTTCTGTTCTAGAATTTCTTTCATGCTGTGGTCTGGGATGTCCTTGGCAATTCATTTGGCACTCATTCAGGCACAGTCTACGGGGAAATAATTGACCCACAGAGAACAGGAGCCAAAGATAAATACTTCCTTTTTCATTCCTCTGGTGTGGATGGACCTGAGATGCATTTCATTCATCTAGCTTCTTTGAAAGCCCCATGGGATTAAGCATCCAGTCTCCCCTTGCGGTGGTTAGTATTATTAGTAATGCATCCGTGTATTTGGTCTCATTTATTTTTCTGTGTTTATTTCTCTAGTCTACACTTCCAAATAAGCTACTTGGACATTGGTCTTTTTATTTTAAGGGCTGCTTGTGGGGAAATAGAAAATATATCCAAATTAAAAGCAGATTAAGAAGCATAATCTTTCCATGGACAGTGAACATTTTCTCGATTTTATGTAACTCAAGAATCAAAGCATCTTAGTAATCTTTGTCATTTTGTTTAAATGATCACATATATTATCAGAAGCATCAAGGATTCTATGCAGATATAATACCAATGCAAGTCTTCTTACCAGACTGAAGTCTAAGAACTGTAGGACTGACAATGAATTGGAAGTTCTGACATCTGAGAAACAAGCACAGATATGCTGCCTTTTTTTTTTAACCACCAAGAGTGGGGCTGGAGGAAGGTGCAGTTAATGTAGTTGGATGGCAGGGGCAGTTATCATTTGTTAAAGTGCTTTGTAACTTTCCTAGCCTTTTGATTTGTCTCATGTTCCCTCCATTGATGTTGCAATTAGGCACTGAAGATGGTGATTCTCACGCTTCCTCTAACATTTTTTCCGTTATGGACTGAACTTCATTAAAGATATTTCAGTAATGATACTTCATTTAAAATGTGTTACTTTGGGGGAATATTTACGTTCAAGTTTTTATTTACATATAATGAAGTGCTGTGAATATGGTGGCTTAAAACAAAAACATCATTTTGCTTAGAAGTCTGTGGGGTATCATGGGAACATCTTGTCTCTGCCCCACCTATGAGCTGGGGTGGCCCAGAGGCTATAATCTGCAGAGGCTCCCATGTATCAAGTTTAAGCAGGGTGTCAGCTGTTGCGAGAGCTGTCATCCAGAGCACCTACATATGGCATCTTCATGTGGCCTGGGCATCCTCACAGCATGGTAGCTGGCTTCCAAAGGTGAGCCTTTCAAGAGAAAGAGAGCCAAGCAAGGAACTCTATCATTTTTTCTAACAAAGCCTCAGAAATTCCAAGCATCACCTGCATCTCATTCTATTCAAAAGAAGTTGGTCATAAAGTGGGTCCATATTCAAGGAAAAGGAAGTTAGATTCCACCTTTTGATGGGTTGTGAGTCAAAGAATTTTACAACATGTTTTAAAACCACCAGACTGTATATGAAGAGTAACAGATCCCCCTGATCCTCACATAGCTGTGACACAGTTTTTCATGAGAATTACTTATTTTACGATGCTTGATCTTATTTTCTAGAGCCATTCTGCAATAGGACTTTCTGTGATGACATAAGTGGTCTATATCTGCTCTGTTCAATACAGCATTCACTAGCCAGATGTGCTGATTGAGTGTGTGCCAATGGCCAATGAAACTGAATTTTAAATTTCATTTAATTTTAATTAATTTACATTAAATAGGCACCTGTGTATAGCGGCTGCTATACTGGGCGGCTTGGGTCTAGAACAACAAATATAAAGAAACAGAGTTCAAATTCCAGGAGTGATGTAAGTGTTGGGCAGGCTTTCTAGTACAACCCTACAACATTCCAATTACAAGCAAAAGCCTTCCAGGCCTGACTGCATTCAAAGTACAAATGGAGATGGTTTGGCCGAAGATGTCCTAGAGAGGAGAAATTTCCCAGTGTGTGGGTGTGGAAAAGCAGAATAATCACTGGTGAGAAGAGTCAGGACAACTCCTCAGGTGGGCAAGATGCTGGAATGGTTTAGACATGCAGGTCCTTGCTCAACAATTCGTCTCTTCACACAGAGACTCTAGCCAACTTCTTTTGGCGTGAAGTGTGAGCACTCCTTAAGCTTGGATCTCACAGGACGATGACTTCTGAAATTCTTGTGTGTGCCTGTCTCCTGTGCCTGCCTCCCCTAGCCTCTGTGCCCTCCTTACCCTTGTCTTTCCTGTTCCTTAGTCTTGAAACTTGTGATTCTGGAGTCACAATGTTGAAAATGTCATGGCCATCCCATAAAAATAATGAGCAACCATCATCCAAAAAGTTTCCTTGATCATTTACTGTGTGTAAGGCTCCGTGCTAGGTATGTCAATAAGAATTAATTTCTACCCTTGGAATGTTAGCATCTGGTGGGTGAGACTTAATAGAACAGCTAACATTTAAAGAGAGTTTACTACTTGCCAAATATCATGCTAATTTTCTTTGAATATGATCTCATTTATCCTTTAAAACCCTATGACCCAGAGGCTTTTTATTCATGCTTTATAGATGGAGAAATTGATGTCCAGTGAGATTAAAATAGCTCATCCAAAGTAAAACATCTATTAAGTGGTTGAGTGGATTTGAATCTAGGCTGGGTGAAGACCAAAGTCTGTGCTCATAACCACTCAACAATGCTTCTGTACCATTATTCCGAATGGCATTTCCCACTTCTTTGAGGACTCATGTCCAAATCGAAGTCACTAATAGCTGGGCAGAGTTAGCAGACTTCCTGAAGGACACCAAGATATCGGTCATTGGGGCACACCAAAGAGGGCAGGTGATAAAATTTGCTCACCTGCCCCAAAGACATGACAATAGGTTGAAGGAGGAGTGGGTACAAGGGACTAGGTGAAAAGTATATTTTCAACATTGCCATTTGGAAGAAAATATCTTTAGAATAAGAAGTAGGTAAGTGGGAAGGAGTAAGTGGTAAATGGGAGGCTTTTTGAGAGCCAGCCCTTCCGTGAAAAGTCGGGGTCCTGCCAACTTACTCTACCTGGGAAGGAATGTTATACTCGGTGTGCATGTTTCAACTTACTGAGCTCACTGGAAAGCCTTGAGGAATTGCATTCACATGCCAGCATAAGCCTTGAGACAATGAACAGATCTATATCACTATGAAATACAACTGGAAGGACTTTGATTAACTCTCGGGAGGGGGAAATATCTCTACTGAGGACACACAGAAAGATACATAATTTGATGGGATGATCCTTTATCTAAAACTAAATATGAAGTAGAGATCAGTTGTTCATGTCCTGAATTCAGAGACATGGATTCGAATCGCACCTCTGTCATTTACTAGCTGAAGAACCCTGGACAATATACTTAACATCTTTCCATATCCCGTGTTAAGAAAGTAGAGACAGTAACAAGGACTTTCTTGCTGGTTAATGTGAGGATTAGATGAAATGATTTATTTAAGTGCTCAGTGCCTTGCCTGGTACATAATAATGCTCATTACGTGATAGTTGCTGCTTGTTTTTTTTTTTTTTAATGTTTTATTTATTTCTAGGAGAGAGAGAGAAAGAGAGAGAGAGCGTGAACAGGGGAGGGTCAGAGGGAGAGGGAGTCACAGACTGAAACAGGCTCCTGGCTCTGAGCTGGCAGTCAGCACAGAGCCCGACGCGGGGCTCGAACCCACGAACCGCAAGATCATGACCTAAGCGAAAGTCGGACACTCAGCCGACTAAGCCACCCAGGTGCCCCTAGTTGCTGCTAGTTTTAAAAGGCCAGTGGAGAACACTGTGACCTCTGGGCCACCATCTACTGGCTGTGAATCCCAGTTCTGCATAATTAGAATGGGACCCTGTGCAGTCTGCATTATCTCTCCGTGCCTTGGTTTCCTCACTTACAAAATGGAGATTAAAAAAACTCCTCACATCTCATATCCATTAAGATACCTATTTAAAAAAAACAAAAGAACCCAGAAAATAAGTACTGACAAGGATGCGGAAAAATTGGAATCCTGGGCACTGTTTTTGGGAATGAAAAATGGTGTGGTGGCTGTGGAAAACAGTATGGTGGTTCCTCAAAAAATTACACATAGAATTATGATGTGATCTAGCAATTCTTCTTTAAAAACATTTTTTAAATGCTTATTTACTTTCGAGAGAGAGGAAAAGACAGAGGACGAGATGGGGAGGGACAGAGAGAAAGGGAGACAGATAATCCGAAGCTGGCTCCAGGCTGTGAGCTGTCAGCACAGGGCAGGATGCAGGGCTTGAACTCACAAACCATGAGATCATGACCTGAGCCGAAATTGGACGCTTAACCAACTGAACCACCCAGGCACCCCACTACTTCTTTTTTAAAACAATTATTTATTTTTTGAGAGAAAAAGAGAAGAACACGTGCGAGTGGAGGAGGGGCAGAGGGAAGGATGACAGAGGATCCCAAGTAGGCTCTGTGCTGATAGGAGAGAGCCCGATGTGGGGCTCGAACTCATGAACCGTGAGATCATGCCCTGAGCCAAAGATGGATGCTCAACCAACTGAACTACCCCAGCACCCCCAGCAATTCTACTTCTGAGTGTACACTCAAAATAATTAAAATCAGGGGCTTGAAGAGATACTTTTACAGCATTATTCACAACAGCCAAAAGGTGAAAGCAAACCCAACTGTCCACTGACAGATGACTGAATAAAAAGAATGTGGTACATATACACAGTATGTGATTCAGCCTTAAAAAGCAAGCGATTCTTAGCACATGCTTCAGTATGGATAAACCTTAAGGATATTGTGCTATGTGAAATTAGCCAGTCACAAAAGGACAAATTCTAAAGAATTCCTCTTACTTGAGGTTCCTTGAGTAGCCAGATTCATGGAGACAGAAAGTGGTTGCCCCAGGGGCCAGGAGTGTAAGGGATGGGGAGTTTGTATTTAAGAGTACAGAGTTTCAGTTTGGGAAGAAGAACTTCTGGAGATGGATGTTGATAATGGGTGTACAACAAGGTGAATGCAGTCAGTGGCAATGAACTATACATTTAAAAATGGTCTAGATGATTAATTTTATGCTATGTGTATTTTGTCACAGTAAAAAAGAGATAAGGTATCAACTGTTTATAATATTACCTGGGACTCTGTCTAAGGTTTTGCTATGATGATGGTTATCACTATTATTATTTAAATTATATATTTGTGCACTAGCCCCATGTAAAGCTGCATAAATTAACATTCACTTTGTTTTCGTATGACAAGGATAATAATCAGAAGAGTTAAACAGACGATGAGCACTCAAGCCAACCTACCTGCTAGGTTCTTCAGAACACTGACTATTTAATGTGTGAGAAAAATGAATATTAATGACTTTCAACTTCATTCTTTTATCTTTATGACCAATCTGGTAGCATCAAAATGAAGAGGATAAAAGGGCAGGATGATTCAACTGAGGGCTAATTTTTTTCAATAAAACATTTTTAAAATTCAGGTGTCTTACTAGTGACGGGATCTTGGAAGAACTTTGAAAAAAATTAAATACGTCATCTCATCATTTGTTAAAAGATTAAGAAGAATCATGCCAACCCTGAGGCTGGAAGAAATTGCTCACATGCTACAGCTAATAATGGTAATTTTCAAATGCCCAAGAAGTAGAGTTGTTGACATACGGAAAATGTCAACTGCCTATGTGTTCCCACTGACAGGCATTCCTAATGCTGAGGAGAAAAGGGAAATTAAATGACAGCCTTGTTTGACTTGGCTAATGTCAAAAGCTGAGGCTTATTTCTGGGATGTGCCTGCGAACCAGGGTCCCTGTGGCTAATGCTCCCAAATGAGACAGCAGACTCCAGATCGAACACTTTATACTTATTATGTGGGTTCACTGCTGGGTGACAGTTGAAGCATGAAGTTCAGGGGTTAAGTGTAAGGCCTCAGGAGTCTGACTGCTCCAAATCCTAGCCTGGCCACTTACTAGCTGTGAGATCTTAAACAAATTACTCCTTTTGGCTCAGCTTCCTCACCTCAAAGTAATGATAGTAATAGCTTCTGCTTCAGTGCTATCACGATACCTACCTGCAAATACACAGATATTTGATAATTAGATAATACTTTGGCAACATTTGTGATGATTAAATAATAATTACATAGTAAACTAGATAAGAATAGATAAATAATTAGGTAATAAAAATAACATAATACAAGTAAGTGTTCAAAAAACATTAATGGTGGTGGTGGTGATGATGTTGATGACGGTGGTGGGAATGAAGATAAAGGAGCCCAAGGAATGGGGTGAGAACCCCATTCCAGTGATGTCACATGGGGTGTGTTGGGGAGACGACTAACCTTAACTCACCAAGAATGCTTTTGGCAACTAGTGACAGAAAACCCAACTGACAGTGGCCTACAAAATATGTAATGATGTTTGGAGACCGCATTCTTGCCCACACTGGTTGGCTCAGAGCCTTAGGAAACTAAAGGACAGCTTATCTGTGAATCCCATGGCCCTCTTTTCATTCTGGTTGCCATCTGGCGACAAGATGGTTGCTGTTATCCCAGACACCATTTCTAAATGCAAGAAGGAACAAGGGGACAATGGATGGCATCTTCTTCTTTCATGAGGCAAGCAAAAATATACCCAGAAACACAAGAAGCATTTTGCACACAGCCTCGTGGCCAGAACCATGCCCAAGGCCACTTCTTACTACGAGGAAGTCTGACAAAGAAGTATTTAGCCTGTCACATTGCCGCTTTGAACGAACTGGGGTTGTGACAGCTAGAAGGAGGAAGCATATGTACTTACCTCAGGTGCCCTAGCCCTCACATTTTCCATGAAGATGATGGGGTAGACGCTGGATGCTAACGTACAGAATTTCTCTCTGAGGGTTACTTCAGAAAGTAGACAATAATGGCAGCACTGACCTCAGTTCCAGAAGGTAGTAGGCTACAGTCGGTCCTTTATTGCTTTTCTGTCAGTCTTTCTAGATCAGCAGTTTGCAGTGTAAGTCACGTGGCCCAAATCCACTGGTGGTCTGTTTTTGTAAGGCCACTTACAAGATGAGTTAAGAATGGTTTAATTTATGTCTGCAAAGTTTTAAAAAAACAAACAAACAAGAATGAAGTCTACGCAACAAAGACCCTAAATGGCCCATGAAGTTTAAACATATTTGCTTTCCGGCCTTTTAGGAAACAGCTTTGCTGCCTCCTGTTCTGGTATGTGGATTCCTGGAGAGTCATTTTGATGTTCTCTTTATCTCTGTGACAGTGTCAGGCACATAGTAGGTTCTCAGTCAAAGTGTGACAATGAGTGACTATGGAAAGGGTGACATGGACGAACAAACACATCACATTCCAGTATTCTCTAAAATGCTTTTGATTAATAAAGAGCTTCTAGACCATTTCACTTCGTGCTTATAATAGCCCTGACAATGCCCAAGTTTCCTCAGCTAATGAGGCCTGCCTAGGACGCAAGACTGAATCCCGAGTATTCCTCTCTCCCTGGACCTGACAGTATGGAGATGACTACCTGTTTGTAACCATCTTAGTTACTTATTTCCTTTCTGTACTCTCACCTTGTGAGCCCTATGACAAAGGGCTCCTGTCTGTTTTATTCATTGACTGCTGAGTCCCTGAGTCTGAAAAATTATGTGTTCAATTAATGAGTAAGTGAATTTGGGTCCTCTCATGTTAGAATATGCACAGCCACGTTTTAATATGGCAGTGGTGTTCTTTACTCTCATTGTGTCAAGAATTGGTTTGAACTGTTTATCTAGTTCCTAAGGAGAGAGGTATTTCTGGGCTGGTTCAACTCTAAATTCACATTTATGACTCAGGTGGCTGGGAATTTTGTTCCCTAACTGATTAAAAAATACACATGTGGGCACCAGAGCTCTGTTTCCACTGCATATACAGAGGTATGTAATCCTTTCTTGACATCCTGCAAGGCTCTTCTCATAGAAATACCAGCTAATTAATTCATTAACTCACCCATTATCAAATGACATTTGAGTGTCCACATTGTCAGGAGATGTGCTGGCGTTCATTGGTGGTACCTACTCTAGAAGGACACACAATCTAAGTGGGGGAACAGATGAAAAAGAAATAAGTTATAAGTGGTCCTATATATGTGGGCCATGAAGTGATTGTGAGGTTGACTTGTGTGTGTGTGTGTGTGTGTGTGTGTGTGTGTTTTGAAAATACCTTGTGGCACCCACAGGGAGTCAGCTCTCTACTGAAGATGTTGATCAAGTTAAAAGAATCTGGTGAGGGGCGCCTGGGTGGCTCAGTCGGTTAAGCATCTGACTTTGGCTTAGGTCAGGATCTCATGGTTTGTGGGTTCGAGCCCCATGTCGGGCTCTGTGCTGACAGCTAGCTCAGAGCCTGGAGCCTGCTTCGGATTCTGTGTCTCCCTCTCTCTCTGACCCTCTGCTCACTTTGTTTCTCTCTCTCTCTCAGAAAAAACCAAAACAAAACATTAAAAAAAAGAATCTGGTGAAACAATCTAGCTATCATGTCTTAGAGTGTCAGCCACAGGACATTTTATTATTTGGTCTTTGGCTTTGTTTTCCCAGTTAGACACCTATTTAGATGCTTGGCATCTAACCACAGGCTGTGGAGATGGGGAGACTGAAATTCTAAGTCTTAGATGTCCTACGCACTCCTGTCCATCAGTACCTGCTAGTAACATTATTAAACTCATGAGATTTAACATGAGTGACATGTTCAATTTGTAATAAAATAAACTTTTTGTTTTGGAATAATTTGGGGGTTATAAAAATGTTCCCAGATACTACAGAGAATTCCTATATACCCTTTATCCAATTTCTACTAACAATAACATCTTACATAACTGTGGTATGTTTGTCAAACCCAGGAAATGAACATTAGTGCATTACTATGAGTTACATTCCAGATTGTGTTAGGATTTTCTCCTCGTGTCTTGCTTCTCTTCCAGAACTAAAAATTGTGTTTAGTGTTACTGACTGGGGGGATAAAGAATTATAAATGAGATAGAATTTTTAAATGTCTATTAGTATAAACTTGCATTAAAACTACTCAACTAGAGTGACTAATTTAAAATTTGCTTAATGTTTTTTTTCTATCATAGTTTATTGTCAAGTTGGTTTGCATATAACACCCAGTGCTCATCCCAACAAGTGCCCCCCTTCCCCTCTCCCCCACTCCTATCAGCCCTCAGTTTGTTCTCAGCATAACACCTTTGAGTTCCATCCATGTTAGTACAAATGGCCAGATTTCACTCTTTCTCATTGTCATGTAGTGTTCCATTGTATGGATAAACCACATCTTCTTCTTCTTTTTTTTTTTTACAAATAGTTTATTGTCAAATTAGTTTCCACATACCACCCAGTGCTCATCCCCACAAGTGTCCTCCTCCATGCCCATCCCTCCTCCCCCCCACATCCATCAGTCCTCAGTTTTTGTCAGCATTCAAGAGTCTCTCATGGTTTGCCTATCTCCCTTTCCCCCACCATTTCCCCCTTCTTCTCCCCCTTGTTCCTCAGTTAAGTTCCTCCTAATCCTCCTATACGTGCAAACATATGATATTTGTCCTTCTCTGCCTGACTTATTTCGCTCAGCATAACACCCTCAAGGTCCATCCATGTTGCTACACATGGCCAGATTTCATGGTTTCTCATTGCCATGTAGTATTCCATGGTATAGATAAACCAAAAGCAAGGGAATCAGGAGCAAAAATAAATGATTGGGACCTCATCAAGATTAAAAGCTTCTGCACAGCCAAGGAAACAACCCAGAAAATTAATAGGCAACCAATGGAATGGGAAAAGATAGTTGCAAATGACATATCAGATAAAGGGTTGATATCCAGAATCTACAAGGAACTCACCAACTACACGCCCGAAAAACAAACAACCCAGTGAAGAAATGGGCAGAAGATATGAACAGACACTTCTCCAAAGAGGACATCCAGATGGCCAACAGACACATGAAACGATGCTAAACCACATCTTCTTGATCCATTTGTCAGTTGATGGACATTTAGGTTCTTTCCATGATTTGGCTATTGTTGAGAATGCTGCTATGAACATTGGGGTCCATGTGACCCTATGCATCAGCACTCCTGTATCCCTTCAGTACATTCCTAGCAGTGCTATTGTTGGGTCCTAGGGGAGTTCTATTGCTAATTTTTTGAGGAACCTCTACACTGTTTTCCAGAGGGGCTATGCCAGTTTACATTCCCACCAACAGTGTAGGAGGGTGCCCCTTTCTCCACATCCTCACCAGCATCTAGAGTCTCCTGATTTGTTCATTTTAGCCACTCTGACCAGTGTGAGGTGGTATCTCAGTGTGGTTTTGATTTGTATTTCCCTGATGATGAGGGATGCTGAGCATCGTTTCATGTGTCTATTGGCCATCTGGATGTCCTCTTTGGAGAAGTGTCTGTTCATGTCTTCTGCCCATATCTTCACTGGATTATTTGTTTTCCAGGTGTGGAGTTTGGTGAGTTCCTTATAGATTTTGGATACTAGCCCTTTATCTTATATGTCATTTGCAACTATCTTTAACCATTCTGTCAATTGCCTATTAATTTTCTTGATTGTTTCCGTTGCCTTGCAGAAGCTTTTAATCTTGATGAGGTCCCAATAGTTGATTTTTGCTTTTAGTTCCCTTGCATTTGGGGATGTGTCAAGTAAGAAATTGCGGCGGTTGAGGTCAAGGAGGTTGTTTTCTGCTTTCTCCTCTAGGGTTTTGATAGTTTCTCACATTCAGGTCCTTTATCCATTTTGAGTTTATTTTTGTGTGTGGTATGAGAAAGTAATCTAGTTTCATTCTTCTGCATGTTGCTGTCCAGTTCTCCCAGCACCATCTGTTAAAGAGGCTTTTTTTCCATTGGATACTGCTTTGTCAAAAGATTAGTAGTCCTTAGATTTGTGGGTTCAATTCTGAGTTCTCTATTCTATTCCATTGGTCTATGTGTCTGTTTTTGTGTCAATATCATACTGTCTTGATGATTACAGCTTTGTAGTAGAGGCTAAAGCCTGGGATTGTGATGTCTCCCGTTTTGGTTTTCTTCTTTCATATGGCTTTGGCTATGCGGGGTCTTTTGTGGTTAGATACACATTTTAGGATAGTTTGTTCTAGTTTTGAGAAGTATGCTGGTGCAATTTTGATTGGGATTGCATTGAATGTGTAGATTGCTTTGGGTAGTAATGACATTTTAACAATATTTTTTCTTCTGATCCATGAGCATGGAATGTTTTCCCCTTTCTTTGTGTCTTCTTCACTTTCCTTCATAGGTTTTCTATAGTTTTCATCATACAGATCTCTTATATCTTTGGTTAGGTTTATTCCTAGGTATTTTATGGTTTTTTGTGCAATTGTGAATGGGATCAGTTACTTGATTTCTCTTTCTGTTGCTTCATTATTGGTGTCTAAAAATGCAACCAATTTCTGTACATTGATTTTGTACCCTGCAACTTTGCTGAATTCATGGATCAGTTCTAGTAGGCTTCTGGTGGAGTCTGTCGGGGTTTCCATGTAGAGTATCATGTCATCTGTGAAAAGTGAAAGTTTGACTTCCTCTTTGCCAATTCTGATGCCTTTTGTTTCCTTTTGTTGTCTGATGGCTGATGCTAGGACTTCCAGCACTATGTTAAACAACAGTGGTGGGAGTGGACATCCCTGTCGTGTTCTTGATCTAAGGGGGAAAGCTCTGTTTTTCCACATTGAGGATGATGTTAGCTGAGGGTTTATCATAGATGGCTTTCATGATGTTTAAGTAAGTTCCTTCTACCCTGACTTTCTCGAGGGTCTTTATTAAGAAAGGATGCTATATTTTGTCAAATGCTTTTTCTGCATCTATTGACAGGATCATACAGTTTTTATCTTTTCTTTTGTTAATGTGATGTGTCACATTGATTGATTTGTGAATACTAAAATAGCCCTGTAACCCAGGAATGAATCCCACTTGATCATGGTGGATAATTCTTTTTATGTGCCATTGAATTCGATTTGCAAGTATCTTGTTGAGGATTTTTGCATCTGTATTCATCAAAGATATTGGCTTGTAGTTCTCTTTTTTTGCTGGGTCTCTGTCTGGCTTGGCAATCAAAGTGATGCTGGCTTTGTAGAATGAGTCTGGAAGTTTTCCTTCAATTTCTAATTTTTGGAATAGCTTTAGAAGAATGGGTATTAACTCTGATTTAAATGTCTGGTAGAATTCCCCAGGGAAGCCATCTGGCCCAGAGCTCTTATTTGTTGGGAGATTTTTGATAACTGATTCAATTTCTTCACTCGTTATGGGTGTGTTCAGATTGTCTGTCCTTCCCGTGCGAAATTTGGTAGTGAGTGTTTAGGAATTTGTCCATTTCTTCTAAGTTGTCCAGTTTGTTCGCATACAATTTTTCATAGTATTCCCTGATAATTGCTTGTATTTCTAAGGGTTTGGTTGTACTAAGTCCATTTTCATTCATGATTTTGTCTATTTGGGTGCTCTCTCTTTTCTTTTTGAGAAGCCTGGCTAGACGTTTGTCAATTTTGTTTATTTTTTTCAAAAAACCAACTATTGGTTTCATTGTACAACTGTTTCTTTGGTTTCTATATTGTTTATTTCTGCCCTGATTTTTATTATTTCTCTTCTTCCACTGGGTTTTGGGTGCTCTTGTTGCTCTCCTTCTAGTTCCTTTAGTTGAGCTGTTAGATTTTGTATTTGTGGTTTTTCTAATTTCTTGAAATAGGCCTGGAGTGCAATGCACTTTCCTCTTAGGACTGTTTTTGCCCATTCCCAAGAGTTTGGATTGTTTTACTTTCATTTTCAATGTTTCCATATATTTT
Source organism: Proteles cristata cristata (assembly GCA_017311185.1). Lineage (NCBI taxonomy): Eukaryota > Metazoa > Chordata > Mammalia > Carnivora > Hyaenidae > Proteles > Proteles cristata. Next base: position 215,247 of record JAESUZ010004230.1, on the reverse strand, counting down.
TAAATTTCTTTTCTAATTGCCTGATTGGCCCATTCGTTCTTTAGTAGGGCGTTCTTTAACCGCCATGTTTTTGGAGATTTTCCAGACTTATTCCCTTGATTGATTTCAAGTGTCATAGCATTGTGATCTGAGAGTGCGCATGGTATGATCTCAATTCTTTTGTATTTATTAAGGGCTGCTTTATGTCCCAGTATGTGATCTATTTTGGAGAATGTGCCATGCACACTTGAGAAGAAAGTGAATTCCATAGCCTCAGGATGTAGAGTTCTAAATAGATCTGTCAAATCTATCTGGTCCAATGTGTCATTCAAGTCCATTGTTTCTTTAGTAACTTTCTGTCTAGCTGATCTGTCCATTGCTGTAAGTGGATTATTAAAGTCCTCTGCTATTAGCACATTCTTGTCTATAAGAGTGTTTCTGTTTGTGATTAATTATTTTATGTATTTGGGTGCTGCCAAATTCGGTGCATAGACATTTATAATTGTTAGCTCTTCTTGATGGAAAGACCTTGTAATTATTATATAATGCCCTTTTTCATCCCTTGTTACTGCCTTTACTTTACAGTTCAGTTTGTCTGATATAAGTATGGCTACTCCAGCTTTCTTTTTACTTCCAGTAGCATGATAGATATTTCTCCATCCCCTTACTTTCAATCTGAAGGTGTCTTCTCGTCTAAAATGAGTCTCTTGTAGACAGCAAATAGATGGATTTTTTTAATCCATTCTGCTACCCTATGTTTTTTAATTAGAGCACTTAGTCCATTTACATTCAGTGTTATTATTGCAAAATATGGGTTTAGAGTCATTGTGTTCTTTGTAGAATTCATGCTGTAGTGGTGTCTCTGGTACCTTGTGTTCCTTGCAACATTTTCCTCAGAGAGTCCCCCTCAGGATTTCTTGTAGGGCTGGTTTAGTGGTGACAAATTCTTTCAATTTTTGTTTATTTGGGAAGACTTTTATCTCTCCTATTCTAATCACAGGCTTGCTGGATAGAGGATTCTTGGCTGCATATTTTTTCTGTTCATCTTGTTGAAGATTTCCTGCCATTCCTTTCTGGCCTGCCAAGTTTTAGTAGATAGGTCTGTGACTACTCTGATAGGTCTCCCTTTGTATGTTAGGGCCCTTTTATCCCTAGCTCCTTTCATAACTCTCTTTATCCTTATATTTTGCCAGTTTCACTATGATATGTCATACAGAAGATTGATTCAAGTTATGTCTGAGGGAGTTCTCGTGTGCCTCTTGGATTTCAATGTCTATTTTCTTCCCCAGATTGGGGAAGTTCTTGTCTATTATTTGTTCAAGTACCCCCTCAGCATCTCTCCCTCTCTCTTCCTCTTCTGGAATTCCTATGATACAGATATTGTTCCATTTGATTGTATCACTCAATTCTCGAATTCTCCTTTCGTGCTCCTGGATCAGTTTATCTCTCTTTTTCTCGGCTTCCTCTTTTTCTATAATTGTATCTTCTAATTCACCTATTTTCCTCTCTGCTTCGTCAATCCGCATTGGATGCCCCCATTTTATTATGCACCTCATTTATAGTATATTTTAATTCATCACAACTATTTTTAAGCTCCTTAGTCTTTGTAGCAGTAGCTTCTCTAATGTCTTCCATGCGTTTTTCAAGCCCAGCGATTAATTTTATGACTATTGTTCTAAATTCTTGTTCAGTTATGTTGCTTATATCTCTTTTGAGCAGTTCTTTAGCTGTCACTTATTCTTCAAATTTCTTTAGAGGAGAGTTCTTCCGTTTTGTCATTTTGACTAGCTTTCTATCTCTTGCCAGTTTTAAAACCTTGTTATGCACTCTGTACCTGTGAGTACTCCTGTATTAAAGAAGGCTCATTGGCTGTCCAGGGCTTGTCTATTCAGGAAGTGTTCTTTGAATGGTGTCTCTTGGTCTTTCTTGTTGAGACTTTGGTTATTTTATTTCCCTACTAATAGTGGTATTTGGGACTCTCCACCATGTGCACTTTGGCTTGTTTCCTGAGGCAGCCCTGGAAAGGAAAACAGACAAACACACAGGGAACAAAGGCACGCAAAGGCACACAAATGCACAGATAAATCCAACAAACAAGCAAACTGAAAGGGAAAAAGAAAAAGAAAAAAAGAGAAAAGAAAAAAGAAAAACACCCAAAAGACAAAGGGCAGTCTACAACTATAAAACCAGAATACCCAGCTACAAATAAAGAACAGGATGTATACAGTGCTGATGGAAGAGCATATACAAAGAGGGAAATGACAGGAGTGGGAAGAAAGTAAAATTGGGCAATGACCAGGCAGAGAGACCGAGAGGCTTAATTCAGAGAGAGAAAGAAGAGAATATGATAAGAGGCAAGGAGAAAGGAATAAAGATAATGTTACTCAGAGAAACTATATAGTCTGTTTACTCCAGAGAGAGAGAGAGAGAGAGAGAAAGGTAGCGGTGGAGGTGTAGAATATACATCTAGAGAATGGATTAAATGTGACTGCTTAAGCAAACCAATGACCAGAGTGTACAGTCCTGCAGAGGGAAGGGATATGAATGAGACAGGGAAAATATATCTGAATAGAAAGAATTGATCTAGAAATAATCATGGCAGTGCATCCATGTTGGTCTTGCCCTGGGCTCCAGTAAAAGACAAAACAAAAACAAAACAAAACAAAACAAAAACAAACAAACAAGGGGCGCCTGGGTGGCTTAGTCGGTTGAGCGTCTGACTTTCGCTTGGGTCATGATCTCGCGGTTCGTGGGTTCGAGCCCCGCGTCGGGCTCTGTGCTGACTGCCAGCTCAGAGCCTGGAACCTGTTTCAGTCTGTGACTCCCTCTCTCTCTGACCCTCCCCTGCTCACGCTGTCTCTCTCTCCTAGAAATAAATTTTAAAAAACATTAAAAGAAAATTTAAAAACAAACAAACAAAAAAACAGCTCTCTTTAGTGTGGACGGGCATGGTTTGGTGTAGGCAGGTCTTAGCCTCCAATGCGTCCCTCAGACCACTCCCTGAGGTCTTGCCTTGGTGGCTGTGGGGAGAAAAATGGCGGCGGCCCAGTCCCTTCTGAACCAAGTGTTACAAATCATTCTTTGGGTCCGATCTCCCTGTGCTGCAGTGTAGCCAAGGTGGGCTATGTTCTGTGCTCCAAGCCCGGCCTCATTTTCAGGTCTTAGACTGTGCGCTTTATTGATACTGCCCTAAATATAATCCCACAAGCTGGGCGCTTCCTTGCCGGGGATCAAGCCAGGAGAGCAGTGGACCAGTTTCTCCTGGCACCGCCTGGGGTCAGGACATGCAGCCCAAAGTCAGCACCACAGCTGGAAATAGGATCCCTCTCCGTCCTGGGCCGAGGTTTTTCTCTTCTCCAGGGACGGTTCTATGAGCAGTTTCAGCTCTTCTTTGTCTTCACCTCAACTATCCATGGCTCCACGCGAAGGGGGTACCCTACTGTCCTCCGTGTCTCCAGGTCCCAGACAGTCCTTATCTTCCCCAGTCAGCACTCACGCGCCTTTGAGGTTGTCCTCTCAATGGACTCTGTCTCTTCCTCCCAGACTCCCATGATTCAGGGGCCTATGGCTTCAGGCCTTCTCTGCTTGAGAGATGGGGGTGAGCGAAATGTACAGAGCTCCTTATTTCTCCACCATCCCGCCTCCCTCCTGCCTAAAATGTGCTTAATGTTTATGAGAACTTAATATGTGTCAAAATAATTCACAACGTTTAATATAGAGACTAACAAAGACAGAAAAATTATTTAGAAGAATTATAGGCCCAAATATTGTTTTATAGTAATCATAAAAGAGGTTAAAGCACACACTAATAAAATATTCCAGTATAGTAGCATATTTGCTTACTAAAACACGCATCTAAAGCACAAGAAACATCCTATGAAGACTATTTTAAGTGATAAATATTTATTGAGAAATAAAAATTCTTTCAACTCTGCTGTATGTGCCTCTCTTTTCTATAAATTCCCCAACATTATGTATAATTAGGATCGCTTGTAAAAACATTTTCCACCTAATGATCTGAGACTTTCTCTGCTACTTTCAGCCAGTAATTAATTTTTATGGGTAAATCAGGGAACCGCTGACAGGCCTGTGACTTCTGAATGGTTTCTCTCTACTGAGTTATATTTAAATATACTAATCCTTTGTGGCCATGTCACATCTGTATGTGTCAGCTACTTTCTATCTGAAAAGTGTTTCTTCATGGAAAGAAGTTGCCTTAACCTTATCCACACTCCAGTGGTCTAGCTGTTTTCAAACGAGACTGAAATAGGTTTCCATTCTGCATTTGGCCATGGTATTAGCACTGGTATCAACATGGAATATTTTAAACTATGAGATGGGGTGCATTTGGCAATGGTAAAGATGTAGGACATACACATTAGGGTTTTCATCTGAGCCATAAGGTAGCTTGGTCTATTTAGTATTTCCCAAGACTAGACAGGTAGAGTGGAATATTGAGAACATGGACATTAGAATTAGGTAACGCTGTAGATATAAACCCTACCACTTATAAGCCATGTGACCGTAAACCAAATTACTCACCTTCCTGAACCTTGGCTTACCACTTTTTAAAATAAAAGGAATAACAACAATGACCTCCTAAGGCTACTAGATAATTGATATTGGGAGCATGTCGCACAGCAATGCACAGGATGTTCTTCGTGTCTACAAATATTAAGTGTCATGACTACTACTGCAGTCACTGCTGCTACCTGTGCAATATTAATAGTCTTCCTGGAGAAAGTATGGGAAGTAAGGGTTTCAAGAATTTAGGAATGGTTCTTTGGTGTAATATTTCTCACGGTGTAATATGTGGGAGTTTCCAAACATATTTGATCAAGACACCTATTTTCTCTAAGTCTCTTGTGTTAGTTTCCTAGTGCTTCTGTAACCAATTACCACAAACTTAGCTCAAAACAACACAGAATTCTTTTCTAATGGCCCTGGAAGTCATAAATCTATAATGAATCTTACAAAGTTCTGATCAAGATGTTTGCAGGACTACATTCCTTCTGGAGGCTCTATGGGGAGAATCTGTTTCTTTGCCTTTTCCACCTGTTACTTGCTGCTGCCTTACTTGGCTCATGCTTCATTTCTTCAGCCTCAAAGCCAGCAACATAGGAGCCTCAGGCTCTCTCTCCCATTCTCTCTGACCTCTGCTTTCTTTGCCACATCTCCTTGGATTTTGACCCTCTGGCTTTCCTTTTGTAAGGACCCTTGTGATTAGATTAGGCCCATTATGATAGTCCAAATAATCTTTCCATGGCAAGATCCTTAACTTAAGGACATCAGCAAAGTCTTTTTTCTTGTCATAAAGGTAACAGATTTGCAGGTGTCAGGGGTTAGGATGTCAACATCTTTGTGAGAACATAATCCTGTTTATCACACATGACTTAAAAAGTTTGAGATTCTGAGAAAATAATTAAGAAAATCCCTGAGCCTCATTGGTCAACAATTTAGAAGATGAGAGGCAGGAAGACAGGGATAAGAGTATAACTGGGACATTTCATTTATATTGGTTATGAAATATGGGTGTACACCAGCCAGGGTCCCAAAAGAAAATGGATGGCAAAACAGGATAATAGGATAAGCAAAAGAAGCCTTAATAAAGTTAAAGTAAAGAGGCTTCAAAGATGTGTACATGGATCAGAAACCTGTCAGAACAGTTCCAATCTTTCAATCTTTTCTCCCCCCTGCTAGGGCTACACATTGACAGAATCCAGCCACAGAGCCAGAGAACAGGTGAGCTGGGGACGTAGAACAGTGGTTTTCCACCTTGAGCCTGTGTCAAAAACACCAAGGGGGCTTCCTGAAACACAAACTTCTGGGGCCTATTTCCGGAATCTCTGATTCAGTAGGTTTTCAGGTGAGTCTAATGCCGCAGTCTGGAATTACACCTTGAGAACGACTGAAGTTGACCAAACAGGTTAGTCTCCAGGCACAGAAAGCAGGTGAAGGATGATGAATGGGTTTGAATGGACCAACCAAAGTTATATGCAAGAGTAGGCAGTAAAACAACAAATTCTGGCCCAGATAGTGTTGATTTTAAGCACAATGGGAGTCCTAGCATGTCAAAAGCCAGATGGGCTGGAGGAGTTGAGGAAGGTTTAATGGAGGAGGTGGAATTTCATCAGAGGGATTTTAAAGATTTCAAAAGCAAGGGAGGAGAGAGCAGGGCATTAAGGTAGTGAGAAGTACATGGACTAGGGTACATTGACATGGTCTCTTTTAGGAGATTTAATTGCCTAAGAAAAGCAATCTTGCTCAGTGAGAAAGTCAATTTTTAGAAAAACAGATAATTGTGTAAGAAAGGGACAGAGAGATAAGTAACAGTATCTGGGATTGATAGGGGTAGGAAAAGGGAGCCAGTGCAGGTTTTTGAGAAATGGAATAATGTTATGAATGACCAGGGTGATTGGAAGGGAAAGACAGCTTACTTGGTGACACAAGGTAAGAAAGTTGCTAAATACTTATATTGTAGAAAATAAAAATCCTTACTAAGTTTGGGAATAAGAGACTAGGTTTCTTGTTTAGGCTCTGTCGTTAACTACCTGGATAAGGTTGGTTCAACCACTGAGCCACGCTGAAAGGAGTGGAATTATTTTATTACAAGAGTGTGGTGATTTCCTGGAGAGAAAAGAGCAAACAGGAGAAACATTTCAATGCTACCAACATGTGCATCTAGGAAATAGCGACATCTGACCACCAGTGTGTAAACTTTGTCAATCATGATAATGACAAACTAATTTTTCCTGGTGGTGACTTATTGCTGACCATGCAAGGATTATAGTCCATTTTTTTGGTTGTTGGTAGATGTTATACATGATTAATGTAAAGTTAAAAAAAGTTTTATACCCAAAGTTAATTTGCTTTGCTTAAAATTATTTCATCCATCTATCCATTAATCTACCCATCCATCTATCCATTCACCCACTTATAAATGAATTGCTGCTATAAATGAGAACACCAAGACCTTGAAGATTTTGAGAATGTGCCTTAGTGTATAATAGCTCTTGCTGAAGAAACCCACTCTCTTCAGAGTAGTAAACGTGGAACTGACATTAGGTATCTGCCCCCACTGAGATAAGGTTTTATGTGTGTTCTAAGCATGATGTCTACACTGCTCAAAAGGAATAAAAAAGTATCATTTTCTGGAAACAATTTAATTTCTGTTCAAATGCATTTTTTCTAGGTCTATTAGCTTCTGCGTTGTATTCTATACTTTGATTCATTGGAATGTTGTGGATACAGAGAACTTAAGTTTAAGACAACCTACTCTAAAAATGTAATCAAGGTTCTGAAATATTTCAGAATGACAGAGAGAGAGAGAGAGAGAGAAAGGAAAGAAGGAAGGAAGGAAGGAAGGAAGGAAGGAAGGAAGGAAGGAAGGAAAAAAATAAAACAAAAAAAAAGGTACTCTTTCTCCCTAAAATGATTGGTCATGCCAAATCTGGAGAGTATATGATATTTGTCTTCAATGATATGATCACTAATAGTGATAACTTAACCCTATTTAGTGTTTACCGTGTACCAAGTAGATATGTCACAGCCATTCTGTCTTTTAATTGTCACAATTATATGAAGTAATTATTATTATTTTGAGAATGCAGATAAAAGAAAAAACAGAAGCTTAGATATGTTAGGTGTTTGCCTGACAACAATTGTACTGACGTAGGTGTTGGTGCTGAGTTTCAAATTCATGTCTGATTTATTTTGAAAGGCCATGCTTTTTACCATTATATTCTTCTCTTCTAACACTCTCCCCCAAACCCCTATTAGCTCTCTTTTCTTTCTGTTTTTTTTTTTCTTGGAAATGTGGGTGATACTCAAAGCCTCTACTTTTCCTACTAAGTTAACTACTGTTGCATAACAAATGACCCTAAGTTTAGTAGATTAAAATAACATTTATTATTTCAGTTTCTGTGGGTCAGGAAGTCAGCAGTGCTCATCTGGGTTCTTCTATCCCACAGTATCTAATTGCAGCTGGGGCTGCAGTCATCTGAGAATATTGACAGATTCTAGAAGATCCACTTTCAAGATGACCTGAGGAGCACTCATTTCTCCACTGACTGAGAGAGACCTCACTTCTTCACCACATGGACCTGTCCATAAGGCTTCTTGAAGGTTTTCATATCAGGGCAGCTCACTACCCCTAGAGAGAGTGACTTAAGAAAGAGCAAGATAGAAACCAGAGCACCTTTTATGACCTACCTTGGGAAGTGACAATCATTATTCCTACAATATCCTGTTGGTTGCATGGTTCAACCCTATTCAGCATGGGAAAGGGTGAGTGCCAGAGGGAAAGAATACCTGTAGCCTGGCTACAAACCTCCCATTTGGGAAGGTGGCTACACGTTTACCAGTCACTTCTTTCATAACTCTCTATACTTCATTTTTTACCCCCTTCCCTGGATTTTTAGAGGCTTTTTCCCAACAGATTTTGTAATTTTCTTTCTATTACACTTCAAGGTTTTGCTGTATTGAACAATCCCTTACCATCCCCTCCTTTTCTTCTTGGGTTTTTGTTCAGATCTAGTACTTAGCAGAGTACTGGGCACGTAGGAAGACAACTTCATAAACTCTTGTTACATGAATGAACACATTCAAGGACTACATGCTAGATTTCCTTCCTCCTCTGTGCTTCTGTAATTCTTACTCTTCATTGGTGCTTCGTCACAGGCCGGGCATATTTGGGCCAACTGAGGTGTTTTATTTCTCTAAATCTCAGAGAATTTTAAAATTGAGGCAATATTTGTACTTTATTAAATGTTTGTTTTTGTCTTGTTTTGCTTTTTGATAGACAGAGACAGAGCATGAGCAGGGGAGGGACAGAGAAAGAGGGAGACACAGAATCTGAAGCAGGCTCCAGGCTCTGAGCTGTCAACACAGAGTCTGACGTGGGGCTCAAACCCACAAACTGTGAGATCATGACCTGAGCAGAAGTCGGATGCTTAACTGACCAAGCCAACCAGGTGCCCCTAGGCAACATTTAAAAGTATGGGGGTTTCTCACAAAAATATGAGTTTCTGCTTTTCTTGAAAACATTGAAAATCTGGCATGGAAATAGTTGCTGGAGCCAATAAAGGTGGTCCTCTTTAGAGAGAGAAGGGGCTCTTCAGTTCATGATGATTCTCACCATTTCTGGTTCTCCTTCTGACGCTGAGACCCCTTCAGCTTGCCATTTATTAATGTGCTTATGATGTTATTTTTCTTGGGGCACAGAAATGTCCCTAAAATCCATGGCTCTATAAAAATGGGAACATGAAAGCTATCCCAGGTGCTGACATGACTTTTCTTAAACCTTTCTGGTTAAAATAGGCAAGAGTTTGTGACCTGTGTTCTCTGTGCCATGGTTGAGGAAAATGATCTCATCACTTAGACTCCCCAACATGCCTCCTGGGTCCTTATGTTTGATGTCTTTTCCTTCTTATCACTCCAGGCCTGAAATGGAGGGTGAGGTCATTGTTCAACTGCAGGAGAGACTAACTTTTCTATGACTAGGTGGTGAACAGAAACCACCACAGAATGCCTTGCCTTCTGGTAAGAATACATCTCTACACACTGGAATCATTTTGTTTTGTTCTAGAAACCCATTTGGCCAAGGCTTTGGTTCTGCTGTTGGAAATTATTGTCTGATTTATACTCATTTTCATATTTAAAACATCCTGGTATGTTCAGATCAGTATTCAAGCTTATGAGTGTGTATGTGTAAAGTGACTGAGGGATAGGAAGATAAGAGTGTGTTACTCAATGGGGAAAGTTGTAGGTAATTGAAGGAAGCTTATCTCTACAAAGGCAAATTGAAGTCTAGACTGCAGAGAAGGACTAGTTTGTCATCACAAAGGCAGGTGATGGCAAGGAAGACAAACTAATTACAGCTGTATGAATATCTGTTGTCAACATGAAAGTGAACAGAAATTCAGAAGATCTTCAAGTTTAGTTATTTGAGATATCAGTTAGGAATTCCTTTTTGCTCTTAAAAACAGAGACCCAGCTAAGAGACTCAAAGCAATTTAAAATATCTGTCATTTGAATGATCCGTGATAATAGTAGTCTAGGTGTGTTAGAGAAGTTCCACAGAATTGCTGTAGATCCATCTTTCCCCATCTTTTTCCTCTGCCAGCCTCAAAGTTTAACTTCCATCCGTAAGTCACAAGATGGCTGCTGGAGTTCCAGACATTGCGTCAGGCTGCTGAGTAGGAGCAAAGAGAAGAATAAAGCAAAAGAGCAAAGAAAAAGCATTCTTCCAGATGCCACTGTCCATTATTTCTGCATTTATCTCATTGGTTATTCCTATGTATAAGGGAAGGTGAAAATGTAGTTACTTCAGCTAGATTCATTCTTACGGTTCTGGTGGTAAGGACCAAAGGATGAATCAATGTAACAAGTTGTGTCAAATCTTTTTAAGGAAAAATAAGAAAAGTAATTAATATTTGACAATTTACGTGTGCTGGGACTGTGCTATAACTAATCTCATTAAATACTCAAACAACCATATGAAATAAGTAATATGTCATTTCTGTGTTACAGATAAGGAAATTGAGGCTCAGAGAGGTTAGGTAACTTACCTGGCATTAAGCTGTAAGTATTAAGTGGTGAGTAGGCCAACATTTCCAAAAACTGTTGCTTTGTCCTTAGAAATTTATAGGAGATGAGATATCCTTACTTGATAACACCGGAGTTTCTCATTTCTCTTAGGTTTAGGGAATTCCCGTAGACCAATATGAACTCTTAACATGAACTCTCCTGCTCTTTTTTATTGAGATTTTGAAGACACAATGTAACAATAGTTAAAAGCCTTTGAGGACCACAGGAAAGTGATAAACTAGATCTCCTCCATTCCTGGATGTTTAACTTGCATATTGAGGCTCTATGAATGGACAAGGTGTTTTCCTTGAAGCTATGCATGTACTTTGCTCATGTGAATCAAGACCTTCCTTAGAGTTGAAAACTCCTTGCTGTCGTTGATACATTTTACCATCTCAAGATAAGAAGTGTTCTTATTCGAGGTGAGCCAGGTATATATTGTATCCTATAAACCAGGACAAAATTGTGAACTGTGAATTGTCTGCTATAAAGAAAAGAACATCATTTTGTTGTCTTAGTATGCTAGTTCATTGTTACTTGTAAAACTAAACTCACCAAATTATGAGTGAGGTTTTCAAAGAAAGCATATTACTCATAAAATTCATGATGGGAAATTTGGAAGTCTGGCCAGACTAAGCATAGTGTCATGGGCTTTGTTTTTAGTGGAGAACAAAAGAACGGATTTCCTCGAATTCAGAAGCAAAACAAGTTGCACCTAGAAGACTGAGCTGTGGATCAAATGTTCAAAGCTTGGATCACATAATATACATCATTGTCATTTCAACCACAATACTAGCAATGAGTTTAAAAAGATGTATTATTGCTAATTCCTCCAGTGTCTGTTTCAGTCTCTTCCAGAAAGAAAATTCAAAGCTTGCTGTGTTAGCATATCTTTGGAGAAACCTGGATGCCAGTGTGCAAAATATGCTAGGACTGAAGTTTTCCAAAAGTAGTGATGATATTGTTTTTATTCATTGTATATCTGCTGCTCTGAGCACATAGTAGGCACCCAAATACTTACTAGACAAGTGGGTGAACGAATATCAGATTTCTTCGTTTCTTTTAAAGCCTGAAGATGTACTTAGGATCATACTTATGGCTTCTAGACCTAGAAACTACCTCTCCGGTCACCTCCCCACTTCTCCCTACTCTTTTGGTCTCTGTCTACTTTGGTATAATGAGATGGTCTTCTTGGAAATCACCCTTTGCCTCTTATTCATCAACTCTTCTGACTTTTTCTCAATCCTTTTTCTTTCCTTCTTCAAAGCCAACACATCAGAAAGCACTGGTCAAACTTGGCTTGACCTTGAAGCTGTCTCCTCTTTATTCTCCTTTTGTGACCTCTTCTCTGTCATTCTCTGAATGCTCTTTCATTTTTATATGGAAAATCACTCATAGTCAATTATCCACTGATAATTGATAATCTTACATACCTTTGTACATCCTCTTGTTAGGTATCTTGTCTCTACATATGTATTCAAATATTCTCTTCAGTTTACTCCTATCCTGTTTTCTCTGCCCCACACCTTCTGCATTCTCACCACACTTCTGTTATCTCGCTGCCTGGAAGACACTGGCACACATGTCTAGAGTGGAAGTGATTGCCTCCTCTCCCCTCCTCCAACACACGCATGCGCACGTGTTCACACACATGTACACTCATTGTGATGGTTAGTTTTATGTGTCAACCTGACTGGGGCATGGGAGTCCCCAGCTATTTGGTTAAACATTATTCTGGGGGATATCTATGCTGGTATTTCTAGGTAAGATTAACATCTCAGTCAGTAGATGGGGTAAAGCAGTTTGCCCTCCCCAGTGCAGCTGGGTATCATTCAATCCACTGAGATCCTAAAGGAAATAAAAGGCTGAGTAAGAATAAATTCTTTCTCTCTACAAGATGCTCTTTGACCTGGGACATCAGTCATCTTCAGCCTTTGGACTTGAGCTTAGACTGGCACTTAAGCCATCATCTCTCCTGGTTCTTAAACCTTCAGACTTGGACAGGGATTATACCATGGGCTCCTCTGCATCTAGACTTCTCAGTCTTATCAATTGAACCAATTCTTTATAATCTCTCTTTTTTTTTATGTTTTTATTTATTTCTAGGAGAGAGAGAGAGACAGCGTGAGCAGGGGAGGGTCAGAGAGAGAGGGAGTCACAGACTGAAACAGGCTCCAGGCTCTGAGCAGGCAGTCAGCACAGAGCCCGACGCGGGGCTTGAACCCACGAACCGCGATACCATGACCTAAGTGAAAGTCGGACGCTTAACCGACTAAGCCACCCAGGCGCCCCAGTATGATCTCTTATCTCCCCATTTATGATCTCTCCTTCTCCCTCTGTAATCTCTCTCTCTCTCTCCATAAATATATCCTATTGCATTCTATTGGTTCTATTTCTCTGGAGAACCTTGACTAATGCACTTCCATGCCCCTACCCTCACACATACACACCACTCACACTCACATAAGCAGGTCTTCACTAATGATTTTTTTCAATTCTCAACCCAGTGCCTCAAAGAGCAATCTTCAAGGTAGCTTTGACCCACCATCCGCCCTTTCCTTCTTCAAAGCCAACAAATCAGAAAGTATTGCTGACACCTTTTTGTGATGCTTTTCAAAGGGAACTTCTTCCACTTATGCTTTAAAATTTAAAAATAGTTTTAGTCTTATAGAAAAGTTGCAAAATACTATCAAGGATTCCCCTGCATCCATCACCCAGCTTCCCCTAACATTAATATTTTGTACAACAATCATATAAGTTTCAAAGTTAAGAAATTAACATTAATACAGTACCAGTAACTAAACTACAGGCTTTATACAAACTAGTTTCCCCTTCTTTTCAGTTCCAGGATTTCAACGGCCATTTAGCTGTCATTTTTCTTTTGTTTCCTCCAACTTGTGACAGTGGCAATGTCCATCTTTACTTCGTGGATATGTCTTTTGGGTTTCTTCACTGTAAAGTTACTACTTATCTCTTTGAAGTGAATAAGTATCTTAGAGGAATTACTTTGAGACTATACAAATATACCATTTCTCCTCAGTTTTTTGCCTACCAGCTTTAGCATTCATCATTGGATCTTACTGACTAATTACTGGTGCGGTGCTCTAATGGTGATTTTCTATTTCTCCCACTCTTTTGATCTTTATTCATCTCTTTAATTCCATTTGAAATGAAAACTATTAAGAATAGCCACAAATCATTTTTTTTGGGGTGTTTACTCAGCACCAGGTATTGGACTATGAATTTAATAATCACTGTGTTATTTAAAGGCCACAGTAGCCCTTTGAATTAGGTATGGTTATCACCACTTTACCGATTAGCAAATCTGTAATGGTGAATAATTTGACCATGGAAAATAGGATGAGGCCAGCATCCCACACATGTTTGTCTGGTCTAAAGTCTGTTCTCCCCACCCTTACGTAATTCTGCTATTACTTTGGTTTATGCACTCATGTCACTAGAATGTCTGTAAGAGAGTGACCACAGTGCCTACCAGGGTCCAATTCACTTCCCTATTACATAATTCTATGATGTTACCCCTTCTCAAGGTATTTCAATGGCTCCCATTAAGGATAAGATGAGGTCTGAAATGCCTAACCTACATTGAAGGTATCTGACATCTGAACCCAAACCAATCTTCCCTTCCTTCCTTCCTTCTATCTATTCTCTACTCCAGTAGGTGTTCTCCTCACAGTAGCCTGTCAATTCATGGTGATTTCTATCTCTTTCTCTCTCTTTAAAAAAAATTGATTTATTCAGAGAGAGAGAGAGAGAAGCAGAAAGAGAGAGAGAGAGAGAGAGAGAGAGAGAGAGCAAGCAGGCTTTGCATTGTCAGTATCAAGATGGATGTGGGGCTCAATCTCATGAACTTGTGAGATCGTGACTTGAGCCAAGATCAAGAGTCAGATACCCAGCCACTGAGCCACCCAGGTACTCCCTTTCTACCTCTTGGCTTTGCCTTACATTTCAATTGCTCTTTCTCTGTCAGTTAATCCTGCCCATCTCTTAAACCTTGCGTTCTCTGTGAAGGGGAAATCCTACTGGCTCTATTTTCCAAACATACCTGGAATCTGGCTTGGTCTGGATGTTTCCACTACTAGTCCCCAGGCCCTAGCCTCTATCATCTTATTCCATCATTAACTTATTCGTGAGTACAGTAAGTCCAAGTGCACACAAAGACTGGAAAGAGCTGATGAGATCTGTTCCCTCTCCCTGCTTCCCTACCGCCACCTCTCCAACCTGGGATCTTTCTATTCTCACCTTTGTTAGTTCCACTCCAACTACACTGACCTCTGTGCTGTCACTAGAATATCCCAGGCACACTGAGGGCTTTTGACGTGGCTGGTCCCTCTGCCAGGGATGCTCTTCCTCCAGTTATTTATACGACTAATTCTCTCAGGTTCTTCAAGTATTCACTCAAATGCCACCTCCTTAGGGAGCCCCAACCTAACTTTGAAAAGTGTTCAGTCTCTCTAATCCGCTTCTGCTTTCCCTGTTTCCACAGTACCCACACTATTCTAATAAGTGCTATGCTTTCCCTCTGCTTACCTCTTTGGTTTATTGTCTATCAGGAATATAAGCACGAGGAAGGCAGCCATCCTTGTATTTTGCTCACTGATGTATCCCAAGCACCAAAGACTGAGTCTAGTACATAGAAGATACTGAGGAAATTTTTGATGAATTATATATTTTGATGAATTTTTGATGAACAATGACTTCCTCCTATATCACTCTGTGGTATACATAATATTGGAACCATTCTTTTCGCATGTACTTCATATGTGCTGTCTCATTTTGTTTCTTGTAACCATAACCTGACTACCCAAGAGCATTATAAGTTTGGAGAGGTGACATCTGTGGCCAATGATCCAGTGATCTTGTTCACCTTATTTCCTGCCTATCCAGGTGAAAGTCCACTGTCTATCATTGTCATTACTCCCTTGCAGATATCCTCAAATTCCTGCCCCTGACATGATACATCTCAATCCTGATTATATCTCAAACCCAAACCTCTGGCTACTCCAAGCTTGATCCCAGCAGGGAAATGTCATTGGACAAAAACATCCAACCATACTGAGGGGTTTCACATTATATTCATAGCCATGGATGTCAAGCAGAATTCAGCAACCTGGTTACATCTCTTACTTATTGAGATGATTCTTTCATGCTCATTAAACTTTCATCTTTCCCCAGTGTTGAGGTGGAAGAGAACTCTCATTGCCCATTTGCTCCTAAGCATGTGCTGAGTCTGTGCTCTCATTCTCAGTATGCCCTCTGGTTGTATCTGGGCCAACAACTACCTGCATCCTGGTTTCCTTCCTTTTCACCTACTCAAGCACTTTTCTCCTGGAGGTGAATCTCCTCCTACATACATAATCCATTTCTCTCTCTCCCTTGGATAGGCTCAGCAAGGGTGAGCAATCTCCCTTCTTTAAAAACCCTCCTAAATGGGGCGCCTGGGTGGCTTAGTCGGTTAAGCGTCCGACTTTCGCTTAGGTCATGATCTCGCGGTTCGTGGGTTCGAGCCCGCGTCGGGCTCTGTGCTGACTGCCAGCTCAGAGCCTGGAGCCTGTTTCAGTCTGTGACTCCCTCTCTCTCTGACCCTCCCCTGCTCACGCTGTCTCTCTCTCTCTCTCTCCTAGAAAAAAAAAAAACATTAAAAACCCTCCTAAATCAACACACTCATTTTCTGCTACTTGCCCATGTCTCTGTTTCTTATATAAAAAATACTCATTGGACTCCTGTCTTCCCTTCCTCACATACCATTCATTCTTCCCTAATCCATTTCAGTCAGGTTTTTTTCTCTACCCCTTCACTGAAATTGCTTTTGTCCAGGACCTCCATTTTGCCAGATCCAATGGTTAATTCTCAGTATTTGTCTTACTTGATCACTTAGCAACATTGGGCACAGTAGACCCTTCCTTCCTTCTTGAAACACCTGGCTTACAGCTCTTCCTTCTTTTCCCACCCTGAAAACATCGATGCTCCAGGATTCAGCCTTTGATCCTCTTTTCCTTCCTCTCTGCAAGTATACCCTGACTGATATGGCTTTGGAACCATCTCTCCAGTGATGATTCCCAAATCTTTATTCCTACACGGACCTCTCCCCTAAGCTCCAGACTCATAGAGCCACTCAGCACCTCCCATTAGATGCGTCATGGCAGCTCAAGACTTGTCCCCAACAGAACTAATCATGTTTTACTTTTCCCCAACTCAGCAAATGTCACCCACATTCATTTAAAAAAAATACAACTATGAGTCATCATTGATTTCGTCTTTCTTTCACAGCTCAATCCACCAACAATTGCAGTTGGGTCTACCTGTAAAATATATCTCAAATCTCATTCTTGTCTCATTTTTCACCAACATCCTATTCTAAGTTATCATTCTGTGCTTGGATTATTACAATAGCCTCTCTCTGGCTTCCTTGATTACATTATTTCCTCTAATATGGCCTTAAAAATAATATAATATTGCTTCCTGAGTCAAAACCTTTTATTGTCATTTTATCAAATTGAGAATAAAATCCAAACTTCCTACCACTGCTTTAAAGGCTTTACATGAGCCTTTCTATTACTTCTCTGATCTTGTCATCTACTATTGTCCCTTCAACTCACTTCACTCTTATAACTCTGGACTTGCTTTATCTTGGAAATCTCAAGCCTACTCCCGCCTTAGAGCCTTTGTACTTGCCATTCTCTTCACCTGAAATCTTCCTTTGTAAAATTTTCCTATGACTTGCTTATTTTGTTCATTTTTCCATGAATGTCTCCTTCTCGGAGAGGCCTTCCCTGACACCCAGTCTAAAGTTACCTCTACCCCATCACTCCTTCTCCTTGTGCCCTGCCTTAATTTTCTTCACAGGGCTTGGCACTGAAATTATTTTATTTATTTGCTATTTCCCCGACTGGCTTACTAAGATGGAAACTGTAAGCATGTGAAATGTCTTTGTCTTACTGTGGAATCTCTAGCATTTAGAATAGCAGATAACTGAATAACTACCAGTTGAATGAAGAGATACAGTTAGTCATTTACTGGAGTACATATTTGGGCCAGACATAGGGCAGAGTACTATGCATACAGGGGTGAATGAGAAAATTCTTCCCCTCAGGGAACTTGATGTGTCTTCCTTAGACCAGCAGTATGGGCACCAACCACCTGGGAATTTATTAGAAAGGGAAACTCTTAGGCCCCACCTGCAACTCATGGATCAGCAGCCTTCCGGGGGGAGGCAGTGGTCTGTGGGTTAATTAGCTCTCCTGGAAATTCTGATGCCTGTGGAGTTTGAGGACCGCTGTTCTGGTGAAGTCAGACCTGAACAGGCAATCATAATGTACGAGGGCCAATGCCATTAACAAATGCTGGACATTTTAAAGACATTCTTTGTTAAAGGTTAAGACTGCTGCACCAGTACAAAGATATGTTTCCAATGTACGTGTCCTTCTCCCTCTTCTTATCCTTTACATTTTTCCATTTTTTAAAAATATTTATACATTTTTTGAGAGAGAGAAACAGAGTGTGAGTGGGGGAGGTGCAGAGGGAGAGGGAGACACAGAATCTGAAGCAGGCTCTGGGCTCTCAAGCTGTCAGCACAGAGCCTGATGCGGGGCTCCAACTCACAAACCGTGAGATCATGACCTGAGCCAAAGTCAGATAGATGCTAACCACCTGAGCTACCCAGGTGCCCCTTCTTTCCATTTTTCTAAAGGGAGTGAACTCATACTCTGAACAGAGGGGAAAGAAAAACAAAAACAAAAATAACACACCAGCAGCTGGTCTAAGACCAAGGGAGTTGTAGCCTAGTTTAACCAGTTTTTTAAATCCAGTTAAACGAGGCTATAACTCTGGGGCTGGCCCACGCTCTGTGTTGTTTAAATTATAGAATCTCCAAAGGAATCGGAACAACAGGCCCAGTGTTGCCCGCCGTGAGCCGGCAGAACAGCAGCTAGACAAGAGAAGCCACTCACAAAACAAGGACTTAATACAGCGCTAAGAATGGAAACCTCAGAGGAAAGTGAGCCTTGACCCTGGAAAGCAGGCCAGCAGGCCCACTTTGGGCCCCTCTCTGTCTACTGAACACCGTTTGAGCGTCTCTGCTTGAAGTTTTGCTTGTTCAGAAGGGCTGTTGCCAGGACAGTTTTTAATGAACACCGGTGGGCCTTTCCCACCCCCTTGACAGATACCAATCCGCCTTCGAGGTTCCCTCTGATTTCAGCTACAGATAAGAGAAGACCTCCCGGACATTTCCACCTCATATTTATCCACTGAGCAAAACTCTGAGAGCCAGTTTAATTGGCTTGAATAACTCTCCAACTTGCTATCAGCCGATAAATCAGCAGGAGGCTCTTAGAAAATTAGGTTGGCCTTAATCTTATTTTAAAACTTGGAGTTGTAGGGGAAAAGAAAAAAGAAATACAAAAGAGAAAGCAGTTGACTAAGTTTTGCTGGAGTGAAATTATTGGCCATTTCGAACGTTCTAGGATGTCGGCTGAAGCGCATATGAAAACAGTTAAATGCTATTCCAAGAGAATCCAATATGCTAGGAATATGATAGGGGACATTGAATGGAAAACTCTGTAATTACTATGTTCATATTTCATGGTAAAATATATTCAAGATTAACTGTATTCTAATGGAATGGTACATGCATCCCAAACATTTGGGGGCCGCTCGGTTGGGTGGGAAGGAGGAATAATTTAATTAGGCCACAGATAGAGTTTTCTTAGCATTCTTGGTCATACCTAGCTAGTTTTGAATTTCTTCTTTTACAACTTGGAGCCACTGGTCATGAAATCAGCATTGTTAGGAAATAAACCTGGTCAGAGGCCTTATGCTTTTGGCTCTACACATGTGGGCCTATCTTTGGTGCAACGAGAGCCTGAAGAGCAAGGCCTGCTCCCACGCACGGAGCTTTCTGTGGGTTTCACAGTTACACACTGACTTTGGAAATCAGTCAGTTTTTCTGAAAGTATACACAACATTAAACCACAGGCCGAGTTTTCAATATGTTGTAAACATTCTCACAGAGAGAGCAAAAATAGCCCGCTTTGATTCATTGCCTGCCAGTGCTTGCTCTTAAGCGTGGCCAAGAGAGGCAGAGAATCCAGGAAAGACAAAAAACGACAACAGAGAGGGACGAGAGAGAAAGGAGGAGGGGACAAAGGAGAGGGAGGGAATGAGGGAGAGGGAGGGGAGGGAGGGGAAGAGAGAGAGAGAAGATTTTAAAATAAGCCAGCAGCTTTAAGTACCCTAGAGTGTTCATCTTGATAAAAACGTCAGTTCAAGGGCAAACTGTGCTTGCAGGATCGTGGGGTAATAACAAGTCACGTTGGGTAAGGTAAACTGTGTAAAGGCAATTGACAACAGTGGAACATCTGCCTGCCCGCCTAGTCCCACAACTTTAGAAATTTGCTTGGATTTTGGGTTCAAGCAACTATGAGCATTAGAGTGCAAATACTGCTAACACTCATCCAGAATTGCCAGCAGGGCTCATTGCTACTTATTACTGTGAAGCAATAAGGGGTTTTCCAGGGTTTCCTAATTCTCAAAGTATCTTTGCAAGCACTTAGAGACAAAAATCACTGGAATCCGTTCACAGATTGAAGAGAGGGGGGAAATAGAGGGAGAAATGGTGATTACGATGTTTATGGTATGCAGACTTAAAAAAATATTCAAACGCGGGCACCTGGGTGGCTCAGTCAGTTAAGCTTCCGACTCTTGATCTCTGCTCAGGTCATGATCTCATGGTTTCGCAACTTTGACCCCACCCATCAGGCTCTGTGCTGACAGCATGGAGCCTGCCTGGGATTCTCTCTCTCTCCTGTCTCTCTCCCATCCCCCATTCACATTGTGCTCCCCTCCCTCAAAATGAATAAACATTAATAAATTTTTTAAAAAGAAAAAAGAAAATATTCAAAGTAAATAATACTGATTATGCTAGTATTTTCATTTTAAACTTTTCCTTTGGTTTATTTAACAACAGTTTTATTGTCTTATTGTTCTTTATCACTGCAAGTTTATGGAGTTTAAGTTCTTTTTTTATAAGGGGATTTTTAACTGAGCTTGAAAAGCCTTGCCATCTACTTAATCCCATTCCATATTAATTTGAGTAGCTCACATCTTTCAAAGGACTTTGCTCCTTTATCTCACAGACTCAATTTTAGAACCACTGTTTACTATTTCAGCCTATCCTATTTGTTCCATTTAATGATATATATGATTCTAGAGTCTTTATTTTTTTTTAATTTTTAAAAATATTTATTTAGTTTTGAGAGAGACAGAGACAGAGTGCGAGTAACAGAGGGGCAGAGAGAGAGAAGGAGACACAGAATCCAAAGCAGGCTCCAGGCTCTAAGCTGTCAGCACAGAGTCTGATGTGGAGCTTGAACTCATGGATGGCAAGATCATGACCGGAGCCCAAGCTAGACACTTAACCAACTGAGCCACCCAAGTGATCCATTTCTAGGGTCTTTGTAGACCACCAAGAAAGTCATGCTTTTCTACTTCATCCAGATTCTTGGGTTCAAATCTCAGTGTCACAGTTTAGTTGTGTAACTTTAGGCAAGGTATCCATTTTCTCTGCAATTCAATTTCCTCCTCTGTAAAATGGAGACCATAATAACACCTACCAATACATTGGTTGTGGAGGTTAAATGAGTTGATATGAATTAAGCACTTAGAATAATACCCAGCATGTGGTAAGTGACAAAGAGATACTAGTTCTTATTCTGAACCAACCATTCATGAATATAACCAATTTGTACTGATCAACTACTCCTGACTACCATTCCTTTGACCACAGGATCTTTGCAGGTATAGTTCTCTTTGGAGTTTTTTTCTCCTCTTTTCTTGATTAAACTGTTTATCTTTCAGACCTTAGCTCAAATATGACTATTTATTGACAGCTTCTTCTGGTCACCCAGAATAGATCAGATTCTCAATATCCCAATTTATTTTCCTTTATAACATCAATCGTAATTTGTAATTATGCATCTGATTTTTATTATTTAACCACTATATGTCCCTCACTAGACCATGCACCCTACAAGAACCACATAGGATTTTGTTTACAATTATGTCATCAGTGACTAACAGAGAGTAAATTCTTAATAAGTAACTGTGACCTGGGGTGCTTGGGTGGCTTGGTGGGTTAAGCGTCCAACTTTGGCTCAGGTCATAATCTCATAGTTGGTGAGTTCGAGCCCTGCATCGGGCGCTGTGCTGACAGCTCAGAGCCTGGACCCTGCTTCAGATTCTGTGTCTCCCTCTCTCTCTGCCCGTCCCCTGCTCAGGCTCTGTCTCTCTCTCTCAAAATTAAAATAAACATAAAAAGAAAAATAAGTAACTGTGACCTGTACCAAGGGGTAAGTCTGTCATCACTGTGCTGAAGATTAATAGTGAAAAAATCAACATTCCCTGCCCTGAAGGGGTTTTCTGTCAGCTACAGGCTGTAGTCCAGTTTGGAATCAATTTCAATTATCCAGGTGAATAAGGAGGAAGGCCAGACCTAGTGCAGTGACAATAACTGGCTTCCCTGGCCCAATGGCTTAACTACCTGCCTTGGCAGCAGCCTCCAGGGAAACTGAGGACATGGTCCCAAGGACCAGTGAGCATCTCAATAGTAAAATGGAATAATGGGCTTCCTTAGAAAGTTGTGCTTGGGAATCCTCAGTTCATCTTTAATCTCTGGCCTAATGTTCACCTCAAAGCCCAAGGAGTTTCTCTCCATTTTTGTTCCACATAATTTATTCACGTTGTTACTGACAGTGCCTCTGCAAAACTTTCTCTCTTCCTGAAAACTCATTTTGCATTTTGGCTGTGAATTCAAAACCTAAATCCAGCAGAACCTGTATCTTTATTTCTATTTCTTTTTTTAAATTCATAAGAACAATACCTTTATAGTGACGAACACTGCCAATATGTATTTATTAACTATTCACTATCTTAGTGGGCTCTGGACTATTGGGTTTTAGGTGATAAGATTTTAGTATCTCTGTCATTAGCTGGCTATATGAACCTGGGTTACTAATTCCTTGACATATTGTGCTCTAGGTTTCTCTCTGTTCTGGGGGAATAATTGCAATACCTGCATCATTTAAGTGTGAAGTTTAAGTGTGATAATGCATGGGAAGCACTTAGATCCATGCATGTATGGAATCAGTGCACAATAATGGTAGAAATACAGTTGCTGATGTCGATGATATATGCTCCTGAGTTGGGAAGTGTGTCATTATTCAACCCAGAAATTTTCTTTAAAGTTATCCTTGACTGATTATATATCTAAGTGACTGAGGCAATTCAATTTATCTCTGGAGGATCACATCTTCACAAAGAATTCCTACAACTTCTTTTTAAGGACAATGAACAATATACAGTTTAAGATGATCAAACACATACGGAAAGCAGGCACCAAGAGTAAGAACCAGTAGAAACAACAAACAACAAAAACAACATTATCAAGACTTCAGATATCGGACCTGTCAATAAAAGGTCATAAAACATGGAATACTACATGGCAATGAGAAACAATGAAATCTGGCCATGTGTAGCAACATGGATGGACCTTGAGGGTGTTATGCTGAGCGAAATAAGTCAGGCAGAGAAAGACAAATATCATATGTGTGCACGTATAGGAGGATTAGGAGGAGCTTAACAGAGGACCAAGGGGAGAAGAAGGGCGGAAATGGTGGGGGAAAGGGGGAGAGGCAAACCATGAGAGACTCTTGAATGCTGACAAAAACTGAGGACTGGTGGATGTGGGGGGGAGGAGGGGGGGCATGGAGGAGGGCACTTGTGGGGATGAGCACTGGGTGTTATGTGGAAACTAATTTGACAATAAACTATTTGTAAAGAAAAAAAAAAAAGGTCATAAAACAACTATTTTTGAAATAAGTGTGTTCAAACAAATAAAAGGCAAGCTTCAGAATAGCTACAAGCTATTATCCAACACCAGAAAAGCAGAGATGAACTCTGAGTATACTTGTAGCTGAATATCCTTTCTTTAGCTCTTCTACTCACTTTGGTCTTCTAATCAACCTGTTCTGCCCATTTCCAATTTTAGGTCAAAATCTGGCCTTGAACCCTAGTTCTCATACCTGGGGCACTCATTGGTATTTTCCTTACTTTGAATAGGTGGGTGATTTCACTTCCTGGGCAAAGCTGGAAGTCTTTCCATGAAGGGACAGATGTTCGAGGACCTCAGCTTGCCTTAGGGCAGTAGCACATCTCATTCCTTGTCCTCTGTCCACTTTGATTCCTGTTATAGGAAAAGGGCTTCCAAACGGTTAAAACAATAAGGAAATTAATTATTTCATCTAACAAAAGATCTAAAGGAAGGCTGAGCTTTAGAATTGGTTAATTAGTGGTTCAGCGATGGTACAGATTCTTTCTTTCCACCTTACACTCCACACCATTGGCTTCATTGTACAGCTGGTTCCATTCATCATCTCAAGATGGCTGTCAGAGACAATTAGGACTCTGTGTGTGTTTGCTCAAGCCCAGTGAGAGAAAAGCAGATTCTGCCCCAAACCACTGGATAAAAGGATTTTCTATGGTCTGATTGGGCTGACATAGGCCATGTGACCATATAGTCTAAAAACATTTACTGATTGGCTAAAGCCTGAATTCCTGAACCAATCACTGGCAAGGAGGAATTTACTATGTAAATTGTTTAGACCAGTGGTTCATGACTTTCCACAGGGCTGCAACTAGCCCTGTGAGGACAATGAAAGGGCTGTTAATATCCTCACCATGATTCGGAAAAACAAATGGATGAGAAGCTAAATGTCTTGCAAAGTATAAGGAGACTGTAATACAGTGTCATACAATAGTGAATTGTTATCTGTGGGACATTTCAAAAAATAATAGTCTCATTGAGATATAATTCATATACCATAAAACTCACATAATTAAAACATTCAATTTTTTTAGATTATTCAAAGTTGTGCAGCTATAATCACAATCAGTTTTAGAATGTTTTCATCACCCCTCCCTCCCTCCACCCCTGCATATAAATCCCCAAAGCAATTACTCAGCCCCCTCCACCCCTCTAACATACACAACACCTTATCTACTTCTGTCTCTGTAGATTTGCCTATTCTGGCATTTCATATAAATAGACCAGAACAACATGTGGATTTGGTGACTGGCTTCTTTCACTCCAAGTAATGTTTTCAAGGTTCACCCATGTTGTAGCATACACTGGTATTTCATTTTTCTTTAGCGCAAATAAAATTCCATTGTACGGATATACCACATTTTATTCATCTATTCATAAGTTGTTGGACATTTGAGGTATTTTCACTTTGGGGCTGCCATCAATGATTTTGGGCATTTGTACACTGGCATGGGTTATAAACATAAGGCATTGTTTTGCAAAGTATTTCTACCCACTAGATTTTCCAAGGATACAGTCATTGCATGAAATGAGGAAATATCTTACTATGCCTTATTTGGAACTTTACTAGGAAATGGTCACCACTCCAGAAAACTCACATCACTGACACACATACTGTTTGTTGTATGTGAGTTATCAAAAAACCCCACATCTTATGTCCAGTCTATGCCAGTGGTTCTCATCCAGATCTGACTGTGCTCACAATCCACTGACAATGACTAGAGTCATTTTTGGTTGCTTGGAAGGTCGAATGAAGGTGTCACTGGCATCTAGTAGGTAAAGCCCAGTGCATTCCCCACAACAAATAATTATCTAGCACCAACTGTCAATCATGACAAGGTTGAGAAACTCTGGTGTATTCTCAAATTCACAGTGTAGCTTCATTCAAGCACAATCTGCCCACTTTTTACTATGTACTTTTGTAGAGTCAGTCATGCCTGGGCGTTTTCTGATCAAAATGCATATAACTTTAGTATGTGAAACTTCTACGTATCTTTTACATGGCAGTTAGGGAATCATACTGATTTTATAAGATACGTATCTCTTGATTTCATTTCATGATAAATACAAGGGATTCTACAAATTACAGAAATCTGTTAGGGGAGTCAGTGGTTTGGATCTCTCAGGTTCAACAATGGTAGCTGGGCTGACCTGAGGTCCCACAAGGAACGGGTTGATGCGGAAGGAACAGGAACACTCTGAAGAAGGTCAGAAAAGGAGAATACTG
The DNA here is from genome assembly GCA_017311185.1 of Proteles cristata cristata. Taxonomy (NCBI): domain Eukaryota; kingdom Metazoa; phylum Chordata; class Mammalia; order Carnivora; family Hyaenidae; genus Proteles; species Proteles cristata. The sequence continues at coordinate 189,559 of JAESUZ010004230.1, read as the reverse complement.
GGCAGAGAGTCAACTGTGTCTACCAAAGTTACTGATGTTTACCAAGATCCCGGTTTTTGATCCTTGGGAAGCCTGCCTATATTCCCTACTTTGAGTGCCGAAGTTACCCTTGGCACCTTATAATCCTCTTCCTTTCTTCCCTTCTTCTCTCCTTTCCTTTCTTTCTTCTCTTCTTCCCTCTTTCCTTCTCTTTCTTAAACTCTTTTCAGTAGATTCTCTTATACTCAACCAAAAAGAACCAGAAGTACAGTAAAGGCAGGTGGGAAGTAACCACAAGTGGGGAACAAATAGGACAGCTTTCTCATGAACTTAAATGGGGACTGTCATTGATATGATTTAAACCTGTTTTTCCCATTGGGTCTTAGCAGCAGATGCGGCTGTGGAATGTATCCATCTAAGACCATGACGATAGATGGAGGATCTTAACGTTCCGACTAAGAAGGGTGCAGAACTTGCATGTGGAAAGCAGAGACCTCACAGCAGAAGAGCTGTCATGGGACGAATAAGGGCTTAAAATATTTCCTGCCCCTGGGAAGTTGGTGCTATGAAACTTTTTTCCACTCAGCCATCGAGAAACACATTTCTACACTGGTCCGCAAAAAACAAGGTCATTCTATAGTGGACCAGCCAAACTTTTCTTTGCAGGTTAAAACTTCACTATGTGTAAGACCCTCAACATGTGTACGCATGCCCACATGGGCCTGTCTTGGTTACAGTTCAGATTCCTCCATTCGGCTCCTAACGGTAACTATTATAATAGGTCCGGTGCGTACATGGGAACTTGCACTTGAAATAAGATGTTTTCCCTCTCCTTTCTCTGGTCTCTTTAATTCACACTTTGAGAATTGTTCTGTAGACATAACGATTTGGATCTTTTTTTTCCCCCGACTGTGGCAAGAGCTGGGACAGAAAACGCTGCCAGAGTTTTTCCTGCTGCAGGGAGCTTACTCAGATCTGTCTGTCAGCCCGGCTTTCTGGCTGCTTCCAGACGGCCTAAGAAGCTGGCTGACATTCCCTCTGCAGTGGAATTTCCTTTGCTGCAGACCCTGTGGCCTGAATCATGCTGTGCACAGATTTTCTTGCTGCTTGGTAAGATCTCCTTAAACCAGCCTCAGCCGGGCAACGATTGGGAATGGGGCGTGAGGGCCGGGAGGCATGCAAACAGCAGCATGGGCACCAGGCACGGTGTGGCAATGCAGAGGAAGATGCCCACTGTCACCTCTCAAGGGTGTTGGGCCACTGACCATGTCAGCGGCCTTATGAAATGTGGCCCCATAAAGGAGTACTCTTGATAAAGGCCAGGGTTAGAGAATTTGACGGATGTATTTATATATGTATCTAACCCCTGATGGGCTGAGGTTTCTGTGTTTCCAATGGACTTTGATGTGGAGGAGAAAATACATTTCAGCAAGAAATCCCAGTCGGAGAGAAGGCTTGGGTGCCCTCCCCCAACCTTCCAAAGGCTTCTGAACCAGATAGAAAGCAGGTCCCGAGGATATGAAAAGTTGAAGGGTTGTAGAAAACAGTAATTTCAGCTGGGATTGCTGGTGGCTGTGGAGAGATGACTCAGATTCATGAAAGAGAATCAAAGAAATGCTGGAAAGGAAAAATGTGCTTGGTGGCATATGGTTGTTTTGCCTTTTTCTTGCTGGGAACGGAGGTAAAGGCTTTAAGAAGAGGGAGCAGAGGCCATACAGTAGTGTTTGGGTAAACTCGAGGTAAGTGCTTCTTGCCAAGGGCATTAGTGCTCTTAGGAAGAAGTGTAAACCACGCTGGTATTAGAAATGTGGTGCCATAATGGTGCCAGCTCTTCAGGGACAGCAACTATCAGGCCCTCAGGTCACCTTTTGCCAATTCTTGCCCGGGACAGACACTGCCAATGGATCACTGCATACTTGTTCACTCTTGGCCACCATTAGCAATTGATCAAGGTCAGCATTCAAGATGAGATAGAAAAAGATACTCAAGTATTTGACCAGGGAAGATCTGAGAGAATATCTTAGACTGAATGACATGCAGGAGCAAGATGAATGTCACAGAATGATTCCAGAGCCTCGGGAATTTGGGGGGCATCCTCTGTATTTCTTTCTTATTTTAATGTTTATTTTCTAGAGAGAGACAGCCGGAGCAGTGGAGGGGCAGAGATGGAGAGGGGGACATAGAATCCAACGTGGGCTCTGTGTTGACAGCAGAGAGCCCAGTGCAGGACTTGAACTCACAAACTGTGAGGTCATGCCCTGACCCGAAGTCAGACACTTAACCAACTGAGCCACCCAGGTGCCCCCGATCTCTTTCTAAAGACAGAGGAATCTTGGATACTTTATATCAACGATAATAAAAGCAACTATTATATATCAGACCTTTAAACATGTACTGAGCTATTTTTCGTGTCATTTAATCCTCACCCTAGTGCCGTGACGGGCTGTAATTCCCATTTTGTAGATGAGAGAACTGAGGCTCAGCAAAGTTAAGAAACTTGCCTGAGGTCACACAGAGGCATGGCTTCAGAGTATCAACTGTAAGTTGCCACGCAAAATGCAGAAGCTGTGGGCTCAAGGAGATCTCTCTCAGTCTGAGCGAGTCTGGGGAAATGCAAAGGCATGGCCCAAGAGGGAATTCTGGCCAGCTCCCACAGATCTGTTTATCTCCTAAATTACCTGTGTAGAGATTTCTGCCATCCACCACCTCCCTTCTCTCTGGCTGTAGAGGGTGGGCTTTGTAGTAAGGAGAAGCATGCAGAAATTGTAAGCTGACACCTCGCCCTGGTCATTTCCATGACTTATGAGCACACATCAGACACACAGTTGCTAAACACCCTTGCCTGATACTCATTTTCCTCGGATCCCAGCTGCCTGGGAGTTCAGAAAGAAAGCTGGGGCCAGCTCTGGGGTCAGCCGAACGAACAGATGGGGATGAGCAGAGGTGACACACGATCGCTCCTTGGCATCTGCTGGCCCTGTCGCGGCTGCTTTGGCTGGCCGATGCCTTGACCCAGCTAATCCTGTTGGTCAGCCTCTGCCGGCTGTGTTGTGTCACTCATCCCAGCCCCTGGGGTGACTTCTGCTCACTGAGGGTTTCCTTCCTGCAGAAAGCCATGCTGGCAGTGTTCTGACTGCTTGCTTCAGTTTTGGCCTTGGCTTGGCCTTCAGCCAACAGACCTCATGCATGGGCTAAAGGAGTATCTAAGATGCCAGGTTCTAGGTAGTTTACTGGTAACATTAGTCTAATTCCAGGCCCTTCCTTTCCCGGAATTTGTCATCTCCCGCCAACAATGCTTATATACTTACTACAGTTATCTAGATGTTAAAAAAGTTTTTTTTTAATGTTTTATTTATTTCTGAGAGAGAGAGAGAGAGAGAGAACAGGGGAGGGTCAGAGAGAAAGGGAGATATAGAATCTGAAACAGCCTCCAGGCTCTGAGCTAGCTGTCAGCACAGAGCCTGATGCGGGGCTCGAACCCACAAACTGTGAGATCATGCCCTGAGCCAAAGTTGGATGCTCAACCGACTGAGCCACCTAGGTGCGCCAAGCTAGATTTTTTTTAGAATGTCATGCTTAAAAATGGAGAACACAGGTTTAATTTGAGGAAGTTCTTTGGGCCCATGGCCACTGAGGTCATTCATCGCTGAGTCTCCCTCCCAATGAGTTACTGAGCACCTATTACATGGCGATCAACCTTATTAGGAGCACTGCCACATCAGCCGTGAAAAAAAGAAACCCAATTTCATTAGTATCACCACAGAGCTTATTGTCTACTGATAAAGACTGAAACATATGCTAGTTAGAAACAAATGAGTATAATTATATTTTGAGCAAATCTATAAAGGAAAAGCGTGTTTCAGGAACTGATGGGTGAAGACTCAGAAACAGCAAAGAGCTTGGCTTGCTTTAGGAACTGGAAGGTGGCCACTGGGGCTAAAATGTAGGAGGCAGTGGTGATGGGCAGGCGATTAGGATAGGTTGGATCATGCAGAATCATGCTAGGGAACTGGGATTTTGAGTTTCACTGGAACACACTGAAGGGTTTTCATCAGAAAGATGGCAAAATCTGGGTGATACTTTCAAACAGCTTGTTTTCCTGCATAGTGGGCAATATTTTAGACAGAGCTAGAGTGGAAGAAATAAGACAAATCAGGAGGCTATCACAACACCTCAGGAACACTAAGATGGTTGTAATGGGAATGGAGAAAAGTCAGAGAGCTGTCGAAGTTATTCTTTCTGGTCATTTGGGAACAAAATGACAATAGTTTAATGGCCTAGGTGACTTAATTTCTCCATTGTGAGTTTAAAAATTATTTAAAGGGGCACCTGGGTAGCTCAGTCAGTTGGGGGTCTGACTTCGGCTCAGGTCTGATCTTACGGATTGTGACTTTGAGCCCCATGTTGGGCTCTGTGCTGACAGTTCAGAGCCTGGAGCCTGCTTCGGATTCTGTGTCTCCCTCTCTCTCTGCCCCTCCCCCACTCACGCTCTCTCTCTCTCTCTCTTACTCTCTTTTACTCTCTCTCTCTCTCTCTCTCTCTCTCAGAAAGAAACATTAAAAAATTATTTTAAAAATCGATTTATGAATTGTGCTACTAATCTTGTATTATATGAGAGTCATCTGATAACACAGATTTTCTATAACAATGTCCACTGCAGTACTGATTTTATAAGAGCAAAAATTATAGCCTGGATGTCCCAACTATCCTACCCAGGAGCTTGTCTAATATATCACAACTTATCTGCATAATGGAATTTTATGAAACAATTATCAAAGGTATAAAATAAACCTACTGATATAAACAGATATTCATAATGTGGAAATTGAATAAACAAGACATATTTAAAATCAATATGGATGATGTGATGACATCTGCAAAGAAAAATAAATCTCTCAGATGACATCCAATCAAATCTTGATAATGGTGAACCTAGGTGGGAGAAATCAGGACAATCTCTTTTTTTTCCCTCACTTCTCTTTTCTGTTTATTCTATTTTATATCAGAGTATTATTTTGTATAACTTTGAGAAGCAGGAGATTGGTATTGTGTTTCTCTGTTATTGCTAAACATATTGCTTTAGTCACTGAGCTTTGGCACATGACTAATATGTTCTTCTCCCTTTGATCTGTCTTATAATCTTCATTTGCTTCCTTCTGGAATATCCTCCCTATTCTCTTCCTTGTATCTAAATTCAGTCTTCCATAAACAGGGTGTGACCATGTAATTTCTCATGCAAACTGGCATGCTATCATAAATGAAAGGAGCCAATATGTCACAACCCAGCGAAATCAGTACATCTGGTCAACCTCTTATAATCCCTTGCTCATTAGGCATCTCCACCCTATGTGATACTCTCTTGGCTGTTTTTATACTTCATCTTTTGGCAATTGTTAGAAACATAATTTGTGTTTTATGTTTTTTTTCCATATAGTTATTTACATCTTTGACTGTTATTGACCATTTCACCTGGCTGTGTCTTCCCTCTCAAGTGGACATCAAGCTCAGTGATAGCAGACACAATATTGTCCACCACACCTCCCTGACTTCAATACCTAATAAATTCTCAGTAAATGTTTTCTTTATTTAGTGGTAAAATTATTATATCATTCCAGGCATATGAAAAAAACATTTACTCAGATCAGAAAGAGAGTTAAAGCAAGCCTCTTGGGAAGGTGTAGCTAGCAGAAACGTAGCCAAATCAAGCCAGGTTTCCAGTTTTCCAAGAGTCAGGGAGCCCTATGGAAGTACTCTAACCCAAACTGTGGAAATTGGGAACAAATGCTTTTGGAAACTTCCCATGTTTGGGGGCGGGGTTCCTTTACAGGCTTGTAGGCCACATGGCAGTTTCAAGTTTGGTACATAAGGCTTGGGAGTGAAAGTCAGATGTGATTAAAAATACACGTCTTACAGATGTCTGGATGCTGTTCAAATCCCCAAAAGTGTGATAGAAAACCCAGTTGCTTTCCAGATTTTTAGGGCAGGAAAAAAAGGCCATCATGGCCCCTTTGTCTCTTTATTGAATGGGTATGTTCAAGTGACGTTTTAAATTTGTAGTGTTATCTCAGCTGCTTGTTTACCTTTGTAGCAGTGCTGCTCACTGCCCTGAAACTGAAAGCAGGGTAATTGGAGGAACATGGGACACGTTCCAGGAGAAGAAAAGTTCTCATTATTTTTAGCATATGCTAAGTAAGCTTAGGTAAGCGCAACACACATATACACATAATTTATGGAAATGAAAAAATATAAAATCCTGGATACCGCCTCCCTGATACCAAAATAGAACACAGTTATTTTCTTTCAACATTTTCCTATGTTCTCATTTTTAAAAAGATCATTTAAATTTTATTTATTTGACTTATTTTTTTTTATAAACACTCTCTAACCACATCCAGGCGTCTGGCTTTGTTTATAATAACCTGTTTACTCATCATCAACTTAAACATACAATCTGAACATCTGTCTCCCTCTACCCCAACATATTTGCTTTCAGTCTTCATCATAGCTTGAACTTGAAGGTCAACGTCTTTTTCTTTGGGGCTCAAAGGAATTGCTGAGACCCCAGAGATGTTTCCTTGCCATGGGCCTGAGAGGTATGTTTAATTTTAAATTTCACATCCCATCCCCCGAAAATAAAGAGGAAAAAAAATCAGTCTCTGTTACCCAGGGAGAAAACATAGAGGGAAAGAAAGGCACTTTGTTTTGCCAGACAAAGACAGGCTATCAATTTTCATAAATGTGCATTCTCAAGACAACTGCTCATGTCTGGTAAGAGGTCCATTTCTTTGAACTTACATACCAGAAAGTATTTTTTCCCCTTGTCTCAGAAAACCCAACAATACAGTTAATAACAGTGTATGTATAACTTAAGTAATTGAAAATAGATAATTTTATTAATTTCAACAATTCTGTTTTATAAGGATGGCATTTACTTGTGAGTGGGAAAATGGTCCAGGGCCAAGTAGGGAAGTCCTAAACAATAGCTTCCACAAATACACCTTCTGGGTTTTCTAGAAAACATTCTTTGCAATCATCATACATGTGTGTGTGTGTGTGTGTGTGTGTGTGTACATTTATGTATCAGTTGCTAATTGTAAGATGGACACTTAATTATCTGATTGAAACAAGGAGAATCTGGCATATCTCAAACAGGGTTGGCAATCTGTATAACAACTGTTTTGCATCAGAGAGTCAAATAGTACTAATATTTACTGGTTTTGTCAATGTAGATGTTGTAAAGTCTTATAAGTTTTCTGCTTGTTCTTTTCCTTCTTCCCCTCCATTTTAAACTGCTGAACAACTAACATTTTTTGCACAAATAAAACCCTAGCCATACATACATACCAACACCAAGCATGCATATGTATAGTATCTGTCAGCCTTAATCCATTTCCAAGTGAAGTTTTATGGCTGGGTCTTCGACACAGGGCTCACGTTACTAAGACTGCCTCACATACCTATGGTTAGCTAAATAATGAGATCTCATAAATTACTAAGCAAAGATAGCATAGATCTGTTGATGCAACACATTGAAAGAAGCCGAGACTTGGATTTTAAAAATTGCTAATTGTTCCTGTACATGCATAGTATATTAATAGTCCCAGGGCTGTTTTTTTAGAGTCATCCAGAAACGGGATTCCAACCCGGCTGATGATGTGAGTCACGGTGTGTGCCCGATAGACAGTGAGTTTCCCCAGCCCCTGCCTTAGAGATGTGAATTCAGCAGGATGAGATAGATCCTTGGATGTGCAGTTTTCATGGAGGCTTCAGATAATCCTTGTGAATGGGCAATATGGGGAATATAACTAGACTCATGCTGCTCAGAGTGTGGTCCATGGATCAGCAGCACTGGTAGTACCTGGAAGCTGGCTAGAGACACAGAATCTATCTCCCCACCCAAGGTCTACCAATTCAGTGTCTATACTTCAGCACCTTCCCCATGTGATCTGTGTGTACCCTAATGTGCGGGAAGCAGGTTAAACAGTTCAAGACCAGTATAATGACTACCACTGTCTTTGTTACAAACCCACAGCCCCACACTCCACTTTATTTTATTATACTTTTCAGCAGTTAAATATATCCTACAGGGGCACCTGGGTTGGCTCAGTTGGTTAAGTGTCTGACTTCAGCTCAGGTCATGATCTCACCACTTGTGAGTGTGAGCCCCACTCAGGCTCTGAACTAACAGCTCAGAGCCTGGAGCCTGCTTCTGATTCTATGTCTCCTTCTCTCTCTCTGCCCCTTTCCCACTCATGGTCTGTCTCTTTCTCTCAAACATAAATAAACATTAAAAAATTTAAATATATCCTATAATTTCCAATTTTGAATCTCAGTTCAGGGAGTCTATTTTCATGATGCTGAACTTCCTGGTTGAATCGATTAGTCTGGTCAAGTGAGTAGTTAATCCTATGAAAAGAAAACATCCCCAAACCTTCAGCGCAGACAATTATTCACTACAATGTCAAGGAACATACCTCTTGAGTGTCCTGATGGGACACTGTGTTGACGTGTCATGACTTAGTGTGGGTGGCACCTTGTAGGTCTTCACTGGAGTCATGGCACATGGGTTAAATCCTGAATTTTGGAAAGGGAAAGAGATGAGTTTCAGTTCTGGTTTGTCCGCTTATTATCTGCATGTTCTTGGGCATTATTTTTCCTCTTTAAGCCTCAGTTTCCTCATGTGTTATTGCTTCCTGGTGCTTGCCATATCCTTTCCATGCTATGAAGTTTAGTTTTTATCATTGGAATGACTTTAGTAGTTGCTTTCTATTTTTAATTAAGACATAATTCACCTACTGTGAAATTCACCCTTTAAATTGTGTAGGGAATAGTTTGGGTTTGGGAATGGCTCTGGTGGATTTTGGGGCGGTGTTTTAAGATGTGGGGATTGTGTTTTAAGAGCCAGGAAGCTTTATCATGAATAGCCTATGTAAACATAAGCAAATTAAGGAGAAGTGACTGGATCTCATTTCATTTATGAGTCTTGGTGATCCTGTTGAAGAGACCCAGGGCATATGTGGTTTGCTTAGAACGAATCCTCTGAGTGAACTCTGAAGCTAGTTCTTGTATACCTGCGATTGCACTTAATATTTATTACGAAGCTTTTGAATAGCCTTGGTTTCCTCTTAAAATGAGTTACTGAATGACTCTGCTGAAGGGGGATTGGAATAGGTGGCAAATTATTGTGTAGGTGGTCTTGTTTCCAGCCCAACATTTGAGGTCAGTAATTTCAAAGTAAAATGACTTTTCAGGGCAAGGGATATCAAAGTCACCAAAACCAAAACACACAGGCTGGAGTTTGGTATGGGGGAAACGGCAAAAATGGCTCCTTTGGCGATTGCTTATGTCTGCAAAAGAGCTTCACCCCATCTTACCTCTTCACCTAGCCTTGCTACTGCTTGGTTTCCTCAATATTTGGTAAGATCCCAGGGTTATTAGCTCCAGAGCTTAGCTGATAATTATATTCAAGCCCAATTCACACACACAAAATTTTTTTTTTGTGTGTGTGTGTGTGATTTCAAAATCATTTTCCTCCAATAATTACTTACAAGAGGAATCAAAAATACAGTTGATAATAGTAACATTTAAAAAACTTAATTAGTAAACTAGTTTTGTGTGTGTGTGTGAGAGAGAGAGAGAATGACCTTCCATGTTCGTAAGGTGCTCTCGATCATTTATTCTTAATCATTGCTGATGACTGGAGAAATTATCTGATGATATATTTTGAGATTTATCAAAAGTTTGTATTTTCTTTTGAGTACTGTATTTGGACTGGCAATCCTGAGACTGAATACAAAGAAATTATTAACAAAGAATTACCTGTACTTAATAGATTTTCTTGTTCCCACGGCGTTAGAGTTTAGCAATTTTGAAACTACTTTCTGTGTAAACTAGAATTAAGCAGATAGTAGACTACAGATGGTAATAGCAATGTTTCCAATTATTGGAGGAAGGAGTTACAAATACAAAAAGGGTAAGAACTAGAACAATACCCATTCTGTTAAATTGGAATTGGAGGTCTTAACAATTGGGGGTCAAAACCACTCATTATTTTTAATGTGTAAGGTATGGATACAGTTATGGATACAAGTGGAGATGGGTGTATATATGTATACACACATGTAGATGAGTGAATATGGATACAACTTTGTGTTTTCCAGCTCTGTAGGTTGAAAGCATCTAGAAGCAATAACACCTTGGTAACTACATACATACCTATCTCAGTCTCAAAATACCATTTTTCCCCAGAAGGAACTAAGACCCCTTGGAGAAATACCTGACCCTAGGGGAGAGGCAACAAGCAAATAAGACAAACAAAAACAACACAGACCTGGAACTTCATGTTATGTCTGAAAATAGGATGTGCTCAAAGAATTATGAGGACACGTCAAAAGCACACAGGTGCCAGCTTGAAGGAGCACCCATCAGCTAAATCTGGCCCAGTCTGAGTATCAAAGTAGAGATAATAACAGATGATGGCCAGTTAAATAAAATAGGCAACTGTGAGTCCATATGGATATAAATAATTTTAGTTAAAGAAAAGGGAAGTTTCTCTTTATAGGAGACTGCAACTAATAAATGCAGAAGAAAAGATGGAATCAGAAACCCACCATTTGGCAGGCATCACAGTAACAATGAATTAAAGTTAATATAGTCAATAGATACTAAAATCAGTGGGTCAAAGTCTGATGAGTAATAAGGTATTTCCACAGTTTTATAAAATGTGTATTAATTACAAAGGGGAAAAAGGTATCTGTACAGTGGAGAAATGTGTCAGATACCACCTTAACCAAGTGATCAAAGTTAACATCCTGAGTAATGAGACAAACTAACCAACATATTTCTAACAAGAAAGAAAAGCATTTTTTCTTATTTTCATAGCTTCTAATTTGAGATTCTGTTTGATTTCAACAATGGTGAGGTTTTCAGTAAAAGGATATGATAGTCAAAAAAGACAAAACAGAACAACCATTTCGACTACAAGATTACCTCAAATGTGGGGCACTTTAGAGACCTCAGTTTATAAACAGCATGCTAATTACAAATTGCAACTTGTCAACACTTGGGTGATTTAATTAATTTTTATTGCATGTATTTCAAAGTAATATGATTACATTTATACTGCCTAAAATACACGTTTCCTTCATTCAGACAGACCTTCCCTCTACTGAATAGATGTAAATCATATATCCTTCTAAGATGTGATTTCCAAGGACGGGAGATGGCTTCTGGTAAACTGGCAGATGCTTTTTATAGAGGATGGAAGACCTCATCACAAGGATGGTAGCTATGATTTCTTCCTCATTGCAAGAGCTTATAAAATGTTGGCAAGAAGAGAGCTTGATTGAAGATCACATAGGAATATTTTAAAAATTTGCTAGTCATAGGTAATTTGAAATCTTAACAATGGTCGTGGTGAATAACATTGGGGCAATATTTTCAAGGCTGCAACATTTCCTTTGGAAGCAGTCGCACATACAATTTATTGGGAATTTCTTCTTCAGAGATGGTTGGCTCAGGGAATTTTTAAAGTAACAGAGATTGTGCAGAATGTCCCACACTACTGAAAGAAGACATCAGAAGAGAATTCACAAAAGGAACATTGGTTAAGAAAAATTAAAAATGCCTTGAAGTTGGGTTTTATCAAAAACAAGTTGTTTTATCAAAAACAAGTTGGCAAACTACTGTTTGCTTAGTGCTTTGCCTGCCTCACCCCCTTTATTGATAGTATCTAAATTGGACAGCCTTGAAAAGCTAAAAATAAAAATTGTCCTGCAATGACTTGGTATCATCTTTTGTGCTTAGGATCCAAATAACTCAAGGAAGATAGCTTGGGTGATTTTGTTTATGGCAGATAGGACTTGAGTTCAAGCAAGAAATCCCGGAAGCTGGGCTGCAGGTGAGCTGGAGGATTTGGCAAAGGAAGGCATGAGGCAATGTTTCCATTAGGGATGATTGGAAAAGAAAGAGGCTGGAAAGGAAATATCCATGTGCTGTTGGATTGCCAAGAAGAACATGACTCACCAACGAGAGATTTGTTATCTGAGCCTCTAAGTCCCTTCTTGAAAAGTGATACTTCTCCTGAGGTGGATTGGACTCAGGCAGAATGAGATGTGGGAATCTGGATGGGCTCCATTTCGAGGGGGGAATGATACCAGACTGCACTCTACTGCCAGTACCTTAGAGGCAAGGTATTGCATTTCTCCTGGACTTTGTTGCAGATGTACAAGCCTGATGGACAAGGGGAAGCACAGGAGACCAACCATTTTGAATGAGCAAATCTTCCAGTGAGCCTTTTCTCATGCCTGCAACCTGTCTTTTTTTTTTTTTTTTTTTCTTTTCTTCCTCCTCCACATTTTTTCCCACATGTTGAAATCCTGCTTTAGTTTAAAGGTTAACCCACAAACACAGTCTCCACTGAAGAATCTTCCCTGATCCACTTAAGAAACTAATTGCTCTCTTCCTGGGGCTTTCATATCACTTTGTTTATTCTCTTTGTCGAATCATGTCTTATGCTGGCATAGCTTGACTTCTACTCTAGCCATTGGTATAGATATTGGTCATCTTTGATATTGTGAAAGTTCTTTGAGGGCAGGGAACAAGTCTTATCTTGCTGTCCCCAGACCATCATTCAATGCCTTGCCCAAATGAAAGATCAATAAGTATTTATTTGTGAAGAGGAATTAAGTGGTCCATCTGTGTGATATGCATTTACATAGTGAAGACTAAGAAGGGTAAGAGGCACAGATAGCATGGAATAGGTGGGCAAGATGAAGCAGATAACAGATCTAGAAACACCAGAAAGAAAAGTCAGCCAGCTACATGATTTACTCTCTTTTCTCTAAAATGAATTTATGAATTGATCTTAAGTCAATAAAGGCACTTAAGGTACTGAGAACTAAGGTAAGGACAGCACTGTGCTGCTGGAAGAAAGCTGGATGAAGACTCATTGTCTGGTCCTCTGACTTTAAAAGGGCATTAAACTTCTATGCACCTTATTCTCCTCACCTGAGAAACAGAGATGAGCCACAGGCCCTCCCCTTCCACTGGTTTGTGGCCAAAATTCATGAGGTCACTATGAAAGTGATCTGTAAGCTCAGCGTACCCCTTATCATTGTTGGATCAGCATCACTGGCATCACCTGGGAGCTGGTTAGAAATGCAGGACCTTGGCCCCACTGTAGGCCTCCTGAATCAGAATCGACATTTTAGCAAAGTCTTCAGGCAGTTTGCATGCACGTGAACTGCTTCAGAAGTACTGCTTTACAGGGTTGTAGAGTATAACATGCAGTTGTTAATAAGGTCAGGTCTGTATGTGTTGGGTAAAATGAATGTGGACTCAATCCTGATGACTGAGCATTGGAAGGGAAGCCAGATGGTGAGGGGAAGGGTGCTGGCACCAATGGATCATACTGGTGAGGTAGGAAACAAGGGACCTCTTCTGTTGCATATAAAATGGTAGGCATGTCGATCCCTCAGACATGTGCTCCCTTGATGTCACCTATGCTCAGTACTTATCCCTGTCTTTTGCTCTCATCAAAATTCATCTCTCCTACATTCTGTCTCAACAATCCTGGCCACACGAGGGTTAGGTAATACAAAGTAAGGATTTAGTGTTAGGTGGTATCTGAGAAATATGCGTTATGTGAGAGAACTTCCCAAGATGGCATTTTCATTCTGAAGAGTTAGGGAGGTCATGGAGAATTTGGAGTGTCAAGGAAGACCTAAGGATCTTATTAAACACCATGTTGAGAATCATGGCTGGTAATGACCAGGACTCTGTGTATCTCAAAGTGATAGAGCTATCATACGACTACTGGGTTTGTATTCATGTAGGGCAATAAGATACTTAAGAAGAAGCTGGAGGAAGGTTGGAAATGATAGTGAGAGCTACTATGCATTAAGCTCCCACTTTGTACTGGACATTATGCTGGATATTTTACCTTTACAAATATTATCCCATAACTAACTAAAAGTTAAATTAAAAAAACCAAGAAGATAAAATATTACCCATTTCATGCACACTATAACTCTATAATCCCTGTTTTACAGGTATAGCAGCTGAGGCTATGAAATGTATACAAGGTCACACAGCTAGTGTACAGTTTAGCTGAGACTGGACTTTAAATTGGATGGACAGAAGGGCTTTCCACTGAAAAGAATGTAAGAAACAGAACTGTCTAAAGAACCACCTAGGGATATCAAATTTGTGATAACATCAAAATATATATAATAAAATTTAGAAGGACTAGTTAGAACAAAAAATTCCCTCTTCATACTTTATTTCTATATAAGACAATATTTTCATAGTGGAAGTCAAGACTTTGGAGAGTAACTAGAATACGCTTTAAACCTTGTCCTTGATTTTGTACTTGAAAAATAAAACCAAAAATGGTGACCACTTTCATTATAACTTTGTTCTGTCTTTTTCTGACTTACATAGTTCTAATATGTGGAGTGGTGAGGGTTAATTGAGTCCGACCTAAAAGAAAATTCCTACATGTTTATATGAAGAGGTAAGAAGTTTTGCACTCATAAAAATCTATCTTGAAGAGAAAACTGTACATTCTTTCTGTATATTTTTAAACAATCGATTGTAAGTGACACATCATTTTAAGGATATTTTTGAGCCTACATAGTTAAGGAAGGATAGATCACTAGAGTATACTTTCTAACACTTTTTTTGGGAAAATTACAATTTTGTGCTCTTGTCTAAGTATATACACATTCTACCAGATATATGATATGACAATTTTAATTTCAGAAGACCAGGACTTTGGAATGATATAATATTAATATATTCTATAATAATAGTCCTTGAATTTACTCTATTTGCTTTCTAATAGTTACAGTGTTAGGGGCTGAAACACACATAATGGTGTTCTTCCCAACCATTTGGGAACACAGATGTTTAACTGCTATCTAATAGGGGTCATTTAAAAAAATAGCCGGGCCAAAGCACCGGGAAACCTTTTTGCAAATATAATATGAGTGCATCTGGTCTAAGGACATCATATAATTATCTCTAGCTTTATGCTAAAATGAAGGCAGAGAAGATTTAAATTTATAGAAGAAGCAGGAATGTTTCAAAGGCTTAGGAGTGTGGATTTGATGTTAGCCATTGCATCAAGTACAGCCTACACCACTGTCTGTGGGAATTTGCACAGGTTATTTAACCCCTAGTTGACAGTTTTGCAATCAAATAGGGATGGGAATAGTATCTCTACACGTAGACAGGATTATTGGGAGAACTGGATGGGATGATGAGTACCAAGCTTGAGCACAGGGACCTGGCATATTCCAGTTAAGGGAAGGCTACTGTTGCTGAAACTAACAATTGTTACATCTGGTCATTCACAAGGTAAGGAATTCTGACTTCAGTTATATATGGCAGTTCTGGATAGAAATTGGGGTGAATTAGAATTGTTGAAATATGCTTTAGAGCTTGGCCACCCCCACCCTCTTCCTAGTTTCTGCTCAATTACTAAGAACAGTGGTTTCATCCTGGGTCCTGTGAAGCCCTTAAAGCTCAAAACACAACAGTTGGGACCTCTTAAGAAAATGGAGTTCTGGTAGATTTACTTATTTGTATTTGTGCCAAGCCCTTTAAGACGCCCTATCATTCCACCAAGAATTGGATTTTTAAAGTTCTACCAGCTTGGAGAATTTGAAAACCAATGTACAGAGAATGATGGGAAATTTGATAACTAGACCAATGTGCAGTGGATAATATTCCCCCCAAATCAGCAAAATCTTGGATCAGTCTGTGGTCTATATCTCTGTTCTTCACTGACATGTTTCTGCTTTAAAGGCTAGCCATGATCTTCACTGGGATGTGATAGAGTACTATGTGGGAAAATGATAAATCACACATGAACTTTTTTTTTTTTAAATATTTTTATTTATTTCTAGGAGAGAGAGAGAGAGACAGCGTGAGCAGGGGAGGGTCAGAGAGAGAGGGAGTCACAGACTGAAACAGGCTCCAGGCTCTGAGCTGGCAGTCAGCACAGAGCCCGACGCGGGGCTCGAACCCACGAACCGCGAGATCATGACCTAAGCGAAAGTCGGACGCTTAACCGACTAAGCCACCTAGGCGCCCCAACACATGAACTTTTTCATCGTTAGATAATTATGGTTTAACTTTTGTTGTTGAGGCATAACAACATGGATGAAATTGTGTCTTCTCTACAGCTGGTTTGAGGATTTATTTTTTCTTTTTTAGTCTGAGGAAATGTGGGCTTTGCTGAGAAGTTACATTCAGCCAGCTGTGGGGTAAGAGCAAGTGTGGGGCCGGGACAAGTTTTCATGCAGAAGAAGGAAATGACTTTACATTTATAAGAATCAGAAGCTGGAGTCGAGGCAAGGGGCCAAAAGAGAGTGAGAAGCTACATGGGGAACAAAGATGAGAGAGACAAAGGGAAACCCACAAGTTACTTAGAAAAGAGCTCCTAGGACAAGAGGATTATCTTTTGGGGAACTGGACTGAGATAATCACTGTGGGCTCTGAGGTGAAAGCATCCTATCTCTTACTTAAAAACTTTCACAGAATTTACATCGCTCACCAGTGTTCACAGTCTAAGCAGATTCTTTTTAGAGAACACAAAAAGGTCCCGAGACTGCTTCAAACTAGGCATGAGGGAAAAATGGAGACTGTGTGGGAGGAAGCCAACATATGGTACACACAAGTGGTACATGCTAATTGTGGAGAAATGAGAAAATATGGGTGAGTAAAAAGAAAGCAAGGAATCCTCCAGATTTATACCATCCTGAGACAGCTATTCTTAATGTACTGATGGCTTCTGGGTCCTTGTTCTAGATTATTGTGCACATTTGTGCTGTTCTATTATACTTTTCTTCAAAGAAATCATGATCCAAGCAGTATATACTGCTTTGTAACCTTTCTGATTTGTCCAGCAATATGCTGAGGACATCCCTCTAACTGCGGGGTGTCATCGGCAGGGGCTAGGTAGAATGCTCATGCAAGAAACATTGATTTCCAGGCTTTTGCTACCATAATTACTGGCCTGATAATATCCTCACAGCTAAATCTTGAACACTTCTCTTGGTTCTTTCCTTCAGATAAACTTTCCCTTCTACTCTTTCTTCCTCTCCCCTTTTCATTCATCTGGCCATCAACAAATAGTTGCTGTCTTAGCTTGGGCTGCTTTAACAGAATACCACAGACTAGGGGACTTAAACCCCAGAGGTTTATTCCACGGTTTGGGAGGCAGAGAAGTACAAAATCAAGGCGGTGGCAGATTCAGTTCCTGGTGAGAGTTCTCTTCCACACTTACAGACAGACAACCTATCTCTGTATCCTCATGACAGAGGAGAGAGTAAGGAAAAGAGCTCGTCTCTTTTTCTTCTTTGTATAAGGACACTACTTCTCTTATGGGGGCTTTACCCTCATGACTTCCTCAGACCTTATTCATTCCTAAAGGACTCACCTCCAAATAATATCACAGTGAGGAATAGAGTTTCAATATATGAATTTTGGAGTGGACACAAAACATTTGATCCCTAACAATTGCTGAATGTTTCCCTGGGGTTGGACCCTGGGTGAGGTTCTGGGGACACAGACCTGTTGACCTTCGTGTGGGAGACGTAGGCACTAATCAAATAGCCAGGCAGAAAGAATAATTTGTGGAAGGCATAGATTTCACTGTAGAAGTAACACTTGAGCTGGAGTATGAAGGATGAACAGGAAATAATTAGGGGAAGATAGAAAGGAAGAGGATCTCAAGAAGAAGGAATAGTAGATGTAGAAACTTAAAGGCAGGAAGGAAAATGCTAGAACAAAAGAGTAAATGAAGATCAGTGTTATGAAAGTGGACGTAGTCAGGATGTTGCCAAGAAAACTGCTAGTTCTAAAGGATATAGTATTTCCAGGCCTTAATTTAAGTAAAATTGCGCTTAAGAGATGTTGTATCACAGTTAGTTGTATTATGTTTTAAATACTCCATTGAGTTACATTATTCTGATGGGAAAATTTATATAAAAAAAACTCCTGGACTACAGATATGGCATGGAGGAGGCTGAATAAACCTGAGGGAATCTGCAAGAACATCTAAGAACTCCTACTTGAACCAGTGTTTGTAACTCCTTAAGTGGCCCATACCTGAAAGCTCATCTGGGTTGGGCTAGGAAGAGATATACCTATCTATCCCTAGTGAACAAATCAGCAGTGTAACTAGGGAAGCTTAGTCACATTTGGTAGGTTCTATAAGATCATTTTGTCAGTCACCAATGCTGGGCCCGGTCTTTTCTCAGCCAGCAAGAATAGGGCGTCTACAGAGCAAAATGATGTGTACCAACAGTAAGAATGTTATTGCTCAGTTGACAGAACTCCATGATATTCGTGGACAAAGTCCAAAACTAAAACATAACTTCATGAACATTTCCGTGAATTTTTGACATGCTGGCAATATTGGTGGGGCTTCAAAGTAGTATTTATTACTCAAATGGAATATCTGGTATTCACTTTGCTTTGGCTTAGAGCTGCCACTAGCCCACACAGAGCCTCTATGTGGATAGGAAAATGGCACCCATGGCAGATGCTGGACTTGGTGATCTTACATGGTGTCTGTGAACTGGGGAAAGGTAGCCCCTCTCCCCCCCATCCCGCTCTCATCAGTGTAGCATCACACCAGGGTGTGCTGCTTGGTGAGGGGACTGTAAGGGACACTTGGGCTACACTTGCCCCCTTGGCCCGGCACCTACGTGTCAGGCACGATTGACAAGAACAAGCCAGTGATCTTGCTTTGCCTTACTTTCATTTTGATGTAAATCATGGCTGTGAGGTTTCTTGGCTCATCTTTATTTTGGTGATTTTTCATGGAAAAAGTGAGAAAAAATTTTTTTTAAAAAGCAAGGTTTAAAAACCATCGATCTCTTTCATTTGGTTTCCCAATATGTGATCTGATAGGTAAACTTATTGTCATATGGATGACAATTGATCATATCGCATGAATAATTTCTTACTTCCATAGGGAAAGCCACCAAATTTGAGCCATTTTTACTTACGATTAAGGAGACAGTTAATTTTAAAGCCTGCTCTTTTCCTATAGAGCTGAGTTCCACGACGCTCAAAGTCAGCTTCTGTTTGCAGATGCTCTTCTGGCTTTCTCTTTCTGTTTATTAGTGGTCTAGAAGGACCGAACTCACTTTATGGCTCTTTGTTTACACTTCTAGAAAGGCCAAGTGGGGTGCATTCTAAAGGGAACATACTTTGTTTTTGAAAATCTTTTTAAAGGATTTTAATTGCTACAGAACTGATGGGGAGAAACCCCAAACGGTTTCCTAGGAAGGTTCTCCTTTCAAACCACAAGGCCCAGGGAAAATGATTAATGGCCACAGCAAAATATGGGGCCCATCATGGAATCAATATTCTTTTGTTCTGAAGTGTCCTTCTCAAGCATACAGCCACTATGCCAACCATCAGCCTTATTTAGGCCAATCATTAAATAGGACCTGGCAACAAATTTACAACAACTATTCAAGAAAATAAGGCTAAATGGTTCTATTTAATTGGAATGTGTGCATATGAGCTCAAAATCTTTTTTTTTTTTTTTTTTTTTTAGCTCAAAAACTTCTAGAGGTCCTTGGGTGGCCCAGTTGGTTAAGCATCTTAATCTGTCTCAGGTCATGATATTTTGACTCGGCTCAAGGTTTCAAGCCCAGTGTCAGGCTCTGTGCTGACAGTTCAGAGCCTGGCGCCTGCTTCAGATCCTGTGTCTGTCTCTATCTCTCTCTCTGCCCCTCCTGTGCTCATGCTCTGTCTGTCGCTCTTTTTCTCAAATATAAATATTTAAAAATTTAAAAAAATATCTTCTAGATGTACACAGTTTCATGGAAACTTGGTCTACCAAAGGTTCTTTCATGCCCTTCCTTGCTACTTGAATTATTCTGTAGCAATTTGAACTTATAGTCTTCCTTTCTTTTCATCACTGTCTTTTCCACTTAAAGGAGACATGATCTTTTTCTCTCACATCCATTTTCAAGATAAACAAGAAGACATTTCTCTCTCACAGTGTGCCAAGCTTGGTTGGCACTAAAAGCGAAGAGAGAAAGGAAGAAAAACACAACAGAAATTATTTAAAGGAGGAGGGGTGAGAGGGAGGAAGCAAACAGCATGCGAACACTGGGCGGGCTCAGGGGTTTCCACATAGGATGAAGGTTCACCGGTAATTTCACCCTAGAAATACCTGATCTCCTATCTTGTTCTGGAAATTGTGACTATGAGACCACACTGGCAGGATATTCTACAGCTGAGAGCTGCCTATCGTACATTCATTTTTCTTCTAGTTAAGTGGCAAGTAAAGCAGGTTGAGTTTAGGACATTTTGAGTTTTATCTCAGCTCTGCCATGAACCTGTGTTTTAGTCAGCTATGGCCTTAATTATGCTGCAAAGCAAAGCATCCAAAATCTCAGTGGCATGTAACAATAAGCATTCATTTCTCACTTACTGGACTGTGGGGTGGTGAGCACAACCCTGCTTCTGGCTGTGTCTGTGGGTCAGCTGGTGTGGCCCCGCTCCAGGCTGCTGATCAGATTAGGCTTACTCCGGGGTCCCTCATGCTGGGGTGAAGCAGAAAGGGCAGCAGCTACCTAGGGGCATATTCATCTCCTGGAGGAGATCAGAATCTCTAGAAGGGCCAACAGGACCACATGATTCCTCTGATGGTCTGTGCTGCACTGTGCCTTCCACTCCATGGATCTTTCTTCCTCAACTGTCCAAATTAAGTCATCAAAGCAGGGGTAGGGGTGAGGGGAGAACACTTCTCCCTTGGGGGGGGGGGTGAGGAGTGAATATTGGCTGAACAGTAGAATTTGCCATAACTTGATACTTGATTTCAGGTAACAACTATATCTCCCTTTTTCGAATGTGTGAAATATGGCTTTGGACCACAGAGGCGGAAAGAAATATATCCTGCCAAAGAACAAGTGAGGAAACAATGATTATTAACTACCTTTTTAAAAAGCCAAAATTAAATGTACTTAGTGATCTCCATCACAGAATCATAATTTAGGTTCAGTATATTATGATTACATGCAGAAGTCCAATGAGAAAGCTGTCATTGGTTTTTAACTTCTTGGATTTTTCTCTTATAGCCTATTGGAGAGGCAGCCTCACAGAGACAAGGGAGTAAAAGTAGCCAGGTTACATGCGGCAATCTCCCATGTCTACCCTCAGGGTTCTGTTATCAGGCTCAGTCAGCAAATATGGCCTGTAGGCCAAATCTGTTTTCATATCGCCTTTTGTGAGCAAAGGATAATTTTTAAAATTTTTCGTGCTTTATTTTTTTAAAGAAAATAATGTTTTGTAACATGTGAAAATAAGTAAAATTTAAATTTCAGTGGCCTTAACAATCCTTCGTGAAACATAACTTCGCTCATCCACTTGCATATTGTCTCTGCTTCTGTGCTACAGTAACAGAGGTGAGCACTTATGACAGAGAACGGAGGTCCAGAAAAGCCAAACATACATACTCTATGTATGTTGGTCCCTTCTAGGAAATGTGTGCCAGCCCCTGGACTACCTGAGTCACCCAGGTGTAAGTGTAAAACGCTATTAAGTGTATATGTTTCTGAGAAGGTGTGAGGCATAATGATTTTGTACCACGAGACAGAGACAGAGAAGCGAACACAATGTTTGATGGGTCTCTTTGTCTTCCCTGAATCAACATCACTGACAAAGCCGGAAGCTCAAATGCAGTGGGGCCCGACACTCCCTTAATCCTCTCCACAGACTGCACCTTGGACCTTCCAGATTCCATAATGAAGAAACCCATCCTTTCTGTGGCCTAGGTAACATTTCCTATTTCTCTCCCCCAAATGCTTCTTAACACTGACTGGAGTTAAAAAGCCAGCTCTTCAATGTCCATTGAGCATATCTCCATGTTATCCCTATATATGTTTCACATGGCATTTTGAGTAATGCCAAAAAAGGCTCTTGAAGCCCCTCGATGGACATCGGTTGACATTTCCTATTGGTTTATACGGACAATTTGTTTCTCTTCTATTGTTTCTTGCACGTGTTTTTTTCAACCTTCATCAGCTTGGATTTTGATTTAATTTTTTGTTTTATAAAAACAAATGTCATCCCGCAAGGGGAGATAGCTTTTGTTATAAACACACATGTGTAGGACTGTAAAACTTAATGAAATTCACAACCAAACATTATAATAAAATGGCCTAGGGACAGAAAGAATCTGATCAGCCTCCAGTGAGTCACAGATGATCGGCTGGAATCGCACACAGGTGGCTGAGGGCACAAGGCCGCTGGCGTCTTGCCTCACAGCGCACAGGGGACATGCGTTTTATGACCCAACTCTGCGTGCCCCGTCGTGCTTTATTGTTTGCATATTTCTGTTTAAACCTGCCCTGGCAATGTAGCTGCACAGAAATTACAGTCTGCAAAACCACACTCATTAGGAGAAGTTAGCAAATAGTTCACTGCCCAAGAAAGGACCGATTACTTTGCAAAGCAGTGTCCAGATGAGGTCACTCAAGCTTTGGGGGCCCCGGCTGAGGTTTGCAGCTTTGAAGAGGAGCACAAAGGACTAGCTCCCCTTCCTCCTTACTTATCTTTAAGCCTTTTTCTGATAAGTCTATGGGAGAAGAGAAAGTATTTTCTATAGTTTGGTCTACATGCTTTATTGAGTTGGACAGAGTCGGTGATAGAGTGGACAGGACTTTTAGCTTTGGGGAGTACCAGTATGGACACAGCTTCCCAATCTTCCATTCCAAAATTAAATAATGAGCTCTATTACAAATCTTGGGTGGTAGGGCAAGCTCACTGAAATTATCCGGCGGGGCGGGGGGGGGCGGAGGGGTGGCATTTACAATACTTGGCTGTGTACTGATGCTGAACAAGCCACTGGTGGGGTGGAGGAGTACATTCTAAGAAAGGTAATGACACTGACTGATGCTGTGAGGGGAAGTCTGTGGGATCATCAGCTACAGGAGGCTATCAGTGACCGAAAAATCTACCCAAATTTGAAAATAAATGCATAAATAATACTGCACTATTTTGAGAATAAATCATCTAAATTTTTTTGAATCATACCAGTTAGTACCACCACTACCAGTAACTGCTTCTAAGGGTATCTGGAACCATTTTTTGATGGCATTTAGACATCAGAATGGTCAAGAGCTCACTCTGGAACCAGACACCAGGGAATGAAGCCTGGTCTGCCCAGTAAGGGCTCTGTAACCTTGCGCAACTCACATACAGTCTCTGTACCTCTGTCTCCTCAGCAGAAAGACAGGGATATTAATAGCACCTACCCAGAGGCTTACTGTGCTGAGATAGTAAGTTAATCAATGAAGATAACTTCACACAGTGCCTTGCACAGAGTGAGTGCTTCCCTGATATTAACTATTATCAATGTAATTATTTGGTGTATATGTTCATACGTGTACCCAGGACTCTACAATCATAAAGTTGCTTAAGAAGAAAGAGAGATGAGGGGCGCCTGGGTGGCTTAGTCGGTTAAGCATCCGACTTTCGCTTAGGTCATGATCTCGCGGTTCATGGGTTCGAGCCCCGCGTCGGGCTCTGTGCTGACTGCCAGCTCAGAGCCTGGAGCCTGTTTCAGTCTGTGACTCCCTCTCTCTCTGACCCTCCCCTGCTCACGCTGTCTTTCTCTCTCCTAGAAATAAATAAAAACATTAAAAAAAGAAGAAGAAAGAGAGATGAGAACTAGCAGTTACTGCATACCATGAACTAGGTCTTGGGTCATCACTCTCTATTTATTGTCTTATTTACTTCTTCTAACTGTCTTACAGTGGTAAATACAGATAAGAAAACAAATTCTAGAAAGGCAATGAGCTCAGAGCACCTATCAGCTACATGTCAGTAGATCCAGTGTCAGCCACTTACTTACCCATCTATGCCCAGTTAAGAGTTGGAGCTTTGGTTTTACTTCTTGCCTCTGTCTCTTACTAACTGATCTCAGACAGTTTAACCTCTTTAAACTTCATTTTCTGCCTGCAAGAAGTGGATAATTATAGAAACTACATCACAGGTATGCCATAAATGTTAACATCCATGAAGCTGTAACACAGTACCCAGTACTTAAACGATAACGATCAACAGCCGCTAGCTATTGTAACATGAGATGTGCACGTGCGTTGACTCTGTATTTCTCCATCACAACATCTATCATGTGCTTAACACACTCATCATCACTAGAAGAGTGTGACCTATATCATATTGGTTATCCAAAGTACAGTTATCACTTTGTGTTTCCAATGTCTGGCACAAAGATTTTAGCTCACATCAGGTATTCAATATATACAATAAATGGTTGTTGAATGGCTAAATAAATCAATTTTTAGATTTCGCTCACTGCACTGTCAGTGCAGAGCCCAATGTGGGGCTGAAACTCACAAACAATGAGATTATGACCTGAGCCAAAGTTAGATGCTTAAATGACTGACCCACCCAGGTGCCCCTAATTCATTCATTCTTCTGTTTTCTTTAAAGGTATGAAATAAAGGTACTGTACTTACAGTAGAATATTACTTATCCTTAAAAAGAAGGAAACCCTACCACCAAAGCGTACAAGGACTAACTTGGAGAACCCCATGCTAAGTGGAGGAAGCCCATCAGAGAAGGATAAATAATGTAACACTCATATGCAGTATCTCAAATACAAATTCTTAGATAATGTGTTTAAAATAGCCAAACTGCTAGAAGCAGAGATTAAAAAGGTGGTCATTCTCCAGGGGCTGTGGGGAGGAAGAAATGGGGAATTGCTTTTCAATGAGTAGAAAATTTTAGTTACGCAAGAGCACTAATTTCTAGAGATGTGCTGTGCAACACTGTGCCTGTAGTGAATAACTGTATTACACATTTAAAAATTTGTTAAGAGGATAGATCTCATGTTAAGCGTTCTTACCACAATTCAACAAAACAAAACAAAACAAAACCAAACAAAACAAAACCCCAAACAACTTGAACTGAAATTTTTGATATAGTTCCCATTAATTTCAAGGGAACTTTGCCCAAGAAAAATTTTCCAGTTTCTTCATTACTTTGGCTTGAAAAACTGACATTTACAGATGACCCTGAAAAGTGTTTTTGCTCTTAAAAAAAAAAAGGGAATCGTGATAGAAACAAGAAGTTATGACCAGCCTGGCACTTTTGACTACTTAGTGACATGGCACCGTCACCATGATGGTGTTACCACCATTAGCTCTTTCCCTATGTAGCAAACTGTACCAAGACCTTTTCAATAATGACTTTCTTTAAAATGTTTTAGTTAATTTTGAGAGAGTGAGTGGGGGAGGGGTTGAGAGAAGGGGGAAGAGGAGCTGAGGTGGGCTCTGTGCTCACAGTGTACTGCAAGCCAGTGCGGAACTCAAACTTGTGAACCATGGGATCATGACATGAGCCAAAGTTGGGCACTCAACCAACTGAGTCACCCAGGTGTCCTGGGACCTTTTAAACAACGCCTTCTTTAACCCTCCCATCAACTCTATGAATAAGAAATCTCATTTCTATTTTCACAGTAAAAAAGGATGGATGTTCAGAGAGTTTAAGTGACCTTCCCATGGTCACACAGTAGGAATGTGTCAGAGTGAGGGATGGAACACCACTCAGTCTGACTCCAGAACCACACTCTTGTTGTCTCTCTTGATGCACCCAATTCTGTGAATACTTATCCAGTACCTACCATTAAGTAAGTAGATATTCTTAAAGAGGTTAGAACAGTGTCAGGCACAAAATAAATACAGTGTGTCTGAGACATACATAAACATGTGAGTCCTGGGCTCGATTGGAATATATCAATAAACAAAGTACTTCACAATCCCTGCTTTTGTGAAAGTTACCTATAATGGAGGGCACAGATGATAAACAATGAACATACTAAACATGTAGCAGTGTATGGTAGAAGGTCTTAAGTGCTGTGGAAGAATGAAAGCCAGGCATGGGAGATCAAGCAGGAATATTCAGAGGCATGGTGGTCAGGGAAGGACTCAAGCAGAGTGTTTCTGAGTTGAAGGTTCCCGGTCTAAGAGAAGGATACTCCTGACAGGGAACAGCTAGAGCAAGTGACTATGGGTGACTAAGGAACTAGAAGGAGGCCAGTGGGCCTGGGCTAGAGTAAGCAAGGGCTAGAGTGAAAGGAAATGAAGTCAGAAGGAGGGGCAGGTGAGTGGTGGGAGACATTTTATAGGCTATTCTGGTCCAAGCGGCTCTGATTAGGATCCCACAGCCTGACCCCTACCGGCTGGTCTATTATTTGCAATTCTTGCTTGGGG
The DNA here is from genome assembly GCA_017311185.1 of Proteles cristata cristata. Lineage (NCBI taxonomy): Eukaryota > Metazoa > Chordata > Mammalia > Carnivora > Hyaenidae > Proteles > Proteles cristata. Next base: position 163,310 of record JAESUZ010004230.1, on the reverse strand, counting down.
ATGTTTAGAAGGTCTCAGTAGCCACTTCCAGTGTTTGACATCTGGGGGTGGTGGGGCAGAGAGAGTTTAGATAGAATGCTCAGACGCCCGCTGGTCAGCAGGGTCCGCTCAATCCATGAACATTAGATCCTGCAAAGGGCAAAGGTTATTTGGGTGGCTGCAAGCCTATAGTATCTGTCAGCCACACACTGATAAAGGAGCCAAGAATAGTTTGGAAAAAATGAATATGCAACAGAGGGAAGGGCTCTCTGGGAAGAGCAAAAGGCTATAAATAGGTGTGTATGTGTGCATGCATGTGTATGTGTGTGTGTACATGCATATTTAATTCAATTGAATCACTAGGTACTACCTGCCTGCTATGAACATGTCAAAATGAGCACACAAGAAAATTTTGTGACATGGAACGAAGTGTCAAGCATCTTGGAAGACTGGAAAGGGCACTGATGTTAGGGGTCAAGAGCCAAGATTGGAAATTCTTTCTGTGAAGGGCCAGAGAGTTAGATTTTGTGGACCCTAGGGCCTCTGGTGCAACTACTTAACTCAGCTTTCATAGAGGGAAAGCACTTGCAAAGGATTCACAAGTAGGGGTGGTTGTGTTTCAATAAAACTTTATTTATAAAAACTGGTAGCAGCCTGGATTTGGGCCATGGGCAGCACTTTGCTGTGCCCTGAGCTAGCGACTTGTATTACTGTGAGCTCCTCAGAAGTGCCTCCTCACTGAGTATCCCTTCTGGCTGCCAGGATCCCATTAGGTGCTTCTACTAATCCTAATGTAATTCTTAAAGCATAAATATTATAATCTCTTGGGGCACCTGGGTGGCTCAGGGAGTTGAGCATCAGTCTCCTGATTTCCAGCTCAGGTCGTGATCTCAGTTATGAGACTGAGCCCCAAGTCGGATTCTGCACTGGGCATGGAGCCTGCTTAAGATTCTCTTTCTCCCTCTCCCTCTGCCCCTTTCCTGCTTATGCTCTTTCTCTATCTCTCTCTTTCAAAAAATATTATAATCTCTATTTCGCAGATGAAGAAAGAGCAGTGCTGCTTAGAGAGGGTGAGTAAATTAACTAGGGTTGCACAGCAATTCAAGTGCAGAACTGAGAAGCACATCATGCAACACAACACCTCCTGGCATGTTCTGTTGGTCACAAGACACAGAACCTCACAAAGAAGACTTGCAGATCATAATCAGACATTTAGCCCTTTGTACAAAGCATGAAAAACCAAACAAAATGAAACTACGATTTCAATCACTGTGTATTTTTTACATTTACAATGTCCATTTTACTTCTGGGAAAGGAAAAGCCCAAAAAAAAAGGACATGTTTCTACTTTGCCTTCTTTGGCATGTGCATGAACTCCCTCCAGAGATTTCAAAGCTGCTTGGCTCTGAGGTTCTGCATTTCTCTTGGAAACAATCTGTGCCTTTATGAATGCCAGAGGGGACTCTGAGGCCGCAGAGGGATAAGGCAACTCTGTCCTTCTCCTGTGCAAGGGACTGGCAGCCTCCAGAATGAAGTGGGGGGAGGGGAAAGCAAAATTACTCCTTGAGTCGCATGAAACCTTAGAACTTGCACAGAAGTAAGGCCACCGCCACACCCTGCTCTCTCCATTCTTCTGTGTGCTCTTCTCCCCGTGCTCTGAGAACATCAGCCTTCTTTCTGCCCACAAATTGAATGCCAAGCTCAGTCCTGAATCATGGCCTTTGCACTTGTCCCCTCTGCCTAGAATGCTCTGCCCCAAGATCCTCACACGCCTGACATCTTCTGTTATTTAGGCCTTGGCTCAGTCCTTTCATCTTTAGAGGAACTTTCTAGAGCTCCCAGTCTCAATGTCCCAACCCCAGACCTTTCTCTATCACATTAGGCTCTACTGGTTTTTGTCCCTTCATTCATGTGCTTTTGATCTTCTGTTTCCTCTGACAAGATCATACACTCCGCGGAAACAAAGACCTCGCCTATTTTGTCTATCACTGCCCACAGCGCCTAGGACAGTGCCTAACACAGACAGGGCATTTGGAAAATGTTTGTTGAATGAATATATGATCAACAACAGTAGCAAAGCACATATATTGAATGCTAATTATCTGGCCAGCACTGTCCTGAGTCTGCATATGCACTTTCTCCTTAATTTCTCAGCAACTCAAATTCCTCAAGGAATGCAGATTTATCGCCATTTTATAGATGATAGGGTAGAGACCTGGAAAAATTAGTTCTGCAGGTGCACTGCTTATACAACCGGTATGTGGCAGGGCTATGATTTGCACTCAAGCCCATCTGACTGTGAAGCCACCATGTGCAAGATACGGGGAAACTGAGGGATTGAACTACCCACATTTGTTACCCTGAAGGATAATGAAGATGTTCTAACTAAAGGGCAAGAAGCCAGGCCAAGAAAGAGAACAGCACCACGCCAGCCTTACTTTCTCAGAGAGCTTACGCAAGGGTGAAGGAATTGTCATCTGGGTCCATTTCAAAGAAGTGTTCAGGAAGGAGCAGCAGACAGACGGTATGCACATTTTCCTGGAAGTCCTAGAAAGAGCACAAGGGCATGGCTCCTTCTGGGGTCCAAGGGGCACAGTGCTGTTGTCATTTGGCCTTGCCACATTATCAAGGTGAGTTACTAAAGAAACAACGTTCAGAGGAGACTGGAATTCTCAACGGGGAGCCCTAGTATCCAGCCAGCGTGGAGCGCCTAAATTCTCCGCTGGGCGTGACAGTCTCGTCACCTCTGCCTGTTTGGGGGCTGTATTAAGAAGTGACACTTAATAAAGCCTTCTCCAATTCCGCCACTTCCAGCCACTTCCATTTGGGCTTTTGGCACATTTGCTTTGAGTTTCCGGCTTTGATGTTGGGCCTTGTTCAGCCGACTCTGGGGCTGAGTGAGAGCTGCAGGGAGCGGGAGGGGAGGTTTGTGTTTGAACTGGCACAGTGATTGATTAACCCTTTCTGCAACTTCTCCGGTGAAAAATAGACAGCTCGGCAAAGCAGGCTCCAGATGGCCACAGGATGTAGGCTACATTTCCTGAGATGCTGATTTCGGGGGTTGTATACTCTGTAACAGATTGAGTTTGACATGTGGCCGTACTAACATGTGAACCCCGGGAAGACTGGCTTCCTGGAGTGCCTTTTAGGAGTTTGGGAGTGGAGGTTTCATTCTCTGAGCACATTTCAGTCTCAGGGTAGCCCTGGTCCCCGCATGGCAAACAAAACAATCCAAAGAGAAGGGACAAAAATGAATTCCAAAATAAAGCATGTTAGTAACTTACTTAGGTTTTGATCTTTTGTGTTCTGTTTTGTAAACTCCGCTGTCAACTCCAAAGCATTGAATACAATTGGGTAAAAAGAAAGAAAAAAGAAAGGAAAGGAAAGGAAGGAAAGAAGGAAGGAAGGAATCTATAATGCTAACTTTAAATGACCCTTCTAAAGAAGTTTGAAACACACACAACACTGTTGCCATGACATTCAGTGAATAAAGCAGTATTTTCAGTTCTGGAACATCATTTAATATTTTAAGGCAAAAGGTACTTGCTCTTTTTACCCCAGTTATTACACTATCCCAAGCACATTTACTCTGGGGCAAAGTCAAAGGAAGCCAGCTCTTTTCTCTTGCTTGAGTGCCAAGGAAGCAAGTGTTTACACACACGTTTTTAATTAGACTTCTTTTATTTATTTATTTATTTATTTATTTATTTATTTAGCCATGTACCCAATATGTTGCTAGTTCTTTTGAGGAAGAGAAAAGTACCTACCATGTGAAATGTGACAACATTCTCTCTGCTGCTTTGCCACGGGCCCAGCCTTCACAGTTACTAGTCCCGGGAGATGGGAGATTGGCTTATCTGCCATCATGACACCATTTTGGAATGCTGGGACCAATTTCAGCAACCAGGCCAAGCTCCTTGTATAACCTTTGAAATCAAACCAAAAAAAAAAGGAACAAGTATGCCTTGCTCCATTTCTCAAGTGTGTTTGAGGTGGGAAACTGGATGTAAATCTACAGAATGGTTCAATATGGATTTGGGCATATGTTAAAAGCAAGCCAGTAAGACAAGGCATCAGTTATTAGTAGTAACTCAAGCTGTGCCATTTGATCAGAGCGCATTCAGCCTCAGCTATCAGATATGTGGTTTTTAGCCAGGTCATCGTTTCCTCTGGTTAGTGTCAGAGAGAAATTGTTCTGTCTAGTAGGCCTGGGCAAATGCCATTTGAATGGTGCTCGGCAGCCTTGGACCCAGGCTGCCATTCTTCCATGTCTCATCCATGACAGACATCACTAATCGATTATGGCACACTTTCCCACTGAGTCCACAGGCCTCTGAATCTTGACAAAGCGAGGCGCCACATAGTCAGTCTCCATCAGCGTCGGAATTGTCATCACATGAAAATCCGCTGGGCCTACCTCCAGGTGACACCAAAGTGTCCTGCATTTCTGACAGCTTTCTGCCATCAACAAAAATTCCTCCTACTTGTCCCCGTATGTAACTCTGTCCCCTTGAGTGTGGGCCAGACCTAACAATTCACTCTGGTGAGCAGAACGGGCAAAAGTGATGATGGAATGCTACATCTAAGACAGGGCTACAAAAGACTGTGACTTTCATCTTGCTGGCACTCGTTCTTGCCGTCTCGCTCTGAGGAAACCAGTTGTCATATTGTGAATAGCTCCAGAGACAGGCCCAAATGGCAAGGAACCAAAGGAGGCCTCCAGTCAATAGCTCATGGGGAACTAAGATCCTCAGTCCAAAAGACAGTAAGTACTGAATTCTGTAAAAAGCCACGTGAATAATCTTGGAAGGAGACATTCCCCAGCTGTGCTTTGACACGTCTACAGCTTTGGCTGATACTTTTACTGTAGCCAGAGGACCTAGATTTTTCACTCACAGCAAATATAAGATAATAAATGCAGTTGCCTTGAGGCTGCTCAGTACTGGTTTGCTTTGTTACGCAGCAATAAATAGCTAATGCAGCAAGATTTTGGCATACTCCATGAAAGGAAGGAGATGGGGATAGAGGGGACTTGTTTGAATATGGAATATGGGATTCTGAAAGAAAATTCAAAATTTTCTGGGATGGAAAATACTTAAAATCACATCACAGCTCTGTGTTGAGCTATGGCTTTGGGAGGATTCTGTCACTCTTATCAAGCATTTACTGCATGTTTATTTTAAGTATCACCCCCCATGAGATCTTGGAGATACAAAGAAGCAAGCCCGATGTAGTGGTCATCGACTGTTTTCATCTGCTCAGGAACCATTTTTGTGCTTTTTGTTTCAGCAGGCTGACTTTTCCTGAAAAACCATGTTGATCTCTCCTAGGCCATTTGCCGTGGGTAGAACTGACCCCATCTAAGATTACATCTGACGGTGGAGTGGCTAACTTGGTAGAATTTAACTTTAGGGATGTTGGTGGCCAGCCTTACTCCTACTCGGGCAAACATCTGTCTGAATCATACCAAAGAGGAAAGCAAAGCTGAAAGAAGGAAAGAAGTGCATCCCTGACAAACTCCAACTTCACTCAAACTGCAACTTTCAATTCTACATAACCAATGAATCCCATGTCTTTTCTTTCTTAACCTTTTACCCGTTTGACTTGGATTTCTATAGCCTGTAGCTGAAATAATTCATAATAATGCAATATGAATGTTGTAAAAACGTAGATGTTTTAATGAGCTAGTCCTGAAAGGAGGCTTTGAGATGGGCCTGGGTCAGCAGGAGGATGGGGTCCTAAGCAGGCTTCTAGGTTACTAAGTCCTCTGAAGACAATACAGATATTTAGAAAAAGGCAGGACTCCTAATATGAACTCTATCCATGACTCATAGTCCACCAAGACTCCGAAGGAAGACAAGTCAGGATATTAATAATGTTCATTCACTCAGCAAATACATATTAAGTATAGAAAATGTGTCAGGGACTATTGGGGGACTGTGGACACAATGACAAAACAAAGTGCCTGTGCCTGTGGAGTGGGTGAGAGCTGAGTCAGTTCGGGAAGGTAGATGAGAAATAACTATCAGTGTATGATGAGGCTGATGGTGACAAGTACCAGAAGAGACCAAGCAAATAAAGCCTAGATAACGATGATAGGGGCTAAGGAGTGTGGGTGTCATTGTAGATACAGGAATCAGAAAGGGGCTTATTGTAGCACGTACATGCAACCAGACATGTGAAGGAAAGGGGGGATGATCTGTGCAGATAGCTGGGGGAAAGTTTTTCAGCTGGAATAGGATATGTGGTATGTTTGGGGACAGCTCCAGGGCCAGTGTGCCAGGGAGAAGTGGGAAAGGAGGAGGGGGAAATAAGACGAGGTCAGGATAGGTCAGATCACTTGGGCCTGCAAGACACTGTAACGATATGAGCTTTTACACTGAGAGCAATAAGCAACCAGAGGAGCACCATGCTCTGACTTCCTAGGCTCCCTCTGGCTGCCCTACTGAGAAAGGACTGTCAGGGAACAGGGGTGGAAACAGAAAACCAATATAGAACCACTGTCAACTGTCTTCGCAAGAACTGATGGTGGCTAATAAGTGGGTTTGGATTCCAGATAAACGGTAAAGGTAGAACCTATAAGATTTGCTGACACATTGAATACAGGACATAAGAAAAACTATGTTAGGAAAAAGAAACGGAAGAGTAGAGATGCTTTAGTAGGACAGAGAAGACTGGGAGAGTTTGGCTTAGACTTGCTCAGTGTATCCTGCCTCTTAGGTGCTCAAGTGGTGGGTGGGTGTGGAAGACCAGAGTACAAGGGAAGGTCTGAGGTGGAGATATGTATTTGGGAGACATAGTGGACAGGGTATTTAAAAATAAAATTGGTTGGAATCACCTAGGGAGTAAAAATATAGACAGAAGATTGAAGAGTTTCAATGGGCTCCTAAGATATTCCATCATTTAGAGGTTGGGAAGAGGAAGTTGCTGGGAAAGAAAAGCGAGAAAGAAAGTTCAAGCCACAGGGTTGTGGAACCCACTACAAAACAAAAGCACTAATCTCTGTGCTTCTTTTTTACCTAGCATTACATCCCTTTCACTTCATACAGTACTTTCTCATTAAATAATAGGAAAGTCAGCCTAAATCACTAAGGCGGTTTTCTTAGTCAGAGATCAATTTTAATCAAGGCAAAGGGCACTGGCCTTAGAGAAGATGTAGAGTTTCTATTGCAATGAATTGTGAATGCAGGTTGAATGGCAGGTGCTGGGGAAACTGAGGCAAGTTTCAAGGAATCATATGAGGAGTCAAAGCCAAAAAGGCAGGCAAATCTGAAATCAGGAGGCATCCAGAACTTGGTCAGGAATTGATGGACAAGAAGTATATTAGATGAGGGTCTTGCATTTCCAAATCCCTGAAATAGAAGGTGGGAAGCCCAAATCCAGGTACCCAATAAATATTCAGAACATGAACAGGGCTGTCAGTTGAACAGATGTGATGACCAAGTAACATCAATTAGTGCATTAAATTACCCTTGGTATTCATGGGGTTTTAACTTCCTTTATTCAGACAATTTTCTTATCTTTCATTTGGAGAGAGGAACTAATTACTAGAGAAGACCAAGTGTGGAGGTACTCAGAAGTCCTTGAATAGAGGAAAAACTGACTGGAGAGAAAAGTATCCATCAACACTGACATCTGGTCAACCAAGCAGGATATTGCTGTCATCATTCTTAGCTCTCTGCTACAGATCCCTGAAAAGCACCTTTAAGGCAGCATCTGTGTCTTAATCTTTTCTGTACCTTCCTCAGTGTTTAGTAGTATGTTGATGTACAAAGACCATGGGCTTTGAGCCAGCTGATTTAAATTTTTTTTATTGGCTTGGACACCTTTTATTTTGAATTTTGGGGCCTCCTATTCCTCCATGGAACGGGCGAATTTTAAAGCTTGGTTTTATTACTCATTCATCTAGAATTCCAATGTCCTTACCTATGAGCAAGGGTAAAGCCCAATGTATATAAGAACACCATCAACAATAACAACTAACATGGCAGACTGCTTTGGATGTGTCAGGTGTTGGGCTAATGCCTCATTTTACACTAATTATCTCTTTTACAGATGGAGAAATTGAGACCAAAGGAGTTATGTGATGTACCAAAGTTCCCACAGCTAGTGAATAAGAAAGCTTCAGCTCAAACCTAGAGCTTTTTGATGGCATCCTGACAGTGTCCTGGGGTGTTGATAAGGGCTAGATGAAGTGGGACTAAATGAATATGGGTCTGAATGATGATCTACTTGGCCATGAGGACTATAGTAGGTATTGAGCGAAACTGAGGACAATGTTGATGGGAACACATCTCATGAATGTGTACCAAGTTCTTTCACCCACCTTGGTGTAGATTATCTGCCTATCAAAAGAAATGTCCTGATGGTTTAGATGGGTCGGGAAATTAGGATATGGTGTTCTTGCTGACCTCAGGGTCTGTGATCAACAGCCTCAGTTCCCTAGAGAAGGAAGGTGAGAAACACCCACTTAGTGAGCATATGTTAAGCTAAGTGGCCACTGAGCAAGGTACTTCCCATGTGTGATTTTTGGTATCTTACTAGAATAATCCCATCGGGTAGGTATTTAGTTCCCCTGTGTTACAGATAAAGAAACTTAGACTCAAGTGAGTGGCCAACCTTGTCTACTATGAGAAGAGATGATGCCTGTATGTTCCAGACTGTGCTTGATTCCAAACTCATGCTCTTTCTCATATTCCTGGGGAAAAGGTATTTTTCTTCCTGTCTCTAAAGCCAGTACAAAACCAGATGTGTGTTTTCTTGCCACTTTAATCTCTTCTGAATAGTTTTCCTTTTCCTCCTCAATCCTCTCAAACAGTTCTGGGGAACATACGAGTAGTGCAGGCCAGTATTTCTTTCCTACCCTCCTGTTTCCTCTCCTCTCTGAGTCTCTTGAGCACGTTTGAAACTTGTCCTCATTCCCTTCCCCCAAAGTGAAAGTTGCTGTCTTTTGGTTAACTCAGAAATGCAGGGATAAATTCTTGGGAAAGTCATGTGCTTTTTATTATTATGTTGTTTATTCATGTACTTGAAACACATTTATATTGTTAGGCTATTCATGGAATAAAGCATTCAGATGAAAAAACCAGTGAGTGTGGAAGTCATCTTGAGGAAACAAAGAGAAATCTCCTAAAGAGGAGCACATTTAACTCTTGTCTCATTTCCTAGTTCAGTAACCCTTCTGACCGCTGCTTTGGGTTGAAAGGATTCCCATTTTTTCCCTGTGAAAGTCATCATGGAGGAGACTGTGACTTTGCTGTCAGCATCATGAAGGAAACTAGGTGCTCAGAACTTACTGGAATCACATGCAAAGCAAAGAAAGTCAGTGTCAATAGCACCTCCAACTTTCCATTTCTAAGTTCTCATTGGGAGTGTATGTTTTTATGGAGGGTGAGAGTGGGAAACTAACACCCACTAAGTACTGTGATCAAGCACTCTACAGCCTCGTTTCTCAAAGTGTGGTTCTGGGACTGGCTACATTGGTGTAATCGGGAGCTGGTTAGGAATGTGTAATCCGTGTAATCCGTGATCCTACTCAGTCACAGGCCACATTGTCACAAGATTCTGGGGCAACATTCCACGCACATTAAAGTTAGAGGAACACTGCACTTATTTATACATTTCTCACATTTAGGGAAGAGGTATTCATGTCAGTATTGCTTCAATGAGCAAACAAAAGCTCAGGGTGGGTAAGTAACTTGGCCAAATCCTCAGCCAGTTTGTGTCAGGGCCATATTTGAACCTGTTTTGTCTGGCTTAAAAGCTGGTCTCTTTTCTACTCTATTGACCTTCTATTTACCTTCAGTTTTTCCTAAAGCTTAGGTTGCACTGTGCTGGTTTCATTTCAATGAGAGGAAACACGAGATGTGAATTTCCACAAGGGGAGACTCAGTGAAGCTAGAATGGAGGCCCCAGTACTGGTGGATCAGGGGAACCAACTAGCAAGTCAAACGAAGATAGGCTTTCACAGATGAGGATGAGAAGGGCATGACCTTGATGATCTGGACTGTTCTCTGTGTATTCCGTTTTAATTTTTAATTCTATTGTTAACTGTAAGTGTATTGATTAAAGGCCATTGCCACTAGCTCCAAGTGTTGAGTAGTAGGGAGTGGTGGGGACTGTGGAAAATTGAAGACGGTATGCATGATTAAAGAGAGTGGTCCCGGCACACAGTAGTGTCCCCTGGAAATCTATCTGTACCTTATGTAACCTCAGAGCCTTGTCTGGCCTTTCCTTCCTCCCCAGTCTTTGAATAAGTGCTAGAAAAGTCAGAATTCTTTTCCCCCTTCAAAGTTTTCTAAATTAAAGCTTATGAAGAGTGAACTTGAGGGCTTAATTCAACCCACAGATGGGCATTATTGGGCCTACATGATGTTGGCCCAGATAATGTTTTAAAATTCTTCTAAAAACTCAAGTACCTGCCAACACATTTATAAACGTTTCATATACAGAAAAGTACATATATAAGTGCCTACCTAGATGAATTTTCATAAAGAACACGTGTACGTAATTAGCAGGAAGAAATAGAAATTATCAGCACCCCAAATCTCTACTTGTACTTTTTACATAAGGATAACCAATATCCCGATTTACAATCACATTGATTAGTTTACTTGACAATATTCAAAAATTAGAAATCTCTGGCTTCTCCTGAAAAACTGAATCATCTAGCAACATTGGGCTCATGTTCCTACAGGGCAACAATCAGGTCAAGATGAAAAGGGACTGTTCTCTTTATTTTTGTTTATTTATTCTAATATTTGAGAGAGAGAAAGGGGGGGGAAGGGGCAGGGAGACAGAGAAAGAGAGAGTGAGAGAGAGAGAGAGAGAGTCTTCATGCTAAAAGCACAGAGCCTGATGTGGGGCTTGAAACCATGAACTGTGAGATTATGACCTAAGCCAAGATCTGCAGTTGGACACTGAGCAGCTGAGGCATCTGGGACCACTCTCTTTAATCATGCATACTGTCTTCAGTTTTCCACAGTCCCCACCACTCCCTACTACTCAACACTTGGAGCTAGTGGCAATGGCCTTTAATCAATACACTTACAGTTAACAGTAGAATTAAAAATTAAAACAGAATTATATAAAATCATTTCTCATGCTTCCCTCATTTACATTATACACCAGACTCCTATAGACATTTGAATTTCAGATCCCCAATCTAAACCTGAAGGTTCCCCATGTAATTGTCAACCTCAGAAAATATCCCAAATATTTTTTTATTATTTATATATTTATTTTGAGAGAGAGTGAGTGTGCATGATTGAGGGAAGGGCAGAGAGAGAAGGGGAGAGAGAGAATCCAAGGCAGTCTCTGTGCTGTCAGCACAGAGCCTGATACAGGGCTTGAACTCACAAATTGTGAGATCATGTCTTGAGCTGTTATTAAGAATTGGATGCCTAACTGAGCCACCCAGGCGCCCTCACCTACTTCTTAAGGATGTTATGACAATCCTTTCTTACTCTCATAATTTGACTATGGGGGTGTTAAGTAAATGGTTAAATATCCTTGTTAAATTTAGTGCAAAGGGAAGGAGATTCACTTTCTTTAACAGATTTTTTTTCTTTTCCTCTGTTTGGCATAGGTAGGTGTTTTTGTAGGGGTTGTGGGCATAGTACATGAAACATAGCCCGGGCAGATCTTCAGGAATGACTACATTCACACCTAAGTTCTAAGGCCAGCTCTTCTGCTCTGCTCAACTAGTCCTTTCCTCCTGCATAACTTCCCTTAAGTTGGAGAAAAATTTTTCTCACAGAATAGATATTGCTCTGGAACAGAGAAAGAGAAAGAAAAGTAAACGAAGAACTGGATAGGGGGCTTCCATGCAAGGAAAGAATAAAAACAACAAGGGCAATTGTATCAATTCCAAATTCAAAGGGTGGGCTGTGAGGACAGCAAATCCAACGCCAGGGTGAACATGTAACTCTTTTACCAAAGCCTTAACTCCATCTACTGTTCAGAGTCCCAGCATAACCAAAGAAAACCACTCTAATTCCAATGAAAGAGAGCGCTATATTCTCTGCCACCTAACACAGGCAAGAAATGGTCCCCTGAGGTGATAACAGGTTGAAAATAAGTTTTAAAAAATTTTTGATGAGTGATTCTAGGCCAATAAAGAGAGGTTATAGACCAATGTTTTCAGCCTTGAAGTTGCTGTCAGTGAGAGAGACTTTCCCTCCTTGAAAATTTCCAGGTTATTAAGCTTACATTTGGAGCTGGATATCTTCCTCAAATGATAGTGGGAAAACTGGATATCCGAATGCAAACTAAGAAAAATTGGACCCTTATCTTAAACCATAGACAAAAATCAACTCAAAAAGGTTTAGAGATTTAGACATAAGACTTGAAACTGTAAAACTACTAGAAGAAAACATACGGGAAAATCTTCATGAAATTTATCTTGGCAGTGGATTTTTGGCCGTGACACCAAAAACACAGGACATGAAAGAAAAAATAGACAAGTGGGAGTCAGTCAAACAAAAGATCTTGATGGAAACAATTAACAAAGTGAAAAAGCAACCTGTAGAATGGAGAAAATATGTGCAAACCATGGATCTGATAAGGAGTTAATATCCAAAATATATAAGGAACTGAACTCACTCATGAGGAAAAAAAGAAGCTGATTAAAAAATGAGCATAAAAACTGAATAGACATTTCTTCAAAGCAGACATACAGATGGCCAACAAGCAAAAGGAAAGGTGCTCAACATCACCAATCATTAAGTGAAATGCAAAGCCACAGTGAGACGATACCTCACACCTTCTGGGAAGGCTATCATTCTAAATACATGTATTAGAAATATGTGTACATACACACACACACACACACACACACACACACAAAACAGGTGAGGATATGGAGAAGTTGGAACTTTTGGACACTGTTAGTAGGAACGTAAAAATGGTTTAGCCAGTATGGAAAACATATAGAGTTTCCTCAAAAAATTAAAGATGGAACTACCATATGATTCAATGATCCCACTTCTGGATATTTACCCCAAGGAACTGAAATTGTCATCTTGAAGAGATATTTGCATTACAGAGTTCACTGTATCATTATCCATTAGTCAAGATTCAGAAACAGCCTAAATGTCAATTGGTGGATAATGAATAAAGAAAACGTATCACACAACGTATCTCTCTCTCTCTCTCTCTCTTTCTCTCTCTCTCTCACACACACACACACATTATACAGCCTTACAAAGGATATCCTTTCATATGCAACAGCATGGATGAACTTTGAGGACACTGTGCTAAATGAAATAAGCCAATCTCAGGACAAATATTGCATGATACCATTTATCTGAGGAATACAAAGTAGTCAAATACAGAGAGTAGAATGGTTCTTCTCAAGGGCGAGGGGAAGGGGAAATGGAGAACTGCTCTTCAACTATTTTAAACTTTTAGTTGTGCAAAATGATTAAATTGTAGACACCCGCATTGTGCTAGCTGACAACACTATATTGTACACTTTAGAATCTGTGAAGAAGGTAGATCTCATGTTAAGTGTTCTTTGCACAATAAAAAAAAAATGGGGGCTGATACACCATTTGTTCTTAAGAAAACTGAAAATAAATTCCTTGACGAGAGCAAACATACCTTCAGGCTCTGTAATATGCTAATCAGTCTGAGCATGACACTGTAAGGACAGAAACCATAGCTCGCATAATTTCAAAATGGACACTATGAGGTCAACAGTATGAGATTTTAGATGTTATGAGTAAGGAAATTGAGGCAAAGAGAAGTAAGGCATCCAAGTTACCAAACTAGTGCTCTATAGCATATTCGCTAATGCCAACGCCCTCTGCTTTGAAAAACCACGCTGATTGCCTCATCGCCATTAAAACAAGGTTTTAGAGTTGATCTCTCATGCCAGCTGCCCTCCCCCAATGCTTTAACTGGGATGATAAAGAGACAGAGATTGTCAAGTGGGTGAGCATTTATCCTGGCTTGGGTTCTTCTATGTCAAAAGCCATCACATGAAAAGTATGAGGTGTTGTCACAGGAATAATTGGCCACCCAGGAGGGAGAAGAATAGCTGTTGTCTTGCTTCTAGGAGTGCAGGATAGGCTCTTCTGGATTCTCTTGGAAACTCTTTAGCAGGAAGTGTCTTTGGCACATTTTCTATTCCAGAAAGATTGCTGCTAAAATTATCTGCGTTAGGAATGTGACAGAGTTCTGGCCCCCGAGAATCTGGTATGGAAATAAACAGCAAAGTTGATTATCTCTATTCAAACTTAAATAAAACCGTATGAAGGGCTCAGTCAATCCCTCCCCCACTGGCCCCACCTCATCTCTGTGTTTTTTGGAACATCTTTTACAACAGGGCTTTTTCTTTTCCTTTCCGGTCTCCTCCTCCCCCAAATCTTGGCCCTTTACTCCCAGCTGTGTTCTGCAAATCAGCATATACCTCCAAGTCTTTCCCAAGTGGCTGGAGGTTAGAGAAACCCCAAACATACTTCCACCAAACCTCCTCCTTCTGAAATTTTAAGTGTATATAAATTCAGAAATGTAATCAGCATGATTAGGACTCATCTGTGCTTTGCTCATTCAAGTTCTATGTTGCAAGAGCCATTTGATGTCAAGAAGAATTTTTTAGTCTTCTCCCCCCTCTTCCACTCCAAGTCTTTTATCTTAAAACCAGGAAGTCACATTTTGCCAGCCGACTATGAACTGTAACCACAAAAAGTTGGAGATCGGTTCAAAGCTCAGGACTCATGAGAAGCCTGAATATGTTTTAACCTTGGCGGAAGGCATTCCTCAGTCATCTGGGCCATTTGGGCTCAAGGAGCCTCCATGACAACTGATGTGGGCAGCAGTGTTCCTGGTGGCATGGTTGGTGGGTTGTTCTCACAGGCTGAGGAATATGTGAGCCAAGCAGCCTTGTCCTGGGAGGGGCTGTGCAGGACTGGAAGAAGAGTTAGTTTCATTTTCCACTGGGATGCCGATGTGGAAAGAATCAGTCAGGAACCTCTCCTTCTTTCTTGGCTGTCTCTTCCTGAGCTCAGATGTAAAGGTTGTTGTTCATCCTCTCACACTGGGGAAAGGAAACCTAAGCCATGTGAAGTGGTCACTAAAAGCACTCACAATTTAGTGGCAAATTTTCCCTCCTTAGTGCTATCTCCTTTTATCTTACCTTCCTCGACCTCAGTCTTTATCCTTCTACAATGCAGAGTACCTTGAATTCCCTGGGCACACTTGTGGCTTTTTTGTTTTCTTTTGAGTTTTTGTACATGATGAGTCTCTTTAGGGACTTTCTCTCCTCTGCTCTAGTTTTCCTGAAAACACCTTGATACCCCTCATACTACTCCTGGAATATCATCTCTTGTGTAAAGGGTTACATTAAAAGAATATCTATCTCTATCCCTCTATCTTTCCATTTTCTTTGACACCACTACAAAGACCTCATCACTCCCATGTTTCACCTCCCTGTTTTGTATATTGATACTGATGGTACTTTTAAAAATGATTATCAACTGTTATGAGTCTACATAGCCTTCCAGACCACTGTGGTCCAAGAGAACTCTCTGCAGAGATGGACATGTTCTACACCTGCATTATACAGTATAGTAACTACTAGTCTCATATGGCTATCAAGCACTTGAAATGTGGCCGATGCCCTTGAGGAAGTGAATTTTTAATTTACTTAATTTTAATTAATTTAAATGTGAATAGTTACATGGGGTTAGTGGATACTGTATTGGACAGCACACTGTAGACTGTGACCTTCTTAAGGATAAAACTAATGTATTACTCATTCTTTGTTCTAAGGGCTCAGTAAACATTTACTGAATTCAGTTATCGTAGATATGTATGACAATAGTCCCAGGCAGATATTACTAACTCTGGTAATTTCATTTTTATACACAAAAACAAGAAAAAACAAAACAGCAGCAAAATGTGGTTCAGTGAAGTTAAGTGATCCAGCCAGGATCGGAACCACAATCTATTTAAAATGCCCTCCCCCCTCTTGCCATTTTTCCTGCTTCTATTGGCAGGGCTTTGGTACTTGGTGAGTAAAGTTGTATGTAAGTAGTTGCATATACAGTATAGGAGGAGGCAACATTTTATAGAACAGTTAATTATCTCCATACAATTAGACATGCAAAGACTTGCCTGAAAATCTTGGGAAGGAAAATGAACGGAAGGAAAGAAAAAAGAAAAAAAAAAGCAAGTTAGCACACTGCTTACACATCTTTAGTTCCGTGCACATATTTAAAGGATATATTGGCTAAATAGATCTTTTAAAGGAGGAATGTATCATAAAAGAAAGGTTACAACAGCCTACAAATTAGGCAGCTGGTTTGCAATTTGTGATTGTTAACTTTCAATCGTTGATAACCTGAGTTTGACAGATGAAGATCAAAATGGTGGAGGTAATGCTGCCATCTACTGGTGATCATGCACAGTTAGCTGGTATTTCAAGAGGTGAATAAATATTCCAGAGGTGGCGAGTAATCACAGTTACCTATTCTTTTATTTATGACTGAACTTTATACATTAAAAACAGATTCAACATTATTCTAAATTTGAGGAAAAATTACCATCCTTCAAATTTTTCTTTTCTTTTCTTTTCTTTTTGCAAGTAAATATAGCCACCTGGAGTTTTCAGGTCTTCCTCCCCTCCTCATTTAGCCAAATTGCCAGTTGAAACAATCTAATAACAGTTTCAGTTGGCTTTTCTCTGATTCATGTTCTAGCTTCCAACAAATGACTGTATCAGGCTGCATTCTGATAGGACTACACATAATCACGGACCCAACCCAAGTCTTAAAGAATTTCTTTTTCTCTGCCATCACATTTTTTCTAGATCAGTGATGAAGGCTGTACCTGAAGTTATGCTGTTAGGATAAACTTTGGGATTTGGCGAAAGCACTGAGTCACATACTCGCAACAGAAAAAATCTTAAAGCTCCAACTGGGATAGACAAACCAATATTCTTTGCAGGAACCAGAACTCATGCTGTCATTTTGATTAGCCGCAAAAGCCCAAAAGGCAATATGGGACATGGGACTTTGATATTCTTTGAGTTGGATTCTTTGCAGAGGGATCTAGACTCTATATGATGATTTTATAGGAAGAGTCTCCACATCCCTATGTTTTAGCATTTGGAAGTCAGGGAAGCAATATGAGTCTGGAGAAATAGATGAAGAAGGGAAAAGAAGCATTTATACTGTTAGATTGTACGCACATATATGAGTTTCAATGGATTTGTGGTGACTGATGGTAAGAAGAACATCATCTGATCTCTCCCGTCTAGGATATTAGCTGCCTCACTGGGTCATTGCTCAACTTTTGAGCACCTAGTTAATCTTTATTTTAAGAAGCATCATGGATATACTCTATGAGTGATGAATGACAATGACACATATTCATGAATTCATTGATTTAGCTATCCATTTAACAAATATTGAACATATACTAATTGATGTATTAATAGGGACACAAAACAGACTGAGAAATGGTCCCTATCTTCAAAAGATCCATTGCTTATCTTATATATATTGCATATATTGTGTGCTAGGCACTATGTTAAATATTTTATAACTATTAGTTATTCATTTGTTTAACAATGTTTACTCAGGGCCTACTCTGTGTTAGGCATTGTGCTGAGTGCAAAGATGAAATGATACACAAGTTGGATATGGCTCCTGACCTCACAGATATTTCTGCCTTTTGGGGAAGGCAGAAAATTAAACAAAGAAACAAGGCGTGTTTACCTTTTGCAATTCATTTTGGCCGCTCAGCCTTTGATTTGCTTTCTACATGAAGAAATGTCTTATCAGTGTGGGTGGACTTCCTCTAACTACAAAAGCTAAAACTGCTGGGTATTTTTTCCCAGCACCACTTGTAGCTATGTTACAGGTGTATGACACAAGTTTTGCCAATCAGATAACCCCTCACTAGAATCTGAATAGGTTCTGCCTCAAGGAAGAGACAGGGGGTACTTTATTTCTCTGATGGTGGTTGTGATGGTGTTAGCATTGTCCACATCAAATCTCTCAAGAACGTAATTTTAACTAATTTTATTCATGTGTTTGTTTGTTTCCACTTCCTTTATGCCAAATTCAATGGCCTCCCAGTGATGCCAGAGCCTCTTATTAGTTTTGTAACAATTCTTCTTGTTGGTCAGTGTGAATCACTACCTGTTGTGCGGAACCAGGTACTCTGACAATACCCACCGTGGCATGAGAAGGACAGGCATCATCGACGATATCATCAGTGCACAGAGATCACCACCCTATTAAACCAATGGACAATAACACTTGCATCTTAAAGACAAGTAGGAATTATCCGGGGTAAAGGTATCAGAAGAAGGAGCCAGAAAACGGATAACACACTGGGAAAACAGTAGACTTCAAAGCCCAAGGCACTCCTCTATGGTAGGAATTCTTTGGCCTATTTTTTTTTTAATGTTTTTATTTATTTCTAGGAGAGAGAGAGAGAGACAGCGTGAGCAGGGGAGGGTCAGAGAGAGAGGGAGTCACAGACTGAAACAGGCTCCAGGCTCTGAGCTGGCAGTCAGCACAGAGCCCGACGCGTGGCTCGAACCCATGAACCGCGAGATCATGACCTAAGCGAAAGTCGGACGCTTAACCGACTAAGCCACCCAGGCGCCCCTGGCCTATTTTTATATTTGAGGAAACTGAGGCTAACAAGCAGTAAATCCAGGGCTGACTGTAGAGTTCAACCACTTTGGCTCTCTTCTCATTGATGCCTGGAAATAGATTTATACCAGTGGTCTCCAGTATTAATGTTTAAAAAACTTTTTATTTTCAAGTGTTTGTATAAAGAAAAGTGGCCAACCCAGAAAGGTACAGCTTAGTATGTAATCACATTCATTTAACTACCACTGATCAAGGATTTAGAACACTGACCCACTCAGAAGATTCCCCTGTGGCCCTTTCCAATCAATATCCTTCTTTCCTCTCTGGAGGTAACCACCATACTGACTTCTAACACCTTGGTCACCATACCTGGTTTTCAACTTTGTGTAAATGAAAGAATATCATACATATTATTTAGTCTGTCTTCCTTAACTCAACAGCAGGATCCTGAGTTTCAGTATGTCTTTTGTAGCTCGTTCATTTACATTGCTGTATAGCGTCAATTGCATAGATTTATCATTTATAGTTGATGGGCATTTGATGATTTTCCATTACTTTATGGCCATTACAAATCATGGTGCTAAAGATATTCTCATTCATATTTCTTCTTGTGTAAATAAATTTGTTGAAAATATACCTAAGAGTAAAACCGTAGTCATAGAGTGTGTTGAACTTCAGTGGATAATACCAAACAGTTTTCCGGAATTAAGGCAATGTAAGTTTCCATTTGCAGTCTATGAAAGTTCCAGTTCCTCCATGCTCTGCAGTGTGTGGTACGGTAACCTTTTAAACTTTAGTCATTCTGGTGGGTGTAGTGCTATCCCACTGTGATTTTAATTTGCATTTCTCTGAAGACTTATGTTGAGTTAACTTTTCTTATGTTTATTGGCCAGAACCCCAGTGCTATTTATCAGATGGCCACTTCCTGGCATGTATTTTAGGGTAAAGTGCCTTAAGGATGAATCCATATGATTTCCAAAGATAGTGTGGTCTTTTTTTCCTATTCCCCAAGGTTATGGTTTTCATTATTTCTCTTAAGATAGACACCTTCTAGATTTGTGGGGCTCTGTTCTTTCACAGGAAGTGATTCTTTTGGGACTAACTTTCTATATGGACAGTTGGTTCAATAAATGCAGAAAATCAAGGACAGACTGAGGAAAAAGCCGCTGAGGCCCTTGACTGGGTCACTAATGGTCTCTTGGATGTTGTTTGGCAAACACTGGCCTCGACAATACTTGTATTTTCCCACACATTCACTGGGTAAAAGTCTCAATGGAGATGTTACTGTGAATTTACGATGCTCTTTGAGGGGTTTGGGTTAGTTCTGTAATAAAAATTCTGGCATATGGAGACATACGTCTGGTTCCCACACATTTAAGGCTAGAGAGAGCATAGCTACATTTTCTTAAGGTCAGCTTACTGATGTCTCCAAAGATAAAAGGCACCTTCTGATTGAAGGTTTGGTCTGAAAATATTTTTGGCAAAGGATTTCGAAGTTCCGTTCTCCTGGGATGATCAAATTGAGTTCTGTTTTGTCTGTTGTTTTGACAAACTCACTTTGGCAGGGAAAAGGGTTTACTGCAGGGCCCTCTGCTTTGATTTCAGAATTTTATAATTAGAGGCAAGGAGAAGACAATTGTAATCAATGAAAACAATTCACTCAGAAGACAGAGTTGGGTAGAAACATATAACAGAAACCAATAACACTAATTACAGCTTTGCTCTTGGGGTTTGCCAAAAGTTCCTTACACTGAGAGGTTTTTAGTCTACTATTTTTAGCTTTAAACCATAATGTATTGATACAATTCTAGTCCCCTGCACCAATGTCATGATGTCCCCAATCTCTCAAAGATATAGACATTAACTATCCACAAGAACAGAGCCCTTTTCTATTAGTCAGGATTTTGTTGGTAAGCAACAAGCCCTAACTATAGTTATCCTAACAATGGGGGAATTTATCTAAGGAATATCAAAGGCTTGCAGACTTAGCAGGAAGCTGCAGACCAGACTTGGAACATGGACCAGAGTCTAGAAAGCTGCAGAGAATTGAGTATCAATGATCACAGCAATGGTCACACGACAGGAAGGTCAGCTTGTCATGATGCTGGGCCCACTGAAGTCTCTTTCCTGGAAAGTACATCTCAAGTAGAGGCACATGAAGGATGGGTGTTGGAGTTGATTCATCTCATTGTGGCAATTGTGTGAATAGATTCTCTTTGATTTCTACTCTCCAAAAGCTGGAACTGTCCTGATTCCTATCTTTCCCTGTGCATCACTGTTCATCTCTTCATGGACATGGGTAATTACCCAATATTCTTCCAGTCACTGATTTCAATGGCTCTTGGCCC
Source organism: Proteles cristata cristata (assembly GCA_017311185.1). NCBI lineage: Eukaryota > Metazoa > Chordata > Mammalia > Carnivora > Hyaenidae > Proteles > Proteles cristata. Next base: position 142,373 of record JAESUZ010004230.1, on the reverse strand, counting down.
AAGTTTTCTCTTATTTGAAACCAAAATCTCTAACAGAGGCACTAATGATGGTAGATGTGGCCTAGGCCTGTGTTTTGCTCTGAGAAGGAAGAAAGAGAAGAGGCCTCCTCACTTTTAGTGAAACAAGAAGGTTCATGCAGTCTAAGGGCAGGTCCTGCAAATAGTCTCCTTCATATCTTCATATTCACTCCTTGTATTCACACATGAAGGCCTTGCAGAGCAGGGTGATTTGGGCACAGTGTGCCCTCTAAAGATAGTTGTGGAGTTAAGGCAATCAATTGTTGGTTTTGCAACTGGGGTCTCAGCAGTCCTAGGGATTCCCAGGAAGTGTTTAAATGGCTAGTGGGAGAGTAAAGAAGATAGATGTTTCCTCTGCCACCATTTTTACTCAGAGTCCTTCTGCTATTGTCATTTTATATACTGGGATTCCATCTAAGATTTGTTCTTTAATAAATCCTTTGCATTTCAAAAGCACTGCACTCAATTGCCATTGTCCATTTTTACATTTCATTTTAATTCATTTATCATTTTAATGTAAGAGGAAGAAATAATACTTACTGGGTTCCGACTGAGTTGCAGGTATTGGACCAATTCTTCACCTATGTGATCCCATCTCTTTCCTTACTATCATGAAAGTCAGCTCACCTGTTGGCCAATCATCCATTCATCACATTTATCAAGAGGTTCTTCTATAAATTTGGACACACGTTTGTGTCTGTTTTATTAGCTTCTTAAGGGGCTGGAGTTAGACTGTGCTGATCGTCATTGGTATTTGGATTTATTTTTATTCCTTAAGTTCTTCTCTTATATTTATTGTTTCCTTCCACCTGCTTGCTTTTCTCTATGATTCCCTTTTTTCAGGTTTTTGAGGTGAACATGCAGCTCAGTGGCTTTTAATTTGTCTTTTCTTTCATACGTTTTTAAGGTAATATATTTTCCTCCAAGGAGAAATTTTACTCTGTTATACCTCTGGGGGTTTGGGTCAGTTATTTCTAAAAAAATGTCTTTTGCTTTCTTTTTTACTAATTGTTAACAAAAGAATGTTTTACAATTTCTGAATGTATTTGGGGCCATTACAATCCTATTTTCTTGAGTTCTAACTTTATTATATTCTTGCCAGAGAACATAAAGTGATCTAGGTTTTTTATATTTGATGCTTTGATATCTGTAGAACTTAGATTCTGTAACATTTGTTGCCTCATCTAAATTTAATTTAAAAATCTATGTTGCACATACGGTAGAAGGGAAACAAAAGTAATACTGTAGGGTGGAGTTCTAAACAGGAATTACATCAAACTTGTTAGTTATGTTTATAGCATCTATATTCTTAGTTGGGGGCATAAGTATTTACAATTGTTAGATCTTCTTGAGGGATAGAGCCCTTAATTATCATATAATACTCTTCCTGATCTTTTGTTACACTCTTTGTTTTAAAATCTGGTTTGTCTGACATAAGTATGGCTACTTCAGCTTTCTTCTGACCTCCATTAGTATGATAGATGGTTCTCCATCCCCTCACTTTGAATCTGCCGGTGGCTCTAGGTCTAAAATGAGTCTTTTATAGGCAACCTATAGATGGATCTTGTTGGTTTTTTTTAATCAGTTCTGATAACCTATGTCTTTTGATTAGAGCACTTAGTCCATTTACATTCAGAGTGATTACTGAAAGATATGAATTCAGTACCACTGTGTTACCTGTAGAACTGGTGTTTTCTTATTAATTTTCAGCTCTTGAGAGAGAGCTTTCTGAGCCAGATGTGTTATATCTCTCTTGGTGATTGTGGACTGAATCATTTTTCATTTTAGTTTCCTTAACTTTTGACTTATATTCTGGAATTCTGTTAGCCATGTATTGGCTCAGAATAGTTCCATCTTCCTTTAACTATTACATAAAATTCTTGTTTACTCTTACTGATTCTTTTATCCCTATCCTTGTATATATCCTTGTCTATACCATGTGATGTTCATATTTTCTACAAGAGCTGGTTTTGATTAATGTTGGCTTTCTACTTATATATTGCTTTAGTTTAAAATTTTCCATGCCATTATGTTTTACATACATCATTTGGTAGCTATGAACTATGTTTTATTTTTATCTACATCTGAGAACCTGGGCAGGGCAACTGACAATTGTATTCATCTTTTTATTTTTTTTATTTTTTAAATGTTTTTTATTTATTTCTAGGAGAGAGAGAGAGAGAGAGCATGAGCAGGGGAGGGTCAGAGAGAGAGGGAGTCACAGACTGAAACAGGCTCCAGGCTCTGAGCTGGCAGTCAGCACAGAGCCTGATGCGGGGCTGGAACCCACGAACCGTGAGATCATGACCTAAGTGAAAGTCGGACGCTTAACTGACTAAGCCACCCAGGTGCCCCTGTATTCATCTTTCTAAAGTGATTACTAATAAATTGGGATTTATTGTTATCACCTTTCTTCGAGCTTTATCTTTCCCATGATTTTTTTCTCTTTACCTTGATTTTTTTTCCCTTGCTTCTATAATACTGATTGAGAGTATATAGGTTCATAGCAGAGATGGGATTTATTCTTTATGTTGCTGGGAGTGGAGGTCCCCTAACTCGAGTGAGTGCTGAGCCATAATAGCAGGGACACGCACAAGTGGCTCCTCTCCAGTGGCTCGTGTACTCCACTGCACAACCCTTTCAATCTGCCACAGAAGGATTACTTTGTTTAGTCGTATCTTCATTCATTCAACTAATATTGACTAAGGGCTTGCTATGTACTAGGTTTTGTACTAGGTGCTTAAGAACATGTGTTCAATAACATATATGTGATTTCTGCAGTCTAGTAGGGGAGCCACTTAATGCATTTAAACATACGAAAGTACAAATTTTGTTGAGCTGTAAAGGAAATAATTTCCGTGCAGTGAGAGAAAACAATGGAATGGGGTTTACTCCAATCTAGTGGCTAGGCTCTTTGAAAAAATGAAATTAAGGAATATGTAGAGTGGGAGATGTGGCAGGGTCTGAAAGTTACTCCCAGTATCTATTCCTCCATTCTATTTTAGCAATACAATCCCAAAGTTTAGGTAGACAGAGAGACCACTCAGAGTAAAACTTCCTTGAAGTCAGTGTGACCATGGGAGTAAGATTCTGGTCAAAGGGGTGCAAATGGATGTAGTCTGCATGACTTCTGAAAAGTGTCCTTAAGGGGAGAGTCATGACCTTTTCCTTTCTCTCCTTCCAGGTGCCTGGAGTGAAGCTATGACAGCTGGATCCAGAGGAGAGCTCACGAATCATGATGTGAACTTGAGAACAGAGGCAAGGAATGGTGAAGCAACAAGAAAGATAGGAGGAGTTCTGGAACAGTAGAATCCCATTCTAAACCCATTTTATCTACAAAGATTTTTCCATGAAAAAGAAATACATTTCTACATTGTAAACCTTTGCTCTTGTTTTCTTGTAATCTCTCTACTGAAAGCACAGAGTATTTCAGGCTGAAGGGAAAAGAATTCTTCAGAGTAGTGACTCTCAGACTTTAGCACTTAAAAAAAAAAAGCACATGGAGAGCTTGTTAGAACACAAACTTCTGGATCCCATTCCAAGAAATTCTGATTTTGTAGATCAACCATAGAGTCTGAGAATGTGCACTTCATATAACCTCCCAAATGATGCAGAAGACCCTTGGACCACACACGGTTCTAGGGCTCTGAGTCAGAAAAGAGTTCAGCACATTTAAGGAATTGAATCAAGGTTAGCTTTAGAGAACACTGGGAGGTATAAAATACGGTTGGAAAGTTAGGTAGAGAACCAGGTTATTCAGAGCTTTGTAGTCCAGAAAAAGGAATGATTTTCTTCTAAGTCTGGTGGGAATCTATTGAAGAATATTGAGCAAGGAAGTGACCATACTTAGGTTATAAGATCATTCTCTAGTCTACGGAAAATGGACTGCAAAGGGGAGTAGGGATGTTGTATCAGTAGACAAGGCCAGAAACTCTGGCCAGGGTTGTAGCAGCAGAGACCGAGTCAAAGATATATTTTGGAAATAACAAATACTTTGCTAATAGATTCAATGTGTGGAATAAAGGAAAAGGAGGAACTGGAAAGGAGGATGATTCCCAGGTTTTTGTCTTGAGCCAATGGGTGGAAACTTTATAAGATACACTGAGCAGATTCCTATGCCACTGACACACAAGCCAGAATTTCCAGGGATGGTAGTCTACCACTCCCATTTGTGGCACTTTTGGGAGATGCCAACTTTCAGATTATCCCTCTACTCCAAGCTATTCACTGCAATTGCCCAATAAGCCTCTGGGTGGGTTGGCCCCACCCACATGACATCTCTTCATAAGCACTTGCGCCTTAGATGTGGTTTGGAATTATTTTGTCTGTTTTCCAGAGATGATCTCCAGGGTTTTGTTTGTGTGTGTGTGTTTGTATATGTTTATGTTCCCTTTGGCATGATACACTGTGATTCTTCAATCACAGGGCACAAAGAGTTCTCAGAGTTCTACAGTTCTGGAGGTGTCTGATGTCCTGGCCAATGTGTACAAATGGCCTGTTTTCCAGCGCATTTCAATTGTAATTCACCTCATTATGTAATGAGTATCAGAAGAATAGTCATTAAAATTTCTCTGGTCTTACTTCCCTTGTTGTTGCTCATAGAATAATTGGTCTTACTTCCCTTGTTGTTGTTCATAGAATAATTGTTCTAAATCCTTAATAAGGCCTTATATGATCCAGTTCCTATCTACTCCTCTGGGCTCATTTTGTATACTTCCCCCCTCCCCAATTTCTTTCCACTGCAGCTACACTGAACTTCTCTCAGTTTATACATTCAATTTGCTTTCTTCTGCCTTAGGGCCTCTGTCCAAGCTATTCACTATTTGTAGAAAACGTTTCCCTGTTGGTAACCTAGCCAATCCCCAACCATTCAGCTGAAATTTGAATAAGTGACACTATGTTGGCCATTTTCTGTGGCTCCCAATACCCTTTCACATCTCCTGAGATTGGATAGTCCTCTTTATTAAATGCTCCTGAGACTACTTGAACAGTTATTTTGCTAACTTATCATAGGTTAGTTAATAATCTATAGGTACTAGTTTCATTATTATTTACTACTTGTCTTCTCTAGTTAACTATAAATGCTATGAAAACAGAGACTGCATCTGTCTGCCTTGCCTCTGTATATCCCTAGTGCCTGGCATGTAGCATCTTCTCACTAAATATTTGTTGGTTCACGGACTGATTTAAACAATTAAGATACATTTACATTTTAACTTTAGAAAGAACCATCATAGACATTTAGCAGCTCAGATTATTTTTAACTTTGAAATTCTGCATGGACTAAATATCTGTATTCCAGTGCATCTGGTGGGCAATGTACTACAGCTTCCCACGTTTCCATATTGCTATTTCTTCTTTTATTTCCAACAATTTCAAACTGAGGTTTACCTTCAAAAAATTTATTTGCAGGCAAATTATTTCTCTGTTTTGTTCCCTGACATCTTGAAAACAGGGTTCTTTTCTATTTAAAAATTCCTTCTCGTTCCTGTTTCCTTTTCCCTTTATCAGGAGTACTTTCTGGACTTTATTTCGAATACCCCTCTACAGTCAAACATTGTCACTTCTTAAACACTGTCCCCTACTTCAAAAGAACAACGAGGAACATTCTCTACAAACTACCCACCCATTCTGTGTTTTTTTTCAGCTCCCTAGATTAAAGTTAACTGCCTCTATCTTCAGATTGTAAAATTTCTCTAGCTGGGAGGTTTTCTGCTCTGTGTACTTTTATGACATTTGTAAGCATTAATGATATGCTACAGCATTTTGTAGAGTACTCTAACAGAGAATTACATATTAGAGAAAAATTAAGGCCATCAAGTCTGTCATCAGGCCTTAGGAGAACTGCTGAATATTTCAAATGTGTTTGGGATTTCTATAAAATTTGGTTTGGCATTTATATGGGGTTCCAAATAGTTTTTATCTCTCTCATCTTATGATTACCTCAATTCTCGTACTCTGGTTTCCATTTTGCAGAAGAAATCAGCAAAAAGAAATTTCTACATCAGGTCAGAAGTGGTAAAACCAAAACTAGGCTTCTTGCTTTTTTCAGTTTAAAAAGTGAATGAATAGAAATACCTTTCATTGCCTAATCTTTCCAATGGTGGAGATGGTTAAAATGTAAATATTACCTAATACCTCAAAAGAGAAACAGCTAAAACATGTTAATTTTCTAAAAGGCTAGAAACTGATAAGTTCCCTGGCTCTTTTGGTATAATGACCCCATGCTTACAACATTCCTGGAGAAAAGAAATTCTAAGTGGAAGTTAGGAAGACAGGTGTGGTAAATTAGGTAAATTGCTCCAGATGTTTTGGTTAGAGAACTATAGGTATGAGATAGAAATCTATATCTGACTATTTCGTTATTTATGCTCTAAGACATGGATAATTCAGACCAGGTATCTGCCCTCATGGGGCTTAGATTCTGGTAGAGGATGAGGATATAGACCAACACATTAACAAGATGACTTGAGAGATCTAGGTGTTGGAAAATATCAAATGGGACAAAGCAAAGAAAAGCAAGCTGATGTAGGTAGTAGGGCTGAGGGAGGACTACTTTATAACCACTTAAAATTATTTTTAGATTTGTTTGTTATGGGAAAAAATTAAATATACAAAGTAGAGAGGACAGGAAAATGAACATCCATGTAACCATAGCCTTCCTTCAATAACGTCAACTAATGGCCAATCTTATTTCCTCTCTGCCTCCACCAATCCCGCTGATTATTTTATTTATAAATATTTCATGATGTATTTCCAAAAGACAAATAACCTTTTTCCCCCCCTTTTTATACAAACACCACCACCATTGTCACATCTGGACAGAACTTAGTAATTTATGATTTGATTTCAGAATTTACATTTGAGAGAAGGTCTCCTGGAGGAGGTACAATGTGATGAGATCCAAGGGAAAAAAGGAGCCAGCCTTGAGAACACATGGGGATGGTACCAAACTTTTTTTTTTTGTTTTTTGTTTTTTATACAAATTCAGAAGTCTATGGCTAGAGGGAAAAAATAGTTGGTTCCTCAGAATCAGTTGTTATTCCTTGTCAAACATGATGCTCACAGAACATTTTCGACTAAGGAACAAAAGGTTTATATTTTGGGGGCAAGATTTGTCATTGCTGTTTTTATCCCTTCTTCAGGTAACAGATAGATGTAGCTGAATCAATGGAGAACAATACTTGCCTCAAATGTGCAGCATAAATTTAGAAATCCCAGGAACTGAAACAAAACCAACTTTGAGCCCGAGTGACTCTTCTGTGCAGACTGCCACACCTGAACGACCAACAAAGTCTTTCAGTTGCTTCCTTGTTCCATAGCTAGCCAGACAACACATCTTGCTGCCTGGATTTTTCATTATTCCTCCTTTGAAGATGTCCTTAACCACACCTTTCTGGAACTGTTGGATTACCTGCTACCACTTTGAGAAGCATCTTTGTGCTTACTTGTTCCTTCTCTGGATGAAGATCAGCCGAACACAGAAGAAGCATTAATGTTCCTTTGCTGGCAGTTCCATCCAGCCTCCCAGGGGAAGGCATTCTGCCAAGTCCTTCTCTGCCCATTTGAAATTCAAATCCCTGAATAAGCCTCAGTGTCACCTTTGTCCAGAAACCTCAAAAGCCCCAGTCCATGTCAATCTGCCTTGAAACTATAAAGGGGCATATTACTGCGTAGGAAGATAAACTGTGTTGAAATAACATCCAGGGTAGATGTTAAATAAATTCAGGAAAACCAAGACATTCACTGTTAAGCTCAGACTCTGTCCTCAACTCACCTCCCAGGCAAGAAGTGGGCAGAGAAGCCACATGCTGGGGGGGGGACGCTCTTGAACTAATGACTTCAGTGGCTATTTGACTTAAAAATAATGTAACTTACCAACTTCTAACAGCTTCTGAACTGTTGTTTCAGGCATCTCCAGAGATGCGATTAAAGCTTTAGCTTAAGAAAATTTTAGTTAAGATGGGGAGAAACTTGGGTCCATTTTCTACCTCAGAGATTCTGTTGCTCTGTTGCCTCAACATACTTAGTCAGGACCATCCTGAACTTTATTTTCCATATCCACAAAATGGGCCCATTCACATTGGATTGTACAGTTGTTTTCAGGATAACATAAGCATGGGAAGATACTTTCAGAAGTAAAAGGTCCAACTTAATGTAAGCTTCAGAGATCAGAAATACATGAAACCATGCAGCTACACTTTCTAACTGCTAAGGGATTTGTTTGAAACCTTTGGTCTATTTGATTTCAAAGGTATTTACCAGGCACCTACTCTGCATTAACATGTTTTCCCTGGTGCCAAAACAAGTTTCGATGTGGGGGTGTGGTGGTGGGGAGACAAGAAAAACACAAACAAAATGATTGAACAGCAATACCTTGTACCACGAATCCTTGAGCAAGGTTAACCTCTCCAAGCCTGATTTCTCTTATTAATTAAATGGGGATAATAGCATGACCTACCTCATACAATTCTTGTGAAGATTAAAAGAGAGAGAATGGACAAAGCATTTAGCATAGTGTCTGACAGAGAAAACTCTGTAATTTTATCTACTTTTAAAAAGACTTCAAAAGTTTTCTCTCTCAATAAAGGCAGTAAAAATCTGCTTTTTCCTCTCATTAGCTTTAAGAAGAGTGGATTTTTTTTAATGTCAGTAATAGGAACCATGAAGGTTAGTGAAAAGGAGTTGCTGCATAAGAGTAACTCGACAGCAGTTTTAGGAGGGAATGGAAGGAGGTAGGGCAGTAAACAGGAGGTCTATTAAGACATTATTTTAATGATTCCCAAGATGGAGGCATGGAATTTTGATTGAGAAGGATGATGAATGACGTTGTCTGGTCCCAGAGGAGTTAAGGGAGAGGACCAAGAATGTAGGATTTGGTGGCATACATCTACTACCTGCTCTGTCCCTCTCCTTTCTGTGGATGAGGGTGATTGGCACCATTTCATCACAGTGGTCTTTCCCATTGAGTAAGCACAGCAGAGGTCATGGCCTCTGACTCACACTTAGCACATGTCATGTGCTCTCTTTAGAGACGGAGAAGTTAGTCTCAGAAGGGAGGAGCATGACTTTTCTGGAAGCAGGTGCTAAGGAGGAGACAGAGGTTGAATACAGTGAGTGATCTCAAGATGAAAACATCTGGATAATCTCAACTGCCTGTTCCATATTGGAACCTGACTTGGGACTTGTGCTCACAGGTAACAATGAGGTGGGAACAGCAGGGAGTGAGGAACAGAGAGGTGGTTTAGTTCAGTCTGCAGAATAACAATGACAAAGATGTTTTGAGCAATTATTACCACGAAGCACTCCACTGGGTGCTTTGCATGTCTCTTCGTATTTAATTTTTCCAAAGACTTAGTGATATAAGTCATGTTATTACCTCCATTGTACAGATAAAGCAACTGAGGTTAAGTAGCCAAAATTATTTAGCTAGTAAGTGGCAAAACTAAGATTCGAGACAGGGTGCGTGATCCTGGAGCCCAAGTATAGAGCTCAACTGAGGATTCAAAATATATTAAGGAAATAAGAAGTGGATAAAACCCAATGAAGGAGGAAATGCAAACACAATGGATGTTGCATTTGTACCCAGGGCTTCATATTTATTTAGTCTCAAAATATGTTTCAGGGTAAACAAAACTGGAAAACTGAAACCACTTCTTTGATACAAACTATGGACAAAGCTTTGAGAGCTGGCTGTATTTGGTAAGGGAGAATACTTCTCTGTGTGTCTAAAGGAGAGCTAATTATAAATACTACAATGGAAAGTTGTCCTTTCAGAGAGTGAGAGAGGGAGGGATGGAGGGAGGGAGGGAGGGACATGGAGAACATGAGCAGGGGAGGGGCAGAGGGAGAGAGAGAAAATTCCAAGGCTCTCTCTCTGGAGCAGGGCTCGACCTCAGAAACCACAAGATCATGACCTAAGCTGAGATCAAGAGTCAGACGCTTAACTGACTGAGCCCCCCAGGTGCCCCCAAAAGTTGTCTTCTCAACAACAATGTCCTCCTTAAAGCTATCTGTTGATTGTTGACAAACAGTAATTTAGAGTGCTCTAGAGTCCATTTGTGTGTTTGTCTGTGGAAACCTACCTGTCTGTGTTACATTGTCTAGTCATCCTGCTAAAATCAGCTGGACGTGACATGAAGAATTATCTAACCACAAAGCAGCTAAGTGATTACCTAGAGTGGTTTGGTTGTCATATCATATTCCTTTGATTCATTCTTATTTTTTGCTTTCAAGTTTCATTCCAATGAACTGTTTAGTGGTGCTCATAGTGGAGCTTATTTATTCCTCATAAAGTATGAGGACTTTATCAGCAGATGTGCTATTGTAATGTTATAAATGTGTCAGATGTCCAAAAGAAGACACTACTGGTGCAATATCATTCTACACCCACATGTCTGTTAAATCAGACCATCTTCTGATAGATGGTGGCTTTCAAAAACATTCCCTTTCTCATTCAACAGTGTAGAGCATCCAGGAAGTCAGATGTTTATTTATTATACAATTCATGCCTCTGAGGAGTCACTTCTTGTTTCATGTTTCTTATCAGTGTCAGTTGTAATCAATTACTTGCATAAAATGATAAGACACCTAATTTATGACATGATGACACACAGTAGATACATCGTTTCTATCTAGAATTGAACTGAACCCCTGCATTACTTTTCTGCCAGAGCCAAGAAAGGGCTCTGGGGATAGAATCAAGATGAATAAAGCATATTTTCTTTTTCTTAGCCCTCTTTCTTAACTAGTTCAACTTTTAGAAATAACATTGGCTAGCCAATGAAAACACTCCTTTGATAAAGGCTAAGAATTTAAGATAAAAAACAGCTGGGCAGGTTTTTTTTTTCATATGAAAGGAAACAACTTTGAACTACATAGACAATGTCATTTAAACCCAAACAGATGTGGTTTAATCTTGTTTTTGATCCTCTTGTAGATTTTTCTCAAAATGCCTGCATATGCATAGAAATGATGACTTTCAGATGTTTGAACATAATTTGTCTCTGTTAGAATATCACCTTGGTACATAGATCATGTACACCAAATACTCCCCGTCTTTGAACACGGACAGCAGGGTACCAGGGAGAATTTATGTTCATCTTTTGGTTTTGCCCACCAATTTTCTGAGAAACTAAAAGGGGAGGGGGAAAAAAAGCAGTGGTATCCACATACTGTCATTTTTAAAACAAAAGTCACATGTGTTCTCCATGACTTCAGTAAATCATGGCGATAGTTTTAGATTCTAACACTTAGAAATGCTTTTAAGATGAATCCCATCACGTGAATGCTCTAAAAATAACACAGTGTTGATTTGTGCACCATTTTGTGTCCTCACTGATTATTACCCACTTATCATCATGTGATATACTCATGTATTAAGGTTTTCCTACCCCATTTCTGGAAAAAGCAACCACTGGAGCAAAACTAGGTTAAAATATAAAATGTCACCAGTCAGACTGTCAAGGAACCCACTAAAATATACTTAAACTCACTTTCAACTTCAAAGGCTATTAAAGTTGTGACCACAGGCATTAGCCTAAAGATTGAAGGAAGGGTTGTACAGATAGAAATTTTATACATTTTTTTCCTTTTCTTCTCTCTTTCTTTCCCCATTTGAATGAATATAATGGTGAAGCAGTGGGGATATCTGTGAAGCATGTGGAGAGACTTACGATCGTGAGTAGGAATCAAAAGCAAAGAGAACTCTGGGGACAGAGGGTACTGGGTAATAAACAGCCAGTTCTATCAAATGACCTTAGGCAAGAACACGGACACCACTGCTCCTATAGCCTTGCCTTCAAGGCACCTCCTCCTTGGTTTCTACAATTTCTCCACAGTCACCACCCTTGAAAGTATTTTAAAAACCACATCTGGACAAAGAGAAAACTAGAGGCACATATTTATTTTAAAAACTCTGGATCATTTAGTGTGTTGTGTGTGTGTGTGTGTGTGTATGGCATGTGGGGGAAGTGAAAAAAGAGATAGATGGAGATGAGGTGCTCTAATGGCAGTGGTGGGCTTGTGCTTGATCATTGGGAAACCAACCCCATAGCTCCAGTCGAAACACCAAAGAAGGGACCAACTTTTAAGTGGGCAGACAGTTTCTAGAGCTGTGTTGTTTCTCTGGCAGCTAACTGTTGTTCTGTGTAATGTCTCACCCCTTCAAAACCTACCTCGGGGCATAAGTGCAATATGAGGTCATTTGGAGCCACAAGCTGATCTACAAGCATCATCTGGCATTATATGTAAATGCTTATTATTTTTAAAAATGCAGTTCTGTTTATTCTGTTGGAGTCTCTATGTCCTCTTCATTATCCATTCATGCTGTCTGTCTGGATGTGTTTTCTGATCTTTGTGTGAGGAAGTTGCCTCGGCTCAGTGTGACTCAGGGAGAAAATATTAGACTCCGATGCCCTATGTTCTCATGATTCCCATGCCAAGGGCTTCATGAATGATATTTCCCACCAGGAATTACAGTAGCTGCCAAGGGATGGAGGAGGCAGGCACTGGCCCAGTTACAGAGCAGCTAGTGAGAGTTCCAGAGGTTTCATGGAAACCCAACTGACTCCTGGGGCAGTGAGGAAGAGGTGAGGAACTAGAAGAGGCATGGGGGAAGAAGCATGTCCCCTGTGTCAAGGATGTTTGGATTTCAAGCCAGGAGAGGAGGGAAGTCAAGGTGGCTACATCCCCTCCGGTGAATAGTCTTAGGAGTAGAACATGGAGAGGGGAGAATGGAAGGGATACATGTGACACACTAGAGGGCAGACAACAAGACAGACAAAAGTGACTGGACTAGGGGGGCACAGAACTGGGTTCTAGTACTATAGTTCATTCAGTGTGTGATTTCAGAGAAATTATGTCCACTTTGCTTATACATCTTGTGTAAAAGAAAAAAATTAGATATCTTCTAAAGATCACCCCAATTAGCAAATGTTCTGAGCATAATAGCCTTTTGTCACTACTTGTGATTCAAAAATGCACATCTCTAGCTCACACTATTTCAGCTCTGTGGACAGCAGAAAAGAAAAGGGGAAGGGGGAGAAAAGGAGAGAGGGAGACCAGGGTCAAGATGGAAGAAACACAGAAATGAAACATGGTTACCTCGGCCCGCCATCCACTCTGTAAGGGCATGTGTGGCATGGCTTTAAAGAAGTGGGTGTCTTTATCTACATTTGGTCTTGGACCCCAAGAGCTTCCCATTCCGTGGGACTCTCACCCTGCTGAATAACATCCTGATGTTTAAAGAGACTTGTGTTAAACCTTAGAGTGGTTTAAATTTTTATAATTGTTTTTGGTACAACATAGGTTCTAACAAGCCAAATACTCCATTTGATACTCAATCAAAGACTCATTACTCTGGTGCAATGCTGGAGGAAAACTTGGCTAAGTTGGGCTTGCAGTGAATGTCTTCCTAATGAATCTTCAAGAGTAATTCAAACTGTGTGTGATTTTTCATCCTACATGCCAACTTTGGAAATAGAATGCTATACCTACTGTATACACTTCTCCATGTTGTGGCAGTCCCTGTTGCATCTCAGGGAACAGATTAAAGAGACCCACTGAGAAGGGAAGGAAAAGGCAAAACCATGAAGTCAATTTTCGTCTTAGAGCCTCTGTTTGTGAGGGGAGAACAGTCAAACAATTAAGTAATTTGTATTGAGGCCGTTTTGTGCACCAGGGATCATGTGGGACATTTTATACATACTCTTTTCTCTTTTACGACAACCTCAGGATTCATTCAACAGCTAACTCATTTTACTACCCACCTACTAAATGCCAAAAACTCTCCTGGACTCCGGAGGAAGAGCAGCAAACAGAAGAAAACAATGATTCTGCTCTTTTGAGGTTGAATTCTGGTAGGGGGGAGAGATGAGAAACAAATAAATACATGTGAGGTCAGGTAGTGATAAGCACTATGGTAAGTGAATACAGAAGGCCAGAAGAACAGGTGGGAGGTCAGAGAGGCATTTCTGATGAAGTCAAAGCAGCAAGGGAGCCAGCCTGGTGCTGGAGCAGAGAAAGTAGTCACATTCCCTACTCTCAGATGGGGAAACTGAGCTTCCCATGGCCTCTTATTTAATAAGCTGTGATGATCCCACTAGATCCCAACACAGCATCTGCTTCCCATTTTAAAAGGATGCAAGTCAGAGGAGGGCTGTGCATACAAGCAAGTCTGGCACTAAAAACTGCTTGCGTCTATTAACAACACACCACTGCTTTGTCTGCATAATGTCTGAGCTGGCTGGGCTCTTCTACCAGGCTGAACTAAGAGAATTGGCAGATTGCACTGGTTTTATAAAGAAAAGGCACACATTTTCCTGCAGGTCTTTCCTCTTATTCCTTCCACTCTTGAACCTCCGGTTACAAACAAAGAGACAGGGAGGCCTCGTTTTCACCTTGTGTTCATTGTGACAGGGGGCTCCTCAAAGAAGCTTCAAGGACTTTTTAAAGAGATGACAGGGAGGGTCAATTGCTAGAGCTCATGGCTACTGACGCCTTCTTTGCTCAGAGCAGCAGTGGTTTTATCTCTCTAATGTATTGGGCTAATGTATTCATTTCTGAAATGAAACTTCTGGGACTAGTAAAAAAGTTGAAAAATACATGAAAGCTATGGCTCCTTGTGAATAATAAAGGGTTTTTGGAGCCATCTTAAAAATTAGGTTTTAAACGCAAAGTTTCTTAAAAAGTTCCCAGTGGAATAACCCTAGAGGATAGCCTTCAAATTGTAAGAAATGAATGGTGTATGCAAGTCTTTTATTGGATGAGAAAGCCAGCTGATCCAAACAACTGCTAAGCAACTGATCAAAGATTTGAGGAACTCATGGGAAGAGATCACTATGTGACTATACTTTTCTCTGTCTTCATCTCTAATGAATGTGGCATACGCCACACCCACAAATACACACACATGCATGTACATATGCATGTACACATACAACATGGGATTTAGTTCTTTTTAAGTATTTAAATATATATTTAAAAAAATATATACACACATATACATACACACATCAGGTGAGGAAGGGCTTCTTCCAGTCCAAACATTTAAGAAAATGTGTAATTCCCATACTGGCAAAATTAGAAGCCTCACCCATCAGGCAAATAAATAGTAGGAAGAATTGTAAAGAGGTTGTGAAAGCCAAAACTTGGTGTCTGATTCACGGTTTATAGAAAGATCATTTCCTTATTATTTCAGTTTGTGGCTGTTTGGTTAAAAAAAAAATAAGGAATATCCAGAGGTTACAGACAGATGCCTCTGGCTGTGGCATGTGTGTTTGCACGTATGTGAGTGCGGTCTCTGGGAAGAAACATTTTTCTGTCACCCATTTTCTTTCTGTGTCCCATTTTCTTTCTCCCCAAGAGCAGGGAGTAGGTTCTCATCCATGGAGTGAGAGCAGCAAGTAGTCGATTTGCCTTTGAAGACACCTCCTTAAACAAAGATTGTTGCCTCTGCACTTTCTCTTTCCCCTGTCCCACGAGCTGGACCTTGGATGTGTAATGTGAGCCACCTTTAATCAGGTGGGTGAGAAATCGCCTTAGAGGATGACAGAGCCATCTTTCCTTCAAGGAAAAAGGAAACTAGATACTTGGATGATTTCTTGGAGAGAAGCTACCTGCAACCTGGACCCTGTGAGTGCCTCTGGAATATTTCATGAAAGAGAAATAAACTTGTTTTAGTTGTACTACTGGATTTTTGTGGTTATTCCTGCTTTGTTTCTCTGTTTTACTCCAACCAATAATCTATTGGATATAAAAGAAAATTAAAAGTTGATTTGGCTCCAGATTACCAAATTTTTTAATTCTGTCTTCAACTGGCCATGTACCACCCTTTTAGATACACCCTTTTAGATATGTAGTGAGGATTTGACCTGAAACTTTAGTCCTCTACTGATCTTGGGTTGAATCATACAGAACAGGTGTTACAAACTCAATCATCAATAAGGATTGGGAAGATAAATGCAAAGAAACAACGCTTACTGGATAGAGTTGGGCTCAGTGGAGGTGTGACCCATCTAAAGCAGTGTTATTCAGAAACATGGAATGAGTATTTCTTGATATTTTTATCTTTTTAAAAGAAAGTGGAAATCTAGATTTATTTAAAATGTCAAATTCATACATTTTAATTAATTGGCTAATTAAAACATTTTTAAGAAAAAAATACTATGTGCACCAAAGAAGATATTTCTATAGGACAGGACCCTACGTCCTTGGAGAAATTTCCTGTTGCTTGCGTTAGAAGTTAGTCTTGGACCTATAACCAAAGTAATGTGGTTTAACGAACTTCTTTGACTCATTCTTGAAAGTCTCACACCAAAACCCTGGAAAACTAATCCGATTACTATTGGTAAAATAAGCCAATTCCAGGCCAAACTTATATAGGAAGCCAAAAAGATGCAAGCCTAAAACTAAGACAGGATAGCTTCATGTCTTGAGGGGACATAGGATGGGCCATTTGATCAAGAATTTCTGGCCCAGGCTAATTGTTCTGGAGCCTGTTTTAGAATCAGTGTTCTAAGTTCCAAAAAAAGGAATCATTGGTACCAGGGAAAATTAATAACTTACTGAAATATCACAATTAAATAACAGGGAGGTTTGCAAGGACAGGAATCAGTGAATCTCCCATAATCTTGGTTTTTCCAGTAAGGAGACACAATATCAGCTGTCTTTAGATTCTCTCTGTGACATCTAGGCAGAGCTGCATGCTCACAAATAAGAAGTGTTAAATGGCTCTGAATAAGGGACCTGTTAATTATACATAGTTAATGACCAGGCTACAGCCATTAGAAAGAATGTGGTACATTTCCTTGCTACCAGGGGATATGGGACACCAGAGCCAGGGTAGATCACAAATGAAAATGAGGGTGCTACTTTTCTAAGAATGGGAAAAATATTCCTGGTTATATCAAAACAATAAATAGCCGTTGTAATAATACTTCCCAGGGATTCCTTCCTGCCATTTCTTTTTTCTTTAAAGCTTTTTTTAAACATTTATTTATTTTTGAGAGAGAGCGAGCGAGCATGAGTGGGGGAGGGGCAGAGAAAGAGGGAGACACAGAATCCGAAGCAGGCTCCAGGCTCTGAGCTGTCAGCACAGAAATCAATGCAGGGCTTGAACTCATGCACCACAAGATCATGACCTGAGCTGAAATCGGATGCTTAGTCAACCGAGCAACCCAGGCACTCCTTGCCATTTCTTGAAAAAATTATTTTTTTTCTGAATCTCACATCCTGAAAAAAAGGAATTTTAGAAGTCTAGAAAAAAGAAAAAGTACTGTAATTCTCCTGTGAGAATAAAAGATTGACATCACTTAGAGAAATTATGCTTCCAAGGAATCCAGTGATGTCAAGAAGAAAGCAAGTGCAGGAAAAGTTGATGCAAAGTTGAAGCCCAAGGTCAATGTGACTGGGATGGAGTGAAAAGAAGAGATGCAATACAATTTCACTGGTTTTGGTTATAGCTGGGCCCTGTCTGCTACTATTGGTGCATTCTTTAGATAAAGTGAATGCTAAGGTTATTCACTTGGTATCCTCTGTAGTAAACCTGTAAGTGGTGTTCAAAGAAATAACAAGTTTTGGAAGAAAAATAAGTCTTTAAATTGTCAATTTCTACACACACTTCTATTTAGAGCTGTTAATCTTATGAGATGAGTAGCATGTTAACATTATTTATTGTTACCCAATTATGTTCCTAGATATTTTCCAGCAGTTGGGTATTCAAGCTAGACTACAGTTCATTGCGAATACTACTAAATTTATGTATCTTTAGTATTAAGGATTTTTGATATTTCTAATAGTGAGTTAGGCTGTATGAAGAATGCTGGACATATTTAATAACAATTTATGATTGGAGGTATTCTGAAGAATTCTAATTTTTGCCCAATTCTCTAACTTTAAATGTTAAGAGTTTGGCAACTACACTTGTCACAGGGAAGAAGAATTGCCCAAAAAGAAAGCAAAGGAGGGAAACAAAGAGAAGGAATGCTGGCCAAGTCTTCCTGAGAGGGAGATCTGAGGGGTGATCTGTATGATCACAGCTCTGAGAAGAAAGGAGAGACTCTTATAAGGGAAGACCACCAGAGAGGTAGATCACATCAGGCTCCTGCTTTATGGAGAATCAAGGGAAGAACAGGATCTGACTTTGTATATGTGAATCAGGACAGGAGAGGAGCAGAGGAAGAGAGCAGAAATAAGCTCTCTCAAGGGGCCTAAAGAATCCACTAGAATTCCAACTTTTTATTTTTTTTAGATTGGAGAATTATTCAAATGTGGATTTGGATGTTCCATCTGGGCTGCCCAGAGAAGAACCAGCTGGATTTGATTGTCCCCATTCTCCCACTAGAAGTGGGTGCACCTGCACATGATTTCTCATGGGGGAGTGGATCTCTTCTGTCTGGGGGAGGCTGCAGCTGCTCATTGGCCCCAAGGTCTCTGGGAGCTACACAGTTGGTTTCCCAGGCAACTGCTATAAAAAGTGAGAGGATGCTGTGGAATTTATCCACTCAATTTCAGTGGAGACCAAAAAGAAAATGCCCACCTGGTGGGACAAAGAGTAGATGAATGAGCCCTTAGGAAGAGGTCTGTTTTATCACTGGCCTGGATCACCATTCTGAAGATACACTTAATGAATCTGAGTTGCATGAGGCTGAGGGGCACTGTGAACATGTGGCTGTACAACCAGAATTCAGATGGAATTTCACAGGCTCAAACAATGAACAGAATCTACTAATGTTGAACCTCTTATGGACAAGTGTGTCAAGTCCTGGCTTTGGGTCCAAACACTAACTGTCCAAATACAAAAAGCAAAGAGACTTCAGAACTTAAATAAACAGAAAGCAGTTTGAATGAAGAGTGGACAGGACAGTCAAAAACTTAATATTATATGTGATGAATTTACAAGAGTAGCTCTTCTGAATAGTGGATAAGATACCACATGCAGTAACAGGAATATACTAAGAGCTCAATAAATGTTTGTTACCATTGCTACTATGGCCACAGTTGGCTCTTGTTGACAAGACTTAAAGAGGAGACTTTAAGGTTTCTGGATTTGCTTTCATCCTTCTGTTTTCCCTAGTCTTTTCTTTTATATTCCTTCTTAAATGTACCTCAGTGCTGTTGGGATTGATCAAAATAGAGTTAGGAATTGGGTAGGGAGAGGGGCTCTAATCAGGAACTGACCTTAAATCCTTCTCAGTCTCTAGAGCCATATTAGAAGCTTTATATAGATATCTTTATATTCTCATGCATGGCTTTCTCTTTGTGATTATGTCCCCGTTATAGCAGCCACCTTACTCTAGGTCTGCAGCATGGGTGGTGGGGATTGGAGTGGAAATGAGGATTATGGAAGGGTTTTGGGTGGTTTAGGGTGGGGAGAAAAGAAGAAGGGATTAAACAAACCATTTATATGGCTACATCATTCCCAACAATTAAAAATGTTCTTTCCCCTCAGAGAGACTCAACAATAGTATGTTTGCCTTTAGTTCCAAAAAGTGGTTGGGTTTGGACTTCTCAATTTTAAGTGATCCTTCAAGGAAAATTGACTGGTGAGATCAATTGGTAAGTTCTTATTTTCCTTTCTCTTCAACCCAGACAAAGCTATCATGTCTTCAGTTTTGATAAAAAGAAAAGAGTTTACAGGAAGCAAAATGTTTGTCTTTTGGAGATAAAAATAGCATCTGCTTTTCTGGGAGCCAGTCAGCAGCTGGAGGAAATTATTTCTCTCTTTTCTCTTACCCTTTTCTAAGAGTGCTGGTCACCTTTCTGTTTAATTACTTTTGTCATTATCATTTAAAATGACCACAATTTTAGCATCCATTATTTCAATAGCACCTGCATGTTCAGGGTTTTTTTTCTCAGTTTTAAAGTTTAGTCAAGTTATATCACATAGCAATTTTAGGAGCTCTCTTCACTCTTTTCGAAACACTTCACTCTAAAACAATAGCTATCATTTTAGAAGAAAAAGTTTCTAAAGTGTCAATGACTTAACTGATACCTCAAATTTTAACAAATTCTCTGGGTTTGAATTAAGCCACCCATTCCCAAAACTATGTAGGAAAAACAATCAAGTCTAGGGAGCTATCTTTGTTTTCTCTTCAAATATTATACTTTAAAGTAAATTGTATTTTAGGGGGCATGAGGAAAAACACATTTAAAATGTGATCTTTATTTCATTTACAGAAACATTTTCTGGTACCCACTGGACTCAGAGTAGGCAGAAACCTTATTATTAACTAAAATTTGAGAACTCTGTAGTATGGTAACTTTGAAGTGGCTCTTTGTTGTGGTTTGAATTCTAGGATGGAAGAAAAAGCTGTCGGCAACCTTGGGGAATTACTTAACTTTTCCTGTATTTGCTCCTCATCAATGTAAGGAACTGCTCTCTTCAGCATTGGGAGTAGTGAAGCATACTTTAGAAATAAGAGCAGGAGAAGGTTTTTTTTTTCCTTGAATTCTCTTATTTTTGGGAAAAAGGAACAAGCTTCTAAACAAAATTTTTTCTCTCTATCCTTGGTGATTGAAAAGTATTGATACCAGAGGGAAAACAGGAAAGGGGAGGATGGCAGACAACATAGAGAGAAATGAAGTCTACTTCCCACTGTCAGCACTCAGATCAGGAGACTGATAATTACTTATGAGGTGGCCAAATGGTGAATTCCTAACCAGAGGGTGATTGTGCTAGGGATAATGTTTTATTAGGGCTATGTTAAGGTAGCAAGGATTTGCTTTTAATACTACAGTAAGAGTAAGCATTTAACAGCACTCTACTAAAGTATTTTTTTATGTTTCTTTTATTTATTTTGAGGGGAAAGGAAGGGCAGAGAGACAGAGAGAGAATCTCAAACAGGCTCTGTGCAGCCCAGCATGGGGTTCAAACCTATGAACTGTGAGGCCATGCCTGAGCCAAAAGTGAGACACTTAACAAACAGAGCCACTCTGGTGCCCCTTTATTAAAGTATTTTTGTCAGTGTGTTTGTCATTTAGAATTTGAGAAGAAAAAGCATTATTCTCATGCAATGAAGACTGTCTCTGGCAGCCTGGAGGAAGCTAGAGAGGTAGAGCTGACCATATGAGCACTTATGTAGGGCAGAAAGTGTGGGTGTCTGCTTAGCAGGCCCACCTGCCCTCTGACAATTTGATTGCTGGGGACAAATCAGAACAGAGCAGTCTCTCATATTTCTGGGCTGTTTAAGTTCAAACTGCCTTTGGGGGAGGTGGAAGCCAGTCCCACGGACTCAAGATTGGAATCACTTAGACAGAAGAGTCTACAAGATCAACTTCACCAGTCTCCTGCCTTTGGGAAGGATGTACACACAGGGCACAAGAAAATGAATGTTCTGTAGCTGACACTTTTCCCTATTTAGGGCAATCTTTAAATGTAATGAAATAATAGTCTGGGGCCAAACCTCCATTTAAATTCACAAATGTAATTTTCAATTTCTCCTTGAAATTGAAAGTCTCATTGTCTAATTTTTGAGTTAATATTAAGCAAAAAGAATTGTGTAATTCCAAAGTTTTAGCTCATAAAGTAAAAACTAAAGATCATAAAATCCTGAATTATATTTTGCCTTTCAGATATAAAGGTCAATGACACAGTTTAGTTATATACATTTTAGAACTTAACTTTCCTTCTCAAATGACCATCTAAGGCCAAAAATTATCTTCCCAAAAGTAAATGTTCCATATTTGGCATGCATAGTAAGTTCTTTAACATTTGTAGTTTTATATTTCAAAATACTTGACCACCAGAATCACTTTCCAGTTTGCACCAACTTAAATAAAATGTTAGGGATGCCTGGTGGCTCAGTCCATTAAGCGTCCAACACTTGGTTTGGGCTCATGGCATGATCTCATGGTTCATGTCCCATGTCAGGCTCTGTCCTGGCAGTGTGGAGCCTTCTTGGAATTCTCTCTCTCTGCCCATCCTCCAATGTCCCTTTCTCAAATAATAAATAAACAAACTTTAAAAAGTACAAATAAAAGCTTAATATGTAAGCTAAATAATGCATTTAAAGTATGCCATAAGCTCTACTTTTTAGGTAAAGCTTGTGATACTATCATTCAGCGGGCCAAAGGCAGAGTAAGCATGATATTTTGAAATGTTTGCTCAGTCAACATATCAAAGTTTAGTTTTGGCTCTTGAGTACATTAAGGTTATCAAGTTGTGAATGCTTGGGTTGTACAAAGTTTGTCGACCACTTGCATGCAATAACACCCTGTACTTATATAAAACCACTTTGCTTTTTCGAAATATTTCAAATTGACTCTTACAAAAGTACTCTATTTCTGAGAAAACACATGTGAAAGAACACACATATAGCACGGACAAAATCAGATCAGTGAACTGGCTTTTTTAACTGCAGTGATGGTGACATCAGAAGCTGGAGCTTGAGTTTTAGTTTTTAATGTGGAGACCATTAATTTTCTTTTCAGTGCAATGCTTGTCCATTTCTGGCAGTGGAGTCTTAATTTTCAACTTTCTATTTTTTCCCCTTGTAAAGTACTTAGTAATCTGGTTATCACTCTTGGATTTAAAAGTACTTAGAAGACAGTTTCCTCTCTTAAATTTCACATGCATCAAACAGATTAAACACAATATAAAAACCACTGAACTCTGATGAACATGCTGTGTAATGGTTATGAGTGGGGACTCTGAAGTTGGGGAGGCCTGAGCTGGCACCCTAAACACCATCTCTGAGACAATGGATGAGACAAACAAAAATTGTGTGCCTCAGTTTCTTCTTCTGTAAAATGGGAGATCCCAGGGCTCGCTCATAGTTGTTTGGAGAATTAAATGATAGGAGCATGTAAACCTTTCAGAACAGGACCTGATTCAGAACATATGCTAATATTTTGTTGAATTCATAGGTACTAGTGGACAATTACTGTGATTTCTCCCTCATCAATCATTCTACTACATATCCACCATGAATATTTATTTATTTTATATTTACCTCATCTACTTTAAGGGTAATTTTCATCAGTTTAAAACAAAATAACTCATATAATATGATAAACCAATTAATAAAAAAGACAAAACCTGAGACAGAGATGGACAAATTCTAATGAAAACTCCTGGTTTAAGGAAGACAGCAATGAACACAAAATTTGGCTCTGAGGTTCCTGGCAGCCAGTGGAGAGAGGGAAATACAGCTCACTGAACTGTGGATTACACTGCCGACTAGAAGAACACATTCTGGTTTGCTTCCATTACCAAGAGCTGCAAAACAAGCTGACCTAACATGTGTGGCTGAAATCATGATGATTCACCAGTTTTCAGAATTCTGTGGGTTGGCTGAGGGACTCTTCTGCTAATCTTGCTTGGGGTACCAGATGTAGGTCATGCACTTAGAGGCTGAGATTGGCTGGGGTTGCTCATTGGGAATCTTGGTTTATGTCCTCATGGTCAACTTGAGTTTCCTCATAACATGGCAGTCTTTTTTTTTTTTTTTAATGTTTATTTTTGAGAGAGAGCGGGAGTGGGGTAGGGCAGAGAGAGAGAGAGAGGGAGACACAGAATCTGAAGCAGGCTCCAGACTCTGAGCTGTCTTCACAGATTTTGATACAGAGCCAGACTCCCAGACTTCCAGATCAAGACCTGAGCCAAAGTGAGATGGTTAACCAACTGAGCCACCCAGGCACCCCTATGGCAGTCTTGAGGTAGCAATGCAATAGGAAAAGCCCCTGTATTCAAGGTTCTGTTCAATCATCCTTGCTAATGTCCCATTGATGAAATCAAGTCATAAAAGTAACAAGCCCAGAGTAACATCAGTTGGAATGCCAGGAGGCATGGTTCATGGAGTTCATAATCTACCAGTTTCTTAGGACATGCCAAGTTAGCAATCTGGGACTCACTGACACCCAGAACTTTTTTAAAAAATAGGTATCTTCAAGCTTCATATCCTTTTTACTATTAAACCTTGTTTCCATGTGTTGCATCTTTTTTCCCTGTAGTGACACCACCATTGCAAGCCTTATAAGCTCCTATCTGCTAGGACCATAACAGTTTTGTTAGCCTTCTGCCTCTGGAAGCCTTAGAATAATTTTCTTGGCCTTTTTGTTGATGACTCCCTAGTCTTTGCTTGCTAAAACAGAAGCTTAGCAATAGTCCTGAACATGCTGTTCATGGATTCAAATGCTTCAGCACATCTCCTGTAAGCTATGATGAATTACTCACAAAATTATTGTAGTGCTCAGGTGTGAATCAGATCAGCTAGGGGAATATCCAAAATGCAGACTCCTGGGCCTATGAAAATTTAATCTACAGAGAGATAAGAGCCTATGAGGCATTTCAGGGACACGAAGAAAGACTTTCCTCTAACCTATACTCTCTTGCCCTTCTTTTTCCTTCTGACACTTATTTTCCTTCCATATTTTACTTATTCTTGGCCTACTTTACCTTCAAATATGAGAAGGGGTAAGAAAATGGGAACTGTAACCTAACAGCTCTAACAGCTTTAGGTTTAATTCTCTCCATCTTTTTGGTGACTGGTCGACTCTGGCTCAATCACTACACTTGTCTGAGCTGCTCTTTCTTCATGGGTTAAGTGGACATAATTTCCTACCTTCTATCATTATGGTAAAGACTAAATGAGACAAAATAGGTAAAATACAATGCCTGAAACATAGTGAGAATTCTACTACTACTACTACTGCTGCTGCTGCTACTACTACTACTACTACTACTTCCTGCGGTGCTTTAGGTTGTGCTTAAGAATAGAGCCAATGTGGGGTGCCCAGGTAGCTTAGTTGGTTAAGCATCAAACTTCAGCTCAGGTCATGATCTCCTGGCTCATGGGTTTGAGCCCCATGTAAGGCTTTGCACTGACAGCACAGAGCCTGAAGCCTGCTTTGGATTCTGTGTCTCCATCTCTCTCTCTGCCCGTCCTTGCCCCAAATAAATAAACAAAACAAAACAAAAAAAAAAGAATAGCGCCAATGCATTGGAAAACAGAATTGACAGATGGGAGAGCAACTCAGTCTCTGAGCATTTTGCTTGAGAACTTGGATCTGGCTGTGCCTGAAGCCATCTCCCTTGTTAGACTCTTTAGTTACTACAGCTGACATGTTCCTTTGTGCCTAAAGCCAGCTGGAGCTAGATGTGTGTCACTTGTAAGAGAGGTCCTGACCTCTGTAGGATCCAAACCTGCTCTGTATCAATTTCATCTGATGAATGTAATTAAAATATAGTTTCCTGCTTTGTCCTCTCAAGATTCTGATTTTGTTGGCTTTGAATAGGACCTGGGAAGATGTATTTTTAGAGCACCCTAAATGAGTTACTCATCCCTAGCCTATATATCACCTTTCAGAAACTGCTTCCTTCAATTCTGAGTTGCTTATTTGGCAGTCCCTACAGGACTTTGTAAGTTATCTTGCACACAGAAGGCCCCCTAGTCCATTAAATATTTGTTGAATTGAACACACATTCCAAAAACATGAGTAAGGAGAAAGGACAGATTGGCTCAATAGGCTGATTATATAAAGTTGGGAGGACAGTTAAAAAGAAACAGATTATTTCCAGAAATTTCCAGCATCTCAGGGTAACTACCTTGTTTGAATTAATTTCATACAAATTAAAAATTCTATTCAGTTTTCTCCTTCAAGCTTTGAGGATTTGGCTGTGACCAATTTATCACACGGCCTTGGACCTCTTTCCTGACAATTTAATGCTTTCTTTTTTTTTATTTGTTTCAAATTAAGACCTCTTTGCTCTATATAAAGATTTCATGTTAGGGTTGCCCTTTATGATAAATTTTATTTCAACTGAATGACTGTTTAAATAGAAGTTTCAGTTTCATTCCAACCACATCAAGGGGTTTGCAGAGAAAAACAGTTTCATACATTCAGGAGCCTGATAAATGGGGTGGGAATCCTCCTTTACTAAGACAGGCAGTGAAAGGTGCTACTGATGGAAATATTACAAGCACACACTATCAAAGTGGGAGAGACATCAGAACCCACCTGCTACAGAACATTGTTCCATTTATTTAATGCACACTTTGGCAATTTCTTGCTCCTGGCCCCACAAATATTACAATGGCTCTTTTGGGGAAAAAATGCGTCTGAAGTTCTGTCTGGATGGATTTTTAAGAGTTATAGACTAGCGTTGACAAGGTGACCACAGGAAAAGATTTATTCCAAAGACTTTCAATGGGAACCACCCATCATCAGCACGGAAAGGGAGTCTGAAAGATTTTTAAAAGCAGCATTGCATTGATGATTTGGATTCCAAAGCTAAAGGAGGCCAAAGATAACTCAATCCAAAACCATTGGAATTAAATTAGAACCTGAAAATTCACAAGCCAGAGACATTTTGCATGCAGTCACATCTTAGATGTCCCTCTGATCAGATGCATTATGATAAATCAGTGAGAGAAATCATCCCATTTTAAATATCACAACAATGTCTGTACCCCCCCTCCCCCCCCAGAGATGTCCTTCTATGTGATCACGGGCAACTACAGCATCAAAGCCAAGGTTTCTTGGCTCCCCCATCCTGAGGATCTCCAGGAGGGAGAGAAATACCCCACCCTTCCTGCTCAAGTGACACATCTTTTTAGATGGAAGAAAATTTTGGCAACACATCACCCAGGGATGCTTCACCTTGATTTTATGGAACTGCCGTGTGGAGAATGGGGTCTGTGGTGAAAGCTTCCAACATCACTGGGAACCGAAACACATAACATTTTGCATCTGCGTGTATATAAGATTTTTGGTAGGCAGAAGCACTGAGAAAAAGCAAGAGCTCACAATTTTCTCTCACTTAAACCACTTCATGGATGGGGTGTTAAAGGCTACATGGACATGCCCGATGTCACCCAGCAAGTAACCTGAAGAACTGCCTTGGGGTTGTGATAACAGACGGGAGCCCATTTTTGAACATGAGGCTAAGGGGACAGGAAACCCTTTAGTGAACATAGCCCACAGCCCTGCTTATTTGACCTGCAGTGTTTTTATCCAGTATGAAAAGTCATGAACATCCCTGTTTCTCAAAAATTCCAAGATGTGTCAAGAGGGAGCCCAATTTCGTTGGCGTGTGTCCCCAGCTTGACTCAGTCCCTCCCATCCTCTACCATCTTGTTCCCAGCTGCTGATTTTCCCCTGCCCTCCCTGGTCGCTGAAACACTGGAGTTCTTGGTTTTGGATGCTAAGAGTGTTGGCACCTGCCGAGTCCTTTGGGAAGTTTTACAAAACTCCTTTGGGTCTGATTCTGTGTCACTCAGAGTGTTGTTTTTTTAAGTTTTATACAAATAGCCAAATCACAACTGCTTAGGATAACACGTTTAATGCTTGCTCACCCTACGCATCCCTCAGTGTTGGGACAGGAGCTCTGCGAATATAGTCATTTAGGCATAAACTGACAAACGGCCACCGATGGAAATATGACCTGCAAGAGCTCGAGGTTCTCACACTGACAGTTCCCGCACGGACAAATGCTTCGACCTGAAAGTCACACGTGCAGCGTCTGCTCACAGCTCATTGGTCAGCATTAGTCTCATGGCTCCACCCTACCTCAAGGGGCATGGAGGTATAATCCTATAGAGCGCAGAAGGCAGAGGCAGAGGAAGATTGAGTGAGCACCGCTGGTTCCTTTTGTTAGTTTAGTTGTGGACACCTTCCCTGTGTCTTGAGCAGTGGTGTGTAGTTCCAGGAAGAGCTATTTTGCTTTGGGATTCCTTTGGACACCTTTTCTATACTGACACAGTACTCTGGGCATGAGGAACACGGACCCATGTGAGGTCCTGGTGTTCTATTGATAGAATTGTCCAACTTTTGTCCTGACTTCAGTTCCCAGGCTCTTTACTGTGCATCATTGGCTAAGTTGTGCTGTGTATCTGAGCCTCAGTTTCCGCAGCTTGAAGAATATCACCCTACAGATTTGTGGAGATAATTATATTAAATGAACTTAGTCGTGTCCAGTGTCTCCATCAATGGTAGCTGCTATTTTTGGAGGGGATACCTCTTAGTAGTTATGAGAATGGGTTTACAAGCAGCTGTGTGACTTTGGTAAAGTCAACAACCTTATCTGAGACTTAATTTCCTCATCTTAAAAATGGGAACTCACTGTGCTATGTATGAAAAGCCCCTTGTACAAATTAAGCAATCAAGAAAAATGGTATTTCAGTATTTAAAAAATATTCTCGGAGCACCTGGGTGACTCAGTCAGTTAGGTGTCTCATTTTGGCTCAGGGCAAGATCTCACAGTTCATGAATTCAAGCCCCTTATCAGGCTCTTTGGTGCCAGCATGAGCCTGCTTTGGATCCTCTCTCTCTCTCTCTCTCTCTCTCTCTCAAAAATAAACATTTAAAAACAAAAACAAAAAGGGGCACCTGGGTGGCTCAGTCCGTTAAACGTCCCACTTTGGCTCAGGTCATGATCTCAGGGTCCCTGAGTTCAAGCCCTGTGTTGGGCTCTGTGCTCACAGTGCAGATTCTGTGTCTCCCTCTCTGTCTGCCCCTCCCCCACTCATACTCTCTCAAAAATGAACGTTAAAATTTAAAAACAAAAACATGTTCTCATATCGGTTAGTACGTGGATGCCCCAATTCTTTCATTTCTTTGAAAACAAAACACTAACAATTATTTTTTGCCCTGCTGACCAGTATCACTATCATTTGATTTAAGCTTGTTTTTGGCATAAAATGTTCTTATCTTACGACCTTGTTGGATATAAACCACTTTCTGCTTTGAACTCCAGGCACAGAGATCTTCTTGTGATTATTCTGGACAACTATACAGGAAATTCAAAACCTAAACCCAGTTCCTTAGGCGTCTGTCTCCAGGAAATACACCCAAGGATGAAAAAAGCATGCTTTTTGGGAGATTGTTAAGTGCTTTGTTATTTTTTATAATTCTCCAGACACTGCCCTGTGATGTGGTTTTGCTTGTTTCCATTTTATAGATGAGGAAACTGAGGCTCAGAGAAGTTAAGCAACTGTTCAGGATCACACAGGATGTAAGGCAGGTATCAAATTTAAACCATGCCTGACTAGATCTCCTCTCACATGCAATTTCTCCTGCCAGGGAAACGTTAGCTGCAAAACGGTTAGTTTTAGAGTAATGTGGCTGTAGGGAAACTAAGTAGTTTTTTAGAGAGATGAAATAATTTGTACATTTCACAGCTGCTTACTGGAGGAAAGTGGCTCCAAATCCTGTGTTCTCTCTCTGATTCTATCCAGCCTCACAAACCAGGCAGATTCTTGGCTCTAATGTTGACGTCCCAGTCACCAGGAATCTGAGGGACTGGCTTAGGAACCTCCCCACCTTGCTCTGGCACGGAGATACCCACTTCATATAAACACCTCCCCGTGGGGACCACATAACATGGCTCCTGCCAAGTGGATGACAAGTGAACCAAGTGGATGCACATAGCGAACCCGTCTGCCAGCCAACCATCACTGTAATTTTTCATCTGCCTTTGACACAGGCAACGTTCCACTCTGGAGCTCTGACTGACAGCAGCAGGACACCAGTCCTGCCCAGGCAAGCTGTTTCAAGCAAACTGGAAGTGAGTAACCCTGGGTTCTGGGCCAGAGGGAGAGAGATGAGGTCAGCTTGGCAAATGTCAGCACCCAGATTTCCTGAGAGAGAGAGGAAGGGGGAGCTTTATAAAAGAACACTCTCAAGCATGCCCCAAAGATCCCAGTTCTCCCCCCGTTTTGGGCATGTCAGAGTCCTTCTGCATCAAGCTGGCTGAGGTTTTGGGGGCTTTTTACGGAGGGACAGAGCCATTTTCCTATATTATAGATAATTTGGTTTGGAGGGGTCATGGGATCCAAAGCAGGCCTGACATTTTAATCCCCAGCTAGTTTTCAGCTCAAGTTTTGTGGATGCAGGCAGGGTAGAGACACAAAACTGGTGGCTCTTGGTATAAATACACAACGAGTAGAATACAAGATTCCACAGGGCCCTAGATATGTCTTAGGTAGAGTTTTCTTGGGTTTTGGGAGTCGCCAAAGCTTTCACTTTTAACTCCAGAGCTTTAACTTCATAGACTGAACTTTTAAATTAACAAGTGTAAACAGCACAATTCCATCATTAAGAAAGCAATGGCGGAGGTGAGGAGAGGAGGGTGCTGGGAGGTGCATTGATTCTTCTGGAATCTTGATAATTCCTTCCTGTGAAGGGCATGTATTTGGCAGACAAAGAGTTCTGGCCCTTTTGCCACTAGACTGCCTCTACCCCAGGGAGGTGGAGGGATCTACCTGATGGGGAAGAAAAAACTAGATCTTCCTCTTTTTATTTTTATTTTTTTTAGGTATGAATCCATCAGGATGATTGGATGATGCCAGCTCACCCACGCTGGGCTGCACTGCCTGGGTTGTGTGTGTTAATACACCCGGCAGAGGCCAGCAGGGTAGCAGTTCCTAATTCCACTGCACCTAATTGCACTGCAAACATCCCCATCCTAGCCTTTGGCTGCCATCACAGTTATAGCTGGATTTTCCAACCTGCAACTCTTCTGTTGTATTTCTTTATTTGTTCAGAATCCAGGTGGGTAAAGTATTTTTTCCCCCAAACAATAGTCTAGATGTTGCTGTCATAATATTTTTTAGATGTGACTAACATTTAGGGGTGCCTGGGTGGCTCAGTTGGTTAAGCATCTGACATCGGCTCAGGTCATGATCTCATGGTTCGTGAGTTCAAGCCCTGCATCGGGCTATGTCCTGACAGCTCTGAGCCTGGAGCCTGCTTCAGATTCTGTGTCTCCCTCTCTTCCTCTGCCCCTCTCCTGCTTGCACTCTTTGTGTGTGTGTGTCTCTCTCTCAAAAATAAATAAACATTAAAAAAATTTTTTAAAGATGTGATTAACATTTAAATCAGTTGACTTTAAGTAAAGCAGAGTAGCCTCCGTAATGTGGGTGGGCCTCATCTTATCAGTTGCAGCCCATAAGAACAAAGGCTAAATTTCCCAGAAAAAGCAATCTTGCCTCAAGACTGCAACATGGAAACCTACCTGAGTTTCCAGCCTTCAGCCTCAAGAGTGCATCAAATCTTAATCTCTAGCCTGCTAGCTTCCCCTAGATTTAATACTTACTAGTACCCACAATGTGGGAGTTAATTCCTAAGATAATTACCTATTAGAGAGTTGGCAATGTATCTTGCATGCATACACACACACATATATACACACATATATATATATGTATGTGTGTACATATATATACACACATATATGTATGTGTGTACATATATACACACACATATATGTATGTGTGTACATATATATACATAAATATATATATATACCACACATATATACATGTGTGTACATATATATATACATAAATATATATATATATACCACACATATATACATGTATCTATATAGATATATACTGTCCTATTACTCTGTTTCTCTGGAGGACTTTAACACAGTCCTCCTATAACCTCAACAAATAACCACAGTGCCTGACACCATTAAGCCCTCAATCTCACAACTGCATTTAGACATGTAGACAACTGCGATTTCCCCATTTTATAAATGAGGAAACTGAGGCTTAAGAAAGCCAAGTAATTTGTTCAAGCCCATGCAACTAGAAAGTGGAAGAGAGGTAGCATTTGAACTCACATTTTCCTACAACAGGTGCTGATATTCTTTATTTATTTATTTATTTATTTATTTATTTATTTATTTATTTATAGGAGAGAGAGAAAGAGAGACAGCGTGAGCAGGGGAGGGTCAGAGAGAGAGGGAGTCACAGACTGAAACAGGCTCCAGGCTCTGAGCTGGCAGTCAGCACAGAGCCCGACGCGGGGCTCGAACCCACGAACCGCGAGATCATGACCTAAGCGAAAGTCCGACGCTTAACCGACTAAGCCACCCAGGCACCCCGCCAGGTGCTGATATTCTTAATCATTATACCACACCAGGAGAGAAAGACATACTCAAAGCTATGATGAAATGTATATAATTAAAGTTTGGTCATGGCCAAGTGAGGCAAATCCCTATCAGTCATCTTATAGTGAGTGCTCCTATTTTGAGGTTATATGAACTGATCATGTGTTAAAGTGGATGCGAGCAGCCCAGGGGCTGCTCCCCTGTCCAGCCCCCTCAGTGTTTGTGGGCTCCGGCTTGTCTCTGATTGTCCCTGCTTATTTGGTACTCTGATATTCACCATAATAAATAACTCTCAAGGCTGGCTATGTAGACCACTCACACTTTTTTTTTAAAGTTCTATCTAAAATTTGCTGTTATAAAAACTTACAATACTGGCAAGAACAACAGCATGGAAAAAATAAAAGTATCTTCATGGATCAAATTCACCTTTGAGGATGTAGTCTGATGTTCATCTGTTCATGGATTTATACAAAAGCCATCAAGAAAGATATACTGAGAATTTATTCTGTGCATGTCTTATTTAATTCACTTATTTATTCCAAATTAATTATGGGATTCTTAATGCATACTCTTTTTTTTAAAGGGTCACTTTCCCAATTTTCTCCCTGTATTTCCCTACACAAACTAGTGTCCTTACAATGTGCCCACCAGTAATAATAAGGGACCTGCCTTCTACCCAGAGGTTTTCATATCCACTGCTTAAAAATGTATCCAACTTACTTATACCCCTCCTTAGAGCCTTACTCTCTACTTTCCATAATGATACTTAGTTTGCTAAGCTAATACAGAGAACCAAGTTAATGGATATTCAAAAGCCTAACAGTGATCTAGTCCAGGTAACATGTATTTTAGAAGAAGATCTTTTGGAAGCACACCACCTCCGTGCAGAAGGAGTGGGTTTCATAGTGGACACTTCAGATGAGCTTTCTCAATGTTCTGTCAAATGTCATGCCCTGTGTTGAGGACAAAACCTCCACCATTTGAGAAGCTGGCATTATGTCCTCTTGTGTGACATCATTCTACTTGTTAATGGGATGATTGCATCACAAAGTAAAAAAGAACCAAGTATTTGCATCAAGAAAATCATGTGTGACATATCTAAGGTAATGGTTAAAAGAAGGCAACAGTTTTCTTCTAAGGATCCTCTTTCTACCTCCATGAAAATTTTACTTGACAGGTGGAAGCTACCTAATCAATATCCACTCTTTGTGTTTTTCAATGGCTGAACCACCATTTTGTTAGGGTGACAAATAGACCTTATTTCTCAGCCTCCATGCATCTAGTCAGTGGTGTGTGTAACCAGATCACCAGGAAACAGTGGCATGTTTCTCCCAGGAAATTTCTTCAAGGACTGAAGACTCAACTAGGAGGCGTTCGTCTTTTGCTTTTCTCTCTTCCTCCTACCTAGAAAGCAAACTTCAAGGCTGGAGCACTAACAGCCATTTCTCAACATAGAGAAACTTTGAGAGATGAAACTACGTAACAGCCTTGCAGAACATAAACACAGGATGAGCTGGTTGAGTAGGGATTTATCCTGTTAATATTGGACTACCTACTTCTAGAATTCTTTAATGTAATATATAAACTTCCATCTCATTGCAACCACTGCACGTGTATATGTGTATGTTTTGTAAAGCTGTAACTAAAACATCGCTCGCTTATTATTAAAATCTATTAAATGTATTATTCCAACAATGTTTTATAAATGGAACCAACTGGGATCCTGAGTTTATTCACAACTGACTGTTCCAATCACTTGGAAACTGAGTGATTCATAAACTTTTGGGTGCTGGGCCCCTATTTTGTTTTAAACATAGATCTTCAATTTTCGCTGTTGCCTGACCATTGCTATTCATGGATTATCCAACACATTGGTAAAGAAGTCATTGTCCACAGAATGTAGTTTTCACTTGAGGTGGAAAAGCTGCTTCCGCTGCCCCTTCCTTCTCCTTTGTTTTCCCTCAGAGTTCGAGTAAAATTATGCCTGGTGTAATTTATTGAAACCCACCTTCCATTTTCCAAAACATATCTGTCTAAGAGAGTTTAATACCTGTAAGACGTTTGTTGCTCTCACTTGTCCTAATCAGGAACTGAATAAAAAGACATTTTGACATCTTGGAAAGAATGAGGTTTCTGAACTTAGGCTGATCTGTTAAACCAGTTAGTTGAGCAAGGCCGGATGAACCCTCAGGAAAAATCATGAAAACTAAATTAAACTGCACACAAAAAGCAATTTACCAGCAACGAACCTAATTCGCAATTTGCCTCCTCCAGAGAAGAATAATCTGCCTTGGCCACATGCCAATGAGAGCTCCATGCGATAATCTATAGGATTGCACAATTCCTCTTAGGACAGTTATGAAAGGAAAAATAACATTTGTTCTGCCAAGGTATGCGGACTTGCTGACATTTGCTGAAATACAGATATCATCTAGGTGAAAAGTGAACAGGATGTTACCCTTAAGGTGCTTCAGAGAGCAAGTATGTTACCGATCTTTTCCACACATACATAAGGCAGCTTGAATTTCTGGTAATCGTGAGGGCATGACTCTTGCAACTATTTCCAACAGACCCCTGGTGACTTTTGGGCTTTGTGAAGATCATTCTTATACACTCAACCTGGTGAGAAATTGTTCTTTGTGATTTTCAGTAATGTTTGTCTGTTTCTCTGCCTGTTGGAATGGTGATTGAAGAGGGGGATGGAATATGGAATTGTGGGTGGGGAGGGGAGTTTGCACACTTTAAATAAAATGTACCTGTCATATTAACTGCTGGACTCTACAGTGACCAGGAGAAACATGCTGGGAAGGGATGGGGAGAGACATGCTATCCATTTTATATCTCTGAAGAAAACATTAGGAAATTTTTAAATAATGGAGATTATCACCAATTCATATGGGGTGAGTTCATGGAAGAAGGTTCTAGGCATGCATATGTGGAGGGGAAAACATAAGAGATTTGACCGCTAGTGGAAAATCTGGATAGTCCTGTTTAGCTGTTAATCAAAGTTAGGCATAGATTAGAAGTACGACCAGTGGGTAAAAGCATTTCAAGATGTAATATGATGAATAGCTCAGAAACAGAAAATATTGACAATAATGGACAAATTGTTCAGTAACAGATTCAAAAAGAACTTGGCCACAAGTCATCAAAATATTAGAGGATCAGAAAACAATGCATAGGAATTAGGAGATGTGTTTCAATAATATCTATCTAAAAACTTACTAAGAATCCAACTGCAGAAGGCTTCGTGTTGACAGAGATTGAATGTGATAGTTTAAAAATCACTTTTAAGATGATTTTATACACTAGTAAATTAAAACTCAATGCTTAGACTGCTGATTTGCAGTGTTGAAAGGAAAGCAGCAGCCTTCTTTAATACAGTGACTAGAGTTTGAAGATCATTTTGAGCTTTGAGTAGACTGAGGTGGAAGCTAAGAAACTAATAAGGAATTAGTAAGTGAAAATGTCATATTTGAAAGGGCTTTTGATATCTCACTAATGTAAAATTTTACAGCTCAACAGGAATGTTGCACAGTTTGGTTAGACAGAGTGGTTAATGAAAGATATAGTTGGCAATAGAATTCACATCAAGAAATACAGAGATGGTGCCCACTGTATGCCAGGCACTGTGCTAATTGCTGTGAAGCTAAAGATGAGTAAGTTAGAGCACTAGGGTCTAAAAATTTATAGTTCAATAAACAGGAAAGTGACACGGTAGAAAGCATGAAATGAGATGTATACAGTTCCAGGACATGTACAAGAAACAGAAAGAATATTACAAAGGACCAAGTAGCATTGTTCAGTGGGCATGACTGGATAAGAAAAGGCAAGAGAAATGCAAAGTTTTAGGGAGAGATTTCCATCTGAGCTTTGTAAAGATGAAAAGGAGCCAATCAGAGACATTTAAAGATGTAAGATAAGAAAACTATTAGGAATCACTGATAGGAACATTTGGTCTTTTGAAAGAAGGGAGCAAGAGCCAGATCAGCCATTCGTATCTCTCCTAGACCCAGTATTCAAATCTTTAATGTTATCACTCTAATGAACTTTTGGGATTTGCATCATCATCTTATTAATTTTTAATCTTTTTTTATAGAACTAAACTGACAAAGTCATCTCATTCTTAAAGTTTGAAAGAGCTTGTGAGATCATTTTTTTATTTCCCTGATTCATTAATTTATTCAGCAAACACTAAGAAACTACTATGTGCTAGGCAGGCACTATGTTAAGTACTCATAATACATGGAAAAAAACAAAAGAGACTAACATCCTTGCCCTCGTGCAACTTATGCTCTAAGAGGAAGAGAAAGACAATAACTCACATAAAATAAATGTGTCAATATCATAAGTCTATCAAAAGGCTATTAATGTTAAGGGAGAAAATCAGAGCACATTTGCCATGAGTAGGTCTATCTCTCTGCCCAAGGAAGGCTCACTGTACTCCTGCTATCCCAGCATAATTATCCTCAGCACCCACTTTTCCCCTAAAAGATGTCCCAGTTTGGGGAAGGCACTACAAAAATGAGTACCATAGTTAGAAGCATTCAGAATGTGTGCCTCCGTTCCCTGGTGTGTGTGTGGTGATGTAGTGTAGTTACAATATTTAACATAGTAATCCAGGTAAGCTTCTCACAGGAGAGGACTTCTGAGCAAAGACCAGAAGGAAGTGAGAGAGTGAGCCACCAGATAGCTCAGTGAGGACTGTTCCAAGCAGAGAAAAGATCTAGGCCAAGGCCCTAAGATTTCAAGGAATGCAAGCAAGGCAGTGCAGCTGAAGTGGAATAAATGGAGAAGAGAGAAACAGGAGATGGGGCCATGGCTAAAAGGAGCAGGGGCCAGACTGGGGAGAGCCCAAAGCCATTGTAAAGGGAGTTGAGTTTTCCTCTGAGTCCAGTGGGAAGCCATGCGCTTCCCATAAACAAAGGACATAATCTGACTTCTGTTTTAAAATCATTACTTTGTCAATTCTTTGAGGAGAACACTCTAGGAGGCAAAAGAAAACTGAGTTTATCTAGGTAGGAGTCTCCTCCTCTCAAATGAGTAAGCAATGGCCATGGCTTAGCATAGGATAGTAGCACAATACGTGGTCATAAATGTTCAGACTGTGGATATGTTATAAAGCAGCAGGATTTCCTGATGAACAGGAAATAAAGGGATGAGTTACCATCTTGAAGCAGTAACAAACAACTTGCAGAACTAGTTTAACAACTTTTGAGTTTTTGTTGTAAATGACCTCTTAAGAAAAGAATCACTTCTCCCACTTGGCTTCAAAGCCTTGACTTCCCTTTCAAAGCATTTGCAAAATGGTGCAAACACAGCATCTTCTGTCTGGTAAATAGTAAGAATTGTTGCAATATGTAATTCTGACTGACTGCAACATAGGGAATGTGCCACACTCAAGGAATTCTGTCAAAAATGGAACCTTTATAAACAAAGCAAATAGGTAATCAGTGTGTTGAATGGAAAGCTTACATTTTGAAATGGTGAGTGGTGCGGATGGTAGCACATCCATGGGGTGATGGATTACTAAGTAGCATAGCAGAGAGAGTTGGAAGTTCTGCCCATGTCACTATCTGTCACTTTCACCACAACCCTTAATGCCTCTGAGATGAATGCCCTTGCTGTAAAAGCATTCTACTGTGATCATAGCTCTGTTCTCACACTTGATGTATTTTTGGCTCTAACATTCTATGACTCTGTAAACACTTGGAAATCAGGTGAGGAGAAGTCTATATAGACAACTAGTATTCTGAGATTATTATTATTATTGTTATCCTTAGTCACTTTTTTGTGTAGACATATTTTAAAAAACTTTTTAATGTTTTATTTATTTCTGAGACAGAGAGAGAGAGAGAGAGAGAGAGAGACAGTGTGAGTAGGAGAGGGTCAGAAAAAGAGGGAGACACAGAATCTGAAACAACCTCCAGGCTCTGAGCTGGCTGTCAGCACAGAGCCCAACGCAGAGCTTGAACCTATGAACCGGGAGATCATGACCTGAGCCGAGGTAGGACACTTAACCAACTGAGCCACCCAGGTGCCCCTTTTTTGTATATGTAAACTGGAGGTCAAGGACTGATCTCTTCTCTAACAATGCTTTATTTCCATAGGCCATAAATCAGAGAGGTCCTTAGCACAATGATTAAGAACACAGGTGTGGCTTTAAAGCAGATTAAGCATTAACTGTATTTTAGGAGACTTGTGCTATTATGCAAAAATAAGATATATTGATAATAACAATTTACTGGGCATTGGGCTCTGCCCACTTGGGATTCTCTCTCTCTCTCTCTCTGCCCCTCACCCTTCCATGCCCTCTCCCAAAATAAACTAATTTTAAAAAGGAAATCTTTCAATTCTAAATAAAAACAAGTGTATGTACTCTTCAACTATATCATACTTTCATACCCATTTTAGAGAGGGAAATGGTGCCACAGAAAAGTGCATCATTTGCCCCAAATTATATGAACTCAGGCAGCTGACCTCTAGAACCTATTACCTCCTCAATCACCATACTCCACTCTCTCCTCCAGGAACAGAGAGGGTTAGCACAGTGTCTGGCAATAATGTAAAGTTAATAAATGCAAGCTATTAGGATGACAGTTATTATAACAGTGGGAATTCAGTACCTGCTGGGTAACTGAATGAATCCATGAGTCATCTACACTGAGGCACTGAGGTGATAATTGAAATCAGGAAGAAATGAGCTCATTCAGGGGGAGAGGACAGAGAAGGGCTGAGGACTGAAATTTGGAAGCTGGATAACCATATGCCCTAATACACACTTGGGTGGGGTTCAATCTGGAAGTGACTGTTCTCATAACCTGCAGCAGATTCAGATCTTTCCTCTCAAACTGGTCTAGTGAGTCTTGGATTGGGTTCTAACTCCTTAAAAC
Organism: Proteles cristata cristata; assembly: GCA_017311185.1. NCBI lineage: Eukaryota > Metazoa > Chordata > Mammalia > Carnivora > Hyaenidae > Proteles > Proteles cristata. The sequence continues at coordinate 103,622 of JAESUZ010004230.1, read as the reverse complement.
TGTTACACTGACCTTGTTTCAAAATCTTGTCTTCCCTTTCAAAAACATTTGTAAAATGGCAAATCCTACCTCTAAAAAGTCTATGAAAATTGAGTTGTAAACACAACTGCTTCTGTTTGGTAAAGCTCAATGTGTTCCTGATAAGGATATTTATGATTAATTGTTGTTGAAACTCCTGTGCTCAGTGTCAAAGTTGGGAAATGAACTCTTACACAGACTCAAAAAACAAGAGGCCATGTGCCCTTGAACATAATCCAGTCAAAGAGAGTGCAAAGGAAAACATGTGAGACAGTCTTCAATTCATGGTGACATGAAAGGTCCCTATTGACGTTGTGAAGAAACCAACAGTTCATCATTTTCTAAGAGACTGTCCTTTGATATGCACCTGCCTGAAACATCCTTTCTAAAGCACAGCTCTTGACTTCACTGGGTAAACATTTATCAGTCCTCCAAAAATTATACTTTACAAGTCTTGATGTCCAATGTCATATTAAAAGAACCAAATGAAAAGAAAATCTAGTCAAGAGAATACAAGCACCCAACTGGCTCTAATATGCATTGGTAAATACACGGAATAATATTTAGTTAGCTCCGTCAGCAAAGTGTCATCCTGTTGAGCCTGGGAGTTAAGTATTATTAAAGTTGTTCCAAATGAATGACAGGGTCCTATCCCTGGACACTGCCATATGACTATTATTGGGTCATTAAATCATGCTTGGGCTAAATCAAATCAGTTACTTATAAAGCTTGAATGGGATTAAGGTGAATAGTATTATGAGTATTATGATATTTTTAAAAATCTATCAACGCTGTTTGTTCTCTCCTACCTACCTACCACACAGATTAAAGTTACCAGTGATTTCAGAACAAGGAGCAGGCTAGGTGTTTTTCTCATTAGGCTAGTGAGGAGTATTCAGCTTTAAATGCTACCCACAAATGTCCTCTGTCATTTCACCCTGGTCTCCAATGTCAGGTAAAATGGGGTTCATCCTGCACCACAGTCACCTGAAAATCTAGCAAAAAATGTAAATTTCTGAGCATAACTCCAGAAATACTGGAATTTCCAATATGTAGGTAGAAGAATCTGCATTTTGGGCAAAATCCTCTACTTTGTATCAAATTTGAAAATCAATGGGTAGGGCACAAAGATAGGTTGTCACAGGTGAGCTCTGTTTCCTCTAATAGCTGTGTGACTTTGGGCAAGTGACTTAATGCTTCAGAGTCTAGTTTTACTCATGTATACAAAGAGGGGCACACCAGCACTGCTTGCAACAAGGTGGCATGCAAGCTGAAATCAGGCAACCTATGTGAAACTGCTTTATCAACTACAAAGCAAGGCATATGCATAAGACACTACGATTGTTGCCTAGTCATTTCCCTTCTTCTCATACATTCAGCTGGATTAGGACACCATGGGTAGCAATTACATGTCAAATATGGGCAAAGAATTACAAGGTGTAATTGGTGTCTTCATTCTAATTCTCCTGAAGTCTGTTTTAACTTCATAATTGTAAATTACAGAAAGGATGTGTCTGTCTTCAACCCTTTCAAAAAGCATTGCTTGTAAATTTTTTTTCTATGATGTCCATATTTTGAATTTGCTCTATTTATCCATCTATTATGTGGAAAATATCAACTTTCAGATGAGAATTTCTCTTCTCTCCCCCAGCCATGATGAATTACCACCAGTAACAATAGCTCTTATGAAAACAGGGAAATACGTCTGCTTCAATACACATGGCTAGGAACTGATAAATTAAAAGAATATTTCTTGAGTCTAAAATAATATTGACATTTTTGGTTCAACAATATTTCTTAGGGTAAAAGTATATATATAAAGAAAACCCTATGTATTTATATATATTTACCTTAATTTTATTTATGGGAGGAAATGAAATATAGTATAATCAATTTTAATATAAAAAGAGGATAGGAAATTGTGTCAAATTCATCTCAGTCTTAAGAGAAAAAAATAATTTTATCTGATAAACCCATATGAAGTGACATAATCTCCAAATAATGATTAGAAGATGTTAAAACAAAAATATAATGGTTAAGAAATAAGATACATGTGCTAGACTATAGTACTTGTTTAAGTATTTACTTTTCATCCTTCTAGACCCATTTCTCTGAGAACACTCCCAATGGCCTGTCCCTCTTAGAGGATACTCAGGACCCAAGACTGCTATCAACCTTGGAAATGAGTCTTGATTTAGTCAGAGAAATATAAGTAGAGGGGAGCTGTGCTATTCACAGATGAAGACAACATGGAGGAGAGCTGGTATAGACTGCCGTTTTCATATCACTTCATTTTTCTGAACCATTAAAATTTGAAGGGCTACTTGTTATTGTAGTATAACCTAGTGGGACCTAATTTACCCAGTGTGTTCATTCTATTTCACCCTAACAGTTATAAATAAACACTGACAGAGAAGTTGGGTTAGGCTAGATATGTGAGTCTTGATCTTTGGCCATGAAATATATAGAGTAATTGCTGGGTAAGAGGAACACTTGTTCACACATTGAGCATGCATTGTTCACCTACTAGGCTGAAATGAATGCAGTCTATCAGATGCATGGTGGATGAGGGGCTGACGTGACATGCTTGGACAGAACAGAATAATACATATATATTTTTAAATTTATTCATCTTTGAGAGAGAGAGCACGGCTGGGGGAGGAACATAGAGAGAGGGAGACACAGAATCAGTAGGAGGCTCTAGGCTCTGAGCTGTCAGCACAGAGCCTGACACTGGGCTCAAACTCATGGAGCACGAGATCATGACCTAAGCTGAAGTTGGACACTTAACTGCCTGAGCCACCCGGGTGCCCCAGAACAGGTTAGTATTTTACATTAACTATGGAGGGCTTTGTTGCCCATTTGTGGTTTGGTTCTGCTATTTTCTTCTAGCTTTGTTTTTTGAAATACTGAAATGATTTTATTTTTCTCTGTATCAGTTTTCAATTAAGTATTCTTTTAGAATTCTTTTAGTGATTTTGATTATGTATCCTAGATTTTGAAACAGTTTGCCTAAATTAATAATTGTATCACTTCAAACGATGCAAGATATTTAATCCTTGTATTCTTCTCTTGCCCTTTGTGCTAGGGATGCCATGGTCTTCTATATATCATGGTTTCTATTGAAAATTCAGATCTTAGACTTGCCGCTTCTTTCAAAACAGTGAGGTTTCTTTCCCTGGATGCTTTCATGATTTTTTGTTTCATTTTTTTTGAAAGTTTGACATTGAACTCTATGTCCCAGTGTAATCTTCTTCCTTTACTCTGCATGGCAATCACTGAGCTTACAGAATCTGTGAATTGATTTCTTTGGTGGAAGGTCAGTATGAACACTTTATAACTGTCTCTGAGAGTAATACCCCTCCCCAAAATAAACCATAGGCCTATCTCAAAAATTGATAATTACAAAAGGAAAAAGATAAAGTGAGATTTAATCAAAAGTTGAAAACTTCTACTCTTCCAAGGACATCTTGAAAACATGAAACTACAGACTGGGATAAAATATTCCCAATAAATATATCTGACAAAAGACTCACAGCTAGGATGACTAAGGAATTCCTCCTTGGTGGGGGGGGGGAGGGGGAGGAGTATTTCTCCCAATAGTAAGAAAACAAAAAACCCAACTAAAAACAATATGGAGAGATTTTGAATATATAAATGATCAGCACCTTTAAAAGTATTCTACATCATTATTCATCATTGGGAATCCAACTTACAATGTGATGAGCTACTACAGCATGTTCATCAGAAAGATTAAAATTAAAAGTTTAACATCATCAAATGTTGCCTATGATATGGGGCCATTTGGATTTTCGTATGTAGTTGATGGGAGTGGACAGTACTAGTCCCAGCTTGGAAAAAGTTTTGGTAGTTTCCCATAGATGTAAACTTAGGACTCAAGGAGTTTATGTGATTAATCACAAAAGCTCATCAAAAATCAAATATAATACTTTTAACAATGGTGTCTCTTATTTATTCACCTGTACATGAATGTTGCTTCTATTTTGGGGTTGCTATGTATAAAGCTGCTATGAATATGCATCTGCAAGATTTGAATTCACATATGAAGAGAATGTTGAGAAATGGAAACCTCAAAGATTGCAGGTGGGGATTTAATTGTATAATCACAGTGATGAGTAGTATTTCTAAAAATTGAACAAGTGAAAAATTGTGAGTGTACCAAAAAAACTGACTAATGTTCTGTTTTTTAAAGGCTGAGGTTTAAGGTAGGCTTGGAGAAAAATGCAGAATGCAGCTTTCTCCTGATTTTTGCAAAAACCAACTTCTAGAGAAATAATCAAGATATTTAACAACTGGTGTGACTTGGGCACTAGCCAGTCAGAGCTAATGCCTGGCTTAGTGGCTCTCTACTGTACCTGGAGTTGACTTTGAGATTGCTGGATCAGAAATGGGTTCAAGCACTCCAAGAGATCCTGAGAAAGGGGCCAGTGGCAGTAGTTCAACTAACCAATGTGAAACTAATTTTGTATTTTAACAAGTAATACAGTAAAACAATATCACTTGTATTTAAAAAGTGGTACCAGCACTTTGTAGCTTAGTATCACACCTGGTCACCTCCTTCTAATATACTGGCAGGTGCGAGGTAGGGTTGGGGGGTAGGAAATATTCATCTTAGGTCTATTCTGAGGTTTACTTTGAATTCTTCCTGGGCCTCAGTGTTTTTCATTTTCATAGGGTACTATTGATTCAAGATTGTATTTATAGCAAATATGATCATTTATAACTAACAAATACCCCCCAAAATTGACTATTAGTTTTGTCTGTCTTTTATGGGGCTTCAACAACCATCATGGCCTCCATTGCATGACCACACCAGATACCTTGTTGCTCTCTATTATCTTTACCCATTATCTGATCACCATTCCCTAAAGGTTCTTCTGTTTGATTAACTCCCAAATTCTTGTGTTTTTTTTTGTATAGAAAAGCCCAATTCTCCTTTTTTCTCCATTCCAACTTCCCATACATGCCTGTCAATCACTAATACATTTATTCACTCAAGACACAGTTGAGGGTCTTCTATAAACCTGGCACTGTGGAAAAACAAACAAAACTGTACTAGGTCCATATCCTGATGAAACTTATAGTCTTACTAGGGAAACACATGTTTAAGAAATATTTACACTAGAAATGCCTAATTGAAATGGCGCAAAGTAAGGCAGAAAGAGAGCCCACAACGGGTATGGGAACTATTGGGTGTGGTGAGGGGCAGTGTGGCTTCCTGGAGGAAGGGATCATCATGCTGAGATCTGAAGCATGAGTGGGAGACAGTCTTGGCTGTGACACTCCCTTAGTAGACACACTAGACTGTAGGTAGAACAAGCTGAAATCTCTCTTTAGATACATAGATAAGGTACTTTGATTTATGAATCCGGTATCTAAGATGAGCTGGCCTTATTTTAGACTCTACAGTGTAGTGAGGCTCTCCTGGATTGATGATTATTGCTATTTCTGGCTTTGCTGTTCCCCTGTTGGAGTTAAAGACTTATTGATGAGACAAAGACACTCATAAATGAGGAGAGCAATTTAGCTTTGTAGTCTGGGGACATTACTGTCACAAGGAACATAAAATAATAGCTTAAGAGCAATTCCCTTCCATGTTCTGCTGTATGATTGGTTCTCCCTTCTCCCCAAATCTCCCTATCACTCAACACTTGGAAACAACTTAATTCCTTACAGCTTGTCTTTTTTTTTTCTTTTATAGTTTATTGTCAAGTCGTTTTCTATGTAACACCCAGTGCTTATCCCAGTAAGTGTCCTCCTCCATGCCCATCACTCCCCTTCCCCTCTCCCCTACCCCCATTAGCCCTCAGTTTGTTCTCAGTATTCAAGAGTCTCTCATTGTTTGCCTCCCTCCCTCCCTCTCCCTGTTTTTTTCCCCTTCTCCTCCCCCATGGTCCTCTGTTAAGTTTCTCCTGTTTCACTTATAAGAGAAAACATATGGTGTCTGTCCTTTTCTGCCTGACTTATTTCACTCAGCATAACACCCTTGAGTTCCATCCATCTTGCTACACGTGGCCAGATTTCATTCTTTCTCATTGCCATGTAGTATTCCATTGTATAGATAAACCACATTTTCTTAATCCATTCATCAATTGATGGACATTTTGGCTCTTTCTATGAGTTGGCTATTGTTGAAAGTGCTGCTATGAACACTGGGGTACATGTGCCCCTATGCACCAGTACTCCTGTATCCCTTGGGTAAATTCCTATCAGTGTTATTGCTGGGTCATAGGGGAGTTCTATTGTTAACTTTTTGAGGAACCTCCACACTGTTCTCATTCCCTACAACAATATAGGAGGGTGCCCATTTCACCACATCCTCACCAGCATCTACAGTCTCCTGATTTGTTCATTTTAGCCACTCTGACAATGTGAGGTGCTATCTCAGTGTGGTTTTGATTTGTATTTCCCTGATGAGGAGTGACGCTGAGCATCATTTCATGTGTCTGTTGGCCATCTGCCTTACAGCTTAAATTTTTTTTTTAATGGAGCCATTACTTAAGGAAAAGGAGTTGAAAATCCCTTAGTGAAAGAAAATCTATTTAAGAATATAAAGGTATATTTTCACATTAATTTTTTAAATGTTTATTCATTTTTGAGAGACAGAGAGGAACAGAACACAATTTGGGGAGGGGCAGAGAGAGTGGGAGACACAAATTCAAAGCAAGCTCCAGGGTCTGAGCTGTCAGCAGAGAGCCTGACTTGGGACTTGAACTCATAAACAGTGAGATCATGACCTGAAAGTTGGACACTTAACTGACTGAGCCACCCAGGTACCGTCTTCACATTAATTTTTAAAAGGCAGTGTGTGTATAGGTTACAGCAAAATAATTCAAAAAGTGTTCCTCAAAATTTGGGAATTCCTAACACATTTAGGGTTTCTGGGTAATATGAAAACAGAGGACATAAGTTGACCATTCCTTTTTTTTTTTTTTAATTTTTTTAATGTTTTTATTTATTTCTAAGAGAGAGAGAGACAGCGTGAGCAGGGGAGGGTCAGAGAGAGAGGGGTCACAGACTGAAACAGGCTCCAGGCTCCGAGCTGGCAGTCAGCACAGAGCCCGACGCGGGGCTCGAACCCACGAACCGCGAGATCATGACCCAAGCGAAAGTCGGACGCTTAACCGACTAAGCCACCCAGGCGCCCCATAAGTTGACCATTCCTGATGAGGTCAGTGGGTCAATGGTTCATCTGACTATGTAATTAATTTTAAGGGGATACTTCTAATTACCTTACAGATCAACCAGGTCATCCTCTTAGAGCTGACCTAGATTGATAGGGCAGAGTAAGACCTAATTCACTTTTAGAGGTTCTTAAAGTTTTAATTGCTTCCAGTCGGGTACTCTGGGCCTTGAACTAGTTTTCACTGTGCTGTGTTTTACTTTGTGTGCTTTTGGAATGCCAGAGATTAAGCCTCTGGGGCACCCCACGCCAAGACTGGCCATGATGCATCTTACCATATAGCAATAGCCTAATATGTAACCAGATTTTGTTAAGATAAAACTGAAAAAAGGTCTTTCACTTAAATATTGTGGGAATAAATAAAGACCGCCCAAATGAGAATAAAGCTATTTATTCAGAGCTTACTGTAACAACAGAGTTGGCCACCATCACTGTTTTGGCACACTGAAAGACAGGCAGAGATAATTGAAAGCCTCAATATGGAAAGAAGGGAAAGCTTTAAGTGTACCCTGGTTGGAGGCTGGTTAGGCGTGCTAACTAGAAGTGGGGCATCTCATGTTATTGATTAGGAGTACATGTTTGGCTTTCTCTGAATGATCCTAACTTGAAAGCAGGGGTAAAAGGTCAGGAATAACAGTTATAAAAACAAAAAAAATGCCAGGAATAACAAAGAATAATAATGATAATTAAGACCTGGCCACTATTTGGTCTAGCCATTTTATGTTTATATGTTCAATCTCTCAATATATTTATGAGGTATGCATCTTAGATAGTGCAAGTGTCTGTGTGTTTTCTTTACACTGGGGTTTGTTATACATCTGGCTTTTGCAACTTTCACAAGTACCCTGTTATCACATGATTTAGGGGATGTTAAGAAGTAGGAGAAGAATGTTTGCAGTGTAAAACTCTGTTTAATTCTATCTGGGCAGAGGCAGGCAGAGCTAATTCAACTATAGGAGGATACAATACAAATGGAAAAGATTGAAACCTGGAAACTCAGTTGGGCACCAGAGAGGCCAGGCAATGCCAGGAATGATAATGAAGAAAAAGAAAGTTCAAGAACCCAACTTTGATAAAGATTTGGGATCAAGTTCAGCTTTAGAGGCACAGGAAAAAAATCAGTGGTTATATTTATTTACTATCATTAAATATGCTTTCAGTTCATGCTAAGGGCTAGGCTGAACATCTTTCATTCACTATTTTGTATATTCCCTATTAAAACTCTACGAAGTCAGTTTTTAGACCATTCCTTTCTACAGATGGGAAGATTAGGGATCAGAAAAATTACGTGTTTTGCCCAAGTCCCTCAGTAGTGAAGTATTCAGCTGGTATTAGAGACCAGCAGACTGATTCTGGAGTCAGATTTGGGTTTGGTACCTTTTCTCTGCTTCCTGAGCTCCTACTTCAGGTGGCCCAGGTTACACCCTCAAGCTGCACAAGTCTGTTTGCACCAGACAGCCCTCTTGTGGGATTTAACAGAAAAGTGGCTCAAATGGTGAGGATTGAATGATAATTCCATCTTTTCCCAATTTCTCCTCCTCTGAGAAGAACAAAGAAATTTCAAGTCCGTTGCCTAAGCAAATATCCAACCAGAGTAAGAAATTCTAGTGTCTCCCTCCTTCTTTACATTTTTTCTAGGAGAGGATGTCTCAAAGTCTTCTTTTTCACTTGCTTGGGAGGGGGAGGTGAAGAAGCTCTTAGGGAGAAGAACACTAGAGGGGATTGGGCTGGTGGACAAAGTCTTTGGCATCTGATTTGGACTTTCTCTGTACCCCTCCTTTTAGGACATCATTAAATTATTGTTTGCTAAGTGCAACACAGGGTGCCAGATGGTGAGACATGATTCTACAACAGAGCACAAGAGAAATTCAAATAGATATGTTTATTCTCACTATGATAAGGAAATACATAGTACTTCTACAGGAGATACACAGCATGCATTGAGGTGCCAAGTGGGAGGTCAAGGCAGAGCAGGTAGGGTGTAGAGGGAGATAGGGTGGGGAAGGGGGAGAGAGAGATAAGGAAGGGGTAAAAAGGGAGTATGCTCTGGGGTTCCCAGGTTAGGGCTGGATTGGTCAATTCTAACAAGAATTTTGGTAACCCCCATGGGGTTTGTTTCTAAGGGGTATATAGGCATATGGGTGCTGGGAAGTAGGGAAGACTGTTGATCACAAAAGTGATTCTATCAAGAACTTATATTTGCCTGTCACTTTGGAGGATGCTATTTAAGACATGCACTTGCATGAGGCATCTACTTAAAGTTTAAGATCTCTATAGGCCACTTAGCCAAACAAAATAGATGCCAACACAATACCATGGAGTAGTTCAGCTAAACTTGACAATTCTCAATCTCTTTCTTAATCAGCTTACATGAATGGGAAAGAGTAGATGGAGTTGGATGATTGTAGTAGGGACTCTTCACACAACTCCTGGAAATCCTGGGGTAAAATTCTTGGCACCAACTGTTTGTTGATAGCTCATTTTAGATTGTGGACTACTTAGTCCCTGTTTTTAACTTGATTTTCAATAGAAAAGTATAATGAATTTGAGCAGATAGAAGGTATACAGAGGTGGGCAGAAAGGAATGGAACCCTCTTTAATTTGGAAGCCATAGTAATGCTGAAATATCTGGACCAAGTCTTATGAGGGGTACTTAAGCAGCAAAAGCAGCTTGGAGTAAAGTATGTGTGGTAGAAACAAAGGGATGAGCAAAGACATGGAGGACTACATGAGCAGAGGGGACTGCCCAGGTGGGAGGATTGTGAGCAAACTGGTGTGAATAGAGTCAAAAACACAAGGTGAGTGGCAATATTGGACTAGAGATCCTTAACCTCGCCTTAAATTCAGGATTATTTGTAAGGAAGAGAGATGTTCAGGATGCAAGTAAAGTCAAATGATCCCAAGCATGGTCAAAGGAAGCTGCAGAGAGATTAGCACCAAAACCGTAAGGTTCTCAGAGACCATGAGCTCTCTACCTAAACTAGCAACTATTTTGAGGGGCCAGGAGGCCAGAAAGGTAAATACTTTTATCTCTGAGTCTGCCCCTCCCAACAAAACCACAAGCCCGTCTCAAAAATGGACAATTATAAAAGAAAAACTATGTAAACTTCTTAAGTAGAAGGCAAATCCTTAAATGAAAACGTATTTTTAGGTCATGTGTCCAAATCCATGATCAATATCCTCCTTGATGTTTAAGAGGACTCTAAGGCCAGCACTTGGCATACTAGCGATTTTGAAGCATCCATTGACTTTTTTTCCAAAGGAAAAATTCATGATAACCCTGAGAAGGCCATTTAATAAAATTATATTAAATATAATATGTAGTTATTTTTTAGGTTTTCAAGTTTATTTATTTTGAGACACAGAGAGAGAAAGCTCACATTGGGGAGGGGCAGAGACAGGGTGAGATAGAGAATCCCAAGCAGGCTCCACACTGTCAGCTTTAGAGCCCAACATTGGGCTCCAACCCACAGACCATGAGATGATGACCTCAACCAAATCCAATAGTCAGACACCTAACTGACTGAGCCACCCAGGTATCCCAACAAGTAGTTATTTTAAAAGTGTGTAGCCCATTTATTTATTCACTGATTGACTGCACGTGAATTGTTTAGTTTGAGACTGTCAGGAAACAATGTTTCTATGAACATTTGTGTACAAGTTTTATGTAGATATGTTTTCATTTGCCTTGGGTAAATATCTAGGAGTATAAATTGCTCATTTGTAGGGTAGTATTAGCTTTACTTTTAAAAGAAACTTCCAGGGTCACTTAGGTGGCTCACTCAGTTAAGTATCTGACTTTGGCTCAGGTCATGACCTCACAGTTCTGACAGCTGACAGCTCAGAACTGTTACCTTCCCACCAACTACGTTTGAGTTTAAGTGGCTCCATATTATCACTAAATTTGATGGTGTGAATCATTTAATGTAGCCATTCTGGTAGGCCTGCAGTGGTAACTCACTTTTCCCCTTGCTTACTAGTCATTCAAATATCTGTTCAAAACCTTTCCTCATTAAAAAGATTGGGCTTGGCTTCTTAGATTGAATATATATCCTGGATGTGAATTATTTTTCAGACATAGTTATTTGGTCTATCTATCACAGTCTGGTGCATCTTTTCATTCTTTCCCAAGAGTCTTTTGAAGAGAAGTTTTAAAATTTCAATTATAGCCCAATTTATTAATGTTTTTCTTTTATAATTTTCAATTTCTGAGACTGACTAGTCTAAGACAAGTCAGTTTCAGAAATAGTTGCAAGGTGTTTACCCTAACCTCTGGCCCCTCAAATTTAGGCTTTCACTTCTGGTCATGGTGTAGGAATCCAAAGCAGGCCAACATGCCCACTGCGAGAACCAGAAAATCCAGTTACCAAGGACCTATGTTTGAAGATATTGGGGAGCTACAGAACTAATGAGGACTAGATAACCTGGAATTCAGATGGGGGTTAAAGGGACTTCTGATGGGAGCTGAGAATCACTAGTAAATTTTCTTCCTGGGATATTTGTTGATACAGGCTCCAGAGAGGCTAAGGTTTAACCCAGAGAGAGAAATTCTACTTGAGCAAAGAGTAAACTTGAACATTTTTTTGTGTGTGTGTGGGCACTTGATCCTGGCTGATGGAAGCAGGCTCACAGATGGCCCAGATATGGGAATTACCAAATTATGATTCTAAAATAGCTATGATGAGTAAGGGAAAATGGATACAGTGGACAAAAAGATTTATAATTTCAGTAGAAATTAGGAAAATCATCCAATATCCTAGAAATTAAAATAAGTCAATTATACAGAAACTGAACAGGCTTAATAGCAGATGAGAGAACAAATAAGAATAGTGAACTTGAAAATGACTCAATAAAAATTGTCCAAACTGAAGCCTAGAGAGAAAACATAATTAGAAAAAAAAAAAAAAAGCTTAAGAGATGTGAGGGACACAGCTGAAGTCTAAACATACATTTGGAGCATTAGAAAATATTAGAGGGGGATTTACCCAAGGGATACAGAAATGCTGATGCATAGGAGCACATGGACCCCAATGTTCATAGCAGCACTCTCCACAATAGCTAAAACATGGAAAGAGCCTAAGTGTCCATCAACAGACTAATGGATCAAGAAGATGTGGTTTATCTATACCATGGAATACTACATGGCAATGAGAAACAATGAAATCTGGCCATGTGTAGCAACATGGATGGACCTTGAGGGTGTTATGCTGAGCGAAATGTCAGGCAGAGAAGGACAAATATCATATGTGTGCACATATAGGAGGATTAGGAGGAACTTAACAGAGGACCAAGGGGGAGAAGAAAGGCGGAAATGGTGGGGGAAAGAGAGAGAGGCAAACCATGAGAGACTCTTGAATGCTGACAAAAACTGAGGACTGATGGATGTGGGGGGGAGAGGGGATGGGCATGGAGGAGGGCACTTGTGGGGATGAGCACTGGGTGTTATGTGGAAACTAATTTGACAATAAACTATTTGTAAAAAAAAAAATAATAAATTTACGAAAAAAAATAAATTAAAAAATATATATATTAGAGGGGGAGACAAGAATGGGTCAGAAAAAACAGCTGAAGAAATGACTAGTAATTTTTCAAAATTAGTGAAAAAGCTCATTTCAGTTTCTATAAACACAAAGACTCGCAAACAAGATAAATAAAGAATATTCTGGGACCTATTATTGTCAAATTGTTGAATGTTGAAGAAAAAAATCTTGAAATCATCCAGAAACACACACACACACATACACACACACACACTACTTTTAGAAGACAGACAATAAGATTAAGTGCTAATTTTTAAAAAAAGTTTTTATTTATGTATTTTGAGAGAAAGAGAATAAGTGGAGGAGGGGCAGACAGAGGTGGGGAACAGAGGATTGGAAGTCGTCTTTGTGCTGATAGAGAGTCTGATGTGGGGCTCAAACTCACAAATTGTGAGACCATGATCTGAGCCAAAGTCAGATGCTTAACTGAATGAGCCACCCAGGTGCCTCAGAGCCAACTTTTTAATAGAGACTATTAATCCTTAAGAAATGAGGAAAATTGCAACAACCCCACTGATCAGCATTTGCCAATTTGGCAGGATTTCTCAAATTGAAAGTGCTCAGGTCTTTCCACTGAGCAATTCCATCCTTCCTTTGAATCACATATGTGAATGAGACCAAAAAATTGTCAACAAATTATCATCAATAGGAGAATGAATAGTATTATATACTGTGATATAAACACTCAGCATCAGTAAATCTAAGTTGCATAAACAAAAGTGCAATTACCCTGCATATTCATAAATATAATTTATATATGAAACAGTAGAACTTATACAATACATAATGCACTACTATATTGCATTTTATATTATATTAACACTTATTTATATAATTTATAGAATATGTATTTTGTATAAAATATATATATGAAAATATAGGAGTTAATGTAAAGATTATAGATACATGAAATATGTGTCTATAAATAATTTATTATAAAATCTGTATTTATATATAATGTTGTAAAATGTCAGAATACTTTGTAATGTTTATCAATATAAAATCTTCAGTCTTGGGGCGCCTGGGTGGCTTAGTCGGTTAAGCGTCCGACTTTCGCTCAGGTCACGATCTCGCGGTTCGTGGGTTCGAGCCCCGCGTCGGGCTCTGTGCTGACTGCCAGCTCGGAGCCTGGAGCCTGTTTCAGTCTGTGACTCCCTCTCTCTCTGACCCTCCCCTGCTCGCACTATCTCTCTCTCTCTCTCTCTCTCCCAGAAATAAATAAAATATTAAAAAAAAAAAATCTTCAGTCTAATTACAGAAAACATACATGGATCAGGAGGAATTCACAGTGAAAGGTCAACTGTATCTTTTTAAAGTTTATTTTGAGAGACAGAGATAGAGAGCAGGGAAAGGGCAGAGATAGAAGGAGGCCAGAGAGATAGAGAACCTCAAGCAGGCTCTGAATTGTCAGTGCAGAGATCATGACCTGAGCCAGAATCAAGAGTCAGATGCTTAACCGACTGAACCACCCAGGTGCCCCTTTATCTTGTCTAATTATTTAAAATAATGAAGAAATGAAATAACTTGACAATGCTGATTGGTGGAACACAGGCATTCTTTTTCATTTTATTTATCCTTACCAGTATGTTTGAACTATTTCACTCTAACATCATTTAAACATAATTAAGAAGCCTTAGAACACAGAGGAAATTAAACACAGAGTGTTTCCAGAGATTTTTTAAAAATTTTTGAATGTTGAAAAGGAATGGTGTAATTTAGGGCATTTCTAGTTTTTTGCAAATCCATCATAAACTCAGACCACTACCTGTTCAGTAGAGCCATCCATTCCAGTGAAACTTGGCTGCAAAAATGAAACATAATATTTCTGTTTCTACTTGATCTAAAAAGCAAGCAAAATATGTGAAATACTCAGCTGAAAAGAAAAAAAACTGTACCAAAATAAATTCCTTGAAAACTTATGGGTTATTTGTTTATGTATTTATTTATGTATTTGTGTGTGTGTGTGTGTGTGTGTGTGTGTGTGTGTGTGTGTGTAACATTCCAGAATCCAGTTACTTTTTCCTTTGGACTCTGTTATGAAAGGAAATTTCTTCTTATTTACTGCATGACATTTCTGCACAGCTTATCAGCCAATGCCCTCTTTACTCAGAAATGTTTAGGTATTACAAGAAAAGGCCGCTTACTGGGTGTCATAAAACCCATTTTCAGATGTGGTCTTTCCAGATGCCTTAGCTTAACCTGACTGCATGGGACTGTTTAGCATGATGGATGGCACCTTGTAACATCTGCAGGCTGCAATGATTATCTGAAGTTACGGTCAAAGCCAAACCCCATACCAAAAAATGAGTAACTTGTATTCATGAAAGTGGTTTTACTTCTTGCACAAATGGCCAACAAGCTGTTATGCTAAAGGGTTTTGTATATAAACTCATGAAGGGGAAAAGGTCACTTAAAAGAAAAAACCCATCCTATAAACTTGGAAATCTAAGTATGAGTAAGGGAAGAGCAAGAATTAAAATATACTATAAATCAAGCAGCTTTTGAATTTACATTCCATGCTAAAGACTTCTACAGTTCTCCTTTTATCAACAGTGTTTCCAAAATTTAAATTATTACCTATCCAAGTTTTAAGTGAAAGGTAGCGAGATTACCTATTTTAAATGAGCGGAGAGAAATTCTATCATTCATTTATGATCTCTCAAGGAATGAGATTAAATATTTTAATGATTTTAACAGGAAATCAAATCAGATTATGCTGCATTTATCACATCTCTCAGCGAAAACAGACTAGAGGTACCTAACTTTTTCTTTCCTTCTCTTTTTTCCTGCCTAGGAAGAAAATTTTATAGTGAAAATTTATAGGTGAAGACAAAGTTGCAACCTAAGCAGATGGCATGATAGTTTGACCTTAACTTTCATTTTAAATCAAGCTCAGATCACTTGCATTCCAAAAAATAGTAAATTGCATTTTTTTTCCCTGCTTGTAACAGTGGTTCACACATACATCTCCGAGTAGTTTCATTTCCTTGGGACACAAGGACAAGCATGTATGGATTGCTATTTCCTTCTTGACTTTGAGAACAAAATGGATGGCATTCTTATTATGGAAAAATCATCACCAAATGTCACCAGAAATCCATCAGAGAGGTACGTTCTATCTCATTGGGCCAACCAAGCACTTCTTCCTGTCAACAAATAACCAGTTGGACAACACGGGGCAAAGAACCAGTGGACTTTATCAAATCAAAGGTAGCCTATATCAAAAACAATGGGCTCTTTGATACCTTCAGTTGATGATACCACAGGAGGCAGAAATGAAGGAAAATGAACCCTCTCAGTCCATGCTGGAAGATACCAAATTATAAATAAGAAATTTGCTACCAGAACTTGAAAGATGCCTAGAATTTAAATAGTCCTAGAATTTAATTTTTACATCTACTTCTCAAAAGCCTTACAATGTGGATACACTTTGAGCCAGCCTCCTCATTCCTGATGGTGTTAACAATACTGTTTTAATACATATGCAAAGGTATGCATTCAAAGATCACTTTCACAGCACTGATTATGATACTGAACGATGTGGACCCACCTGAATATCTACCAATATAAGACAGATGAAATCATTGCATAGCCTTCCAAGAGAGTGTCATAGTTATCAAACTGATGCAGATCTGTATTTCTAAAAACCTCATTAAGTTCATAAAACTAAGCTACCTAATAAAAAGTACAAAAGTAAATAAAATGCAAGCCCATTTTTGTAAGTATTAACCCTCTGTGCAAAATCATGGGGAGAATGGATTTCAATTTAAGTAAGTCAGGAGAAAGTCTAAGTACTTAGAACAAAATCTGTGTAGGAGTAGATATCCATGTAAAATAACAGAAGGGATCTTGGCCAGCACTTCACACCAAACAAAAATCAATCCTAGATTGATGGTTGATCTAAGTGTCTATGATAAAACAATTAAGGTTTTAGAAAAATAAAATAGAATATCTTCTGGCCTGGAGTAGATAAAGATTTATTGGGTAGAACACAAGAAGTACTTTTATAAAAGAAAAAGTGATTTGCATTACATTTAAAGAACTTTATCAAAAGTATTTTTTTCCCAAAAAAAATACCATACAGAGGGTGAAAACGTAACTCACAAAATGGGGGAAGAGATACACAAAACATAAATAAAAGATTAGGAACTGGAACATACAAAGGCACTTGATAGATCAATAAAGGAAAAGGCAGATTACCTAGTAGAAAATGAGGCAAAAACGCTTGAACAGGCAGCTGGCAAAGAGAGAGAGAGAGATCAAAACATAAGAAAAGGTATTCAGCTTCAACAGTTATCAAAGCAATTTAATTCCTAATGAGATATTATTTCATACCACCAGAATGGCTAAACTAAAAAGAAAGACAACACTAAATATTAGTAAAGGTAGGGAATTCATGGACTGCCAGAATAGTACCATTAATTTCAAAATGATCTATATTTACTACAGCTAAATCTAAGCCTATCCTATGACCCAGTGATTTATTTTAAGGTGTGCAACCAAAAGAAATGCATAAATTTGTGCACCAGAAGACTTGTGGTCAATATTCACAGTAGTGCTATTCATAACCCTAAACCAGAAGCCGTCCAAATGACCACTCATATAGTGGATTAATACTGCCATAGCTCTACAACAGAATCTGAGAAAGCAATGAAAACAAATAAATGTAATGACATGGGAAAGTCTCAACATGATGTTGAATAAAAGCCAGGCACAAAAGAACACCAATTGTAGGAGTCTGTTGAGGAAGAGTTCAGAAACAGGTGGAGAAAAATCTCTGGTGTTACAAATCAATGGTTACCTGTTGGAGGACACTACTTCCTTGAACAAGCTTGAGCAGGCATTTTGGTGCTGATATTATCTTATTTCTTGATCTGAAGGATACTTCTAATGTCCATTACATGGACACATCCACTCTTAAAATAAATGAGTGAGCCCTATACTTAGATTGTGTGCACTTTTCTGGTACGTATCCTGTACTCCTATGAAAGGTTTCTTTTAAAAAGTGGGTGTAAAGCATTACAATATTGCATTGAAGTACTGCTGCCCACAAACTGAAGTATTGTTAGTCCTAAGATAGCAGATAATATATATAGCTTACATGTTAGCATACATTAATTCAAAGAAAGTAAATGCAGCCCTTAAAAAAACAAAACCAGAGAAACATTTCTCACTATTCTAAAGTCCTCATATTGAAGAACGTGTCTACAGTGAGATCTAATATACATTCTCATTCTTGCCTTTTGTCAATTGCAAGCTCATTTGAGTATTTTTCAGCTTTCCACTTTAGTTTTTTCCCCATAGATCTTTTTCTTCAAGGAAACATTTGACATTTAAGATGATTTCACAAGTTGGGAAATCTCAGATGACAAAGCATAAGCAAAGAAATAGAAAGAGATTAAGGTCTCTCACCACATCCTGGATTTCTTACATTTCTAGGTTTCTTTGCAGTTTTTAAGGGTGATGTCCTATATCCCAGAGGCAGTGCCCGAAATCTAATACTCTGCTCAGTGATTAGCTGCATTAATTACTGGCCTGTGTCAGTATTCCAGTGGGCATCAGAGGAAGCTTTATGGTTTAACACATCAGGGGTCCAAGTGCTGAGGAGTCTGAGAATGCAATTAGGCAACAGATAATTCCAGCCAGTTAGAGGGCCAATGACCTCGATTATGACATATAAGAACAAAATTGCAGACAGGGATTTGCGGTTTGCCAAAATGAATAAATAATATTGTATTTCCAAAAATGGCCAGTCAAATTTAGCCATGTAGAGAAAATGATGGTGCCGATGTAGAGACATTTTAAGTAATCTCTTCCTCCTTCTGCAACATTTTCAGCTGTGAGCCATCAGAAAAGAAGGTGGTCATTCAGACAATATGTTTTGGTGGTGCTAATTAGAATTATCTAGCAAGCTTAATGGTCCATGAGAAGCAAATTTGTATTTCAGGGGTCTGCTGGTCTGGCAAACATTTTAAGTACAGACTTTCTTTTTGACAGGAATAATTATGGGAGAAAAAAAAAACACTTTCAAGTAAACAGACCTATGCTGAAGTTGTTATTTTTGATATCAGTAAGTCATTTCTTCACTTAGCCAGTATCTTATTTTCCTCTGGTACAAAGGATTGTAACATACACAGGGATGTCTTCAGTCTTCCAAGTCTAGATACATGGCCACGGCCGTGAGGTTAATTACAATAGCTATTTTTAAAATTGTCTACTATGGTCCAGGTTCTTTATATACAGATCTCATTTAATTCTCCAACAACCCTGAAACTCACAACAGTGGCGAGAGCAGCTTTAAAATGACCGCTCCCCATTACTGAGTGCTTAAGCTATGCCACGCACTGTGCTGAAGATATAATTCAATACACTCTGAAGGTGTGATGGCTATTTTCCAGAGGACAATGTATTGGAATCCCATCATTAATGTGTTTAACGGCCATGAATGAAACTACAGACCCTTGGCAAAATGAGAGAGGAAGAGAAAGAAGCCAGGAGAAGAGGGGGAAGAAGATGACTCTCCCAATGTGCGTGACTTTGCATTGCATTTACAGAAGGATCTCTCATCCAGGAATTGGCATAGAGAGGAAGATGTAGACTTGCCATTTCTTCCCCTAGTCTGTTTCTTTGTTCTCCTCAGTGGGTGAGAATCACACTGGGGTGAAGTGTTTAAAGATTCACTTATCTCCCCACACACAAGACCACTGAAACAAAAAGTTTTAATTTACAACTGAAGAAGCAGATATCTTCCGATGCCTGGCAATTCAAACAATTTTCATTTCAGGAATAATTTTAGGGGTGCCTCGGTGGCTCAGCTGGTCAAGCGTCCAACTCTTGGTTTCAGCTCAGGTCGTGATCTCAGTTTCTTGAGTTCGAGACCCAAGTGGGAGTCTGTGCGAGCGCTTGCCCTCTAGCGCACCCTCTCTCCCCTGTCCCTCCCACCTCTTCCATTGCGCTGCTTCTCTCAAAAATTAAAAAAAAAAAACTTTTTGAAAATAATTATTTTAAATACCACTGGATTTGGTTTTATATTCTTATTCTTACTTCAAAACTTCCCTATTCATCACTACTCCACCTCCAACCCACCCCCAGTCTCCTAGCAAGAAGATGCTACCCCACTCACTGTACTAGTTTAAGTGCCCAAGGGGAGAAAGTTACCAAGTGGTGGCAATGAGCCTCTGATGCCCTGCTCCAAGCCCCGCAGGTACCACACATTGATCTCTATTATGAGGTCTTCTCCTAGTGGCACCATAGCTGAGGGCAACCGGAGGGCAGCGCTTCTCCAAATTAGTGTCCACCCTCAGCACTTGCTGGAGAGGGATACGCCTCCTGGGAGGAGGGGGGAGTTCTTAATGAGGGCTCTGGAGAAGCTGGTGTGTGGGATAAAGAGTCAAGTTTATTAAACTAAAAAAAGATCTCATCATCTAAGGAATACAAACATGTTATTTTGAACATTCCCTTCCCAACTATCAAGGCACCACACTCCACAGAGATTCTGATTTTTCCTCCTACCTCCGGGAGGGCGGGGGATGTCCGAGCAGAATCTGCTTCTCCTAATGGAACTACAACCAATTGTCTTTCTATTCATCTAGTGATACCATAATTTTAGTACACTGTCATTAAGGCAGTGGTGCTAAGGAAAAATTCCTTCTGAATTAAATCTTCCTTCATCAAAAAAGTGTGAAGCCAGGCATGAAACACAGGAGGCATGTCTGTTTTTCACCTGCCTTGTGCTGTAACATACTGAGAGGTATTTAAAGGTGGACAGATTGCAGTTTGGAGTCAGGTAGTGTGAGCTGCAGAATCTGCACTGCTCTCTACTACTTGTATGACCTGGGGAGGTGACTCAACCTCTCCTTGATACTTCTGGCCCCATCATTCCAACCTCTGCCTCGGTATTAAACGCCTCTCTGTGTATCGAAGTAAGAACATTTGCCACTCGAGTTAGAGCCTGCTGGTGTAGCCTAGAATGATTTCATCTTGAAATCTTACTTTAATTATATCTGCAAATATTGTTTTTTCCAGTAAGGTCATATTCATAGGTCTGGATATTAGGACATGAACACATATTTTAGGGGGCTAGCTTTCAACTCACTTCACAGCATATGTTTGTAATAGAGGCATTAAAAAACTTTCATGTATGTTATTTCATTTCAAATTTATGAGGAATATGAGTAAACACTAGTAATCCAATGAAGACTGAAACAGCTATAAGGGAGGGGGAGAGGAAGAAAAAGGGGAGTGAGAGTTTGCATCATCTGTGCAGACAGTGAGTCAAGCTTCATGGAACAAGTCAAAGCATAAACAGAGTTTGGAGGAAAAGTGTAATTTTGAAACTTCAATTTCTTCTTGACCTTAACACTGATATTAATTCACATTATAGGCTTGCACTGAGGATTAAAAGACAGAATCTACATAAAGCAATTAACACATAGCCTGTAATATAGTTAGCATTCAATACTCATTTATAATAATTAGGATTAAATGTTGCTTTTTCATGACCTGCCAAATAAATCATCCAAATTGCTAATAACCTTCCTTTTGCTGTGCTGAATGTTGTACCCATTATAATTTTAAACGTTTCCCTCTATTTTTCTTTGACACACAAACTCATTTTGATTATTCCTTCTGAATGGTGTCAATCATTTCACAAGACAAACATGGATGGTAACTTTTATGCTAGAACATTCTGCCACCTGCAGGTAATCAAGGGCTGCTGCAATTTTCACAAAAACTAGTTTCATCTGTTAATATTAATTAAATGGCTTTTGATGTAGTGACCCTTGCTCAGAATCTAGGAAGGCTCAGGAAGTATGTCTTCTTGTTAGTATATTATTTTCTGTGGATGCTAGCCAACAACACTCCTTTAAGTAAGACACTAAAAAATATTTATTCTTTACTCCCATGCCCCTAACTTTTGAATTTCAGAAAAGGCACAAACTCAGCTCTTAATAGATTGATCACCTAAATCAGCGGTTTTCCAAGTTCTCTTCCTGGATCAGCAGCAGTACCTGGGGTCTTTTTAGAAATGCACCACCCCAGGGGCACCTGGGTGGCTCAGTCGGTTGAGTGTCCGACTTTGGCTCAGGTCATGATCTCATAGTTCGTGGGTTCAAGGCTCTGTGCTGACAGCTCAGAGTCTGGAGCCTGTCTTCAGATTCTGTGTCTCCCTCTTTCTCTGACCCTCCCCTGCTCATGCTCTCTCTCTCTCTCTCTCTCTCTCTCTCTCTCTCTCTCAAAAATACATAAAACATTTAAAAAATTAAAAAACAAAAAAAGAAATGCACCACCCCAGCCTTGGGAATCAAATACTGGGGATAGGGTTCAGGAATCTGTTTCAACAGGCTTGCCAGCTGGTTCTGAGACACGCAGTTCTAGAACCAGGCATCTGGGTGTTTGGATGTGGGGTTTCAGTGGAATGGGGGATAAAGGCAAACAAGGGGGCCCACACAAGGGAAGGAGAGGAGGAAAAAGAAGCAGAGAGAAAAGCCTGACCCAACTGCATGGCTTTATAAATGGGCAAACAGAAAATATGTTTATCTGATAAAAACCGATCTTACATATTAGCAACATTAGGACCTGAATACTATTTTTTCTTCTAGCTAGGGTTTTTTTTCCTGTCAAAAGTTTAAAGAAAATGTTGGCTTTTATTGTTTTTCATTTTCTGACATTAAAGTCATTTGAGATTAAACTAAATCTCTTAAATAACTAAAATTTTATTCACATGCATAGTTAAGCCCAAACTGCAAATCCTTTAGAGTTAAAAAAGACATATTAGTCCACCCTGCCTCATTTAAAGTTAGAAAAAAAAAAATACACGGGTCACTATTATCAAATACATGAATGTATACAAGGACGTGGGAATATTCTTATTTGCACATGTGGATTTGAAGTCATTTCCCCCTTTTTGGCAGAATGTTAAAATTTTTTCATACTAAAAATATATTTGGGTGTTTAAATCTCTTTAACTACAAAGCATCACAAGAATGACTCTCTTACCTGGTCACGGCTCCTGTGGAGTAAGAACACAGTTCACTAACACTTATATGCTTCCTTCTGAAGAAGTCAGGAGGGACTGTGGACAAACAGGTGAGGGCTCCCAAGTCAAGCTGGAATCCCATCGTGACCATGGACTTGCTGGCTGAGGGGCTGGAGCACATGCTTAACCTGCCCTAAACTTAGTTTCTCCTCTGTAAAATGTGCTAACAACAAACCCATCTCGCGAGGAGGTAGGGGAGCATCTCAAACTAGTGAGGGACCCAACACCGGTTCTCAAACTTGGCTGAGCAATGGAATCACCTGAGGGTCTTTAAAGACTCTTCCAATAAGGGAGGTCACGAGGAAAGCACTTAGCCTAACACCTGCCCTAATAAAGGAGTGTGATCCCCATTGGCAATTGCTATGGCTGCACATGAAAGCTATTCTTATCAGGGGCTGCAAGACTGGCTGCACATTAAAATCACCTGGAAAACATTGACACCCGGGACCCACATGAGGCATTTTAATGTCCTCGATCTGGAGTAGGACCTGAACATTTTCTCAAGCTCTCTAGTGTGGAACCAAGGTGGAGACCAGAACAGCTGTGCTATTTATTGGAAGACAATTAAATTTGGAACTTTCCTCAGAATGTGTCCACAGTCTCATGAGGGAAACAGACAAAACTAAATGGACTATGATCACAGTAGCCTAAGACTTCAACATGTAACTCAGTGCTAGGTATCGCATCTCTTTATGATAACTTTTTTTTTCTAATGGACATTCCATGAAAATATTGAAGTTGAGATCTACCTTCTGCCTTATATTGCTAATTTACCTAATTAATAATCCAAATGAATATATTTATCATATTTTAGGTGTCACATGTCTATGACATTATATTCTAGATATCACATTTCTTTTCGACAATACCACAAGGTGGGTACTATCACTGATACAGAAAACAAATTAATTTCTCTATTACTTTCTAAGAAGCCAAAGAATCCCTTGTCTCATAGAAATGGGAATCCAGAATGGCTTGGATGGATGCCAGAATCACAGAGCAGGAAAGCTTCTCTGCACAATGGTGGCTGAGCCATATAAAATGTGGGCAGAGAGGAAGAGAGAAGAAACTCAAGTGGAGAGTTGAAGACTTGAGTGAGTGGGTGAGAAGAGCTGTAGAAGGACGGGGAAGCAGCTTCAGCAAGGCGGTGCTGGGCAGAGGGCAGAGAGGGGAGGAGGAAACAAGTTTAAAGAAAACACACATACAAATTCAATAGAAGTATAAACTTTTACTGTTCCATAAAAAGTATAAACTTCTAAAATGCATGGCGTCACCCTAGTTCTTGTAGAAACCAGTCGGTGACCTACTTGATGTGGAGCTTAAATGATCCACTTCCATGGACAAAGAGGCACTGGCATGTAGGTGACAGATTCTTTGGAAAGGTGTGGAAGCTGACCTTTGAGCAGGTTAAACCCATTGCCCAGTGCTAAGTGCTAGTGCATGGTGGAACTGATACCCGGGCCTGAATGCTTAGCCGCTTCACTTCATCGGGCAGATAGTGGCAGCGCTGTATTCAAATGCTGTGGATAAACATCTGCTCTGGGAGAAATCAGGGAAAAATGAAAAAGAAGGCATTTGAGAGGAGAATGCTCCTTCCTGCGCTTCTGTGGATGTCAGGGGTGTGGTGGTAGAGGTAACAGAGGCGCTTGCAGCCGTAACATAGCAACCTGACAAAGACAGATGTGCAGGCCTGTCAAGTACAAGGAATTAGGCAATATGAAGCAATTTAATGGGGCTGAAATCTAGAACTTCCATCAGAGGATGCTGAGAAATCAGGAGAAAGGGGTGGTTTGAGCCAAATTTTAGAGTTCTGCATGTTTTGCAGCTTGGGCTTAATTTGCAGAGCAGTAGAGAACTCTGAGTGGGGGGTGGCTCAGTCATGATCTCACGGTTCATGGGTTTGAGCCCCGCGTCAGGCTCTGTGCTGACTACCAGCTCAGAGCCTAGAGCCTGTTTCAGTCTGTGTCTCCCTCTCTCTCTGACCCTCCTCTGTTCACGCTGTCTCTCTCTCTCTCTCTCTCTCTCTCTTTCAGAGATAAATAAAACATTAAAATAAAAAGGACTCTGAGTGGGGGAAATGACTGTATGTTAAGAACATGTCAAGGAGCAATGAGTTTTCTTACTAAAAAAGCAACCAAAGAGTTTTTAAACTGAAAGAAACTTTAGAATTTATTTGTCCATTGGTTTCAAGCAAGTGATCTGGGAGTCAGACAGAGCCCAGAGGTGTATTGGATTTGGTTTGGACCCCATCGTGTGTCTTGCTTTTGCTTTTCTTTTAGCTTTGAGCTGGAACACACAATCTCCGATGTTTAGATTCTTCTCCTGGTGTGCCAATGAAACTCTGAAATAGCCAGGTGGAGCTCAGAGACCAGGAGAATGCTTTGCTAAATAAAGCAAAGTTCTGACCAAAGACAAAGGGTTCTATTTCAAAGGGTGGTCTTTTTTTTTTCCTTTTTTTTGGTTGTTGTTGTTGTTGTTATTGTTGTTTTAACAGCCATGAATCTTGTGTAACTTTGGTCAGTAGGACTCCCACTCTAAGTAACATGCATACCAACTGAGAACCATCTTTTTTTCTTAAATATTTTATTTATTTATTTCTAGGAGAGAGAGAGAGAGAGACAGCGTGAGCAGGGGAGGGTCAGAGAGAGAGGGAGTCACAGACTCTGAAACAGGCTCCAGGCTCCGAGCTGGCAGTCAGCACAGAGCCGACGCGGGGCTCGAACCCACAAACCGCGAGATCATGACCTAAGCGAAAGTCGGACGCTTAACCGACTAAGCCACCCAGGCGCCCCGAGAACCATCTTAAAAACCCGAGACTATGAGTCTTGGAAATTGGTGATGTGTCATCTACCATTTATAACTGTCCATCCTTTGTCCACAATGCACATTGAACAGTAAATGCAGAGCTTGCCAGCGCCACTTTGTAATTATGTCAATCAATGAATACTGGCAAGTTCTTATTTCCTCAAGAGACGGCTGGCTTTCCCACAAGAGTTTCCTATGTTTTCAGAGATGTAAAGCATAGAAGTGGCATGACTATGATGAAAAACACTTTCTTGGCTGTCTTCTTTCCTGAGCCTCTGCCACACCTTGTCTTCTTCCTGTTCATAAGTAAGCCACAGACTAATTGGCCAAAATGTGCATGTAACCCTTCATTTCAGAACACAAAGTACTTTGAAGGAGGGAAAAATAATCATCCACATTTTTAAAATTGAAAGCACTTTCTTAATGATTTTTCCATGGTGAGAGGTTGAAAACCCACAACTTAATTACGTGGAGCAAAGTAAAAAAGAAAGAAAGAAAAAGAAAGAAAGAAAGAAAGAAAGAAAGAAAGAAAGAAAGAAAGAAAGAAAGAAAGAAAGAAAGAAAGAAAGAAAGAAAGAAAATGTGTATATATATATATTGGGTTTTTCAGCCTAGGTGCTGTTGTCATTTGAGGCCAGATAATTCCATTATTGGAACTGTCCTGTGCTTTGTAAGACATGTAGCAGCATAATGTTCTTCTTACCCACTGGATGCCAGCCAGTAACACCAACAGCCCCACTGGTGACAACCAGAAATATCTCCAGTCATTGTCAAATGTGCCCCAGGCAGCAAAATCTCCCCTGATTGAGAACGACTGTTTGATATCAATTGTAATTTTACTTTTCTGTTTGTCACCCCACACTGTCTAGGAAGCACAGTTGACAGAAATATAAAATTTGGCAATAGGTGAATTAACTAAAAGAAACATATTTTAATCTTTTAAAATGAAAAGCTTGAGAGCACTAAAATGAGCTTTCCCAAAGTTGTAAATTGATGAGAAAATGTACTTAACTTCTGTTCATCCTGAATATTCATAGGGGCTGAAAGGGGAAAGTAAAGGTAAAGAAAATATTTTGAAACTGGGAAATTCAATCTCTAAATGAATTAATGGTTATTTTAATGTGACTGTGATATTAATATAGCATGGAACATGTGAGTAACAGCACACTCTTTCTTTCTGCCTATAGTAATTACATAGAATGTCCAAATATTAAATCTAGAAAAGGTTTCTAAGCATGATTTAGGAACTAGTAACTAATAAGATGCAAAAAGAGAACATAAAAGTGACAAAGACTATGTATATTTTTGCTCTTACAATGATATTTTTGGAATAAGCAGAACGAAATTTATCTCTAAATTCTCTCATGGCTATTAAAAAGAAGGCATATAAATAAGTACTTTAGGTTCTTATGTGCTGTGTTTCACTGTGTTTTAATATATACTAGTTGTATTGTGGACATAATTTTTATGTAGTAGCTATCTACACATGTAGGCTGGAGTCGTGTAAAAGTCAATGATTTGGAATCATGGCACTGTCACAACGATTCGAATCTAGACAACACTTTGTCTAACAGTTCTTGACCCAGGTTGTGGATTTCATATACTTCAAGAGTTTTTAACAATACATAGATGTTCAGACCTTATGGACACTTAGACTCTGATTTAATTGGTATGAGCGGAAGCTTCACTATAATTTGTAAACACTTCCTAGGCAATGCTAATGTTAGGAACCACTGGTCTAATCCATGTGTTGCAAACGTAAATCATTACGGGGATGAAGAAATTAAAGCAAATTCATTAGTGGTCCCTGGGTAAGAACAGAGGGCCTGGTAGGAACTTTGATAAACCAGAGACTGGATAATCTGCCTAAAATCATTTTGTTGCACTGTTGTAGCCATTTGGAAATGCTGCCCTGATTTTCATTAGAAACCAGACATCTATGTATTTTAGAGAAATTTCTCCAACTTTTTAAACTCCCGTCAAGGGGCCAAATGAAATTTATCTGTGGGCTGCCTGTTTGTAACCCTACACCCAGTCCACTTTATTTACTTCACCAATGAAGAAGCTGAGAACCAGAAATTATACAACTGTCCACAATGATATAATTAGTGGCAGAGACTGATACCAGTTGCAGCATTTGGCTTTTCCCATTATTCCAGATTGCTATGCTACAACTGTTCATGACAATGAGAACATTTTTTAAGTGCCCACAATATGCCAAGCACTGTGCTAAGTGCAACCTATATACATCATTTTTTAAAAAAGTTTATTGATTTATTTTGAGAGAGACGCAGAAAGAACAAGCAGGGGAAGGACAGAGAGAGGAACAGAGAGAATCCTAAGCAGGCTCTGCACTGTCAGCACAGAGCCAGTCACAGGGCTCGATCTTACAACTGGAAGATCATGACCTGAGCCAAAATCAAGAGTTGGGTACTTAACCAACTGAGGCACCCAGGTGCCCCATCTTTCTAAAACCTCTTAGGGAATCTATGGAACAGGGGTTGATATTATTCCCACCTTACAGATGAAGGAAGTGAGGCTGAGAGACATTGACTGCAGAGGTCCAGTAGAGCCAGGCATTGAATTCAAGTTCATCTGATTGCAAAGCTTCCTCTGTTAACTCTTTGCACCCTGTTTTCCTGGAGGTTTCTTTCCACGTTGTGTGAGGAGCCTCTCAGTTGATTGCATTTGGAAGATACACACATAAGCTTTAGTCTGTGGGGCATAAACTAAGGGCCAGCTCACTGGTGCTCTTCCTGTGCTGTGCCCATCTTTCATGTTTATTATTAAAGTTGACCTTGCCTGAGGTAGGAGGTCAGTTCTTCTC
The DNA here is from genome assembly GCA_017311185.1 of Proteles cristata cristata. Taxonomy (NCBI): domain Eukaryota; kingdom Metazoa; phylum Chordata; class Mammalia; order Carnivora; family Hyaenidae; genus Proteles; species Proteles cristata. The sequence goes on along the minus strand of JAESUZ010004230.1, from coordinate 75,189 downwards.
CAGGTCTGCTGGAAGCCTAGGAAAAATGACAGCCCTAATGAAATGTGCTCGAAGTGAGACAGTGTCAGGCTTGCTCTAGTTATGCACAATTTACCTGTTTCAGAAGAGATGGGATAAATTGAACATTGGCCTCTCTGTCCCTCCCTGGACTGTCAGTCAGACTGTGTACAAAGGCAAAGGCTTCCAGTGAAAGGTACCATAAGGACATACCTGCTTTGCAATGGGAAAAAAAATGTGTTTAAGAAGAATGGAGAAGAAAAATGAAGATGGTTTGCCATTAAAAGCCAGTCAGAATCAATGACCATATTTGCATAACCGAGTCAGCATTTACTTCCCTCTTCTTTCTGACCTCAATCCAACATTATTCCAAAGTCTGACAGTCCCAAAGTGTACAAATATCCTTCCAATTTTGTCCACATTTTAAATGAGGACTAAAATATTCATCATCCTCAACTTATAAGTGTAAGAGTTCAAATTACAAACAGAAACGGAGAGTTCATTCATTTAGTATCTTATCTCTGATCTGCAGAGCCCTGTGCTCAGTGCTAAGGAACTGACACTTTAGGGCATGATATGATCTGACCTCAAGGAACACTGGGTGAATTGGCAGTATGTATGTACTGAGTGGTAAAGCAATAGTAGTCACGCTTATTGCTGTGGGTTCAGTATTACTATCTTAGGTTTTAAGTTGTTTTTATTTAATCAGAAATAGAGTTTAGATATAGGGGGAAAAAACAAAAGTAGATCTAGAAAGCTTAGAAGTTCTCCATTATTCATCCATTCCAGATACCCACCATTATCAATCTGGCATTTCTCTTACATACATATATGAAAGTTTCCCTTTCAATGCCAGTAGGGTCATGTAATGGACAGGGTTTCATAACTTGCCTTGTTGCCCATTAGGATGGTATAGAGAACAGTGAAAAGGTAGCAGAGGAGCAAGGTTCTTCCTTTCCTGTAGCTAATTCACGAGGAAGGAGATGAATTAGAAGCCATTTTGTTTGGGCTGGACCTCCATGTACTCAAACCATGCATGTGCGTGCAAACAGCAGGAGAGCCATAGTTGCAGGGAGTGTGGGTTCTAGAGACAACACAGAGGATGGAGGAGGAACTATCATGTCATCTTCTTCCTTCAGTGGAGATATGGGAGGTTCAGACTAAATTTACCATTGTATTTTAGATTATTTATTCCAGTTAGATCAATAACTGGCATCTAAATTGACAGACAGCAAGCACTCTGGTGGTCATTATTTACCTTTACTTTGATTATCTTAGACTCTTCTTGTGTAAATGGGTATGCAGTGCCTTCACTCACTGCTTTCATCATGTTTTTTTAATTTACTTTTTCGAGTGGGGGGTGGTGGGGAGAGGCGGAGAGGGAGAGAGACAGAGAATCCTAGTCATGCTCCACATTCATGGAACCTGGTGTGGGGCTTGATTACATGCCTATGAGATCATGACCTGAGCCGAAACAAAGAGTTGGACACTTAATTGACTGAGACACCTAGGAGCCCCTGCTTTTATCATTTATAGATCCATCAACCAATGGGTCCATCCATTTTTCCACATACCCCCACATTCAACAGACACTGAGTATTGACAGTAAACCAGCCACTGGTGAGATGACAGAAAACAAGAGATCACCGTTGGCCTCAAGAAGCCTGTATAGTTTAGTGAGAGCAAGTTAAGGCAGCAATTACCATAGACAGTGATTGAAGTTATTCTAACAGAAAAAACTGGATACTATGGGACAACAAAGGAGTAAAGCTAAAATAAGCCCTCAGGAGGGGCATCATTTTAGTTTGGCTATCTATAAGATACCTTTGAAAGAGACAGCAGTGTAGTGTTTAAAAGCAAGGACTTGTAGTCAGATGTGAATTCGGATCATACATCTAAATGGCTGAATCCTCACACTGCTACTGGATCATGCCTCTAAGTTCATTTTGCAGTTTTTAACAGGACCACTTGTCTGTCTGCTCCACCTGCCTGAAGTGTATATTCCATGTACCGTTTCCCTTCAGTTTTCCATCATACTCAATTTTATTTCCACACTCCAGTCCCAGGATGCCTACTGTGCTTCCTGACACCTCTTCCTGCCTTGTTTCTCTTGAATAAAAGCATCCCAAATGGTCTCAGTGAACTTGTAGTAATTCCTTTCTAATACTACAGTGTCTGAGATGCTTCAGTTACTGAATGGACAGATAGTTGAAAAGTAAGTGTATCTTATGCGAGTCTCTTGAGCTGAAGAGTTTTATAGATACAATTACCCTTCAAAAATGATTCCTTGAAATCCCAGCTTTACCATTCATTATTGCTTCATCAGTCATGAAATGGCATCCCCCCACCAAAGGCAGAATCTTGATATTTTTCTTGTCTATTCCTGGATAAATTAAATAATGTAAACTTGTACTAGTGACAAGCCTTTGAATATCTTCACAGACCATGGCAATACTTGTTTCTTATTATAATATAGATGATAAAGCTAAAGCTTAAAGAGATTAATTACTCAAGGACATAAGGCTAGTAAGAGAAAGAACTAGGATTCAAATGTAAATCTGAATTTATATCTTAGTTTGCTTTTCACATGAGAGCTTTCAGATATGGTTTGTAGAAATAAAATATGAGCTTACTATTTAAAGAGTATGTGTTTTAACTTAAATTAATAATAATAATATCCTCACCACTGCACATTTTTTTATTTCCCATTTTAAAGGTAAGGGAAGTAACTGATGATTGGGGACATTGAGATGCCAAAGTTCTCACAGGCATCAAACACAGATCCAGAAAGGTCTGACCTTTGTATCTAGATCTGCCCAAGCTCTTAATCTGCACATTTTTGCTACTTTTCTTATTTTCTGTTCTGCCTGCTTCTTCACTGAGCTTGGGGCTTATACTCTAATTCCTGAGTATCAGGGAGACAGCTGTTGCACCAAGAAAGTTAATAAAAGGTAAAACTCAGCTACCACTGCTTACAAGCATCTCTAAAATATAAATTAGGAGAGAATCTTTCAAAAACTTCAATGGATCAGGTTCTTTTTCTTTTAAGCTTTTCATCTGGGTACTCCTTTGATAAATGCCACTATGGGTGGGGATGTTTGTCAAGAGCCTTAGTTGGCAATAAAAGAGGTTAAGGTTCTTGAAAGGGGAATAGTGAAGCCTGGAAACAGAATTTTTATGAGTTGTATACAACAAATACCCCAGAGAGGCTGAAATATGCCAATCCACATCAACTGAAATAATGGCATCTTTACTGTTAAGACCTGTTAGATCTTCAGGATGAACTGTGGGTTAAACTAAGCTATATGCATATTAGAACCACTGCTATAAGGGAAATGCCACCATGGCAGAGTCTAGTGATGTTTCAGGATGGGGAAGGGAACGGTTGGGAAGTGTCCTTTAAAGGGTTGGGAAGGGTCCTTAAAAGGGTTGGGAAGGGCCCAGGCTAGAGGCTTTTAAGATGGGTCTTGCAAGGTGAGGAATGGTTGGGATTGAGCATATTCTATGATATATTCTCTGTCATCAGTAGACACCAAGAGGAGATATTAAATTAAGCCTTAATGACTTAATTAAATCTTAATAAATAACCTATTTTATGTGGTAGGCAGTCCTATCTTCCATGAGAAAGTATTTCCTTCCAGGAACAAGTAGGTATTTATTTTTGCTTGTTCTCAGTATTGTTTAACATATACTTGACAAAATATGGCTGATCTGAATTGTTTCACGGGGACAGGCAATCAGGCTGGTTCAGTTCTCAGAAAAAAATATCAGCCATATTCAAAAGTAAGCCAAGCCTATATTAACCTGTATTCCCCATAGTCCTCCATACAGGGCCAACAGTCCTTCCTTTAATAATTACCTGAGGAGGGGCGCCTGGGTGGCTTAATCAGTTAAGTGCCTGACTCTTGATTTTGGCTCATGTCATGATCTCATGGTTGGTAAATTTGAGCCCTGAGTTGGGCTCTGCTCTGATAGCGTGCAGCCTGCTTGGGAATCTCTCCTTCCCCCTCTCTCTGCCTATCCCCTGCTTGCTCACTTTCTCAAAAATAAACATTAAAACCTTAAAAAATAATTACCTGATGATTAAGCAGGTCTTAATTTGCCTTTTCTTTTCCTAAGAGCTCTGATCAGATATGATGTTCCTCCAGATGTTCAACAGTCCTTTTCCTTCCCTTACAATGTAAGCACTTCTAAGCTAAAAGAGGTATCTAGGCTGAAAGGGATGCTCTTCCCCTTTAAAAAACATTTATTCTCAAACTTTTGTCTTTATGACAATCCATCAGGGAACCTCTTTAACATGAAAATTCTGGACCCCACCAAGATATAATTGTGGAGTAGGGCCCAAAACTCCAACTTTTATTTATTATTTTTTTTAAAAGCTTATTTATTTTTGAGAGAGAGAAAGGCAGAGAGAGGGAGAGGGAGAGAGAATTCCAAGCAGCCTCCACGCTGTCATCACAGAGACCAGCTTGGGGCTCAAACTCACAAACTGTGAGATCATGACCTGAGCCAAAATCCAGAGCGGGACACTTAACTGACTGAGCCACCCAGGTGCTCCTCCAAAACTCCAACTTTTAAATGGACATCTCCTCCCCTGCCCACACACACCATTATCACCATCACCAAATGATGCTTATATAGAAGTCTTAGGACCTCTCTTTGGCAAACAACAAATTTGAGTTTTTCCAAGTAGTATAGATAGCATCTGGAATTGTCACGTGCAATTGGTAGGTGATCTCTGTTGAATGTGGAATTTCCTGTTGGTGCACTGACATCTCTGGGCATTTTAGCATGGCCATGTGATAAGGAAGGATTTGGGTTTACCTTAGTTGTCTGACAGATTATACAAAAAAACAGTGTCCCAGAATCTACAGGACTTGTTTACAAAGGTAATTTGTTCTGTTCATTCTACTAATTACCTTACCCCTTGTCAATTCACTTCTGATGTTTCAAGTGGAAGATTATCATACTGATGGTGACTTTTAACAGGCTATTTTTTCACTTGCATATTTGGGGGGAAAACAATCTCCCTCTTTTGCCTAAATAAATTTATTTATAGACTATTTTTGAAGACCAATACTATAGAGAAGAAGAAAGAAGCATGTAAAAAAAAAAACACTGAAAATTCTACCTTTTAGGGATCCTAACATTTGTGGCTAAGATTTTGAAACTTTTTCCTCTGCAAATTCAAAATTTTTATAAAACTTGGGTTATACTATAATACCTTTTTTTGCTTCTTTAAAAAAAGTTACTCTATCATGAATATTGTTTATGTTAATAAATTTAGTTGAATATTTAGGAAGTTTTTGTTATGAGGAATATTCTTCAGGGAACATATATACATTCTTGTACACTTATTTTGGCACAACAGTTCTAATAATTACTTTACATGGAATTACTACAAGTAGAATTAGTGAGCCATGCTTAACATTTAAACACATGCTATCCAATTGTCCTCAGGGAAAGCTTACAGGGAAAGTGTCTGTTTTATACACTCTCAAGTATTGCCTACACAGAGAAGCCTTCCATGATGACATCATCATAATTGAATGTGTATCACCTTCACCCCAATGCTCTTGATACTATTATCATTGTTTATTGCCCTTTTTTTTTTTTTTTTACTATTTTACATGTCATATCTTTCTTTCTTTGTTTAAATTCTCTCTTCCCCATAGACTATTTGCCCCAGAAGTGGCAGGAATTTTGTTTCTTTTGTTTGTTCACTCTTGTATGTCCAGCTCTTAGAACCGTGTCTGGAAGATACTGGGTGCTCAATAAATATATGCTGACTGAAATAATGATCTGTTTCTAACATGAGACATCTTTTTGACTCTCCTTTGTAAAAAGCCATATTCCAGTTGAACAGGAATGTAAAGTACACTCATATGAAAGCATCTTAGCCAATTAGTGTGTTCTGCTACACCTGCTCACCGTCTGTTCAGCCAGCTCATCTTCAGAAGTCGCAGATTTGCTTACTTCAACTACGAAAACATTACTGCTGTCAAAGTGACAACATTTTTATCCTGCCCATTTAGATCTACCTTTAGATCTGGGGTTGACAAATTTTTTCTGGGAAAAGGCAGATAATAATATTTTAAGCTTTGCCAGACATGTGATCTTTGCCTTAAGACTCAGCTTGGTGGTCGTATCATGACAACAGGTAAAAAAAATAAGTGTGACTGTGCCCTTACAAAACTTGATTTACAAAAATATATCTGACCAGGTTGTGCTCACAGGTCCCTGCTTTAGAGTCAAACTCTTTTTATTTATTTATTTAATTTTTTTGAGAGAAAGAGAGACCACATGCATGAGCAGAGAAAGGGTGGAGGGAGAGGGAGAGAGGGAATCCCAAGTAGGCTCTGTGCCCAGTGCAGAGCCCAACACAGAACTCGATCTCATGACCGTGAGATCATGACCCGAGTTGAAATCAAGAGTCAAACGCCCAACAAACTGAGTCAGCCACCCAGATGCCCCTGGAGCCAAACTCAATCAGTTCTCATTGAGTCAATGTTATATAGAATCTAGGAAAGCTCTGTCAAGTGAAAATGTTATATAAGCCAAAATTTAAATGCAATTTAAATGTTTCCAACAACACATCAAAAAAAAAAATAAAGTAAAAAGAAACAGGGAAATTAGTTTTAATAATACATTTAAGTAGCCAAATATAGTATATTCAAAATATTATTATAACATGTAAAAATTATTAATGACATAATTCACATTTTTATATGAGGTTTTGGGAATCAGGTGTGCATCCTTCACTTACAGCTCATCTCAATTGGTTCTGGACACATTTCAAGAGCTCAATAGCCATATGTGGCTGGTGCCCATTGTGCTGGACAGAACAGGTCTGGAGCAGGTTTTCTTGACCTTGGCACTACTGACACTTTCAACAGGAACATACTTGGTTGAGGTGCTGTAACAATTCATGATAGGATATTCAGCAGACATCCTTGGCCTTGACCCACCAGCTTCCAGTATTGCCTTGTCAATTGTGCCAATAGACACTGTCTCCAAGCCTCACTAAATATCTCCTCAAGGGCAAAGCTGCCCTAGTTGAAAATCACTGCTTTAGAATCTGTGTTCTAAAGCCAGGTCAATAAATTCCCTGGAACTGAACAGGATAGTTAGTACTAGTGCTCACATTTGAGGGAAGGAGGTGAAAGGGGGAAGGAGGAGATCTCTTTCTTTCTATAGCTTCCCGAAGGTGTCCCTGCCCCAAAACAGATTAAAAATCATTGATCTGATGGGAAGACATGTTGAATTCTGCAGTTAGGTGCATACCACCAGTATGAAGTCACACCACAAATCCCAGCTTTTGCCTGTACCCTTTTAAAATGAAATCAATTCCCATGACCAACCTAAGCACTTCAGTCTTTAACTGTACTGTTGTTTTGTCATTTTGATTCTCTAGTGTTGGGATACTGATTCTGAACAATTTCCAGCATTACTTAGCAAGAAGATCCATGAGGGGGCAGGTTCTGGTCAAAATATTACAGGAATGGAGAGGGATCGTATGTACCATTTTAGCAAACAGAGAATCATTGGTATTGAAACTCCAAGTCAGGAAAATGGACAGGTCATGAGATGAAGAGTTACATGTACATGCTCTAAACAGCTCTGTGACCTTAGACAGAGGGCGACTGGCCTGCGTGCTTTCTCAGACTGCATGGGAATAGGAGGAGAAGATATTAACATTATTGTATCCTTAGAACAGTAGTTCTGATTGATGCTTTAAACTCTGCTTGACTACTTATATCTGTCTGCAAACACCTACCAGGGTGGGGGTGGGGAGGTTCTACTATGAAGGTAAAGTCTAATTAGCTTCTCCTATTTCCTCTAGATGCTATAAAATATTGGAGAGAGTTGATACAATTATTAGAATATGAACTATTCTAATAGCAGATATGGGCATCCAAACAGGATTTCTCCATCATCAGCTTCCATTCTTGATAACGTACCAAGTCTGTGGGGCAGGAAGAGGGGGACTCCAGTATTTTTCATGCAGTGAAAATTCATATGCTTTGAATCTGAATCATCTGAGGATTTTGTGCATGTTGTTCCTAAGAGACCAACTCCCTCCCTTCGTGGAAATACTTTCCTCAGTTCTGACTTGTTTTCATGTCTGAACTCACTTCTGTGTTTATTTGCACAGCACTAGTCATTCACTTTTTGAGAGAAGGCTGAGCCATCATTTGGTCCACATGTCACATGCAGGGCTGAGATTTTTGATGTTATATAATTTTAGACTTTTGATGCTATCATTTTATCGTTCAGTGAATTTATACTTATTGTTGAAGACATGTATTGACAACACTTACAGAGGATGATGTTCTTCATGCACCTTTTTTTACAGTTTATTTATTTTGAGAGAGAGAGAGAAAGGGGGGGAGCGAGTGGGGGAGGGGTAGAGAGAAATAGGGAGAGAAAGAGAATCCCAAGTAGGCTCCACCCTGTCAGCATGGAGTGCAACACGGCGCTTGAACTCGTGAACCATGAGATCATGACCTGAGCTGAAATCAAGAGTTGGATGCTTAGCCAACTGAGCCACCCAGGTGCCTCTCTTCATGCATCTTTAAATTTATGAGTATTTACTAGATCACACTTTCATAGTTCACTTGGAGACAAATTATTTTAAATATTACCTGTAATTATCTTACAAGTAATACAATCATATGGCATTTATGTTAAAATGATTTATAGGAAGATATAATCCAATTTTTGAAACATTAATGTATGCCACAATTCTGTTAAATCTGCCTAGACATTTCCTTATGTTTTAATATACCAAGATACTCAAGAGTAGAGTTGCTTCAGGCCACTCTTGATGTCTGAGAGGCTTTTGCACTTGCTCAAACCCAGCAGGAAGTGAAGACACCAACACCTGCTGAAAGGAAGACTCTGGAGAAGGGTGGAGGAAGCCAACAGGAAATCAGAAAGGAAACAGAGAGGACCCAGAGACATCTGAGGAAGGTGAGGCAAGACTTTAAAAGAAGAAAGGAAATAAATGACCTAGAGCTTGGCTAGAAACCCAAAGCTAGACATTTGTCCAGTGAAAGGGTGGCTATCAGCTTCCTCTTGAAACAGCCACCACTGCAGGCAAGGTTGTTGATGCCTCTAGCAAGAAGCAAAGGTTTGTATCCTCATGTGAGGACCTGTTCACTCCCGGAAGGGTGACTCCTTCAAGCAAAAGGGGGTGTCCTAAAGGAATGTGAAAAAAGGGGGGGCATTCAGCCTGAAGATTCTAAAATGCCTTCCCAATATCTTCCTGCTAAGTCCATTGAAATTGAAATTGAGCACCTGTGGCTCTCCGTCTTTTGCAAGCATGTGAGGACATCATATTAAAGGTAAACAAGCAACTTCCTTCGCTGGCATCTCAGGGCTGTGTGACATAAAGTCCGTTCCAAAACCTTTTTGGCTTGATTCATAACTGTTAGACTTTCTTAAAGGTTTGGGCTCATTTGTTCAAAAACTGGAGACTTACAGTAGAAGACACTTTGAATTTTACTTAACTAAAAACATCCTCAAGTTCTGCCACTGGAGGGCACTAGTCGACAATATTATTCTCCCACCTTTTTCCTGGTCTCATTTTTTTCTTCCCTAACTTGACCAAGAAGTCTAAATAAATTCCTGTTTCACAGATTAAATTGGAACTGCTTTATCCTTCCATAATTCAGAATTTCAAAGACCAATTTTTTAGAATAATTGGAAATCACGACATTTCCTACTCATTTCTGGAATCAATATTTTTAGCCCAGTTCACATTAACCTAGCAGGGTTGCTCTCAGAAGACATGGCAGGGAAATATTCACTCAAAACCAGCTGGCAGTTCTTGTTTATCCAATGACTTGATCTGCAGGATCTAACCACTGAAAATGCCCAGCTTATTAGCATTTAAAGAAAGACAAAATCCAATACAGATATTTAAGTTCACTTTAAAAATGTTATTTTCAGGGTGACTGAGTGGGTCAGTCAGTTAAGCATCTGATTTTGGTTCAGGTCATGACCTCATGGTTCCTGAGTTCGAGCCCCGCATCAGGCTCTGTGCTGACAGCTCTGAGCCTGGAGCCTGTTTCAGGTTCTTTGTCTCCCTCTCTCTCTGCCCCTTTCCTGCTCACGCTTTGTCTCTCTCTCTTTCTCTCAAAAATAAATAAACATTAAAAATGTTATTTTCAACTTGTTGCAGAAATACTTTGAGAGATCTTGAGCCATATATATCTAAATAGACATTTCTCCCTCGGTTTTGGCACTGTTAGGCAAGTCACTCATGTACAGTAATTTTCTTAAAGGAACAATCAATTATCAATAAATATTCTTTCTCTACAGTAGACACCATGAATTTCTCTTACCACCAGATACTACTGAAGCTAATGTGTCTGAACCAAGGAAAAATTACTATTGTGGGGAAAGCTGTCTTTCAGAACCCTGCTTTGAACCGGAAGAATCTGTTCTCCTGACACTGCTGAAGAGAAGGTAGGCTGAACAAACCAATTTGGAAGGCAAGTTACACAAATTTGTTTTTTCTCTTATTTTATTCTGCACCTCACTCCATTTTCTCAGACGTCTTTCTCTTGGTTCTGCTTATTATTTCTGCTTTCCAGTCTTCTTAACTATTGCTAGTTTTCTCTATTCACCCCACTCAAAACTGCTATAAGACTTAGAAAGACTAAAATTGCACAGTGGGATCATTTTATTCTCATGAGTTTGCCAACACTTGGGTATTAACTGGCAAAGGTGGCTCAAGATGGGGATTTTGGTATTATAGGCAGAGGCTGTGTGTAAAGCTTTTGTTGATAACATTGGCTCTTATATAACTCAGTTTCCTCCTATGTGAGAAATTTCTCTGGGTTTACACTCAAGAACTTTGTCTTCAAAGGAAAAAAAAATTCTATCATCTCTCAGATACCTCACAGGGATGTTTTGACATTAAATTATGTTAAATAATCAAAGCCAGGAGAGTGCCAGGCACAGAGAAGCTCAATCAATATGAGTATCTTCTCTACCTTCCTACTTCTGTTTCCTCTTTCTCTTAGAGCCTAGAGCCAGATTTTATATCAATCAAAGGAACTGTGTTGACCAATTTCATAACTTATTTGCTTTCCTCTTATTTTCTCAAGCTTGCTATTTTACTATATATATCTTCTCAAATGTACCTAAAAGAGGTGAGCCTAAATTTTAAAAAACCATCTAAACAACTTTGGGTCAGAAATAAGTATGTGAAGGACTGTAGGTAGTTCCTCCTGGGAAGTGATAATGCTGAATAACCTCCAACATCAGATATGTTTAATCTGAGACTGGGTTACCTCTTATTAGTGTTCTAGGGATTTCTGTTGGTAAGTTAGGGTAGAGACAGTAGGCTGTGTTTGAAAACATATAAGCTCATATAGCACAAAACAAAGTTCAAATACTTGCCGTGGCATTTATGAGTTAGGTAAACATGAGTAGGAGAGAACTAAGAATTTTCTCTCAGCTATAAAATGGGGATTAATAATCCTTAGCCAGTGGTATTGGTATAAAGATCAAATAAGATTATGAAAATAAATGTGTTCAATATCATATCGTCGCTGTTGTTACTCACCTAGATGGTTTCCTAAGGACCTTCTGATTCTGAAGATTTTATAAATTAGATTGCACAAGGTCACAGGTTTCCACTTGTGATACCTTACACAACTGTGTAAGGCTCTGCTTCATCCAACCACTCATCTCCCAGTGCACACACTCTATGCTCTCTTACACTAGTACTTCAGTTCACGCCATTCCTATGCATTGGAATCTACTCCACCATTCACCCACATCTTGCCTATCTTGCAAGGTCCAAATTATATCACGCTTCTATGAAGTATCCTTGGAACAGAGCAAGAGGGTGTGATCTCTCCCTCCTCCAAATACTTATTGTTCTTAACTATTTCCTTCTCATTGGGTACAGCTTCCCTTGTTGCCTAGAAGCCAGGTTGGTTATTTCACTGCTTGTTGTTTGTGACTCCCCGTGAAGCACGTATCACAAGATTGAACTCCTTAAGGGTAGATAGTCTCTGTGCATCAAGTGCCTAATTCCATGCTTCACAGAGATTAGCCACTCAACAAGTACTGCAGGAATGAGTTAGGAGACCACTTATTTGATATTGGTAGTATATTTTTGTACATTGTATTTAGTACATTTTTATGCTCTGATAGGAGACTTAAAAGTTCTTTGAAGTCAAGGATCTACACAGAGCATTGATGCTAAAAAGCAAGACTGGGGAGAGATTAAAAAGCAGAAATTACATGCTTGCACATGGAAGAATACACCAACATCCCTGAAGTAGACTTTTAAGATAATTGATTCTGAATCCGATCAAGTCTTTAGATCCAAACACAATTTATAGAGAATGCAAAGAATAGAGGAACACGTTAATTACACCACGAGGTTGCAATCAGCAAAATCCAGATTGTGAGCCGTTCTGTCATAGAAAGCAGAAAACTACAGCCTGTTCCTTGCCTGCTTTTGTACACCCTCAAGCTTAGGATCGCTTTACATTTTTAAAGCTTGAAAAAAAAAAGGAGACAAAGAAGAAAATGTGACACAGATGCCTCCTGTAGAGGACTGTTGACCCAGGTTTTTCTCCAAAAATAAATTGCAAAAATAAAACTGAGAGAGATTATCTGAGGCCAAAGTCATATATGAACTGTTTATAATGAATTGGTATATAGTCTGATTTAAACAGACTATAAAATAGCAAAGGAACATTCACAGCAATTACAATGCAATTGATATTTAATTTTAATATTTTAAGATGTGACAATGGTCATGTTTTTTAAAAACAGTTCTTAGCTTTTGGTATACATCCTGAAATATTTATGGATAATGCTATGTGGAATTTGCCATATAGTACTAAGTGGAGGAGGAAGTTGATGGGGTCACACATATAACAAGATTGTCCGTGAAGTGTCCATGAAGTCCATATAATTGTTGTAACTGGATGACTGATTCATGAGGGTTATTATACTCTTTTACTTTTAAATATATTTGAAGATTTATACAGTATAAAAGTTAAATAGTAAAGAAATAAACCAACAAAGTTTGGAGTTCCATCTGGGGCCGATTGTAGTCAAACGATCTCTCTCAAAGTACTTAGCTTTTTTACTTTTCCAACTTCAGTTTCCTTATCTCTAAAATGGAAATTAAAATGATGTCTACTTCATAGTTATGGTGATGACTATGTGAGCTACTGCGTACAGAGAGCTTAATTAATGCCCTGTGCATAATGAAGCGTTCAATTATTGCTTCATAATGTTGCTGTTACTGCTATTGTTATTTTCTCATTATGTGCTGATATTTGTGGGCATTTGTTGATGAGATGGCAGAGGACAGCATGACAGTAGATGAATGTACTGGTATAGGGATAGATGGGCACAGAGAAGAGCAGCAGCAAAAGAAAATGGCACAATAACCTGTATGTTGCAATGGCTGCTCTGGATGGAGCTGTACTAGACCTTAGACTTGGTATGACGTGGAACAGGCTGTCTGGCCAGGCCCTGAGCTTTTCACTCCAAAATACCATCTTACAATCTGAAGGTCAGGGAGTGAGTAATCCAATCTGACACTTATGTCAAACCTTAAAGCCATTTCTAAAGCTCTGCTTGACAATAATTTTCTGTCACTGATGAGAGGTGCTTTGCCAGAATAAACACTGCCTAATACAGGCTTAAAAGGAAAACAACTTTAAAAATATTGATTTATTAAGTCTTCATTGAATATCACCAGGTCATGAAGGCAATATACCACAGTGATTTATGGCAACCCTATCCATAGTGCTGATCTTTGAAGAGATAAAGCGCTGGCCCCAGAATGAAAATCCACACATTACCACTTTCACTGAAAAAGTTTTGCTATTGGGGAAATAAAAGGCAAAGTAAACAGTATGCTTAGTGACAGAATTAATTTGCATTCTGGCACAAGTTTCTTATGTTTGCAGTCTGATAACCAGAGCATGCTTCACATTTCTGAGTCAAGTAGTTTAGGGTAGTAGTACTTAATGGGGGAAAATTTTGCAAATCTCTCCCCACCCCTGGTCCCCGGAGTCATTTGGCAATATATGGAGATATTTGTGGTTGTCAGACCTGAATGGGAAGGGTGCTGCTGACTTTTAGTGGTAGAAACCAAGAGTTCTACTAAATATCCTACAGTGTACAGAACAGCCCCCACAACAAAGAATCATCTGGACCAAAACTGACGAGAGTGCCAAGGCTGAGAAACTCTTTTGAGAACATGGCTTTAGAATCAGACAGAGGTGGGACTCTACCTCCTGCTTTGCCACTTATTGCACCTGAGACCTTGAGCACAATGTTTCATCCCTATAAGCACCAGTTTCTTTTATAAAACATTGAGCTGGCAGTGCTGTTTTGCAAGGCAAGTGGGCAAATGCAGATAGACTCTTTGAGATAGACCCAGAGAAAAGCAAATGCTCATGGAAAGCATATTATTATACTTTTTAGATACAGCTGTTATCCTGGTGACTCATAAACTGCCCAAGGATTCATTAGCTTAAAAGCCAAGGTATCACTTTTTTGGTTTTGTTTCTTCCTTTTTCCCTCTCTCCCTCCTCCCTACTCCTCCTTTCCTTCTTCCCTTTCTTTTTGGGATAAAAAAATGCAATAGGTTCTTTGCAAACTTTGAGGTTGAGTGCCTAAAATGTAAATGTGTTTTATTTCTTGTTGAAAATGAAATGCAAAACAAAATAAAACAAAACCCTGAGTGTGATTCCATAAAAGATAAACCGTACTGTCAGAAAGAGCCACTCCATAGACAGAGCTGGGAAATTCGTTTGAAATTCCTCTTTTGTCCCTTAGGATGAAGTATGATGCATGCCCGGGAGCTTAATGGTTTACAAGTTGGGACTCCCACTGTGTCTTTTTTTGCTGGTGATTTTATGATTCTCCTACACACAACATGATGGATTCTTGCGTATACAGAGCTTTGAATCTGTACTTTTTTTTTTTTTTTCAGCTTGAATGAAACCCTTCAAGGCAGAGCTGTGAAGATGTGGTTCTTAAATAAAATATTTTTCTACTGTGCTAATAATTCACAGTTTCTCCACATTTCTCTTCTATACTCAGGGTCAGTGGGATACATCCATTTTTCTTAATTCTATCTGCCCTGTTTTTCTCTGGCTTCCAACAGCTTTTTATGAAAGCACAGCATGGGTTATCCAGGTGCTGGTATTTGGGAAGGGTGCAGAATTATGAAGGGGAAGGGGATACTTTCTTATTATTTTCCCATTACTCCATTAACAATGGCCTTATAATAATTTGAAAACTTCTTGTAAGTGACCTGATATGAAATATTGCATTATAAATCCACATAGGAGACACAACTCAAACAATAGAAGCGATAACACACTTGCATCCTGCTTCTAAGTTATAATGAAATGTATTTACTGAGAGCCAATATACTTTTTCCCCACTAAAGAAGCCATTTGCTTGCTGGATTTCTAAATCTCTATAGAGTTGACATTCTTCATTTTAAAATACTGGATATTTGGATTTCTGGGTCAGGTGGAAAGATTGCAGTGTCATACGTGAAAATAGTACAAATTTCAAATGTGAGTATGTGATTTAATTCATGTACATATGCCATCAGGGTCTACTGCTACCAGTTGGGTGGTCAAGTCAGCAATAACAGTGAGCCTATTTAAACCTTCGGCTTTCCATAAAGCCTTTGAACAATATGATGTGATCCACCTAATATTATGCTTTAAAGTACAAAAATTGTATTTGAGGGGCGCCTGGGTGGCTTAGTCGGTTAAGCGTCCGACTTTCGCTTAGGTCATGATCTCGCGGTTCATGGGTTCAAGCCCTGCATCGGGCTCTGTGCTGACTGCCAGCTCAGAGCCTGGGCCTGTTTCAGTCTGTGACTCCCTCTCTCTCTGACCCTCCCCTGCTCACGCTGTCTCTCTCTCTCTCTCTCCTAGAAATAAATAAATAATTTAAAAAAATTGTATTTGAGTGAGTAACTAAATAATCCAAAATTGGCATATTAAAAAAAATTACTTCAGAGACTCAAGTCATATAAGACTCTCCAAACATGATCTAATGCCTATTTTTCTTAACATATACATTGTTTCTTAAAGATTTGACATTAAAACCATAGGAAGTTGGAAGAATTGGGCTCTCTTCCTTCTGAATTCTCGTTTACTTGTGGCTGAATGATTTCATTTAGTTTTTATGGCCTATGATTCTGAGCATCATTTGTAGGGAATATCCTTGTCCATTTCTTCCTGTGTTTCTTCCTGGTCTTGTCAAGCAGGAAATACTTCTTTCTCTTCCTGTTCCTTTCTTATTCTGTTGGTGAGTCTGAATGAAGGTCACTGCTGATGTCTTGCCTGGGTTTTGATTCATTTTTTTTTTAAGTTTATTTATTTGTTGAGAGGCAGAGACAGAGAAAGAGACAGAAGGAGAGTGGAGGAGAGACAGACAGAGAGAGAGAGAGAGAGAGAGAGAGAATCCCAAGCAGGATCCACAGTGTTAGTGCAGAGCCCAACGCGGGGCTCAAACCCAGGAGCCATGTGATCATGACCTGAACCAAAACCAAGAGTTGACACTTAACTGACTGAGTCACCCAGGAGCCCATTATTCATTCTGTCTCAAGACTGTTCCAAGTATTGTGTGCTCTGCTCTCCACTCAGGACACTGTGTTGGAGCCTCACCAGGCAAGGGCTCACCCCCACTGCCAGCTGCCATGTCTGTGACTGGTTGGGCACACTCTATTCCAGACCCATATTGGAGGAACATCCATTGTAGCCTTGGATCCAAATTACCCTTTCCAGAAAGTCCAGCCAAATCACTCATAAAAATAATCATAGGAACTCTATTTCTGGGTCAGTGTCCCAATTAAGTTAGTATTTGGAAGAGAGTAGTGAGAAGTGGTTAGGTTTCCTAAAATCAGAATATCTTCTTAAAGGCCTTAGTACAGATCTTTACTTCTTGTGTGCCATAGATCACCAAGTCTTGTAATATGGTTAAAAATCAATACTTTTCATTCATTATGATTTATTATTATTACTATCTATAAGGACTTACTAAGGGCCAGGCACTCTGTTAAATTACCTAGGATAATATATTTGAGTCATGGATCAAGTCATCCAAAAACTACAATCTCCTAAGGGATTTAAAATACATATGTTGATAAAAAGAATGCAAAATTTTTTAAAAAGTAAATTAAGACAGGCATGGGGACATCAAAATATGGGCTCTAACTTCTATCTGGGAAGGGCAAGAAGTCATTTAGAGAGTTTAGAGTATTTATGTTGCACTCTGAATGATGAGTAAAATTTGGGGATACAGATAAAGGAATAATGATTTAAAAGAAAAAAGGTGTAGAGTGCCTGGGAGGCTCAGTTGGTTAAGCATCTGACTCCTGATTTTGTCTCAGGTCATTATCCCACGGTTTGTGAGTTCAAGCCCCATGTCAGGCTCTGCACTGACATGTGAAACACACTTGGGATTCTTTCTCTTCCACTCTCTTTGCCCCTTTCCTGCTCATTCTGTCTGTCTCTCTGTCTATCTGTCTGTCTCTCTCTGTCTCTCTCTCAATAAATAAGAAAACTTAAAAAAAAAGGCTTTATTGGTAGTTGGAACAGTGAGCATGCATGTGTGAAGGAGGAAAACATGGTTTATTTGGGGAATATTCATCAAGTGTAACTTGAGGAGATGTAGTAGGAAAGGTCACCAAAGCGTGGCGCAGCAGGTGTAAACTGATAAGCAGCTCTATTCTAGGATGCAGACCACACAGTAGAATAGTTCTGGAAGCTAGAGGACAGAAATGAGATTCCTTCAGTGTTTGGTCTTTTGGTAAGTCCTGGTTATGGTATTAGTGCCCTTTGTCACTAAAGAAAATCTCCAGGGATTTAACAAAATTGTTCATTAAAAAAAAAAGTTTTCAGTACCTCATTAAAACACAAGAACAACAACAACAACAACAAAGAACTCCAGCGTGGGAAGGAAGTTTAGAGAGTTTTCTGGGCACACAGAATTTCTCCTTGACTCTGGTTATCAATCCCTAACAGGCAGAATAGAATAGGATGGATTATGCTGCAGTAAAACCAACTCCCAAATCTCAGTGGCTTAGGGAAACAAAAGTTTACTTCTTATTCACACCACATGTCCACTGAAGGTGAACAAAGAGCTTCTGCCTAGCATGAGAATTTCAGAGAAGTGAGTATTGACAACTAAGTTTTTCTACGTAGAAATAAGAAGTTATCTTGGCTTACATTTCATTGGCCAAAGCAAACTTCTTGGATGTGCTTAACTTGAAAAGGGGAGAAAAATGCAATCCTTTCTTGTGCTGAAACAATGGAGAATGGTTCCAATGTCTGCTACAGTCTCTTCATGGGGCTACCACAAGAGTACATCCTCATTTTAGTACTATTATCCATAATCCTCTAAAGTATTCCCAATGATTATTTCACTCACTGGGTGTTTAACCTGTGCCAGCTACTGTGCTGGCTATTTCACATGAACTTTCTCTTTGAATTCCTACAAAACTTCTGCGATGTTGGGTTTAGTTATTTTACTGGCCGTGCAATTCCTGGCATTTGTGTTCTTCCTCCTAGGATGCATAGGGCCGCCTCTGAATGATCACTAGATGCAGTTTTTCAGGAGATTCTGAATGATTACTGGATGAGCCAGGGAAGGCAGACACTGGACCTCCAGCTGCTATTGCTGCGCACCATGGCCACCATCTGTAGACTCATGAATCTCCTCATGTTTACTGAACACTCTCTACATGTCAGACATGGTGCTCTAAACCTGTGAGGCAGGTACAACTATTTTGCCCATTTTACAAATGAGAAATTGAGGTTCAGAGAGACTGTATTATGGCCCAAGATCACACAGGTAGCAAGTAACAGAAATGGGGATTCAACTTGAATACAGCTTACACCAGAACTGATATTTAACAACCATGCTATTCTACTAAAGGGGCTAGATAGGAAGGAAAAGTAGACGAGAATTTGGGTTATAAACTGAGGTTTAGGATGAATGGAAATAAATGTGGAAAACACTAGAGAAATGAATGCCAATCTAGAATATTAGAATTGAGACTGGGAAAAAAGATTTAAAACGTTTTATAGGGGGCGCCTGGGTGTCTCAGTCGGTTGAGCGTCCAACTTCGGCTCAGGTCATGATCTTGCGGTTTGTGGGTTCAAGCCCCGTGTAGGGCTCTGTGCTGACAGCCAGCTCAGAGACTGGAGCCTGCTTCTGATTCTGTGTGTGTGTCTTTCTCTGGCCCTCCCCTGCTCACACTGTCTGTTTCTCTCTCTCTCAAAAAAAAAAATTAAAAAAATTAAAAATAAATAAAATGTTTTATAGGTATGAAATTCAAAACACTAGGAAATTAATAGAGTGTAAGAGAAAGAGAGGAAATGAAAATGATTATTGGTGTGATGCCTAGAGGGAAAAAATGAAAGGAAGATATGGCTTATGGGTATAGGTGGAGAAATGCATTCAGTGTTGGATTTACTGAACTTTCTACACAAGTGGGAGTTTTTTTTTTGTAAAAAATAGCTATTTATCTAGTGTGTAAAAGCACAGATCTATGATAGGTATTATAGATATGTAATAAATAAATCCATTTCCATATATGTTTAAGAATGCATGGATCTAAAAGATTAAGACTTGAGCTTCATTCACTTATTCATTAAAGCATGTATTTAGGACCTTCCAAAGCATGTGATAGGTAAAGCAAAGAGGGTAGAATAATTCAGAAAAATAAATATGATCGTGAAGAGAATTATAATAGAGAAGGTAAAAGATCATATTTGAAAGCATGCTTATGTAAAAGGATATGGAAGGGAGAAAGAAATTTGAAAAGGAGTGGTTGTCAAGGAAAAAAGAGACTAAAACAACACAAAGTCCCAAAATTTTGTGTATGAGAAAGATTTTAGGAAGAAAATTATGAGTGCCCAACAGGGCCAAATACCGCTGAGATGTCAGAAATGTATTTACAGATGTGTTGGGAAGGAAGGAGAGATGGGTGGATATAGAGAAAGCACATTATGTTTATTCTTTTAAGAAGTGTGGCAAGAGAAAGAAACCAGGAAAGTGGTTCCTCAGAGGTAATAGGAACACAGGAGGATTTTTAAAGGTAAGTTTAAAATAAAGGGCGGGGGGGCTAGTGAAGAGAGAGAGAATCTAGAAGTAAGGAGTAGGATTGGGGGAGGTTGGTATTTGGTTGATGTGAGATGGTGTGTCAGGTGGGAAAAATGTGTTGAAGGCCAAGGACAGTGCCTTTGTGTTACTTTTTCCAGCAACCTTTTCAAATGAAGAGAACCGGCTTCAAATATTGGAAAGGACTCAGAATTAGAGATGAAAATCATGACCATTATTAGGGGAACAAGGTGGTGAGGGACTCAGAGAGTGTATTTGTTTCCTAAGTGGGAAACATGCCTTAACAAATGTGGTTAAACGATATAAATTTATTCTCTCTTAGTGCTGGGTACTGAAGTATGAAATCAAGGTGTTAGCAGGGCCATGCTCACTCTAAAGACCCAAGACAAGGATCCTTCCTTGCCTCTATCTTCCAGAGATTGCCAGCCATCCTTAATATTCCTTTGTTTGTTGCAGCATAACTCAAATATCTGCCTCTGTGTTTACCTGGCCTTCCCTGTATGCCTGTTTGCATCTCTGTATTTCTCTCTTATAACGACATCAGCCATTGGATTTATGGTCCATCCTAATTCAATATGGCCTCATTTTAACTTGATTACATCTGAAAAGACCCTATTTCCAAGTAAGGTCATGATCTGAGACTTCATGTGGACATGATTTTAGAGGGACATTAATCAACCCAGTACAGGTAGTAAGAGCATCCTTGAAATGACAATTGTAGAATACAGCCTGAGGAGTCAAGAAGTGACAAAAGTGATGATGAATAATAATATCCCAGTGGGGTTAAAGGACCAATGAGGAGTCTAAGGTTAAGAGTGAGAGAAGCAGAGGTATGCAGGTTTTACTCACTGAAGGAAATTTCAGGATTGGATACTCTGGAAGTTCGGCATTTAGGCAAAGGTACAGAATAGAAGGACTTAGGTTCTTCATGGATTTCTTATAGTTTCCTTATCCTGCTCAGTAGAAAGATAACAGGCAAAGACCAAAGCTTCATGAAGAAGAACCAAAGCAGGTCAGAATGTTCACTTTTGTGAACCACCACACTCAAGTAGCACATATTCATTTATTCGTTCATTTAACAAACATCTCTGGAGTGCTTACTATTCAACGTTAATTATTCCAAGTTCTGGACTTATAGTAGTGAAACAAACAAGCAAATGAAGAAACCCAAATACCTTTGTCCCTGCCCTTCTAAAGATTGCATTCTGTAGGGGAAAAGATAATAAGCAAATGTATAAATATATAAATAGAGAATATGTGTCATGTTCTCTCACAGAGAAAACATACATCAGCCCTGAGGCTGAGCAACCTCCCTCATCTTGTATATATGAATAAGCTCTTGTCTTTGTAGAACAGTAGATTTTGAGAAATCTTTGTGTCATTCTTTTCTGTGTCCAGAGAGAGTTAAAATATGGCTGGTATCACAATGAATATACTGTTCAAGAAATCCTTCAGAAATATGCATACACAGAGAGGTACAGGAGTAAGGAAAGCAAGACAAAAATGTTAGTAATTTTCTTATGGAATCGTATCCTTTAATATTTTGCCTCTTAGGTCCACTTTCTTTGCATGGAATCAAAGCATTAAAATAGCAACAGGTGTATTTGAATACAATGAATGATTGTTTTTCTTTTTGGACAAATGACATTGGCCAATTGACCCTTCCTGTGTTTGTTAGGAAACTTTCCTTCTATGGATACTGGGGGACAACAGCTACTGGCTCTCACCCCAGGTACTGGGCATCCCCTTGCAGGGAGGGCACAGGCATGTGACATAGGCAGACGGAACCACGCATGGTTTGATGGTTGTTTCAGGATCAAATTCTGAGAGCAGATGTTGCAATGATACAAACACTCTGTTACAGTTAGTGGTGGTACCAGTTCTTCCTCTGATCCATCTCCAGTGTGCATCTGAGTGTTGCCCTAGTGGCTTGATCCCAAGTCTAGTTCCTTCATGCTCCCAATAATTTTCTAATTTACTGTGTGTTAACCTTTTAGAAAAAATTATTTTCCTGCTTTGATCCATTCACTATCAGCTTCAGTTGTCTAGGGGCTAAGAAAACTGACAAATTAAGTTTCTAGGAACATTTTTCAGCTTTTTTATGCTTAGTGTTTCATTTGTTCGGATACTTATTGAGCACTTAGTATATGCTAGGTACTTTGATGAAAATTGGGGATGTCATGGTAAGTAAGGCATATCTTGTCCCAGCTCTTGGAACATTCAGTTTGGGATAGAAGGCAGACAAGAAAGTGAACAGTTTCAGTAAGGTGAACACCATGACACGATAGGGCAAGAGAACACAAAAGGTGGGCTGCTGGTTCTCATCCTAACCCATACTTGGTGGTCAAGAAGGAAGGTAGCCCAATTAGGCCTGGGTTTGGAGAAAG
Source organism: Proteles cristata cristata (assembly GCA_017311185.1). Lineage (NCBI taxonomy): Eukaryota > Metazoa > Chordata > Mammalia > Carnivora > Hyaenidae > Proteles > Proteles cristata. The sequence continues at coordinate 52,660 of JAESUZ010004230.1, read as the reverse complement.
CAGGGTCCATACTTTCCAAAGAGGCAAAGAAATTTTGAGAACTAGGTGGTGGGGAGAGTGTCTCAACCTAGCAAAGAAATGAAGTACTGTGAGTCATACTGGAACTTCAAGCAAACAAGTACCTTATATGGAGTCTGGAGCCACAGACATCAGAATGTCGACTAATTCTAGATCCCTTTTCTAGCAGGGCAGAAAGCTCTAATGTCCTGTCAGAGGGGGTCTTGTTAATGCTTGGACTCAGTCTGCTCCTAGTCTGTTTTCACCCTAACATTTATGTTTATCAGATACTACTACAACTATTAGTACTGTGGGTTTACATATACTAAACATTAACCACCATGTATGGGGACATGCGTGATTTTATTTAATCATCTGAGGATTTTGAGATAGTCTCTGTTAGACTTCTAGCTTCCCACCTTAATCTGTCCTTTGTATTCATGAGTCCACGCAAGACGACATTTCCCAGCCTCCCTTGTGGCTATGTGTGGTCATGTGATTAAATTCAGTCTCATGGAGTATGAGAGGAAATACCATGTGCAGTCAAACTTGCAGCTATAAGACCGTGGGCAAGCTTCCTTGATATTTTGTATCCCTTTCAACAAGCCATAACCCATGGAAGCCTAGCCTGTGCTCTACAGAGAAAAACAAAGTTCTAGGGGATAACAGAGCAACATGAATGAAGACCCCTGGGTGACTGTATTGAATAGGGCCACCCACCAATCTGGAATGTTTCCTTCAGACTCTGATATATAGAAGATACAAACTTCGATAGTAGTTAAGTAAGCCACTGGGTTCATGCCAGGTCGGTGTGATAGTCGCCTCAACTCCGGTTAAATTGATAGCCTGCCTGAATTCTGGTTCTGACAGGTGTCACCGCTGCCCTGTGGTAAAGGAGGGTGCTGGGCTCAAAGAGAGACGGACTCACTCTCCTCGATTCACACACATAACAAACAGACGATTCAGATCTGCTTGACTGCAGGTTTCATGCTCTTGAACACTCTGCTGTCATTGCCTTAGGACTGGCCAGACCACCCAGACTAAGTGTTGCTATTGTGTGAGATCCCACAGAGGCCAGAGACAAACATCCTCTTCACTACTGCTCACCTGGAGAATATATACAGTTATGAAGTTAGGCTCCAGTCAATAGGCTAAGTAAAAGGAAAAGATGTTTGAAAGTGTTCCTGTGAGAAATGGAAGAGGGCTCATTAATAAGAACATGTGCCATTTGTTGAGCAGAACAAACAAACAGATTTTTGGCAACGAGATTTACTTCAGAGAAGAAAGGAAGTGCCTGAGGCGGTGAGGTGGGGGGCAGACTGCTGACACACAGATGTGAGAACAAGATGCTTACACCAGCTGTGCACTAAAGAAAGTTATCGCAACTATCAATTTTCTATTTTTGTTTTAGTAATTTATCAGTTAGAATTATCGCACTGTGAGAGCCTCGTAATGGAGACTGCACTTTTGAAAATGCGAGAGCCAGTTTTAGCAAATGTTCTGAATATGCACACAGGCTCACACTTGATATGTGAGGAGAAACCATACAAAGGACAAAAGTCAGCTCTGTGTGTTTTGTGCATCCGTGGGCCCCCATTATTTTGGCTCCGAATTATGCCTGTTCATGAAGAACAGGTGCTTGAAATAAAATCAAGGGGAAAACCACTATGAATTCAGCCCCTCTAAAGACACTGCAAGAATTTCTAAAATTACTCTTCTTAGACAAATTGTTCCCACAAGCCCAGATGATTTTTTATCTTGAGGGTGCACAGGGGATACTAAATCTTCCTGTCCACATAAACTCGTTTTCAGATGGGTCGGAGATTCCATTTATCATATATGTAGGGCTGGGGCTTCTCACATCACATTAAAGGTTAAAGCTGAGAAAGTGAGAGAGACACTGCCCTGCCCTAGTGTGGGGAGGCTGTGTCCACAGACACTGGGGGTGCTTCTGTATGTAGCAATGCATGAAGATGAGCAACCTTATCATCGGCTTACATTAAATTGCCTAGAATTCAAGTGAAAATGTTTAAACTCATTTGTGTAAATGGAGTCTTTCAAGATGAAGAGATTAAAGGATTTAAGGGCTAGTGAGTTCCAAGGGAGTCTGTGTGCGTGTGTGTGTGTGTGTGTGTGTTTAAATATATTTTTATGTATACATATATTTTTACATATATACATATTTGTTAGATATGTACAAGTGATTTAAATGACTTAAAAATGTAGAAACATTTTTCAATGGCTTCTGATCCAAAATATAATTTAATAAATATATTTCTCAGTGCCAGATGCCAGCGGCTGGCACCTGCTTAGGCTGATATCAAGTTTACTTTGTGGAATGGAGTTTTCTTTGGAGCCAAGGGAATTCTCTGTGCAAGAAAATCTTTCCCAGTTCTTCATAAACATGCCAAGAGAGTTTTCTGCTGGACCAAGGAAATCAGAGTGAGGCAGACCTCAAGGAAGAAAGCCAAGTTCATTCATTAGCAACTTCATAAACACTTTAAATGACAAATTTGTAGCTGGTGTTTTGTCACAAAAGATTTTGGAAGTGTGTTCTTTCCCCACAATTAGAACTGGTGTCATTGGTTCTAGCCTTCAGCTGATCAGATGAGAGAATGTAATCAACTCCTCAAACCTGGCTTTAGTCAAATCTAGACAACATTAATTATGGGATAAAGACATCATCTTAGATTACCGTTCAAAAATTGACAATCAAGACAGGGAAGATTAGAATTTTATCTGCCAAATTAGTTGCATTCATCTCTTGAACTGAGGCTGCCAATGTGTCAGAAATCAAACTGATCACAGCCAAGAGATATTGAAAGAAGTAAAACCCGGGGGAGAATGAAATGCATTCAGCCAAAGGAAGCAAATACAAACAATAATGGAAACAGACATCTTTTAGTTAATTTCTAGTAGGGAATTGCTTTTTTGCCGGGGTACTAGGTACATGCACATTTGTGTCACGTTCAAAGATTCTGAATTCAGAGATACTAAATCCTCAGTGCTTTTGGTGTGGACAAAATGGAATTTTAGTGCAGGGTCAGAATCTTTAAGTGATGGTGCATCTCTTACTTCCACTCAAGGGAGACACTGGAGATGGCTGCAGTTTTTATTCTTACACCAAGAAGTACCCAGAAAAGAAATTTAGAACTCGACAAAATGGATGAGAGAATGGCTCATCACCTGATTTTTACAATCAAGCCAGCCAAATCCAGGAGAATGCAAACTATCCTTCAATTTTTAACTTTAGTTAAAGTTAAAATACATGAAAGAGCCGCTATACCACTGTAAGTTATTAATTGCATCATGATAAAATTATGGTAAAATTTTTGCTTGTTCCTAGTCACAAGGACCAATGAGTTGCATTCACTTTATTGTCCTTCGTGCCCAAACTGGAGCCACTTCACTAGGGATAGGGAGAGATAGGCCGTAAAATGTAGTGATTATGGTGAATTCTACTGGCCACATTTCTGGGTGCACTAGAGGGAGGCTTTGTTTATTCTTGCCTCTTTTCTAGGGGACACCCATATGTGGGAAATAAACTAATGTTAGTGACTTCTTGCATTAGCATGCTAGGGCTTCTGTGAAAAATTACCACAGATAGGGTGGCTTAGACAAAAGAAATTTATTGTCTCATGGTTCTGGAGTGTAGAAGTCCGAGATCAAGGTGTTGTCAGGACTTGCTCTTTCTAAGGTCCCTGAGTGAAGGTCTATTCCATGCATCTCTCTTGGCTTGTAGATGGCCATTCTCTCCCTTTATCTTCACATTGCCTCCCATCTATGTGAATCTCCGTGTCCAAAATTCCCATTTTTATGAGAATATCGGTCATATTGGATTAGTACCCCTTCTCCCAATGACCCCAAGTTAAGTTGATTACTTCTGTAAAAATTGTCTCCAAATTATGGAAAGAGCACAAATGTCCATCAACTGATGAATGGATAAAAAAGATGTGGTTTATGCATACAATGGAATACTACTTGGCAATGAGAAAGAATGAAATCCTGCCATTTGCAACAATATAGATGGAATTGGAGGGTATTATACTAAGTAAAATAAGCCAGTCAGAGAAATACAGATATCATATGTTTTCATTCATATGTAGAACTTGAGAAACTTAATAGAAGACCATGGGGGAAAAGGAAATAATAGTTTCAAACAGAGAGGGAGGGAAACCATAAGAGACTCTTAAATATAGAGAACAAACTGAGGGTTGATGGTGGAGGGAGAGGGGAAAATGGTTGATGGCTATTGAGGAGGGCATTTGTTGGGATGAGCACGGGGTATTGCATGAAAGCGATGAATCACAGGCATCTACCCAACGCCAAGAGCACACTGAATATACTCTATGTTAGCTAACTGGACAATAAATTATATTTTAAAAATTCTGTCTCCAAATAAGCTCACTGTCTGAGGCACTGGGGTTAGAACTTGCACATATGAATTCTGAGGGGATGCAATTCAACTCATAAACTTATTATATATTTATCATTGTCTGGGTTTTCCCCCACTCCTATATAATTTCAAATCCTCAGAATGATTCTGCAAAGCTGGTGTCATTGATTCATTTTGTCTACATTTAAGGCTCAGAAGGAAGAAAAGGAAATTCCTCCAAGTCACCAGGCTAGTAAGTGAAGTAGGAAGAATTTAAAGCCAAGTCTTAGTAATTCTAAGACCATAGCCTTTCCACTCATCGATATTGTTCAATCAGTGTTCAGTGAACACCAATGAGTGTCAGATACTGCACTAGGCACCGAGAAATTCAGAGATCATGAAAACGCCTCTTACTTGAAGGACTACATATTCACACTAGGAAACATTTTATTCCACGAAAGCCCAAGGAGTAGTCCAGCTCTTCCATAAAGTCTGTAATTATAAAGCATGCTTGGAAACAACATAGGACATTTTTGGTGGGCCAACATGTTTGATGTTTTTGGTATCTTCTCCACTGCTAGAGTTCAACCCCACTGGAATGCATACAAATTCTAGTGCAGATTACACAATTGGCAAAACTGACAGGTATATATTTATGAGACCCCTAAAACAGGAAGACCAGGGAAAAGGTAAACATGCAGTTTTGATGAGCTTATCGGAAATTTTATGATAAGAAAATCTAGAATTAATCTATTTTTAATTTCAGTAGATAGGAATGTTTTGTGTTTATGGTGTAGTATTTTTTAATGTATTGCTTTAGTGTTTATGGCCTCAAACACTCAGTCGAAAGCTCTGGGGAACTCTTTCTCTCCTTCCATTTTTATTTCCAACTGCCAAAGCCGTGGAGACTGAGTGAGGATTGTTTTTATGAATAGATGCAATGAATTAGAAACAATGAATTGAGAACAATGACTTATATCTAGTGACTTTTTCATCCTTTCCTTTCATGAAATAAACCACTGTGTATAGTATCACACTTATTCTTTCATGTTATTAAATTTCTTGTCAAAATCTTCCTTAAACCACAGAGACGAAGATGAATTCTCCCTCTGAGTCTGAGCAGTTAAATTTACTTCTCTGACATGCTGCAAGTTGATTTAGAGCTAATCTGTCTGCTTTTTATTGGCTCCGTGTAAAACATTGCTCTTCTTGGTTTCTTTTCTTTCCCTCTTCATTGTCTTGTAGAAATATGTAATTTCAATTTATACCCTAAGAAATTAGTCTCTCTGAGAAAAATCCACGAAGACTTTTATAAGAAAAGAGAAACATGCATTACTTACATGCTTTTGGATGTCCTCTGTGTAACAACAGGCTGGAATGATGACAATCTGAGGGAGAAAAGGGGTAATAATCAATATTTGGATAGTAACTCTAATGAACAGGAAAAGCCATGATCCAGATACAGTTAGCAACAGGGGAACCTGCTCCATTGACTATTTATTTGTGTTAAAGTCTGGCCCTCCATTCCATCAGAGGTATGAATATTCAGTTTAAATTCATGACACCACATTTGATTCTTCTATTGGTTTTATTACTAAGCAGATACGTTGTAGATGTTTAGGAATAAAATGAAAGAAAAGTATCAGTAGTCTTGGAAAACCAATCTGGGTTATAAAGAACCAGTCCCAGAAATGAATTTCATTTTCTCATAGTTGCTAAGTGTGTGATGTGGGCAAATGATAGCCTGTTTCAGTGAAAGTTCGGTCTTAGACTTCCAGGATCTCCCTTTGAAGACATTCGAATTGGATGATAGTACAGTGAGGTTAAGTTGCCACTGCTTTGGAAAATTATATTTAAAGTTGGTTTATTAATTTATGTCAACTTGTAAGATTTCTAGTGGTACGACCACAGAATTTAGAAGTCATTTTTTTTTAATTCAACATTTTAATTCAGTAAGTATTTATTGACAACCTACCATGTGACACGCACTTGGGCTAGGCATTGGTGATGACATAGGCATCAAAACATAGTCTTGAACTTATAGTTTAGTGGGGGAAAACCAAGGAAAAAGAGAGCACCAACCATAGGGAGTGCTGTATTCTATGCCCTGCTCTGCTCAGTTACATCATACATACTATATGACAGGATTAAGATTCTATATAATGCTCTAAGGGCACTGATGACAGAATGTCTGTGTAATAGAAGCTTGGGGAAAATATTATGGAGAAAAATGGCATCTTGAATGAGAGATAAAAGATAACTAAAACTGAACCAGATACAACGCAAGAGTGAGTGTGGCAGAACATCCTCAAGGAAAGGTGTTCCAGATAGAAGGATAGGCATATACAAAATTCCTGAGTCACATCAGTGACCTGGATATGGAATAAACCAGTATAGTGGAAGCGGGTATTGGCTTCCTAATATTCACTGTAAATCAATTCCACTGCAGAAGACTGAGGGTTTTGTACAATGACTACATTTCTAGGAGTTGGACTTGATTCGTTAAATCAATCCTAGCCATCATTTGCCAATGATTGGTTTGGAGTTTAGGTTTACATCCTTTGGTTCATGGCATTTCTCTAATTGAGGGTTTGAGAGGAAGTGGGCCAGTGGGGGTACAATGGGACATTTTCTGGGGATTTCAAGGAAATTATCACTGGAACAGAAGGTATATCCTGTCTTATATGTGACTTTGGGAGTATTTAGTCTCAACTACTCTGGCAAACATCTTATGACTGTAAGGAGGAACAGTCTTAGAAGAAGCTGACATGATTGCTGAGTGAAGAGTAGAGAGTCCGAGTCCTTCATAACACAGTGAAACATTCGACTCCAAGCATGCTCTTCCTCTGTAGTTGTTGGTATGAGCCAATAGTCTCCGTTGTTGCTTCCAAGTTTGACTTAGACTGTTATGCCCAGATCGCAAAACGCCAAAAACCACTAAGGAGCCGATTCCAACGCAAACACACAAGGGTCATTGTTTAAGCTCGAGCAGAGACTCCAACACACCTCTGCGCGGCGGTGATGGTATGGAGCCCCGAACTCAGGGTCACAGGGCTTTTTATTGCGGTTACAGTGGGATTCGGGGGCTTTCCAGCGTGGCAGTTCCTGGTAGGTTGATTTTTAGTACAGGCTGTCTTGTCAGTACCCAAGTGGCTCGGCCCACCTGGCCTGACTGCAAACTGCCATCAGGAACGTCTTGGGACATAGGCGTCTCTTTTAAACTGATTGGCTGCTGCTATTGCTAGGGAAGTAACCAAGGGCAGGCTGCCTAAGCACTTCCTGCGCTTTTTCCTGGGACGGGGTTCAGGCCTAGTTCACCCTCAAGATGGAGGCTTTTTTTCTAAAATGGAGTCAGTTAGATTTAAGTCTCAAAAGACTTGTGTTTCTTGCAGTTGAAATATCTTTAAAAATATTTGATAATCATAATGACAGATAAATGAAAATTAGGAAAGACAGGAAATAATTCCGATAAAAATGATAGGATTCAAAGGGATTTTAAGAGGAGAGGTAATGGGCTTGAACAAATAAGGAGATATTCAATAGGGATAAGTATAAGGCTTTTGGATTATATATATAAATTTGTAAAAAAAATGGCAGAGAGGAAGCTCAGGTGTTATCTGCAGTTTGTATGAAGAATACAGGTTTAGTGTCATAATTTGTATGACAAATTAATTGTATGACATGGATACCAAAACATTAATCAAGGTTGAATACTACACAGATCAAAACACCTAAAGTATTTTGAAACAAATTAGACTTGATATAGAAATTCTTTAACACATGTAATTCAAAAGTGACAGTGATGTATTTGGGGCTTTTAGGGTCTCCACGATCAATGATATTAAAACTATAAATAATGATATATACTTTATACTTTTGCAAATAATTTCTAAAGACATGTTTGAGTTCCAAATTTTTATTCATAGTCAAGCTTCATTCATTAAGGACCTATTTACACGAGTCTTCTATAAAGGACATTTACCTTGACCAACCAATTTTATTCCCTATTCAAGTTATGAATGAATCTATAAATGGTTTGCTCTACTTGTGTTTGCTCTAAAATCTCAAATCCTCTCCAGTAATATTCAGAGGCACTTCTCTGAACCCCCGATAAACTTCAGAATAACTAAATTTTAAGTATAGGTGTTTAAGCCTTACCCCTAGAAGTTCCAATTCAACAAACTGTTAATACTGTTGAAAAGCCCCTAAGTGATTCTAGTGTACAGTCCAGTAGAAAATAGTGGTCCATCCAGTTTAACCCCATTAGCATATTTCTTGGTTTTCAAAATAGGTTCAAATTCATCAAGCTTCAGAGGCCACTGCCCTTTTTCCTGTATATCTTATGCTCAGTTATTATTTTTTAAAAATATCTTTGTTATAACAATATCTTGAGTAATCTCTCAGGTTTTCTTTTCAATCCTGAAGTAGATACAAACTGGAAACATGGAGATCCATTACTGCAAAATCACTCCCAGTCCTACTCATCTTTGCTGTTAGTAAACAGACAAGCACACCAAATTATTCAATTTCCTGACTCTGATGGGGTTTTAAGTTGGCCATGTTTTATTGTTTTGCTAATGAAGTCAGAGTTCCTGGGAAGATGTTCTTTCCAGAAATGAAGGCAAAATCTCACCAACACATAAAAATAACTTGTCTCTTTGCATTTCCCTGAAATATACCCTGAAATACACACACGAAGCCTAGTAATGCAGCAGCCAGCTTGTGATCATGAGGTAAACAATGTGAAGATGAAAGCCTACAGATTAAAGTTGGAAAGACAGAAGAGCCTGTATACCTATTGATATCAATGAACTGCTATGTTATTGCTGAACCACAAAACCATTGTCATATCAAAAAATATTTTTAAGCCACTATAGTAGGCTTTTCTGTGATTTGCAGCAAAATGCATTCCTAAATAAAATTACTATGAGTATATTTTGAACTCTTTGATTTGTGAGATAATTGAAAATAAATCCAATCACTTTTAAATAGGGACTATCCATGGCAATTTTGGTTTTAGAATTGAACAAAAACAATACGCTACACACAATGATTATTTTATAATGAGTTGAAATTATACTTATCAGCTGGGTAGGAGAAACACTGGAATCACAATTTAGGTATGTCCAGCAAAATTTTGATTGTCTGGTTGTTAAAAATGGCTTTAGAAACATACTTTTCTTTAGTGTCCATATTTTTCACATTTTGCCACACCTCGATCAACGTTTTCACCTCTTCATTCATTTATGGAACCAATGTGTCTCCTCAGGTCTATAAAATGGTGGTATCTAAATAATTCATTCAGGATTAATAAGCCTTTTAAATGAACATGATTTGGGTTATTCATGGGTTGCATAAATTCATAAATGGGTACAAGGTCTTTCTTGCAAAGGATGCACATTGTATTTGCCATTCAGGAATATTCTTCTGATGAATTCAATTAAATTTTACTCAGTTTTCAGAGTTTATTGAATAGTGAGAAAATTCATTCCAGAAAATATAGATATTTGGTGTGGAATAATGTGTATTTAAAATGTTTTTATTATGCATGTCTACTTTAAAATCCAATGGCTAAATTCTATAATCTCATGGATTTTTGAAGCCCAAGTATGCCTTTTTTTAAGTAATGAAAATGGGTCTATAAAGCATTTATTACAAAGTTCAAAATCTAAGGTTAATACAAAAGGGTTTGAAAGCAATCACCAGATAAATAGAAATTTAGCATAGGAAATGAAAGGCAAAGATGGGGAAATAAAATGAAGAGAGCAGTGGGCAGAAAGGGATTTGAAAGGAACATTAATACTTCGCATAATGAAAAAGAATATAGGTAGATGATAGTGAGTATGGTAATGGTGAAGAATAACTGATGGAGTTACTTCAGTCTACACTAGAGAAAATTGATAATAAATAAAAGTCAGTTGGCAGATCTGTGGGTGTTCTGGACTTTTAAAAGACCAATAAATCAAGTGCTTGTAATGTAAATTTCAGGAGGAGAAAGGCACGTGGGGCCTGCATCTAATTTCCCAGTCTTCAGGAAAATGCATGTCATGTCTATTGCAAAACAAAAACAAATCCAGGAGAGCTATTTAACATACACCAGTGAAAATAAAGATCAACAGAAATTGCCTTCTAAAAATATTTTTAGAGGAATTTAAAAGTGACGAGGCTCTCATTATTTTCATTTCTCTACAGATTGCCAATGTGCATCTATTATTTTATGCTCTTTTCCTTTCAGTAAATGCTAATGAGGAAACTATATGCATATGCATAATCTGGGCAGAGTTACATATGCGAGATGATGCTCTGTGCATTAATTTTCCAGCTTCATTTCTGTCAGACTCACATATTTGAAGAGCTGGAAGAAAGTTCTGGAGGAGGAGATTTTACCCAATCACCATGAGGACTCAAGAAGTCAGGTCATTTTTTAGGATAATTACTACCACAAAATTATGGAACTGGCCAGAAGTCTGAAAACCTGTTCATTGTTCCTTTACTAATCATGCCACTCTCAACAACCAACATTTTTTTTGGTCGGGTATCCATATGACAGCTGGACCGCATGTTCTCCTCTCATTATCTCTAAGAATTTTGCCCATTGATTGCACACAAATAAACATTTCGAGTAACAAGCTCCAATATATCAGTGTGACGAAATCCATGCCAGAGAGAAGAAAGATGTACCTGAGACAACCCTGAACAGGTAGTTTTGGCAAATAAATCTGGCCATAATTTTATGGAATATATCATCAAATGTAATTGAGTTCCATTTTTGAAGAGCTACCCAGTATTGATAGTATTCAATATCAACTAATTTCTCAAATTCCCTGCATGTGTCATTTCCCCAAGTAGTTCCATTTCTTGGACAAATTGGGTTCAAATCCCAGGTCCCCCGTGTACTAGACATTTGACCTCAGGCAAATGAATTGACAAAGAGTTTTCTCTTCTGCGAAATGAAAGTAATAATGCAGTGTGGCTACAGCGTTTGAATGATGTGATGAGTCTATGGCACCTGCACTCTAACATTTTCCCAGTACACTAAATCTTGTGTTAGTTCACGTGATACAGATGAGTGGTTGGTGATGAAAGATATAGCCTGTACCTATAAATGATGCGACAGATTATATTGTTTTTTCCCCTTATAATATTCAGCTACATGGACTGAATTGGATGTATATATATATACATGTATATATATATATATATATACATCCACATATAAGATTGAAATCTGGTCTGGGTGAAGTTATCCTTGGTCACATATGTTTGGTAGTGACTACTTCATGAGGAGAGAATCTATGAGATCCTGAAGGGGAAAAGCACAAGACTGTGAGAGATAAGGGTAGGACCTGAGACCATTGTACCCAAGAAGATTTGATTTTTTAGGTAATTTCAATTTTAATGGCCATTTGTTTTTACTACTCTTCCAGTGTATTGAGAATGATAAAAGACAGTAAAACTTTAGAGTTTGTGGTAAGGCTTTGCATAATTCACAAACAACTGTACCAATAAGTGTGTTTTCCTATCACTTGATAGGTAAGTTGGAATGTACCAGATGAGAACATAATTGGCATGAGAACATCACTGACCTCAGCTCTAAGAGGGCATTGGGGAAATTTTGGGGAAGTTTTAGAAAAATCAATCTAGAATCTAAGTTCTGCTCTAGTTATTTTTGCCAAGTGTGAGGAATGCTTTACCTATGGAGTTTCTGGAAACCTAGCCAATACCACAAGTGTCTTCTGAATCATATACAATGTAGGCATATTACTACCCACAGTAGCAGTAACTTTCATAATGTGTAGGAGAATTTTCTTCAACTTCTAAAAATAATCTTTCTGTAGTATGTTTTATCTGGAAGTTCCATTTGCTAAGTAGATTAATACCTATTACCTCTGCAGAAGCTGGGTCACAGAAGAGAAAGAAGTGTTTTTCTAATAAGAGTCTCAAAGTAACAATTTTAAGTTGGGACAGTAAAAGGACTTAGGAATATTAGAAATTCCTACTATTTGAGTGGCTTGAGTGCTCTGAGGGATTTGATCTGCTATGGCAGGGGGCCTGAAGGTATGCAGAGTGGCATTGTGTCAATAAGAAAGGTGTGTTGTTGTTCATGTGTACTGGTAGACAATTCACCACGGAGTTTAAAGAAAGAACACGAAGTACTGGGTTCTTCTATTTCCCTTGAAACAGCATCATTAAATAGATTTGGACAGCTGGCTTTTTGTTTTTCAATCACTAAGTGATGTTGGCTCTTCCAAGGACTCTTGTTTGTAATATCTACAAGTGTCCTTATTTATAGTTTCTTGGCTCTTGGAGAAAAGAGAACCCTTCGTTTTATTTGGGTGACCAGTTTTATCTGTAGAGCCAGATGTTTGTTTTGATTTCCAGTGTGTTTACTTTATAGGGATTTTTGAAAATATTTAGCCACATGTTGGAGACCTTCTAAATTGGTAATTTCCCACTCCAGTTATTTTTCTGACTATGGTCCCTTTTCAGGCCTTCATTTTGAGTCCGTTACCAAAGAGAAAAGGCTCCTTTAACTTCCACTGTTGAATCTATCCCAGTATAATGGGGGAATGTTACCAAATGTCTATTTTTAAATTTCCTTATTTGCTTGTCTTCATTTTTATTTATAATTTTGAGTCTTTGACCAACTACTCTTAAGGAAAAGGCTTTTGGACTTTGTATAGTGTATTCTCTATTTTTCTGATGTTTTAAGACCAATTTACAAATTGTGTACAATGGGAGCATTTAAATATTCTCCCAGTCTTTCCTCTCTTTTAAACCATTTTCTCTTTTCTCGGAGTTTGCAATTTAGTGAACTAGTTTATTCAGATATAGTAACCCAGAGAAGCACCTATCCTAAAAATTTGGAATTCTATACCAGTATTTTTGGTGTATCTTCTTGAGGTGTAGTAATGAGCCCTTAACTCAGCTCTGAACTGGGCTTTATATTCTACCTGTAAAGATACTCCTTCTTGTTTAGCAATTTTGAGGAAATATTGGCAATGTGATTATTTTTAAAGTCCAGAGTCTGCCTTCCATAGTGGGCTATTTAAGTGGTATTTCTTCTACAGTTCTCAGTAGACTTTAGTCATAGGCTTACCACGGGGTCTAGGATGTGAGGAATAGTGATGTTTTTCCCACAGTCTACTCTTATTTCTTCCATGTGTCATAAGTTTCCTATTTCTTGGTAAATTGAATTACCTCAAATTGTGTCAGTTTGGGGAAGATAAAAATGACCTGTTAATCAACTGAATTAGCTTTTCTAATTTACCAATTTTGAACCCAATCACCGTCTCTTATTCAAGAGGCTTTTTCTATTTCTGTTCCTGGAGTGTAACAGTCTAAGAAGTTGAGGGCAAATCAATTTTCTCCCTGTTTATCTCAATGATGATCTCTTTTCTAAACAGATTTCCAGCCTCATATTGAGGGCTGGCAATGGGAATGGGGAAAATTCCTTTAAAAAATCTATAAACTGTAAATCTTTCTGAAAATCAATAAAATTAATCTAAAGTATATGTCAAGGTTCTAAATAATTGTTAAAATATACAATCATAAATGTGGTCAAATCTACTGGTCACTCTCTCCCCCAGACCTCTTGATACCTTCTACTGAGAGGCAGAAAGAAAAACAGTTGACTTGAGCTAAATTACAAGTTTGAGAGCACTTGACTTATGACTGGAGGGCTCTAATTCTCTATAAGAGTTTTTAGGAAAATGGCTTTAACCATAGGTTCCTTCTAGGGATTGCTGACTGCTGAAATGTGTATTAATGTTCCATACCTTTTCTGCTTCCCTTCCTCAGACAATACAATTATTTAGAATTTGGAATTTTCCTTCTATCTATGGCTTCAAATGTGCTTTTCCCTGTTTGGGAACATTTCCATTCTCTTCCCCCTATCTTTCACCCCATTAGTCCAGTGAATACAATTCAAGTGTCAGATCTCATCTTCAGTAGACTCTCCTTAGTTATTGAGACTCTAAGAACCTGTTTTCTGAGCTTGTTCTCTGTGACCTCTGCAGTGATATCCCAGCATCTTGGGTGTAATGAATGCTCCAAAAGTATGCACTGAATAATAACTAATACTATATGTAACAAGGGCTAAGGTAAAAAATAGAAGTTGAGAGTTTATCTATGGGTATTACCATTTTAAACTTTTTGTCAACTGCGAAATATCACTAAAATGGCTTTAAAAGGAAAAATGTCACCCAATACCCTCATTCAAATTTAATAGTGTATTACAACTTAGATTCTAAAGAGGAACAGGTGTATTTAAAGTAATGAGTCGGTAGTATGTAGGTTAGCGGGTGTCTATTTAAGGAGTTTCTACATATTTAAACCAGAAAGGGAATACTTTTTAAATTTACCTGTAATTATTTATGGAGCATAATTTATTTATATGATACTATAGAAAGAACTAGAATAATTAAACAAATATTTTAAACTATTTGCATGCTTACTATGTGCCAGACATTATGTAAGAATTGGAGACAGAATGGTACATGGATGAATGCAATGGGTAATCCAGCAACTGGTTACTATGAAAACATTTTAAACTCTACCACCATCAACCAATTGCTTTGCATAGCAAGTACAAGTCACAGACCACAAAGTAAGTAAATGTAATAACTGGGAATGTTTTCAGCTTTTAGAAATTTAGTGTTTTAGGACTTAATGTCTATTAAACATTCTATTTTTTAAGAGGAAAAAATTAATTTCAACAAATTAAGGAATCCCTCATTCCCTTCTTTTCTGGGGTTGTGTCTGAGTTCCATTGGGCTTATGTAATGGTAAGGCATGTTCTTTAAGGTGGAGGTGAGCACAAGCTTGTTTGGTCAACAGTCTACCAACACTGGGATTTGCTGGTAAGTTCTCATTCCTATCTGGGTTTGGCCATCAGTCCTTGTGGCTATTAAGAGTCTCCTTTCTGTTCAACTGCTGGGCATTTTCAAATCCTCCTGCTGTCAGATAGGTGCACATGGTAAACCATCCACCATTCCTGCACTATAGTGAGTGGTGAGAATCTCTATTCCTATGTTCCCTGGCCTTCCCAAACTCTGCTGTAGCCAGGGAAGCTATCTGAGGAGGTCTCGGTTTCATGTGCCTAGATATATCTTGCAGACATTTTGTCTATACCCACGCCAACGCTGAGTGGAGAAAAATAACATCTGGCCATCTTCAGGGATTTACTCACTATGTTAGGACAGAGCTGAGCTCTTTTCTCAAAATCAAAGTAATGTCACTTGAATAAGATAGAAATTCATTTCTCCTTCATGCAAAAATATGGAAGGTGGTTCTGTGCTAGTTTCATGGTTGAAGGTTGATATAGTGCATTCAATGTATCATTACCTAGACTTCTTTTACTTTCTTGCTCTGTTATGCTCAACCTGGGACTTCTATCTTGTGGTCAAGGTTTTGCCATTGTTTTTTCCTTGCATCCAAGAAGCGGAAAAGCCACACTTACCATCAAACTTCATTTTATAGAAGGAAAAATAGTATTTTACATAGAGGGCCATGTGGCCATTTATACTTGCCATTTCTGTTACTAAAAAAAAAAAAAAGAACAAACAGATATGGTTTTGTGTGCAGGGAGTAACCAGGAGAATCTGGTTTACCATGCATGGGGACCTTATCACCCTCTTCTAGGTTTTCAATGTCCCCATCTTGGGACCCAGTCTCAGGGTCCCTTCTTAAAACCCATGGCCATCCAAGTTCTTTTTTACTACCTAGCTTTCCTCCCGTTTCAACAACTCATGTTATTGTGATTGTGACAGTAGATAGGTAGAGGGAAGGATCAGTCAGGAAGCCTTCTCTCTTAGAGCAGTTGTCTTCTGTCATAACAATGATTATGTATCTTCAAAGCCAAAAGTTAAAAATCAATTGTCTTAGGTTGTTCTGAGTCATCCCTTTCTGAGGTCTTCAGCATAAAATTCTTAGGCTAGAGCCTTAATAGGAGATGACCATGAAGTAACAAGAAATACTAGAAACTAAAAACATATTGGTCAAGACAATAAAACAAAAACGTGATCTGATTGCAAATACACAACCTGAACTCTCATTTTCGATAACCTCAATTCTAAATTCTGGTCCTGTTGCTGTCAATTAACTTTGACAACTTGCTGTGTTTTCAGTATTTCCTTAGATAATTGTTTGTATAAACAGAGGATGGAGGGGCTATTTTAAAAAGTGACTAAGTATGTTTTATGAGAGCAAAACAGACAGCTACCAGAAAAGAGCTGTTTAACTAATTGCAGAGTTTCCCTGGGAGAGATTTTTTTTTTTTTCTGACATGGACTGACAGTCTTTCCCTTAAAGTCTAGGCAATACTTGGGGCACCTGAGTTGCTCAGTCAGATTAAGCATCTGACTTTGCTCAGGTCATGATCTCATGGTTCCTGAGTTTGAGCCCTGTGTTGGGCTCTATTCTGACAGCTCAGAGCCTGGAGCCTGCTTCGGACTCTGTGTCTCTCTCTCTCTACCCCTCGCCAGCTCACTCTCTCTTTCTCTCAAATAGATAAGCACTAAATAATAACAATAAGAAAAAAATATAGGCAATGCTTAAATCTGGGTTAAAATGTAAACTTTCATAATAGGAATATAATTTGAAACACTTCAGTTAGTTTATATATTACTATGTCCCAGAGATATTTCTTGTTACTCACTTTTTATCAAATATCTAATTAGAGTAGCAGAATATGTGAAACAAAAGTTTGTCTTCCTTATGTCAAGATGGGCCTGGTAGGGTTAAGTTCCCAGTGCTTGTCAAGTATAATCAGAAATCATACTTTATTACTATATTCCTCTTGTATTTATTGCAGTGGAATTTCAAATGTGCCCAATAAGTGCTTTGGATGTAGAAAACTGCTGTAAATAGTTATTTTTCTAACATGTCCTTAAATTAAATCCTTGGTCATAAATGGTAGTTGGTTTTTTAATCAAAAATGATTACAAGGGCTAATCTCATAGACTACAGGCTTTTGACTCAAGAGTAATTTAATAAAGGTATTTCTCTATTTGCTGATTGTGCAGGCATTGTGCTCGAGATGATAGTCCTTTCTTTTTACCTAAGAACTGCTGTCAAGGGACAACTCATAAAAATAGAATCTCATTAGTATTAATCGTAACAATTCACTCAGCGAGCTCATATGCCCAATTCTGTCTGACTATTCTCCATGTCACAAAATGGCTTCCCAGCTCTGATTTTTATAACAAAGATTTAACCAAATCATCTCCCAGTTAGATTATTCTGCATACAAAGTGGGATTTAATGCATTCTGAGTGAGAATAATATTACCGGAAGGGGCATTAGTGATCAAAAAGTCCCACCTGCTGGTTTTACAGATGACAAAACAGAATTTATATGATTAGTTGAAGGTTATGCAGCTATGCTATGTGTGTTTCAAATTCAATTATAATGAAAATGAAAAGGTATGTGTCAATAAATACAATCGTTCAAAGCTTGGATTTAAAATAATATCTTAAATGTGATGGAGTTGCATCTCCCTTGGGTGTTATAATATAAAAATATTAAGTAAGATGAAAATTATATACAGTCAATTACCATTATCTTGCATCCTACTTCTCAGCATTGTACTCAGTGGAGTGCTTTGTGCCATGGCCTCATGATTTCTGTTCTGTGTATTCTTGGTAGCATGCCGCAAGGTTTGCTGTGGCCACATTTATGCACCGCACTGGAAACAGATAAGGAAACTCTCAACAAGCCTAACACAGCCAGTTTTCTTCCAAAACTGAAATAGACCTTGATTTCCTCAGTTGAGCACCAGATGGTGGAGCTGACTCATGTTGAGGGGCCATAGTGTATTAACCATGCATATAATGAGTCCTCTGGTTGACACACAGCATGATGCAATTACTACACTATGAGTATGAGTTCCCACAGGGACTAAAATATACTTAGGGCACAGCAGTCTCACATCTCTCACGCTCACTCACTTTAAGGCATGTGCTTCTTGAATGAAATTGTTTGCATTATTGAAATGACTTCTCTTTTGCATCATGTAAATTATTTCTCTCTTTTGCTTTGTTTTTCTCCTGTAGGAGAAATAAAAATATTTAAGTTGATAAGATTAAATGAGATGTCACAATTCCAGTGTATATCTGTGAAACCACAGTATTATTGGGCCACACTCAGTTCAATAAGCATTTATTAGGGGCCTATTGTATGTTGGCAGACATGCATCATTTATGTAAAATCTCAAGACTAGTCAGGGAAAGACTCAGGGAAAGTAGTGCATCAAGTATAAGCCCTCATCTTTCTGCCTCTGATTCTCGTATCCAATTCTTCTATCCTTTAGGGTACATTAAAGAGTGATGTATTATTTGAAGGACAGTGATGGTGAGTGTGAAGGCAGAAATGTAGAGGTCCTTTTGGTGAAAATATAGAAGACCAAAGGGATTTACAGTCTGTCTTTCATGTTTTATCCTTGATTATATTTAGTCATTTGTATTCTTTCATTGTTGTGATATAGATCCTTCTCGTGATCATTTTCTAACATTTTGAGTGAGACAGTGCTGTCACTCCAGCCCCACAAACATGAAGAGATGTGTAACCTCCTTTTCAACATATCCAAGGGAATATAAATCTTGGATATTGCTGCTTAGACTGCAGTGGGGACTTCACAACCTTATAGAGGAGTAGGGAGACCTTTTGGAGTGAGAGATGACCAAGTATCTGACACCTCATACTAAAAGATCAGATCAACTGGGATCTGGCCATAGCTAAATAGTAGGAAAAGCACAGAGGCACATGAAAAATAATTCAGTGTTAAGGCAGAAGGAGATAGGATTAGTGGATTCACTTTTCCCAAAACTATCCAATATGGAAGTGAAACTTGGTGCTTGCTCAGAGAGATTATTTCCTAACCCTGTCACTGTAGAGAAAAGGCTATGTCAATGATTCTAAAAGTTATATCATTATGAGTGGTAACAATAGACAATGAGTCTCCTTTACTGAGTATAATTTCACCTACGTCTGACACCAAGAGGTGATGAAGCAGTAACAGTAGCAATAGCATTCAGTTTCAGAGATTGCAACCATTGACAGTGATTGTCTTTCGGCCTCAAGGGATCACATCTTAGCAATATAATAATAGTAGGGGACTCGGATACCCTACTTTCAACAATGGATATATCATTCTGACAGAAAATCAGTAAGGAAACAGTGGACTTAAATAAACCTAGACAACAAATGGATCTAACAGACTAATATAAAACATTCTATCTAACAGGAGGAGAATATACATTCTTTACAAGCACATACAAAATATTCTTGAGGACAGATCATAAGTTAGGGTACAAAACACATCTTAATGAATTTAAGAAAACAAAAACTAACAAGTATCTTTTCTGACCGCCATGGTATGAAATGAGAAGTTGGTAACAGCAGGAAAATTGGAAAATTCACAAGTATATGGAAATTAAACAATACACTCCTGAACAGCCAATGGTTCAAAGAAAAAGTCAAAAGGGAAATAAAAAAATATCTTGAGACAAATGAAAAAAGAAACACAATATATAGAATTTAAGCGATATTGCAAAATCATTCCTGAGAGGGAAGTTTATAGTGCTAAATACCCACATTAAGAAACAAGAAATATCTCAAATAAACACTCTAATGATATACCTCCCAGGAACTAGAAAAAGAACAAACTAAGCTCAAAGTTGGCAGAAAGAAGGAAAGAGCAAAGAGCAGAGCAGAAGTAAATGAAATAGAAAGTAGAAAAACGGCAGAAAAGATGAATGAAACTTAGAGTTGGTTTGTAAAAAAAAAAAAAAGTGAGAAATCTTTAGCCAGACTAGGAGAAGAAGAGCAGACTCACCATTATCAATGGAACAGAAAACACTGTAGCTGATATCAGAGAAAGATAAGGATCATAAGAAACTACTGTAAGTAGTTATATACCAACAAACCAGATTACCTAGAAGAAACGGACAAATTCTGAGAAACATATAATACAACCTACCACAGCGGAATCATGAATAAAGAGAAAATCTGAAGAGACCAAATACTAGTAAAAAGATTGATTCAATAATAAAAAAATCTCCCAACAAAGAAATGCTCAGGACCTAATGGTTTCATTGGTTAGTTTCACCAAACATTCAAAGATGAATTAGTGCCAGTCCATTTCAAATTCATGACCACATGGAACATAGGATGGCTTATCATTGAAAACTAATTAATACAATGCAATGTATTAATAGAAGGAAAAAAACATAAAATTGTCCTTATACACAGAAAAGGTAATAGACAATTCGTCACCTCATAGTAACTGAAAATCTAATAAACTTTGAATAGAAGTGAACTTGTACAACTTGATAAAGGGCATCTATGGAGAACATACATTGACATCATACATTAAAAAAAGACAGATGGTTCCAGCATAAAAATAGACATGCAGACCAATGACACAGAATAGAGAACACAGAAATGAATCCAAGCATTTACAGTCAGTTGATCATCTACCAAGGTACCAAGAACACACAATGAGGTAGGAGGAGTCTCTTCAATAAATGGTGCTAAGAAAAATGAATATTCACATGCTGAAGGATGAAAGTGGACCCTTATCTCACACCACATACAAATATCAACTCAAAATGTATTAAAGACAAACATCAGACTTAAAACTGTAAAGCGGCTAGAAGAAAACAGACAAAAATCTTGATGTTGGACAGGGCAATAATTTTTTTTGGCTATTACCACAAAAACACAGGCAACAGAAGAAAAAGTAGATAAATGGAATTGCATCAAAGTAAAAACTTCTGCAAAAGAAAGCAGAAGAAACCATCAACAGATTGATGAGGCAACCTGTGGAATGAGATAAAATATTTACAAACCATAATCTGATAAGGGGTTAATATCTAAAATATAAGGAGCTCAAACAACTCAATAGTAAGGACACAAATAATTTGATTAAAAGTGGGTAAAGGATTTGAATAGACATTTTTCCTAAAGATAAAATGCAAAAGATGAAACAGGCATATGAGAATATGCTCAATATGACTAGTCATCAGAGAAATTCAAACCAAAGCCACAATGAAATATCACCTCATATTTTTTAGAATGACTATTATCAAAAAGATCAAAGATAGCAAATGTTGACAAGAATGTGGAGAAAAAACGGTCTTTGTACATTGGTGGTGGGGAATGTAAATTAATATAAGTACTGTGGGACAAAATATGGAGTTTCCTCAAGTAATTAAAAATAAAACTATGATATGATCCCACAATCTCACTTCTGAGTCTATAGCAACGGAAATGAAATTGGTATCTGGAAGAGATAGCCACACTCCTAGGTTCATTGCTATTATTCACCATAGATATGGAAACAACCCAGTGCCTGTTCAACGAATACATAAAGAAAATGTGGAAAATATGCATAGTGGAATTCAGCCTTGAAAAAGAAGTAAACCTTGTCATTTATGACAGTATGGATGAATTTGGAGTACTGAGTAAAATAATCAAGGTGGAGAAAGACAAACACTGCATGATTTCACTTATTTGTGGAATCTAAAAAAGTTAAACTGTTAGAAGCACGGTAGAATGGTGATTATCAGGAGCTGGGGGTGAGTGTTAGGGGAAATGGGGAGATGTTGGTCAAAGGGTACAAAGTTTCAGTTATGCAGCATGAGTAAGCTCTGAAGACCAAATGTACAGCAAGGTAATTATAATTAACCATACTGTATTTTATTCTGGAAATTTCCTAAGAGAATAAATCTTAAATGTTATTACCACACACCAAAAAAAGGTAACCATACAATATATTAATTCATTTGATTGTGATAATAATTTTACAGTGCATATCAAAACATCATGGGGTGCCTGGGTGGCTCAGTCAGTTAAGCATCTGACTCCTGACTTCAGCTCAGGTCATGATCTCACAGTTCATGAGCTTGAGCCCTGCTTTGGGCTCTGTGCTGACAGCGTGGGTCCTGCTTGGGATTCTCTCTCTCTCTCTCTCTCTCTCTCTCTCTGTGTGTGTGTCTCTGCCCCTCCCTTGCCCTCTCTCTCTCTCTTTCTCAAAATAAATAAATACAACTTAAAACAAAACAAAAAAGCCCATCACATTGTATGCCTTAAATATATGCAATTTCCATTTGAAATCTGTACCTCAATAAAGCTAGAAAAAAGTGCCCCAAAAGGGGTTGTATCTCCATTTCTCATATACTCAGCAAACATACATAGCAGCTAAGACTGATCTTTGAAGACTGAGCCATACTTACATTTTTTGACAGACCCCAGAGAAAGAAAGTAACTGAAAAAGAATGGATTCCATCTGATAATATGGAGGATGTCAATGTGGGATATCTGAAGCCACTAGAATGGAATACGTTGGCTATGTTTTTTATTGAGAAGATATTTATGGTGCTTGTCCATCTCCTTAGACTAAAAGCCACATGATAGCAGGGGCTGTGTGCTTCTCATTCCCCAGCACTCATTCTATTTCCTGGTAGACGGTACATAACCATTCAGTAATCTTCTGAGAAATGCATAAAATGACAGGATGGCTGTATACTGTATACAATTAGACTGTGAAGTCTTAACTTCACAGATGCTTCTCTGCTGTGATGTGTTATTTCTCTTAGCCTTAGGCACAAGGGTCAGTACATGGTAAGCACTCAATGAAGGCACCATGGATGCATTAGGGCAGTTAGCACACCTCCCCTTTGGAGCCTCTACTATAGTAGAAGAATGTAACTATTATATATAATATATGTATTTTTTTTCCTGAGCTGATCTCCAAGTACTTCTGGCGTTATCCCTTGCCTTCTCTTTTCCTAGATGCTCTCAGAAAACACTGAATCTTCTAGCTCCTTTAGCAACCTAATGAGCCAGACCACTTCTTACTGTATCCCCACATTTCAAGTAGTGGATTCATGTCTCTTGTGTGAAAAGAGAAGCAAGTTATACAAAGCGCTGTTCAAATGTAATGTTTTGCTATTGTTAAAGCATCCTATTACAACTCCAGCTTCACAATTCCTTAGCAACAACACAAGGTCTGAAAAAAGGTGATAATTTTATAGCAAAAGGGATAGTTCATCTCTGTAGAGAATAAAACTCTCATTGATCTTCATGACAAATTGAATCTCAAGGTCTGAAAATATAGACCTTGCTTTCCTTCTTTTATTTTTTTTTCATTATTAGGATGACCTTACCTCTATTGTAAATCAAAAGTAACTAGTGCTTTGTGGCTTTTATAGAGTTACAAGGGACAAAAAAGGGCCCATGGCACCAGTCCATTACTATGCACCTGATCTGGGGAGGCTTCATAGGTATGTTCTTTAGTTTCTGTGTGTTGACATTTGCTCTTGAGCCTTCTGGTTAAACAGAGAAGACACAAACTAAATTTCTTCATTGTGAGGGACCAATTATTTTCAGGAAAATTTCACAGCTGTAAAAGACAAAGACAAAAAGCAGTAGTAATAGCTCAAACAAATGCCAATTTTACTTTTATTTTAATGTAATAAGGATTTCAAAAGAAAGAGGAAAAATACCAGATTAAATTTCCATTTGATAATTTAAACAAGCAAGGTGAACAACATAGTTAAAATTACTTTCTAATTTTTAACTATATTTCCCATTTTAAGGATAGAGATTAAAGGTAGACTGAATAAATATGTATTTAATTTTACTAAAGGCAGTGTGCCTTTAAGAAGCTTATACAACAAATCCACCTGTAGAACAAATTATGGATGTGACAAGCAAAACAGTACTATTAGACTATGGTAGGGAGTTTAATGTTAATTTTTTAAAATCACAGAAAACCTAGTATAGGAGATAGCATCTGAAAGATGAAGGTTTTTGAACATGGATAAAATGGGAGTTATATTAAAAGTGGGAGAATAGCATAAGCAAAACATAAAAATAATAAAATACAGGAAATGTTCACAAATCATGGAATATACCCCTCTACAGTAGAAGTAGTGTAGGAGATAAAGCCAGAAAGATAGCATCAAATCTTGTCATGGAAAATATTGGATGATAGATTAAGAAGCTTAATATCGATTCTGTAGGCAAGAAAGCATGGTGGATATAAGTGTGGGGCTCTGAAATCTGGCAAAGTCGAGTTTAATATCTGGTGATGACATTTAGTAGCTGTGTGGCCTACTAGGTGTCTCTGAGAGTCATTGGTAATATGGATTTGAGAATAGTTCTTACCTCATTGAATGCTGAGAAGGACAAACAACCTAATGCATATAAATACTTAGCACTGCACCAATACTATACCAGTGCAGGAAAAGTATTAGCAATTATTATTATAGACAATGGGGAGCTACGAATAGCCTTCAAACTGGAGGATATTGTTCTATGTCTTGGATGAGAAGAGAGTCAAAGGCAACCTAATGTATGGGTTTGGTGTATATTAACAATCAAGACAGGGGGGTCACTTTTAGAGATACTATGACAATCTAGAGCAATAGGGAGCAAGATCAGGTGCTGGAGGCAATGTCTGGAGAAGGATTATGAGTCTGGATAGGCTTGAGACAAATTAGAAAGTTTTCAGCTTTTCTTTTTCTTTTTTTTTTTTTATAGTACATTTACTTTTGAGACAGAGAGAGACAGAGCATGAGTTGGGGAGGGGCAGAGAGAAAAGGAGACACAGAATCTGAAACAGGCTCTAGGCTCTGAGCTGTCAGCACAGAGCCTAATGTGGGGCTCGAAACCCACGAACCTCAAGATCTGACCTGAGCCGAAGTCAGACACTTTACTGACAGAGCCACCCAGGTGCCCCAAAAGTTTTCAGCTTTTCACAAGAAGCCATCAACCAAAAATACACAAAATTATATGCTAATGACCCAAACAATATTTATCTTTTTAAAAACCAGTATCATACATTGAGAGCACAACTATTCTTGAGATGAAATTAATGATCATATTCTAGAATGTTGCAATTGAAATGGTGTTTAGTTACACTAGACTGGCTTTGTACCATGCCCAAGAAAATGCCAACAAAGTTTCACAGAAGATATCCAAATCTCTTAACCTTTTAAATATTTTATAACAAAAGGGTAGCAAACCACATGCATATTTGTAATAAAACTAATAAGACTTGACCACTCTGAGGGTTCCCATTAATTCTAGTGAGTCTGCATCTAACAAGCAGGTAAAAGCAACATTTTGAGGTAACCTCACTTCTGATCAACCTGCTTACCCCAAGGTGGACTTTTCAAATCAGTGCATTATACTGAAAATCTTTGGGAAAATCACAGAATTCAGAGTATGCTTGAGGCAAAGGGGATTTTCTATGTAGACCAGAGTTGGTGTGAACTAAAAGAGAGTCTGCTGACCCTGCCTGACACCGTCTGTGAATTGTAAAATATTTGCCTGTTGGAACAAGTTTAAATTTAACTATATAGTCATGTTTTGTGATTAGGCAATTAAAAAACATTTTACAAAATTCAAGGTTTCTTTAAGTGAAAAATTCCAACTACTTTGACAACTGTCTCCAAGCTATTGTCTGTATTTAAAATACTGCCTTATGAACTTGAGATAGTCAACATGCATACTTTGAATTCAGGGAGAAAAAAAAATCATAGATTTAATAAATAACTTGGGTGTGATGTAAAGATAGACAAAAAATTAAGGTAAAATCAGTGGGTTAGGAGAGCATATGGATCAGGACCGAGGGTCACAAGTTAGTGTGAAGCAACCTTTTTTTGGTTATATCACTGATCATAGTTAAGCTAGCATGACAGTAATCAGAGATTCAAAGTTTGGATTGGTATCCATGACTTTATGAGAATTGATTGCTCTTGGACAGCTGACACTGCTAAGTGAAAAGAGAGAGGTGTGGGAGGGAGAGGGAGAGAATGAGAGAAAGGGAGAAAGAGGGAGGAGAGAGAGGGAGAGGGAGAAAGCAAGAGAGGAAGGGAGAAGGGAGGAGAAAGAGGGAGAGAGGGAGGAATAGAGAGAATGAGAAAGAGAAGGAGACAAAGAGGGAGAGAAGGAGGAAGAGACTTCACAAGCTGGGCCTAAAATCAATCAGTAACTCAAAAACACCTTGTTTGGGGGCGCCTGGGTGGCTTAGTCAGTTAAGCGTCTGACTTTCGCTTGGGTCATGAACTCGCGGTTCGTGGGTTCGAGCCCCGCATCGGGGTATGTGCTGACTGCCAGCTCAGAGCCTGGAGCCTGTTTCAGAGTCTGTCACTCTCTCTCTCTCTGACCCTCCCCTGCTCATGCTGTCTCTCTCTCTCCTAGAAATAAGTAAAACATTAAAAAAAACAAACACCTTTTTTGTCTGAAAAGCTTTTCCTATCAAGGTGACTAAAGGAAATAGGAGAGTTCTCTTACAACCAAAGGAAGAGAAAGATAAGCGACACAACACACAATATTTGTTGAGGAAAAATAACACTGCTACAAGAATACAATTTTATTGATTGTTGCTATGTACTGAACGCTAGGTCTACTTCCTGCTGAGAGCTAGGTTTCTCAAGTAGACTATCTCCCTATTTTTTTTTCATGTTTTATTTATTTCTAGGAGAGAGAGAGAGAGACAGCGTGAGCAGGGGAGGGTCAGAGAGAGAGGGAGTCACAGACTCTGAAACAGGCTCCAGGCTCTGAGCTGGCAGTCAGCACAGAGCCCGACGCGGGGCTCGAACTCACGAACCGCGAGATCATGACCTAAGCGAAAGTCGGACGCTTAACCGACTAAGCCACCCAGGCGCCCCACTATCTCCCTATATTTTGTGCTCCACAGGAGAGGAAATTCTTCCTGCTGTTGAGAACAAACCAGTGGGAAGAGAGGGAAGCAAGATGGCCAAGTCCACAATGACAATATGCAGCGGGGAAGAGATGTAAAAAGCTGTCAGCTGACTCCCAGACCACTGTTCTTAACCTTTACATTTCTTTCTTCCTTAAATACCTCTGCAGCATTTAACCAACTTTCACAAGTGGAAACTGCTCCCTAATTTATGAAAAAACATGTATTTTGATTTTGAGAAAGTTTCTTAAGGGCTTTAAATTTGTTGAGAATACTGCTTTCAATTCTATTATATGAACTGGGTCTATGTGAAATCTTAGGTTTTCTTTACATGACACTTTTTTCCCTCCACACATTTCCTAAGTAAAAAGGAGAGACTGAAAGCTGAGGGGTTCAGTAAGATTAAATTATGATAATTATAATTTCTAAACCCTTGAGTGGCTCCTTTTCTCTCCAGGGGAAAATATCAAATAATAGGTTGTTAAGGAGGCTAATTATGGAAGGTTTCTTAGGGGAGAAATAAAAAAATAAAAATAAAACAAAAGATAGTTTAAAAAATTAAGTTCTGTTTCAAGAGAAGTGAGTCAGACTTCCATAAAGCAGGAAGAACTATAACTTCAGGTACAACTTCTGTCAGTGAGATGGTATTTCTGCTGAAAAGCACCCATCTCTGCAACTGATAGGAAGTCTCACTTAAAAAGGAAGACACCAAAATATGGAGGTGAAGAGTAAATATTTTGGGACCAAACAGAACTGTATGTGAGACTTAGGCCCTCCATTTACCAGCTACAGCTACAGTTTTTGTTACATAAAACGGAAATAAATGAGTACCTACCACAAAGGGTTATCATGAGTGTTTAGTAAGATAATGTGCGTGAAGTGATTAGCACGGTTTTTGGCTTCTCTTTATATTCAATAAATAATAGCAGGTGGTGGTGATGGTGACGGCATTGGTAGAAAACATTGGACATATCGTTTAGAGGAGGCCTTCACAACTTTTATGTGTTTACAAAGCCCCTGGAGTCTTGTTTTTTAATGTTTATTTATTTATTTTTAAGAGAGAGAGAGGGAGAAAGAGTATAAGCAGGGGAGGGACAGACAGAGAGAGACAGAAAATCCCAAGCAAGCTCTGTGCTGTCAGTACAGAGCCTGATGTGAGGCTCAATCTCCCAAACCACCATATGATGACCAGACCCCAAAAAGAATGCTTAACCAAATGAGCCACCCAGGTGCCCCCACCTGGAGTCTTATGAAGATGCAGATTCCAATTTAGCAGGGCTGGGATGCGGCTCAAGATTTTTCACCTCTAACAAACCTAGGTAATGCTAACTTAGGCTGTTGGTCTGAGCATCACACTTGGAGCTTTAGATTGAGGACACTGTGGGAAATACACATGGAAGACAGTGGGAATATAGATCATTCCTCAGATGAATTACTGAGTGTAGAGACTTTTACAGTAATCATATTCTTTAGACATGACACTTGCTTTCCATTCCTGTGCTTTGGCCATTGGGCTATTAAATTTATTTCAGTAAGTTCTGAAGAGGAGTGACTCCCTGACCTCCACAGTGGGGTACAGCGATGCAGATGTGGGTCCTCCTGGTGGGGAATTTATAATTTATCTACAATGACAAGACCCACATGAATAAAATGAAATGATAATACAAGGATGAACAAAATCAAACACACAGATGTATGGAATGAGAAACCAATAGTTCTACAGGATAGAAAAGGAAGAGAAGCAAACTTTCAGTTGCAAACACTCAAGATTGCAGAGGCCTTTTTTCTTCTCACAGGAAGGCTGCTCTAACAGACAATAACCCATCTCAAGAAGACAGGACAAGCAACTCTTCCTAACTTAAGATATGCCAACTTTAACTTCTATAAGGAAAAATCATCAGAGATCCTTAGTAAAGAAGATAAGTTGTAGGTGGAGGGCAATACTGCCCTCGTTGGTAGTCTAGGTACCCAAACTCAGCATCTCTCATTAGATAGGAAAGTCGCTATCCCTTCAAGGTGTGAACTGACTCTATGGTATTTCAAAGCCAAGAACTACAGACCTAGTCAAGCACAAAATGGTCATCTATTCTTAATAGTCTGGGGATGGAGTGATAAGAGACATCACTCTCCTTAAGCCTTCGAGAAAAATAAAATAGGGCTAAAGATACCTTACATCAGAAGGTGAAAATCATCTATGGTGAAAGTATGTATAGCACATGCAACATATATTTCCTTTTCTTTTCAAGATTGCCATTGCGCAAAGTCAGTGACAAAGTAGCACTTATAGATGCACACACAACTGTGTATATATACATGCAAACTCACACATGAATCTGACAGAGGCCCAAAGGCAAAAATGCTTTATCATTTCATAAAAATTAATTAAAGAAAGTGAAGAATGGAATCAATTAGAGGTAAAGTGCTGTGTAATAGAAAATACTTCCTAGTCATTACAGCTAATTATACAAGGAGCAAATCATGACTTTTAAAGGGCCCTAATTATTACAGAAAAAATGAATTAACAGGAATTCTCAGCTGGACATGTCTTTGGACAAAAGGAATATCCAACTAAAGAGGCTTGACAGGCCAAAAAAGATCAATGGAATTTCTGAGAATAGAAGCTCTTGAGAACTCTGGGTCCTATAAGTTTGTTTGCTGGTAAGTAGCATGTTTACTGTCCATACTAGGGCCCCAGAAGATACACTAAAATCTGTGACTTGGTGTAGTATGCTATGCGTACTTCTAATAAGTCACCCTAATAAAAAGCCCTGCTTTTATCCTGGGTATGAGAAATGGACTCAAAGAATTAGCTTCACGAATCAATCTATGTTCAACCATCTGAAGGCACTTCAGATTGTCCGGTAGCCTCAGGGTTATATATGTAAATTATTTCTTCCAATGACAGAGTAACACCTGTTGGTCAATGTTGTTCTGGTTAATAACCTGATGGATAACAGCTCTGTCTCTATTTATTCAACCTTCTTCATCTCATATTGTTTTAGTATGATTTCTTTTTTCTTAGAGTATTTATTTTACTTTCTAATTATACAATTATACAAATAACATGTGCTCATTGAAGACACTGTAGAAAACTGAGTAAATGCTAAAAAGGAACAAAAGAAAATCAGGTCATTTTATGTTAAATCAACTTTGGCAAAAAGCCTAGTGTTAGTGCTTTGAAATTTTAGAATATCATACTTGTTTCCTGTGCCCAACGGAATTGTGTTAATCAACTTTGATATTGATTTTGCCATTTCTGTTAAATATTACCCTTAATAGATATTATTTTTGCTATTGTTTTTAAAAATCAGATGGAGGAAATGTTTGTGTAACCCGTTTGTTGAACAAACCATATTTGTAGAATGTGAGCAGAAAGGAAGCTTATTTTTCAGAAGCACCTTTGCTAAGCCATTCTCATGGACTTGGCTTTCCCATTTCTTGAATGAAATACCAGGCTAGTGAAAGATTTTATGACCAGTATCATGTAAACAGCTAAGATTCTCAGAGGCTTAAAACCTTTTCCCTCCTCCAGCTCAGACCTGCTTTGGGCTCAGAAGCCTGACATGGGGATGCGATGAGGAGATGGAGAAAGCCACAGCCATGGTCTTCATAATGTTACTATCTTATGTTTTACAGATGGCCCCCATTTACAATGATGCAAAAGTACACACATTCAGTAGAAGCTGTACTTCCAATTCTGAATTGGGATACTTGTCTAGGCCAGCAATAAGTGGGTACGATATTCTCTCATGACGCTGGGCAATGGCAGAAGTTGCAGCTCCTGATCAGCCATGTGATCATCAGGGTAAATAACTGATACACTTACAGCCATTCTATACCCAGACAACTACTCTGTTTACTTTTAGTAGAGTATTCAAAAATTACATGAGATATTCAACACTTTAATATAAAATGGGCTTTGTGTTGGATGATACTGCCCAAATGTAGGGTAATGTAAGTTCTCTGAGCATGTTCAAGGTAGGCTAGGCTAAGCTACAAGGCTCAGAAACTTAGGTGTATTAAATGTATTGTCTACTTACAATATTTTCAAATTCTTGACATGTTTATAGAGACAGAACCCCATTCTAGGTCAAAGAAGATCTGCACTTTGAACTGTTGATTTCCCATGTTGCCTCTAGTTTCCTCAGGGGAGGAGTAGGAAGAAGGAGAGAAGTAAGGGTCAAAGATGGCCTAATCAAGCTGGTGTAGCTAGCATCTTGCTTTAATGCCCACTAGGTATATCCAATATCCAAAATGGATTATATATTTCCTGGGTAATTTTGTGAGTTCTTTAGACACATTGCCAATTCCCCTGATGAAAGCATCACCAACTGTGCATATGGCCACTACCTCAGCATCTGATTTCTGGAAGACCACCCTTCTTTGAGTTCTCCCTTCCAGGAAGTTCTCTTGGAAAGATGGCATTTAAAATAAGGACCTCTTTCTGGTCGATATCTGTGAGCACTTTGCTCCCTCCAGGCTTCAGTGGAGCTAGATGTTTTCCAGAGAACCCAGATTATGATCTCACAGCAGACAGATCTGTCTGGTGTGTGCCAGGAATCATCCCTACATCCTTCAGTCTTAGTTCCATATTGTAACCTCTCTGGTTCTCCCAGGAGCACACACTGAGACAAAAATTTCTGTAGAAGTAATTTACATAAGTAGTGTTCCTAAGGAGCACCATAAAAGGAGTGAGAAAGAGAAGGACAGGAAGCTAACAACGGTCATATTATCCAGCAATTTAGAACACTGAAGGCAACTGGGCTTCATTTCCACTGGGAGCTCTGAGAGACACTAGACAATCTGCCTTACAGTCATCCCATGTGTGGAAAGATGAACTGGGGCATTGAGTTATCAATTCCTTTTTGCATTTCACCAACAGTTGCTTCCAAGGGGGCATTCTGTCCCCTGCATTTCTGTCTGGCCAGGGCACAGAACACATGACCTCAGGTGACTAGAGCAGGCTCCAGGTAGAGTTCTGAGTGCTTGCATTTAGAATCTGTTGGGTCAGCTACTACTGGGATGGAGAGTGTCCACTGACAGCATCTGCTCTCCTTTACTCCTTTAACTGGAGGTGAGAAGTAAATAATCTGTTTCTTTTATTTCCAGACATTTGTAGCAATTTAAATATTTTTATGTATGTATGTATGTATGCATGTATTCATACGGCAACAAAATGTACATAACATAAATTTTACCATTCTAATCATTTTTTAAGCGTGCAATTTAATGGCATTAGGTATATTTGTGACATTGTACAGATATGACCGCTAGTCATTTCCAGAACTTTCTATCCTAAACAGAGTTCTGTACCCATTGAACATAAGTCTCCATTCCTTGTCTCCCCTGCCCCTGGTAATCTCTAATCTATTTTCTGTGTCTTACAAATTTGCCTAGTCTACATTCCTTATTTAAGTAGAATCATACATTTGTCCTTTTTGTATCTGCGAGCACCTCTTTTTAGTTCCCTTATAGTGGAGAATAAGTGAAGAATTCACTTGCACAAACCTTACATCACATACTATAATGGTGGTTTGGCACTTCCTGTGATATACTGGCTTCAAGGCCTGAGCCAAAAACAGGGGGGAGAGGAGTTCTGTTTTGACAACCTGTCCACATCTGTATTAGCTCATGATAATCTAAGCTGTTATTTCCATTGAAGGAAATAAGCACGTGACTTTGACCATTGCCAGTATACCTTTCCATTCACATTTGGGTAGCCTTTGATTCATGGAACAGTATGATGATGAGTTTCAATTGCCAACAGTCTATTTTTCCTTTTGAGAATTTTAGATACTCTGCAAATCTGGAGGTAGGTAAAGATAACTTCTTTATTTTTTTTTTGTAAATGTTTTTTTTTTTATTTATTTCTAGGAGAGAGAGTGAGATAGTGTGAGCAGGGGAGGGTCAGAGAGAGAGGGAGTCACAGACTGAAATAGGCTCCAGGCTCTGAGCCGGCAGTCAGCACAGAGCCCGACGCGGGGCTCGAACCCATGAACCGCGAGATCATGACCCAAGCGAAAGTCGGACGCTTAACCGACTAAGCCACCCAGGCGCCCCAAGATAACTTCTTTAAACACATACTTACTCTTGAGGATCAAATGTATATATGCTTTTTGGTCCTTTAAAAAAAGTGATATTATTAATGAAGGGTGCAAAAAATTCCAGATTTTGCTGGATTTTAAGGTCAAGAAGTGATGACATAAAGAGCAAGTTTGCTTCTTGAATGCCATTCCTGTCATATTTGTTCAACCTCTTTGTTACTTAATCTATATCTAGTGTTGTGTCAAAAAAGATTTCAGATTGGTTTCAAATGGCTTTGCATTACTGACGAAGATAGTCATATTGATCATTTATTTTAACTCTGTTGAGAGAACAATATATTCTTGACAAGAATTCATCACCCCCCTACTAACTTCTGCTTTATAGAAGTGAATATGTTGGGGCACCTGGCTAGCTCAGTTGGTAGAGCATGTGACTCTTAATCTAGGAGTTGTGAGTTTGAGTCTCACATTAGATGTAGAGATTACTTAATAAAATATTAAAAAAGAGAAGTGAATATGGAAAGCATCAAGTGAAACTAAACATTGGCAGATATCACCATCTCTCTTCTTTAAAAATAAGAGTAAACCACCTGGGTGAAGAACTTGACTGTGCCTAGAGACAGAATTACATGTGATGCACATATATTTTTAAAAATAATGCAAAGTGATGGTTGTGGGGAAGATTGGTGGGCATAGCCTACCTGGGAGTATGGCACTGAACAGTTGGTTATTTTATAATAGAGATCCAGGATAGTTTAGACTTAGGCATCAGGGGTAGAACTGAGGATGTGGAAGAAGGTAAGTACTAAACTAAATGAGTATCGGAGAGCATTGTAGTAACCTTTTTACAAAGAGAAAAAAGGCGGGGGGGACTTCTAACATAAAGATAAGCTCAGCTTCATCTTTATTTATCTATCCACTTTTTTAAAAACTCGGAAAAGAAGGTAAGTGGAATGTACAAGGGTAAGATATTTTAATGTTGCTTGCATGTAAACAAGGGTGAAGTTGGAAAAATTGGCCACAGTTTCAAGCCAACCTCACCCTCCCAACTTTTTTCATTTCATTACATTTTAATTTTTAAGTTGTTTTCCACATTTTTACATGTCAATATAAGTCAAGTAACATTTTTTAAGCATGTAATACAGAAGTGGAGACTGAGGCAGATACAGATTGGAAATAGAAGAAACAAAAGTCATTATCCCTACCTGTGAGGATTAGATGTATTAATGCTTTTAAATTGTTCCAAGACTAAATTTCATTTTCAAAAATATCATGTGGCAATTTAAGCATATTCATGAGCATCACACAGCCATATCCAATTAATGTGTACATGACCAATTTGAATTTTGTATATGGGAGTTGGATTATACTTTGCTCTTGTGTCTTTAGTTTTGGCAAACAAATAGCATAATAAGCAGAATCAGTTTATGAAACAGTGAACTAGACAGGGCACCATCATAAAATGGTTAAATATTTGCCAATAACTGTCTTCAACCCTGCACTGTCAAATATTCTCTATCTTTTAAGGACATCTTGAGCAGAGTCTACAACCTCTGCCAGACAATGACCTCCAGCCAAGAACCTCCAGTAGACCTGTGGTTATAAGTTGAGATCAGGACTCACAGCAGTGAGGGAGAAGATGTATCATGGGGAAGCATGGAACACTGTTAGAACAGCCTGGCTACAGGATTTGGGCTTCTGTGAGGTGATTCTGGGAAGGGTTTAAGCTTTTGGAATGGGCTTTAGGAAGTCGAGCTTTGTTCTAGATTTGGTACCAACAGCAAGTAGAGGCAACTCTGTGATTGGGTATCTAACTGAATCGCTGTAGAGCCAGACTAAAGCTGTAATCGGTTTAAAGTACCAGTCACTCATGTTAGCTAGGAGTGGAGTTATTTGAAATTTTGTGGATTTCACAGTCTCCTTGCTTTGGTCTTTGTTTAGAAAAAATTATGAAGTGGTCTTGTTTCGTTTCACTTCACATTTATGGAGCAGACTTGTCTGATGTAGGCAATCTATGAAACAACGTATGTGCACTCATTGTGAGGGCACAGGGTAGCTTGTAGCAGTACAAAGGCCTCACTGGTAATATGAGGACAGCTTGTGGCTGGCTGTGACTTTTTCTCTTTCTCACTCATCACCTTTAGCTATTATCAAGTCTTGTCTGTATAGTCTATCTCCTTCTATCTTTGGCTCATTCAAGGACCCATGGAAGACAGGGATTTGTCCAAAGCCAGCTCTCCCCTGGAGTACATTTATCACAAGCTGGGGACCCTGAAAAGCATGCTTAAATTTTTATTATGTGACACAGAACATGAAACCCTTGCTGTGACTATTTCACCATCCCCTTTTTGTTCTCCCCACAGCAGCTTACCTCATTCACTGGGATTCTTTTTCTCTACCTCATCATTTCCCTTAGATTTTCTTCTTCTCTGTCTACTTCTTCTCTGCCTACCTTCCCAGGGAAGGTCAGCAAATCCTTTGTCTAAGCAGAAGCGCAGGAAGGATTTCTCCTTTTCCTGTAGCCCTCTCAATTTCTATGCATGGTTCCCTTGAAAGGCAAAGAGCAGTCGCTCTAATCTCTCACAGAGAAGAAGGCAAGTTTCTTCACTCCTTGTCAAGTCAAATGCTTATATGGATGATTGGAGATGGTGGTAGCTAAATTGAGGGGGGGGTGAAGGGGGGCACTCGAAGCCTCTTTGGCTGCTGTCTTAGAAGTCCTGGAGCATAACATCTACTCCCCTTTGTGGCTGCTAGCTTCAGAATTAGTGCATTTTCATGGTCCACGCTTTGGGTCCTTGTCTGCAATTCTAAAACAATGAAAGAATGCACACTCAGAATCTCATTCTACAGGACTGCAAGGAAGAGTTCTAAATCTCTTTAAAGATCCAATTATCTAGATTCACTCATAGTTGGAATCTTTATGTTAATTACCAACTTTTCCCATAATCATAAAGGCATGTGTACTTGACCTAGAATGGAATTCAGTCTTTGGAAATGTCTGCCTCATGGATGGTTTTGAGAAAGATTCAAAGGTAATGGTAGAGAAAGAGTGCCATGATCGATAACCAGTGTCTGTCATGGGTACAGCATAGAAAAGTGGAGGTATCTTTGACAAGCATGGGCTGATCCTAAAGCAGGAGATACTTGTTCACATTAGCAGGAATACTACGTTGTTGAAAGCAAAAAAGAAAAAAAAATCTATTGGGGAACATCTTTATAATTTTGACATTTTTATTAATTCAATTTGAATTTCTTTGCCACTATAAGTGAACTGTGGAAGTTTGTTTGTTAAGTCTCAAACTATACTTGACCTCCTGAAAGGGTTTATTCAGGGTATTTTTAAAAATTGGCTTTTAAAAAATCTTTAAAGTGGATCTTTCTTATAGTGACTAAAAAAAAGTAAGCCTAACTAAGCAATGAATTTACTGAGAAGCAGAGATACCAAGCTGACACTCATGAAGTAATTAGATGAGGGAATCTGGGGATTTAAATGGCACATACAGCAATGAAAACTGCTAGAAAGATATGATAAACAAAAATTCTTTTCCTGTTAGTAGGAGAAATTATCAATACATTAAGTACCAAGAGACAATTATTCTGAGAGTGAAATGTGGTCAGTGTAGAATGGAAAAGAAAGGTATTAACATCAGCACTTTCACCCATGTTATTTAACATCATAAATCCTCCTGTCTTATTGGCCAATGGGGAATAATCAGCATGTTCAAGAAACTGTCACCTTTTATCCACATAGATTTTTGTAAGAACCACAAGCATCATTGGCATTTATAGTGTGTTAGCTGACAAAAGCAAATCAATGGGAACTTCAAAAAGAGTATTCATATTAGTAATTTGAATTAATCTAGTAGACAAGTTGGGTCAGTAAACTGGTTGCAAATGGTGGGCAAGTACAGAGAGTGTTGTCAGAGGATGAGCCTATAAATACTCATGTAACATTGTCAATTAAAGAATAAACCTGATATGAAATGAAATTTCATGGTGCTTTGGTTACTGTCACAGAAATGATTTAAATTTAAATTATAGCAAACAGACCTCCCTCCCTCCCCCCCCCCCATTTAAAATCATTGTGTAATACCGGAATACTTTACTTTTCAGACTTAGATATTTGGACTTAATCGCAACGAGCCATGTGCCGAGGGAGGTGGAAGACCAAACCACTCGTCTTCAGTTAAGACCCAGAAGTGAGGTGGAGACCACAGTCTTCAATTTTTGAGTTCTAGTCTTCTTGCTCAAGTACCCAGAGCCATAGCTCCAATGCTTAGCTTTGTTCTCTTGAAGTGAATGACCAAATGCAATATTTATTAATAAACTTTACAAGCTTTCTTTTTTTTTCTACCTGTAACATTTTACTCAAAAATACACAATAAGCGGTTTAGAAGTGAAGTTCATGTACTTTGGAGGCAAGCTGCCAAGATGTTTGTGTCCATGTAATATCAACATCTGTTTGAAAGGCCTGGAGCAACTGTATAAAGTCTAGTACATCAGATTCCTTATAATAATATTATCTCAAAATAGAACTTTATGGGAGATGATTGGGACCATGTCAACAAAATTTTATTTGTGGCATACAGTTAGTACCTGGAAAATATTAGCTGCTCCATTAAAACATCACATGTTTTTATTTCCCAGACATACCTGGTTAATAAAGCAATAGAATATGACATGTACACAATCCAAAATTTTTTACACTGTTAGTATTACCAGTCTAGTGAATACTAAATCTTCAATGGTATTTGTTTTGAGTAATGTCAAAGTTGCATTAGCCATCAAGAATACAAATCAGGGGCGCCTGGGTGTCTCAGTCAGTTAAACATCTGACTTCAGCTCAGGTCATGATCTCACAGCTTGTGGGTTTGAGCCCAGGTTCAGGCTCTGTGCTGACAGCTCAGAGCCTGGAGCCTGCTTTGGATTCTGTGTCTCCTTCTCTCCCTTCTCCTCCCCTGCTTGTGCTCTGTCTCTGTCTCTCTCTCAAAATAATAAACATTTAAAAAAATGAAAATACAAATCAAAATCATAAAATACAACTCAACACCAAAAAAAAAAACCCTAAATAATTCAGTTTAAAAATGGGCAGATGTTTCTGATTCTGTGTCTCCCTCTCTCTCTGACCCTCCCCTGCTCATGCTGTCTCTCTCAGAAATAAATAAAACATTAAAAAAATAAAAAAATAAAAATGGGCAGAATAGACTTTTTTTCCAAAGAAGACATACTAATGGCCAGCAGACATGTGAAAACATTCTTGGTATCATTAGTAATCAGGGACATGCAAATCGAAACCATGGTGAGATATCACCTTACACCTGTTAGAATGGTTAGGATCAAAAAGGCAAGAAATAAAAAGTGTTAGTGATGATTTGAAGAAAGGAACCTTTGTGCACTGTTGGGAATGCAAACTGGTGCAGCCACTGTGTGACATAGTATGGAGGTTTCTTAAACAATTGAAAGAGGAATACCATATGATTCAGTAATTCTACTGCTGGCTGACTATTTACCCAAGGAAAATAAAAACCATTAATTCCAAAAGACATATGCACCCTTATATTATTGAAGTGTTTATAATAGCCCAAATATGGAAACCACACAAGTGTCCATATAGATGAGTGGATAAAGAAGACATACTTATATAACAGAAAGTAACTCAGCCATAAAAAGGAATGAAATCTTGCCACTTGCAACAACATGGATGGACCTAGATGGTATAATGCTAAGTTAGACAGAGAAAGACAAATACCATATGATTTCACTTATATGTCGAATTAAAGAAATGAAATAAATGAACAGCTAAAAGAGAGACAAACCCAAATACAGACTCTTAAATACATTGAACAAATTAGTAGTTGCTGGAGGGAAAGTAGATGAGGGATGGGTGAAACAGATAAAGGGGATTAAGGGCACACGTAGCATGATTAGCACTGAGTAACATATAGAAATGTTGAATCGTTATGGTGTACACCTGAAAATAATATAACACTGTATGTTAACTATGCTTTAATAAAAATGAAAAATCTTTCATATCTACTAAGATAGCTTTAATAAAAAAAACAGATAATGTGAAGACATTGGACATCCCAATCTTCATCCACTGATGAATGGATAAATAATGTGTTACACAATATTACTCAGCAATAAAAATGGACTATGTAGTGATCCAATATAAATGAATGTCAAAAATGTTACAGTAACTGAAATGTGCTATAGTGAAAGAATCAAGTCACAAAAAAACACATACTGTATAATTCCATTTATATGAAATATCTAGAATAAGCCAATCTATAAAGACAGAACGTCTATGGTGGCCTAGGGCTGTGTGTGAGGTGAGGAGGGGGATGCTTAGGAATGACTGCTAACGGGGATATGATTTCTAATGGATTTCTAATGGGGATGACAATGTTGTAAAATTGATTGTGATGATAATTGCACAATTCTGTGGCTATGCTAAAAATTATTTAATTGTACACTTAAGAAATAATAGCAAAGTTAACAGTATCAGAAATTCTGACATGACATGGTCATGCAGTTAATAGACCTGGTCATATCTTCACCACAAGCTGTTGCCAACATCCAGAATTAGAGCATGCTTAATTTCCATGCCAGGATTCAATCTTCTCAAAATGCAAATGGCCCTGCAGTGGTTAACATAATAACTGTCACTAAGTATTAATCCCATCCTGTGAGGTAGTTATGTCTTTGGAAGTTGACATACTTAATATAAGCATATTTTGTTGAGAGAAGGTGAGGAAAAATGAAATGCCTTTTGATTACCAAGCAAGTGATAAGTTAGCACATGTGTTATTCCTGAAGAACATTCCTTCTAGATGAAGTCTCCTCTCAGGGATTCTGAGAATTCATTGATTCATCAGTCTGCAGATATCAACAGAATTAGACCCCAGATCAAAGTCAGGGTACATCCTGATTGCAAGAATATATAATTTCTTAACTTATTATCAGACTAAACCAGTTATTTTAAATAGCCAGGCACTTTCATATGAGTCAAAAGGCTTGGTCAAGAAAGCAGCCATCCTTATTTCCTGTATTAAAGCCAGAGAGATCAGGGCCACTATATAGGCCACCTGCAGGACAAACATGGTTCCCAAAGAAATGGTTGGCTTGGTTTGCACTGTGGTTTTTGAATGGTTTTAGTCAATATCTTAGGTGAAGCATATGTTCTGAACTTTACCACCATTTTACCACATCCTAACAGCTTAAGCGCATGCCTACCTCATTTTTTATTTACTTTAATGGTCTCTATAACCATTTGAAATCGTAACTGCTGTTCTAAAATTTTAAATACAAGTAAAGACACATAAAAAATCATGTTTCCTATAGATTTCTTAAAACATTTTAGAAAATCTGGCACATGCAGATCTTTACCTTTTGGGCCCTATCCAGCTACTGTCTGAAAACCACGGAAAGTAGACTCTGTGGAGTCTAGACAATTGATTCTCAAATTGGATTGTACATTGGCAGTACCTGAGAGTTTGTGAAAAGACAAGAGCTTTAGGCTCTGCTCCCAAGGTTTCTGGTTCATGGTGTCATGGGTGGGGCCCAATAATTTGCATTTCTAAAGAGTTCCTGGCTGATGCTGATAGTTGCTGGTCTGGGGATCACACTTTGAGACCCACTGATCTAGACAAATTAAAAAGCAAATATCAGTTTTCTTCATTATTCATTTTTCATTATTCAGTCTCCTGACTCTGACTAAAAGTAAAATAAAATAAAAATAACTACAGTTACCAGATGAGTGCTTGAACCCAAGGCAAGGCAGGTCAGATTCATTTTGGTGGAGTAAATTAGGATATTTGAAAGACTTCCTATGCTTATGACAAATCAAAAGATGAAGATGGTCGGCAAGTACTATCATTTGGAAAAATGGAACACACTAAAAATGGTTTGTCTGTGTCACATGTGCAGCATATAATAAAAGAATTAATGATAACGGAGGATGGTGTTATACTGGTGGCAGTGATACAGTAGTAGAGAGGTTGATGTAGATGAGAGTAGATGAGGCTGAAGCCTTAAATCAAGAGAGGGTTGGGCTGTATTCCTCCATGGGTCATGCCTTACAGTCAGCTGGGGATTTAAAAATACAGATGGGGAGGAGCAGTTGGGTGGCTCAATACATTGAGTGTCGGACTCTTGGTTTTGGCTCAGGTCATGGTCTCACAGTTTTGTGACTTTAAGCCCCACATCTGGTTCTGCACTGACAGCACAGATCCTGCTTGAGAGCCTCTCTCTCTCTCTCTTTCTCCCTCTCTCTCTCTGCCCCTCCCCCGCTTGTGCTATCTTGTGTCTCTCAAAATACATAAACTTAAAAAACTTGAAAATACAGAATAGGGATACATGCATAGACATTCTAATGTCCTCAAGAACCCCTGGGCTAGGGGATATCTTGTTGGGTAGAACCACATGGCTGCATGCAGTCCATCAGGCTGACCACTCCACTGCTCACTAGAGTCATTGGGGTGGGGAAGGGCATGAAAACCCAGGAGTTCTAATGGAGGAAAATAATTTGAATTGTGAGACTTATGATGTCATTCTTCAAGGACTCTATCATTGACAAAGGATCTGGGAAAATTGAAACAGTATAGAGAAAGCCCAATCTCTGGTGCTTCAGAGGTCTCCTGTGGGGACCAAGTATAAGACACAACACACTCCTATTCCCATTGAGCCCCAGTCAAAAGGCCAGACCAGAGAACGGACCAGTCTCCTGCCCCTGCCTCTTCTATTGAGTTAAAGAAAGAGATATTCCACAGTGGTCTACCTGTGGCATCCTCTCTGCACACCCTGTAGGATTATTCTCTTTTGGTAACGCTATTTCACTGCTTCTGTATTAACCCATTTTCAGCAACATGACGCAACTATAAAAATTCCTCCAGGGGTTTAATTACATGTTGCAGCTCTCCATGGCATTAGGGGAGAAGGAGGGAGAGGGTGTTTGCACTGGTCTTAGAAATGAGCTTTCTTGGGCCCTCTTTTACTCTTGTTGAAATGTGTGTCTCTAAGACTTGCTTCCCCAAACTGTAACTGTGCTCAAGTTGAGTGAACAGGTGCACCTCATCTTCCATGGTCACACATGGATTAAGCTTTTTAATACAGATCTAAGAATATTTTGGCTAAATTTATAAAAATATTTAATCATTTCTCTCTAGTACATTATTTATATGCACATCTACCCCGTTTTCAGGCCTATCATTCTTGTTCCTTATGCTTGACAAAATGAATGATTAGGAAGGTTTCCATTTCTATACCTTTCATTTATCTTCAGTGTCTCTCATAAATGTTGAATTAAGCAGATTTTATGAAACTTATCATAAATTGTAGTTTTCATCAAAAATGACTGTGACAGAGTAGATTTCTATACTCTCAACTTCAATAAGAGTAACTCAGTGTTTCTAGGCTTTAAACTGGAAGGTTCTCACACTAAGGAAATTGTCCATTAGTCCTAGGGGGAGATCTTTGGGGGGGAGGGCTTTTCATTTATGCGTCTCAAATTCAATAAAACTTAGCAACCTTGTGGTAGCAATAACTACAGATATGAAGACACTGTTATGTTTCAAAAGGCATTTTTGAAAATTAACACTTATCAGGAACTTACCACGTGCAAGTTACTTCACATCTGTCTTTTAATCCTTACGATAACCCTAAGAAGCAGGTATTATCTTTATTCTCATTTTATAGGTAGAGAACTGAAGCAAGGTTAAGGTTCAGTACATTTTCCAACATCAGGTAAATGGAAGAAATGCTATTTCTTCTTTTTAATGTTTATTTCTTTTTGAGAGACAGAGAGAGGCTGGAGGAAGAGTAGAGTGAGGGAGACACAGGATCTCATGAACCATGAGATCATGACCTGAGCTGA
Source organism: Proteles cristata cristata (assembly GCA_017311185.1). Classification (NCBI taxonomy): domain Eukaryota; kingdom Metazoa; phylum Chordata; class Mammalia; order Carnivora; family Hyaenidae; genus Proteles; species Proteles cristata. Next base: position 9,656 of record JAESUZ010004230.1, on the reverse strand, counting down.
AGTTGGGCACTTAACCAACTGAGCCACCCAGGCACCCCAGAAGTGTTATTTCAAACTAAGATACCCTGATTAATATTAGACACATTCACTGATATACTCATATGAATGCATATACATACATACACATATCTATACACACATATATGAATGCAAATACACTCATACAGAATTGTATTTGATGGTACGAAACCAGGAACTAGAACTGGTACCTCTCTACTACTGTATCACTGCCACCAGTATAATGCCATCCTTCGTTATCATTAATTCTTTTATTATATGCTACACATGTGACACAGACAAACCATTTTTAGTGTGTTCAAATCCTGTGACAGAGATGGTACTATTGCCTTCATTTTACAGGTAAGGAGGCCAACTCTAAAGAACTGGGTCAAAGACTTTAAATTAAAGACAATCACAAGAGATGAAGAAGGGCACTACATAATAATTACAGGGTCCATCCATCAGGAAGAACTAACAATCATAAATGTCTACGCACCGAATATGGGAGCACCTAAATATCTAAAACAATTAATCACAAACAGAAACAAGCTTATAGATAAGAATGTGCTAATAGCAGGGGACTTTAATACTCCGCTCACAGCAATGGATAGGTCAACCAGACAGAAAATCACTAAAGAAATAATGGACTTGAAAGACACATTGGACCAGATGGACCTGACGGATATATTTAGAACTTTACATCCTGAGGCCAGGGAATTTACTTTCTTCTCAAGTGCGCATGACACATTCTCCAAGATAGATCACATACTGGGACATAAAGCAGCCCTCAATAAATATAAAAGAATAGAGATCATACCATGCACACTGTCAGATCACAATGCTTTGAAACTTGAAATCAATCACAGGAAGAAGTCTGGAAAACTTCCAAAAACATGGAGGTTAAAGAACACCCTTCTAAAGAATGAATGGGCCAATCAGGCAATTAGAGATGAAATTAAAAAATATATGGAAACAAATGAAAATGAAAACACAACAATTCAAAATCTATGGGATGCGGCAAAGGCAGTCCTAAGAGGAAAGTACATTGCTCTCCAGGCCTACTTCAAGAGATTAGAAAAAGCGCAAGTCCAAAATCTAACAGCTCACCTAAAGGAACTAGAGGCAGAGCAACAAGAACGCCCTAAACCCAGTAGAAGAAGAGAAATAGTAAAAATTAGAGCAGAAATAAACAACATAGAGACCAAAGAAACAATTGAACAGATCAATGAAACCAAGAGTTGGTTTTTTGAAAAAGTAAACAAAATTGACAAACCTCTAGCCAGACTTATCCAAAAGAAAAGAGAGAGCACCCAAATAGACAAAATTATGAATGAAAATGGACTTATTACAACCAACCCCTCAGAAATACAAGCAATTATCAGGGAATACTATGAAAAATTATATGCCAATAAATTGGACAACTTAGAAGAAATGGACAAATTCCTAAACACACACTCACTACCAAAATTCACACGGGAAGAAATAGAAAACCTGAACAGACCCATAACAAGTGAAGAAATTGAATCAGTGATCAAAAATCTCCCAACAAATAAGAGCCCTGGACCTGATGGCTTCCCTGGGGAATTCTACCAGACATTTAAAACAGAATTAATCCCAATTCTTCTCAAGTTATTCCAAAAAATAGAAGGAAAACTCCCGGACTCATTTTATGAAGCCTGCATCACACTGATTCCCAAGCCAGACAGAGATCCAGCAAAAAAAGAGAACTACAGGCCAATATCCTTAATGAATACGGATGCAAAAATTCTCAACAAGATCCTTGCAAATCGAATCCAGCAGCATATCAAAAGAATCATCCACCAAGATCAAGTGGGATTCATTCCTGGGTTACAGGGCTGGTTCAACATTCGCAAATCAATCAATGTGATACATCATATTAATAAAAGAAAAGATAAAAACCATATGATCCTGTCAATAGATGCAGAAAAAGCATTTGACAAAATACAGCATCCCTTCTTAATAAAGACTCTCGAGAAAGTTGGGATAGAAGGAACCTACTTAAACATCATCAAAGCCATCTATGAGAAGCCTTCAGCTAACATCATCCTCAACGGGGAAAAACTCAGAGCTTTCCCCCTGAGATCAGGAACACGACAGGGATGCCCACTCTCACCACTGCTGTTTAACATAGTGCTGGAAGTCCTAGCATCAGCCATCAGACACCAAAAGGAAATCAAAGGCATCAGAATTGGCAAAGAGGAAGTCAAACTTTCACTCTTCGCAGATGACATGATACTCTACATAGAAAACCCGACAGACTCCACCAGAAGCCTACTAGAACTGATCCAAGAATTCAGCCAAGTTGCAGGGTACAAAATCAACGTACAGAAATCGGTTGCATTTTTATACACCAACAATGAAGCAACAGAAAGAGAAATCAAGAAACTGATCCCATTCACAATTGCACAAAAAACCATAAAATACCTCGGAATAAACCTAACCAAGGATACAAGAGATCTGTATGATGAAAACTATAGAAAACTTATGAAGGAAATTGAAGAAGACACAAAGAAATGGAAAAACATTCCATGCTCATGGATAGGAAGAATAAATATAGTTAAGATGTCATTACTACCTAAGGCACTCTACACATTCAATGCAATTCCAATCAAAATTGCACCAGCATACTCTCAAAACTAGAACAAACTATCCAAAATTTGTATGGAACCACAAAAGACCCCGAATAGCCAAAGTAATCCTGAAAAATAAAACCAAAACGGGAGGGATCACCATCCCAGACTTTAGCCTCTACTACAAAGCTGTCATCATCAAGACAGTATGGTATTGGCACAAAAACAGACACATAGACCAATGGAACAGAATTGAGAACTCAGAAGTGGACCCAAAAGTATACAGCCAACTAATCTTTGACAAAGCAGGAAAGAATATCCGATGGAAAAAGACAGCCTTTTTAACAGATGGTGTTGGGAGAACTGGACAGCAACATGCAGAAGAATGAAACTAGATCATTTTCTCACACCATGCACAAAAATAAACTCAAAATGGATAAAGGACCTGAACGTGAGACAGGAAACTATCAACACCCTAGAGGAGAAAGCAGGAAACAACCTCCTTGACCTCCACCGCAGCAACTTCTTACTTGACACATCCCCAAAAGCAAGGGAATCAAGAGCAAAAATAAACTGTTGGGACCTCATCAAGATTAAAAGCTTCTGCACAGCCAAGGAAACAACCCAGAAAATTAATAGGCAACCAACGAATGGGAAAAGATAGTTGCAAATGACATATCAGATAAAGGGTTGATATCCAGAATCTACAAGGAACTCACCAAACTACACGCCCGAAAACAAACAACCCAGTGAAGAAATGGGCAGAAGATATGAACAGACACTTCTCCAAAGAGGACATCCAGATGGCCAACAGACACAACAGACACATGAAACGATGCTCAGCATCTCTCCTCATCAGGGAAATACAAATCAAAACCACACTGAGATACCACCTCACGCCAATCAGAGTGGCTAAAATGAGCAAATCAGAGAACTCTAGATGCTGGCGAGGATGTGGAGAAACGGGCACCCTCCTACACTGTTGGTGGGAATGTAAACTGGTACAGCCCTCTGGAAAACAGTGTGGAGGTTCCTAAGGAAACTAACAATAGAACTCCCCTATGACCCAGCAATAGCACTGCTAGGAATTTACCCAAGGGATACAGAAATGCTGATGCATAGAGCACATGTACCCCAGTGTTCATAGCAGCACTCTCCACAATAGCTAAAACATGGAAAGAGCCTAAGTGTCCATCAACAGATGAATGGATCAAGAAGATGTGGTTTATCTACACCATGGAATACTACATGGCAATGAGAAACAATGAAATCTGGCCATGTGTAGCAACATGGATGGACCTTGAGGGTGTTATGCTGAGCGAAATAAGTCAGGCAGAGAAGGACAAATATCATATGTGTGCACGTATAGGAGGATTAGGAGGAACTTAACAGAGGACCAAGGGGAGAAGAAGGGCGGACATGGTGGGGGAAAGGGAGAGAGGCAAACCATGAGAGACTCTTGAATGCTGACAAAGACTGAGGACTGGTGGATGTGGGGGGGAGGAGGGGTGGGCATGAGGAGGGCACTTGTGGGGATGAGCACTGGGTGTTATGTGGAAACTAATTTGACAATAAACTATTTGCAAAAAAAAAAAAGAACTGGGTCAAAGAGCAGGTAAGTTGGAGCACATCTGACTCAGGAGCTTGACCTCTTGATTACCATACCACCGTGCAGTGCCAAGCATAAGTGAGAATTGTATCCAGTAGGCAATGAAGGGCCACAGAAGATTTTAAAATAAAGGCTTAACAAGATCCAAGGAGGCTGAGTGGGCTTTGGCAAGCACATTTTGGAAATCATTAACTGAATTGTTGAAAATGTTCCGTTCCCTGTTGTAATATTTCTCATGGCTGACAGCTGGTGTCCCTGTTATGGGGTTGTTAATACATCATTGAGCCTGGCAAAGTGTTGGGCCCTTTTGGATGGAAGCCAGTTGAAGCTTTGCTATTACATGTATGGAAAGCAGCTAGCTTTTACGTGTCTGCTTTTCTAATCAATAGTGAATGATCAGAAGCGGGGGCCTTCCTTATCTGTGTTTGTATGCCAGGCTTCACTAATGTCAGGGAGAGTTATGTGCTCTGTAGATTTGTGGAACTTTAAAGAAATGTAAAATCCATTCTTAGGTAGCAAGAGGGAAAGAACACTTCAGGAGCATCTGTGGTAATTTGGTCACATGTATATGTCCTCTGAACAGCAGAATTACCTACCTGCCACACTGGCAGGTTTTTCATTTCTTCTAGAACCTTGGGAAATGCAAGTCACCTCTTGTTTCCAGCATCACTATAGAAATAATGCAATTCTCTGATGAAAAGGGTGGAGATTTTTGCTTAGAAAAATGTAAAAGGAACTGATTTATGTCAGGCTACCTTTTACAGATGCATCAACATCACTGCCTTCCTAAATAACCAAATTAAATAGCTGGAAAAGGACAATCAAGGTGGCTGTCACATTCCAGTGAGTGGAAGTCAGTGCAACATCTGTTTTGCCTGCTGTTTTTGAAGTCACTGGAACATTCTATAATCTGGGAATTTAATTTCTACTCCTCCTGCCCCCTCCTTATTAGTGGAGACTGCATGTGAGAATTACAGTCACTTTTTGAGGATATTCCTTCCTAAGTTAACTTGTCTAAAGAGGAAAACAGTGACTGGTACATAGTAAGCCTTCAAAAAAATGCTACGGCTGTCACTACTATAAGAGGAATGTATATCTGTATTTCTACACTGGCAAAATAAAGTCATAAAACTCAAAAGCAAAGATTATACAGCTTGCATTAAAAATTATTTTTTTTGCCTCTTTCTCTTCCTCAACTTCTTACCATTTCATTTCCCTCTGTTTCCCTGAACAAGAGGTAACTTTAAAAGACTCTTTTTTATTTTTATTTGCTAGGATACAAAAAAATCAACAACTTATTCCATGAGTGGTCACTGAATATCTCTTTTATGTTATGTTCTATGGTGGCCATTAGACATACAACAATGAAAGTGGCCCCTTACGGAGTTCACAGTCAAATGGAGAAGGGAGACATGGAAACAAGTAGTACCCAGAGAAAATTTTAGTGCTAGAAAACTGATTTTTTTTTTTAGCTGTTTTTTTGTTAAGCAAAGGGAGAGAACATTCTGGGCCACTGGGAGGGCATTCTCAAAGATGGTTAAAAAAAATATGCTACCACTTCAGTGGTGGGTGGTATTGGAGTACACTGATACGAGCATTCCAGGCAAAGAGAACTGTCAAACAAGGATATGTGTCTGATCATGTGTGCTTGAGAGGTAAACATACTTGTGAGAGGCTACCTGCTAGTTCCCTCTGTTCTAAAGACTTCAAGCATTAATCAGCATTCCAAGGTAGAAGAGTTCCCATGGGTAAGTAACTTAGGGAAATGCCAGGCAAAAGTAATTAGATAGGCTTTTAACCTGGAGGACCTACGCTCTATACGAATATGCTCCCAAGCAGGAGAGCTTACAGGATGGAAGGTTCACAAACATCTTTCTTGTACAAAAGAGGGTAATATTAATTTTTACCTTACTGGGTTGTGAGGATGAAGTCAATTAATGTAGTTAAACTACCTGCTTAGTACAGTCCATGGAACCCTATTTAATAAATATTTTCTATTGTGTTTCACTCCGCAATAAAATTATCTTGGAAATAATATCATGCTAAAATAAAGTAGATTTATATATATATGGATGAGATGAATCATTCAAGTCAAAGATCAGTGGGCTTTGATACTCTATGTCAAAGTTTGCTCCATAAGTCATCCTTGCTTCTTTGGAGAAAAAGAAGAAACACTAGCTACGATTCGGACAGGGTAGACCAATGTAAACTTTGGTGTAGAAATCATCACTTGCCCAGAATATTTGACCTTTGTTTTTAGAGAAATTTTTTTAAAAATAGAAAAATAAAGAAAAGTGACTTCATCATAATCATGACAGTAAATAATGGAGTTGAAAAAGTCTCTGTGAAACCCCATCTATATGAAGAAACTAATGACAATCCAAGGTAGCACAGAGGAAAACTCATGGTCTGAAATTGTAGGGTTCAGTTTGGGTAGACTCCAACATTACCTCTTTGAGTGAACAGTTGTAATGCTCAAAGAATTATGTCAATAATTTCCTCTGCAATGAGACCTTTTACATCCTGGAATATGGGTTGCACTGTAAATCATTAATCTTCGCGATACCTCTGAGAGAGGTGGGGATGATGATTCACAGTTCCCTGCATATACATCAGGGTGGGAAAGGTCAGCATCAGACCCTGGAAGAGGGTTATAAGCTATCTCGTGCAATGACCAGACTGAAGCTTGCAGTCACTCACTAAAGCAAGACTATGACAAGGCCTCTGTTCTTTGGGGACATTCTTAATTTTTCTTCCTTCTTCAGTTCTTTATGTCATTTCTCACTTTCAATAAAACCAATTTACAAAATTCAACCTGCAGAAGTCAAGGCTGATTCTCATTAATTGGCAGGAGGTACTCCTCTGAAAATTGCCAATTTAACACAGGAGAAAGCAACAGGAAAGGGAAAAAAAATCTTTCCACCAGGTCTATGGGCCATGAAATGAGGGCCAGCTGACAGATTCCTGCTTCATTAAAAAATGCTCTTATTAAATGATGGAAATTGATTATTCCAAAAGTTGTATGTTTGACAAGATACTAGAATTCAGACTCTGATTTCCACTGCTCCAGCCCCATCAATTGTTTGAGTTGCTCTAATAGGAGGCGCATTGTGAATACAAAACCACTGCCATTGTGTTCTAGAAAAAGAGAGAAACCAGCACAGCAGGCTCACTTCTTTTTAACTGACCTGAATAACTACTAGGCTACGTTTTTACAGACTGTCGTTGCCTCGTTTTGACAGGGTTGTAAAGGCAACCCTTGATGTGCTAGTCTCTGCCTTTTCTTCCTGTCACCACCCTGGTGTCTGCTGTGTGATGAAAACACTTCTCTGGGTTTGAGAGGATATGCTGATTTAAACAGACCCCAGTGAATGGCCAGTCAATCTGGGCAGTTTACCAAAATGCCAATACCAAAGAAATGATTAACTATGACTGTAAAAAAAAAGCATGGGAAAAGTCTATATTGACTAGAACTTCTCTCAGGGAAAGTCCTGAATGTCAAGATTACATACTTAAATACCTACAGGAGCAGGGAGGTCCTGAAGAGGGACGTAGGTGGGGAGTTGGTTAGTACCCGCGAGCTTGGTGAAGGAGTCTCTAGGAGATGCTGTTAACTCAATTTGGGTTCTATTTGGTTGTTGCCATGCAGACATAAGTGCTCGGGGCTGGGGTATCTTTTGGTTTTCATAAGAAGAAAGAAATTCCAAGTACTATGTTAAAATCTCATGATTTTTAAAGCTGGCATTTATTTAAATTTCCTTAGGGACTAGTGAGCCTTCAAGACACACTGTGCCCAGGTCACAAATTTTAAACCTCTGTTGAATGTGACTGGCAATGCAAATTTGATAAGCTAGTCATTGTGTGAGTATGTATAGGTTTGGGGGAAGGCGGTAAAAATGGGCAAATATAGCTAAGGGGTATGGTTAAGTCACAATAATTAAAAATAACTAGCTTTAGTAAATCATCTTCTAAGCAGGATTGGTCCCTTTGTTTGGCTAAGAGGAGAATGCAAATTTGGGGCCAGAATTGAACTACATGGTATTACATTTAAAGAGTCAGTACTTGCGGACAACTTGGTGTCTCAGTTTGTTTAGTGTCACCATCTCCTGGTTCATGAACTCGAGCCCTGTGCTGACAGCTCAGAGCCTGGAACCTGCTTTGGATTCTGTGTCTCCTCCTCTCTCTGCCCCTCCTCTGCTTGTGCTCTGTCTCTCTCTCTCAAAAATAAATAAACATTAAATTTTTTTAAAGAGTCACTACTTAGAGAGAAGCAACCAGATTTTTCAATTCTTTCTTCCCACAGTGTTTTAGCCTTTCCCTTAAATAAAAATTGAACAAATATTTGGAAGCTACTGATTTATATCAATGCCAAAATATGAACAAATCTTAAGTGTCCATATATTTTTGGTGATGTCTCAGATTTATATCTGCGTCAGAGAGGAAGAAAATTACCACAGCAATAGTTTCAGATAGCTAATTATAGAGACAGAATTCCATATTTAAGTAGCAGTTTCCAACTGGAATATCTCTCTCCTCACCCCCTGCCTTTCTTCCTCTATTTCATTTTTACATATTACCTCTATTTTCACCAATGAGAAATTAATTTCTATCTGTCAAGTCTTTGTAAAAAATGCAGAAATATGTGAGACTATAAATTGTCATTCACAGATTAGTATAAACTAGGCTCATTAGCTCACTCCATCTTAATACTTAGGTCAAGTCTGTTACAGTGAGGGATTGGGACATCTGGAAATGGGCAGATGCTATGTAACATGTAGTACCTTTAGGAAGGCATCAGGATGTGTGGTTCAGGAGACATCTGAGCTTAACAGGGGTTTATTTTGACCTTGGTGCATACTCCTAGGCTATAAAAGGAGCATATCAAAGAAAATTTGCTACTTAAGAACTTTAAGGAGAGCTTAGGTAGGGCCATGCCAAAGGCACATGAGGTCTCTTTCATCCCTCTTTTTTCTACAGCCTTCTTCTGATTCAGTGTCCCTACTAGTACTGCAGTTTGGCAGAGTGTGGGCAAAATGGCTTTTCAGGTGATCCTAGGACCTTAGCCATTGTTACTAGTGCTCCTTGGGGAAAACAGAAATAGTCTCAGAGCAAAACAGTTCAATGCAACTTACTCTCGGATGTTTTAGAAAATAACAATTACGACAATAAATGTATCTGTGTGTGTGTGTGTGTGTGTGTGTGTGTGTGTGGAGAGAGAGAGAGAAAGAGACAGACACAAAGAATATGTGATATAGCAAAGGTAGAGTGAATAAACCAGAGGGAAGGGTATACAATAGTTTTACATACTTTTTTGAAAATATTATACAAAATTGAAATTTGTTCAGAGTAAACAAGTTGTAAAATTGTGACTGAAAACATACGGTCCTCGGAGCAGATCAGATTTTCTATAGATCCAAACTACAAAGGCAGAGTTAAATATGAAAAGCACACGTTTT